>CM060263.1:1494409-2169409 GCA_030684275.1 Acipenser oxyrinchus oxyrinchus | reverse complement strand
ATTATTATTATTATTATTATTATTATTATTATTATTATCCCTCACCAAGGATGAAATCCCTTGCATAGGGGATATAGTGGAGACAGTGGTACTGAAGTGTATGTTACATGTTTCTGTCTATACCTTGCGAACTGCTTATCCAATTATTGTAAAACTTGGCTATTTAGGATACATTATTGAGGATATAAGGTTGTGGAGATATGTCACCCTGGATAAGGGCGTCTGCTAAGAAATTAATAATAATAATAATAATAATAATAATAATAATAATAATAATAATAATAATAATAATAATAATAATAATATATAGTGGTGTATGTCTGTCCATCCATCTGTCCACCTGTATGCACACTTACATTGTTGCATATAACTGGAGAGCTGCTTATCCAGCTGTCATGAAACTTGGTGTAAGAATTTGAGAATACAAGATCCTGGTGATATGAGGGGTGGGGGGTGGGTTGAGGGTCGTCTGTATGCCACCCATCTGGAGAATTACTTATCGGATTGTAATTAAACATTTCATTGCTAACTCTTATTCTATTCTATTCTGTAATACTGTTGATGTATGTCATGATCAGCAACGTTTTTTTTTTATTGTACTGATAAATCTAATTTTGAATATACAGCCGACACTCTGTGCTCAGAGATACTCAGCGTACATCAGTGGGGACGTATGTTCCAAGCAGAAGTCTATTAATTGCTTTATAAAATCCCCTTTGTAATCAAAACAAAGGAATATAGTCAACCATTTTGAGACCATTCCTTGTGAAACACGGTTTCTGCAGTCTTGAAAAAGTTATTTGCATAACCAATGACACAGTCGTGTGACCGTGATACCATTAACTTTCCGGTTACAACCTTGCATATGTTTAAACGAGACACTAGTTTTGATTAATAATAATAATAATAATAATAATAATAATAATAATAATAATAATAATAATAATAATAATATGATTAAAAATAAATTAATACAATTAATTGGATTAAAAAAAAAATGTTTACATACTCCAGCAGTGAAAGCCAAGCACATTTTGTGGCAAATGAATCCTGTGGGATGTGGTTGAATATAAAACTCCTCACTCCCTGTTGGCATACCATGGCACCTACAGCAGCTGCCCCCTTGTTTCATGCAACTGAGTATGGACGGTAGACAATGAGACACCGCACATAGGCTCAGCTAGAAAAGACATGCCTCACATACTTCCAGACCCGGGGGGAGCCTTGGATAAAGTTTTTTTTTTCCAAAATCCCACTGGGCCATTAGGATGGAAAATGATTAAAATAGACGCTTTCTGACCCGGTCAGAACAATATTTGCCTGGATTGGATCCAGCTGGAGTCGAGTGTGTGTTCACTGTCCAGAAAACATGTACAATAACACATTCGAAAATACACTGCAAAAATATATCATAGGCTATTTCCTTCACTGTAGCTGCACTGTATGAGGGGGCGCCTGAAGCACAGGGCAGCAGTGCAGCAGTGTGGTGTAGTGGTTAGGGCTCTGGACTCTTGACCGGAGGGTCGTGGGTTCAATCCCAGGTGGGGGACACTGCTGCTGTACCCTTGAGCAAGATACTTTACCTAGATTGCTCCAGTAAAAACCCAACTGTATAAATGGGTAATTGTATGTAAAAATAATGTGATATCTTGTAACAATTGTAAGTCGCCCTGGATAAGGGCGTCGGCTAAGAAATAAATAGTACAGGGGCCATGCGCCCAGCCCCCCTCCCCACACACACACTTTGTGTCCAAAGAGATGGGCACAGTGGGAGGAGGGGGGTAAGGTGCTTGTATAGTTGTGGTTATACTCTGCATAAACTTTTACTTGGTGAGAAGATTCTTCTAAATAAAAGGCTACACCCTCACCACCCCTATAGTTTATTTGCCAGCTAGAAGTGTATATAAAAATTCCCTAGGGATTGAAATCAGAATGAATATACACCCTGTATTGTAATTATTATTTGTTTATTTAGCAGACACCTTTATCCAAGGCAACTTACACAGACTAGGGTGTGTGAACTATGCATCAGCTGCAGAGTCATTTACAACTACATATCACCTGAAAGACGGAGCACAAGGAGGTTAAGTGACTTGCTCAGGGTCACACAATGAGTCAGTGGCTCAGGTGGGATTTGAACCGGGGACCTCCTGGTTACAAGCCCTTTTCTTTAACCACTGGACCACACAGCCTACCAATGCATTTTATTTGCTTTCTGCACGCTATAATTGAGAAACTTTTATTAAACACACAATCAATCAGTCAATCTTTATTTTATATAGCGTCTTTCATAGTGGACCACCATCACAAAGCGCGTTACAAGATGCAGTAACAACAAGAAAATTCACAAAGGCACACAACATTAGGATAAGGCAGTGACGCAGACGCTGCTAGTTTAATCATGCACTACAGGCTGCAAAAAGAACATATTGAGATGCACGTTTAGACACACATGAGCGCTGCAAGCTGGAGCAGTTACAATGGAACTACTTTTGTTCTGTGAGATGAAAAGCAAATTAGCAGATTAACTGTAACTGCTGCCTGTATTTTATTTCAAAAGTTTGATAAAAACCAAAACATACATTTCAATCAGAAAATGTAGTTATACAGTATAGAATGTATTTGCCCTCATTTTTTAATGGCATTGTTGCCATGTAGTGTTACACAACTGGTGCTGTCCGCAGCTGTCTCTCTCTCCCCTGACTGCTCACGCTAGCCCTTTTTCTTTGACTTCAGATTTTCATTCAGATTTCAGTGTTTTTCTAATGAATGGTTTTTCTAATCACAGGGATTATATAAAAGCTTTATCATCATTTCTATACCGACTGGGCTCTGAGCGACCATTTAGAGACCTCTAAAGCAATTATGCACTTTTCTGCAGTCATATATGGACTTATTGACAAATGGGAGGCTTTTTATTTCCAATTAACAAGCACCTTGTACAACAGCTATTCCCTGGACTTATCTTATTACTGCATCAACATTAAATCCATTCCAATCAGCTCTTTGCAGATACTTTTCTTGGTTCTGTTATTTGTCATCTCTGGATGCTTTCCATTACATTGATCTGAGTGTGACTTAAATACATAACCTTACAGTAAAACGAAATAAAACATGAAATATGCCATAGACATTGAAAAACCCGAACCTAATTTGAATACATTTTTACTAATTTGGTCTCATACAGACACACCAATAGTGCTGGTTGTTTTGACGTGTATTAATAACGTTTCTTAATATATTTTTTATAGGGGGGTGGGCTAAATTTGCCATGACATCGTCTCTGGTGTGAAAGGTAGTGTCGCAGAGAAAATACCATTTTATCACCGGACAAACCTCATTGCGTCCGGTGTGTGGAGACCTTTAGACTTATGCCAGCTTTGTGAATACGGCCCCAGGAGACTTGCCAAGTTTAGTCAATAAAAATGCTAGTAATTAATCACGTGACCATATCACCACGTTCTAATCACAGTTTAAAATGGCAACGGTAGCTGTGAGAAAGAATGCATTTTACCATATTTCTGTAATTTTATACAGTAATTTTATACTTTTTCATTTCTTAATTTTATTTTATTCAATACAGGTTTTGAATCATTTTTGGTTCTTTTGTCCCAGTTCTTTTTCTTCAGTTTTCAGAGACATTTTTCTTTCTTGCAAAATATTGATGAATTTGTATGTGGTATGAACTAGGTTTGTGAGTTTTTCCCCATATATAAACCAATCGAAAGTATTAACTATCACTTTGGTTGGATTTGCAGTTAGTTTGTCAATGAATAAACTGTGAAGAGCCAGCTTGGGATCGATTCAGCTGTGTGAGTTCAGAAAAAAAGTAAAAATCCTGTTTGTTCTGATCTTGATATTATTATTATTATTATTATTATTATTATTATTATTATTATTATTATTATTATTATTATTAACACATTTATATTATGTCTGAACCAAGATGGCCACTCTTGCACAGCCACGTGGCGTGGTTTAATCGTTTGATTGTTGATTAACTGAGTGATTGAAGTTTGAATGGAAAAGTGTGGAATGTGGCCAGGTATGATTGGATGATTGATGGAAACAGCCCCTGGCCACATGGTATACAAGAGAACAAAGCAGTGTTTGTTTGGTGAGAGTGTGTAGGAAAGAGAGCTGGAGAAAGAGAGAGCAAGCACCGGGATAGTGAAGCTTGGGTGTTGTGGGTTTGTTTATTAACAATATGTTTATGCAATTGCGCTCAATTTCTTTTATCATTAGCCACTCAGAAGTGGCTTAGAATGCAGCGTTTCAATTTTCTAGCGTGAAAGGGGGAACCCCCCACTCACACTCTCCCCTCCGCCATTTTCCACTTTTTTGAAAGTTGCCCACTCTCATGCCTGACAGTCGCAACCCTCCTATTTGAACATACAGCATTTCTAAATGACAGTTATCCCCCCATTGTAATATTAATATGTTCAAACACAACAGATTACAAACATTTTGATTGTTTCCATGTGTGAACACTCAACTATATGCATTAATTTGTAGTGCATTATATATCATATTGATGATATGTGGGAGAGGAACAAAAACATTCATCTGGTGATAGATGCCTCATTAATCTCTTTTTTTTATATAACCCATTATTATACTTTACCTTTCTTTCTAGTTTGGCAAGTTTCTACAGTATTTATGAAATGCTTTGATTTGATAAATCACTGTAGAAGATTAAATAATAAAAAGGATATGTTGACAGCCTATATTCCCGTGAGCAGTGCTTGGATAGAGATCTTTTGTACCACACAGTAACGGATTACAAAAGGAGGGCTGTGTGTTATCATTATAACACTGCCATGGAAACCAAATGGCTCAAAACACAGCCAGCACAGGTGCCAATGAATACAATGGGCCAGATTCAGGTCCGCGCAAAAAGGAAACCAAACTGTAAATGTTACCAGGTAACTACTCTGTGATTGCCTTTGAATTAATATGTCGTAGGAATCCTATTCTTGAGGCACTCTACGCTTATTCATGTTAAATCTGAAATGTTAAATGCATTGCAATGTTTAGATAAGTAAGTGTAACATTATCATAACTGATGCTTAAGGTATTTAACATAAGTTCAAGATTAATTTAAAAAAATGACATTGGAAATACATATGGGGGTCTGTTTTAGTGATCTAAATACCACCGCTTATTTAGCGCTTATTTTATGAATCCAGCTAGGGGGTTTATAGTGGCGGTGTTAAGATCCACCACTGTTTTAGATCATTATAATAGACCCTATTGTTACAAATGGAACTCAAAATTAAGTGTAACCAGAAAAGCACACTTTTTGCGTTCTTTATCTTTTAATTATTTTTTTTACATTGACAGTTTTGCTCTCCCCTGAAAATATGTGCAACTTGCATTGATGAACAGCTTGATAAATCAGCCCCAAGGTGATCTGACCTCAAAATTGCCGCACACTTATTTTTCCACCATGGCACAAACTTGCACAGTAGCTCTCTAAGGGGTGGTTCATTTCATACCCTTGTCTCTGCAGGGGAGCGTAGATTACTTCATACCTACAATCCTCAGACTGATTTAGGTCTATTCTTTCATTGAGAAGTCCATGCATGCAGTTGCTTCGCTTTTCCTACCTTCCCCTTGTAAATGTTTCTTATTATAGAAACTGTTACAGGAAACATGTTGGATTGCACTCAAAAAGTTTATTTACAAAGTTTTCCAAATACTTACTTTGAGCCACCGATGTTTATACAGTGGAGGTACCAATTATTACATCTAGGAGCGCTCCGTGGTTTATTCCAAAATTCTACATTTGTTTTCTTTAAATCATATTAACAAAGCAATGCAAAACATGCACTGCAGCCAAAGCATACAATCCAAAACTTGAAACAACCAGCTAGCACAGTTATACAATTAGACAAACATTGTGACACATTAGACTGGTTCTCAAAGTGTTTGTCTAATTCAAAAGCTTATTTTTAGCGTTACTGTACTTTCCACAATCTTACCATGTTAAAAACAAAACCCCCAAATGGAAGTCCTTCTTGATGCGCTGTGGTCCTGGTTTCAAGTATAGCGAAACCATGATCACAGCAGCTACAGAGCGAAGACTCAACCTGGAATGCTAATGCATACAAAGCCAATGCCCTGATTCAAGTGCTACATCACCAGTCTGCTCAGTGTCAGACTGCTCTTATCTTTACAGAAACCGCAGATTTCAGAGACACCCTCATCTGTGTTATATTAAAACCACTGGCGTTATTAATTCGTCATTTCCTGGGAATTTTAACATTTAAATGAATTGCCCTGAATAGCAAAGCTTTTCCCACCGTCCAGGAGGGCTTTTGTGGTGGGGTTTAACTTTCCGACTGTTTTTCATGTTCTGAGCAAAAATGGCCAGGAAGGATGAGAACAGTCACAAAACCCCAATGCTGACAAAAATCAAAAGGCTTGATGTGGTCGGAATGAGTATTTTCCGTCTAAAATGGTTCCGCCTTTTTCAAAGAATCCTAATGGAGATGCAAACCAATTTCAAACAGACTCCGTCTAAAATAAACCACTTTACAAAAGAGTAAGTGCAAATACATAAGCTGCATGCATACTTCTTCCCACATTATAACAGTAAATCATATTACATTAAGGGATATGCTTACCATTTCATGAGCTGGGTCACTGTTATCCTGTCATACTTTTTACTTTTTAAATAAGTAGTACATCCCATCTGCATGGTGTTGTTATTTAATGTCCTACTTGCTGATTGTCTTATGGCTTAGGTTGTTCATTGTTGTGCTAACAAACATCTAACTTAATGACAGGAAATGAAGCGGTACATGTCAGTGTTGCATACAAAAATGACAGTTATCACTAGAATATTTTTTTGTAAATAAAAAAAATCTCCTACTGAATTTTGCAATTATAAGTTTATAATCTTTATTATCTTGATAGAGGTAGAAACTTAAACTACTACAAACTTGGTTGTGTTCAAGTATCTGCCATTAGGGGAATGAAATGAGCTATTTAAATTGAATAGGATTATAAATATTTGAAGAATTATTTTTAAAGATGTACAGTAGAGAAGTTAGTATTATTTTTGATCAACTTGTAATTCTAACTTGATATGAAATTACATTAAATTATTTAGGATTATTAAATATGGTTTGATACAGAAAAAATACATTACACCTACTTCTTCAAGATCTTCGCTTGAAGAATTGATCTTCGTCGGGCCCTAACTGCTTCTCAAGCTGCTGTGCTCTGTTTTCGGACCCTCGTTTTCTAAATTTTTTTAATGGAATTCTTTCATTCTGTAAAACAATTTAGAAACAAAAAACCCTGATAATGTGGAAAGTATTTTTCAAGAATTAGCCCTTATTAGCATAATTAAACAAAATTTGAACTCATGAATGCGGTCTGACAAATAATAATAATAGTAATACTAATTAGTGAGCTACAAGGACCTCTGCAGGCCAAAGGAATGGATTTACTAACCTCACTGTCAGAATTCAGGAAACAATCCTCCTCATTGGGATATGTCTCTTCTTTCCTACTGTCCTTTGACGTTTTCCAGTGTTTTCAGTTCTAATAAAGAAGAATAATAAGAATAATAACATCCATTTTGTAGCTCTAGATGTTCCTGGAGAGGAATAACAATAACATTGATATTTTTAAGATGTAATGTTTTTTGTTAATATATTGTTCCTAAATGCTTTAATATTTAAGACTTTCAAATGGTCTGCCCATTTTCACATTTGACCATCTGTCACAGAGAAAACGACATGGTGTTGAGGTGTTTTTATATTCCCTCAGTTTTCCATAACATATGCAGGAAAGAAAACATTTGAACTAATTTGGAAATACTGCTATTGGTATGAATGCAATCGCTTGTAATAAAGTAACAATTGTAATAATTCTGCCCAGGGCTTGATCTTGCAAACCTGAAATCTGCAACAAAGTGCCCGAAGCTAGTGGCTCGGGAAGGGTTAAGAGCGCAGCATGCCGTCCAAGTAGGCCGTCAAGAGGCCTCCAGTGTTAGCAAGGCACGTCACCTGTGGAGGGGCACCGAGGCCCCGAGGGCGTCGATGCTCAGAGCTTTACAGCCTCAAAGGCGTTGAGGCGCCGAGGCGTGGAGTCCTCGAGGCACCAAGGGTGTCGAAATACCAAGGTACCGAGGCTCTGGGGCAGCGTGGCACCGAAGGCGCTGCTGCACAGGGCTCGAAAAGGCCTCGAGGCGTTGAAGCACTGAGGCGTGTAGCCCTCGAGGCACCGATGATGCTGAAGCACTGGAGCACCGAGGCATGAAGCCACCGATGTCAGAAAGCACTTGAATACCGAGGGCACCAAGTACCGAGGGCTGTTTGCAGTCACACAACCAGGAACAGCGCGTAGCTTGCAACGGTGAGGAGCGTAGCCTGCAGACAGTTGCAGTGCAGTCACTCAACCAGGGCAGCGTGAAGCTTGCAGTGGAGAGGAGCACCTAAGATGGTGTCTGGATCGCGTAGCTTGCAGCGGGGTGACACAGTCTACAGACCTGGAAAAGGGAGAAAAAAGAGAGAGAAGAAATAAACAACACACTGTTTTTATATATATATATATATATATATATATATATATATATATATACCTGCACACCGCTTTATGGGTGAGTGGTTCAATGTGCTTGCCTGCTCAACAATAGGGCCAGATATCGGGCCTAATGGAGGAAGCACGCGGTTGTCGTTTTTTTGCAACATGCAACAGACGGAGACAGTGAGTTTCGGATTGTCGGAAACACTTTGATATTCAGGGACAATGTATTGGTATCTAAAGAAAACAAAACTAAACTCCAGACCTCAGACTACAAATGTGTAGGCTGCAGATTGCGTGACTCCCTGAAGGAGCAGGATGCAGTCGTGGGACTCAGTGTTTGCAAACTCAATGGTTATAAAGTGTAACTGACAAAGATAGCAAGACTGATTGCTGCTAATAAGGAACACATTTGTTCAGTGCGTGGTAAATGCAGGTGTTCTTTACTGTACTTTTTACTAAATACTGTTTAGATAAAGAGTGACTCATGGTTACATCTAAATTGTAAGTTGGCACGGGTACTTGAATACTTGGGTACATGCCCATTTTATCAGTCCCATCCCAGATTTTTTTCTTCTGCCCGGTTTAAGCATTAATGTCTGACGCAGTGGCTCTGACCAGCTAGATAATTGCAGTAGGAGCTTGACGAAAGACAAGGTTGGTTATCTGTGGAGGATTTTACAGTAATTCTAGTAATTCTAGTAATTCTAGTATGTTTTTGCTTGTGAATACATTTTGTATGTGCTTTTAGGTTCTGTTTTGGTCGTGTTTAAACTCTTAACCCTTCTGTTCCTGTCTGCCTGCCTGGCTTTTTTTTCCATAAGCAGCTTTTCTCAGTGTTTTGAAAACAACAATGTGTATATAGGTTAGCCAGTGTCTGAAGTCAGAATTTCTTTCATTAGATTTTAGTCCACCAAATACTTTACAGCCTTACAGCAGTAAACAAATCCTTACTCAATGGGAGTTCCTGTTGTAACATTACTCTTATAATATATTATTATGCAAGAGGATTTGATCAGCTTTCTGATCCGGTCATGCACTGTTCTGTGTAGTAAACAACAGAAGCCAAGGAAGCATGTGGAAATTGCCCCATCAGTTTATCTACTACCTGTTTTTGTTATGGAGGGGGGAGGGGCAGTTTGTGGGGGTGCAAATGCACCACAACATGTTTTGCTCCGCAAAGGGCAAAAACTAATGTGGGGTGCAATTTTTTTGGTTGTAGCCAATGACGACAAAGTCCTAGAAATGCCAATGCATTACAACAATGTGTAATGCACTGGAATAAATAAACGGGTTGCAGCCCCAAATAATAAACACAGTCAATAGTAAACACACAGTACACAAACATGGTCACCAGTCCTGGGTGAGTGCTGTAGTGCTCGTGGTGCAAAATACAATTAATCGTGGTAACAAGTGAAGTGATGGCTGGGTTTGTGCTGGCCTCTGGCGACAGCTCCGGACATGTTTAGCCATCTACTAAATAACATGTAACAGTTAGAGACAAGACAAAACAAACAAAACACTCACAATTGATATAACACAGGTCCTTCTGGTCTATTCCATAAGCAAAACGAAGGAACAGATTACGTCGCTTCGTCTCCTTCTTATACCGTCACACATGACCCTCCTCGAATCCGCGGCTGCCACATCGTTTCCATTCGGGTTGATGTGTTAGTGCACCAAGCTCCGCCCCTTTCTAGATGACCGACTTCCTTTTAACCCTGGGAATTAATTGTCAGGCCAAACAGTCCATGGTACTCTGTTCCCGTTACTTAGCGCCCTCACAGGTCGGGAGGGAGATTTACCACCAAAGATCATTCTATTTCTGTCACAATGATATATAAAATAATTAGCGTTATTTTAATGTGTTTGTTATGTAATTCCTGTACTCCAGTACAGTTAGTTATGGAGATTAATAGATACATGTAACAAATAATCTTTAAAGGAATCCATGGCCCCTGACATACTGCATTGTTCATTGACAGTATAAAACTACAAGGTACACACGGGAGAGCCGCCACCAACATATTCAATCCAGAGATGTTTTACCATGTTTTACAGGCGTGCTTTCTTAAACGCCTGGATCTCTATGTTGTACCAGTTGAATCTGTTTCCTGTACAGACTGTTTGTTCCCCATGTTCCTCCCAACAGTACACTTGGCAGCTGGTCAGCGTGTCCTTAGTTAACTTAGAAGTTGCTTCTGTGGTCCACTCATTGCAGCACACATTTTTTTTTTCATTTTTTCACCCGGTCCGCTGTTTTAGCTCCTGTTGCTTTCTATGTGTATGCCTGTTTTGCACAGCGAGGCCCATTCTAGCCCAGATACTTACTGAACCAATTCATGAATGAAGCACAGAGCTGAGCTACAGCTCTCAACTGGTCTAACTGAAGGCAGGAACAGCAGAAGCAGTGGCGACAGACATTTCACCCTCAGATGCCTATCTAATTCTTTCTGATAGGTTTGAGTGCCTGTTGTGCAGAATTTCTGTGCTTGAGACCTGCACATTGATTGTCACTGCATTCAAATCCAAGCTTCTGGAGGCGAAAGGCTGCTGCGCATGCTTCGGGTGTTTTTGGCTTGTTGATGCTGGAACGTTAGACTTTTTAATTAGGAGTTTGCAGATGCAGTTTAAAATAGGGAAATTAAATCTCCAAGCTAGCCTTATATAATTATCTGTTCATTTTATTTACTGGAAACAGCTGGCATTGCACCTGAAAAGATATTGTGCATCTTCCAAGAAAATGCCATTGCACATTTTCTCATACTAAAGAAATAAATGCTAAGAAATAAATAACCCTAAAGATGCCTTAATTAGAAAACATGTTTTCTACTAAGTTCTTTCATCTTATAGTCAATGATATACAATACATCTGTCAGCTTCTTGATTTTGTTTTCTGGTTGGTTGAGAAACATTCAGCCATCTTAAAGAACTGTTCTTCATTAATTTCTTGATGGTGGTAACTGAAACTGAATACTAGTTTTCAATGGAAACTCAAGACAGCTTATCAGTGTTCAGTTCTGAAGCCAATAAGCCCAGGTATCCTTGCCTCACTGGCTTCCCACATTATTTCATTAAGAACCAAGAATCGCTTTTTGTTTCCTCCAGTTTCATCTCCTCGCAAAGTGTTTTGACTGCTGCAGATTTGTTTTCCGCAGGGTCCAATTTCAAGGTATTTTTAGCGACAGGGCTGCCTATTCACGCCCTGCTTGTGCAACGAGAAGCAAATAATTGTGCAATTTAAAAAACATAGCTGCCATTGTGTTCTCACTAAAGCAGGGATCAAGACACACAGTGTGCAATAATGCATGAAAAGATAAGGTGCAGGATGATCTTGCATGCAGGTTATTAACAACTGTGTCTATGATGCCTGATTTATAAGACACTAGAATCGATGGAGGTAGAAGAGGAAAGGATGATCATTGCTCATCATATAAAAGTATCCCCAACAGCATGGGTGATAATCTTTGGAGAACCAAGATGGGCAAACAGGCAGCTTGTGGTGGTGAAGGCTGCAGAGGGGACGTCAGACCAGGGAAATTAAACAATAACACAATAACACCAAATAAAGGGCACTCTGGCCAAATTAAAATAACACACACAATAATACTTTCTCACAACGAGTACCTTTGTTCTCTGGCTGGTAGCATTCGCATTCGCATTCGCTCTCACTCTCGCTCTTAACTCCTAAAACTATTCCAAACTCGGAGCCCTGAGTGGGTCTTTTCTACTGTGGCTGGAACCTTAATTACCCATTAAACAATGACCTTATTAAGGCTCCAGCCACATTCCCATGAGCTACTCGGGATGGGGATTCGTCCGTCCGCACACAAACACGTGATGATTATTAATAATAATAATAATAATAATAATAATAATAATAATAATAATAATAATAATAATAATAATAATAATAATAATAATAATAATAATAATAATGGTCTAGGCTGTGTGGTTCAGTGGTTAAAGAAACAGGCATGTAACCAGGAGGTCCCCGGTTCAAATCCCACCTCAGCCACTGACTCATTGTGTGACCCTGAGCAAGTCACTTAACCTCCTTGTGCTCCGTCTTTCGGGTGAGACGTAGTTGTAAGTGTCTCTGCAGCTAATGTATAGTTCACACACCCTAGTCTCTGTAAGTCGCCTTGGATAAAGGCGTCTGCTAAATAAACAAATAATAATAATAATAATATGCACAAGGGGTGGCCACCCCGTCACATAGCTACTGTATGCCAAATGGGAGACAAGTTGTAAGATTTCAAAAGGCTACGCCAACACATTTTCTGTCGGAGATGACGCCCAGAGGAAGGAGGCAGCAATAGGGATTGTCAGAAGGCGTGCTTCAGGGGTGTGCTTGGGTGTAAAATGGGTCATTCTTGGAAATAATTCAATGAAATAAGGACCAACATAGAATAAAATATAATAATGCCAAACACGACAAATGATGTTGCAGAGACCTTAATAAAATCTAGCCTTAAGCTTTTCTGATTTGCAGCCAACATTCCTCCTTGTAAAAAGAATAATTGCTTTGAAAAACAAGCATAATAATGATTTTTCAAAGTGCAGAGCACAGAGGTGTCTGCTAAGTGTATACATCTGACACGTACTGCTGTACCTGCGTTATGCCCTGCACTGTGTATAATGATGCTCTCTGCATAAGGTACACAGTCACCTTCGATCAGGTTATTTCCACAATCTGGAACCAGCACACCTTTACATGGAGGTTTCTGAGCAATCTAGAAAGCCCTCTGAGATGGTTTGCAGACATCCCTATTGGATAGAAAGTTAAAGCTAAGGTTGTACAACACTTAGTATGTCTTCTAAATCCAGTTTGTCTAATACTGTACAACTAATAGTCCCACGGATGCAAGTCACATTCTGTGGTTGCTTTCTTTCTGACTTCTACCTGTGATCCCTTTAGCAACATGCAAATCTATAATGTCTGATTAATCTGGGCCCATTACTGAATTTCTTTACAGAAAGGAAGTCTTCATAGAATCCTGTAGTCTTTTTAATCAAAAGAGGAAGTAAGGCAATCACTGTATAATATTTCAATGAAACCACTAATAAAAAACAATTACAGGGAAACCATAAATACACATTTTTGTTACTGAACACAATATTATTTATTTATTATTTATTTCTTAGCAGACGCCCTTATGTACCTGACATTGTGTGCGTTATGTAATATCGTTAAACGATGAGGCAGGTCACTCACGCACATTCTCATCATTTTGATCATTTATTAGTATTCTTTTAAGAGCCAAAATAAAGGTAAAGAACATCCTGATTTTCCTGTCTGTCTTTCTGTTAGTCAGTCTTGATAATGTAGGTGCCAGACTTACAATTTTCCATATATCTGGGGAAGCATAGTTGTGATAAACATTCTGTAGTACAGATTATCGGGTTAATCACAATTTGGACAATCACAACCTGCCTGCCTCTACCTGTGTGTCATCTTAACATTTTCACATATACGGTAGTTTTCTGTGATATGGTACCATGTATGTTACTATCATACTCGATATTACCATTACTGTTGCGTACACATCAAAGATGTTAATCCCAGGCTTTCAGCAAATCTAACTGTTACAAAGTGTCCTAACATACTCCTGTCCTCGCTTGCCCGACGTGTTCCTGTGCTAACTTGTGACAGAGAGAGAAGGAATCCAAGCTGCAAGTCTCCCTCCCAACCAGAAAAGGCGCTGTGTAAGGTTGGTGGTACGCTTTCCCATAGATGGGGCGACTCGACGGTAGGCAGAAACCGGAAGTCGGCCATCTTGAAGGAAGTGCGTAGCTACATGTAGGCAAAACGAATCTCTTGCGATCAACTATGGGGCAGGCAGCGATTGGAGGGACCAATGGCGCCGAGTTGATAGCAGGGAGTTGGGTAGTACAAAGAGGACGCAGCTATGAAAGTACGGCCCCTTGTGCTGGATGAACTAACAAGCCAGAGTGCTGTAGTTTGGTTTCGTTTTTGTGTATTGCAGAGGATTAGGAACCAGGGAGCTGCAGCCACAGAGTCAGCACAACTACCCAGAGCACTAATTCACAGCACAGCACTTGAAAACACAGAGCACTTTTCCATGCACAAACAACTGGATTGTGATATTTGTGTGCGTGTTATTTCGGGACTGAAAACCCGCCGTGTTTGCTCCCAATATCATCGTTGGCAGAGGGTAGCTTTATTATTTTTGTTGTTTATTAATAAACACAGACATTTTGTTGGGAACAAGAATGCTGTTTAGACATCAATTCATTACACCACTCACATCCTGATCACATGTCTGTTTCAACACCTGTGTTCATCACATTTCTGGCTGGACTACAGAATGTTCTCAAATTCTGGTGAACAGGAAAGTAAGTGTTATGCAATTCTTTCCCCCAAAGTTGTATATTCATTCTTTGTGGTCTATGACAAAGCAAAAAATAGAAATGCTCTTTTGGTGGGTTCGTACTGTACTGTAGATGAAACAGTAAATATTCCATTCACATGTTTAGCCAGCATGGGTGAAACTGTGCTGCTGTTTAGGCCTTTGCCACATTGGCTGTAGGGGAATGGGAAAGGGTGTCAGTTCTGTATAACTAACTCGCTGTATTACTCAAACCTGCAGCTTTGGAAACACTGGATACAGTATACTGAACAATATCAGGTACTGAGGTTAAAACATTTAGATATAATTCAACCTATGTTATGCATTGTTATGCTTTAATAAACTATACTAGCTTTACTGCACTCTAATGGTTGGTTTCACAGACCCCGATTAACACAACTCTTGGACTACCTAAGGTAACCAGGATTAGTGCTAACCGGAGCCTGTGAAACCAGCCACAAGGTTTTACTGTGGTATATAACTGCAATAAACCAAAGGTGTTTACAGTGTGTCTGCACAGGGATAATATTTGCTTTGTTACAGGTGGCTAAGAGTTAAATATTGCAGGAACCGTTTATCAATTTACGTGGGATAGACCGAGATTACAGGCTGTTATTTGGATTTTAATCATGTAACGAGAGTAATAATCATTACACACCCCACACACTTAAGCTTATTTGGAATGGAATTTGTCTTTTGCCAGTTCACTTGCCAGCTCCAGACTTGGCAGGTACAATAACTGGTTAATATGACATTGCTACGCACTTTATTCCTACTGAAACTGTCTGGACATGGTATGAAAATGACAAAGTGACAATGTGCTTCAGATTCCAGGTCCAAGTCTGGAAATGTTTAGGGACCAACCATAAAATCTAAAAACCCACGTGCCGTGCAGAATAGTAAGACCTGGGAGGGTTGTGGACAGAAGAGGAATTCACTCATGGCATTTGCATTATGAATTATTATGATGCTAAAGTGTTCTGAATACAGGTATTGAGATGTCACATACTGCGTTACCAGGTACTGGAGATCAGAACACACTGTGTGTTACTTTTTTTTTGCAATGTGTTTAATATTTTTGCAGGAAAGTCATTATACAGGTCTCAACAAGAAGGCTTTTGGTTTCTGCGATGGTGACAGCTGAGATTGATACTACTTTGTTATTTGATTGTTCCTATTTATTTAAAATATTTATCCAGGATTTCCAGTAGGGGTGTGGTCACAGAGTGTAAAATGGGACAGAGATTCCCTTTTTACTGTTTGCTCTGCTTTTATTTATCTGTCCTCGAACCAGCAGTCTCTGCTGAAGCTGCAGTATGGAAAAGAAGCAACGATCCAACAGCAGAACTAAAAGCCCAAGTGAAGCCCAGGGAAATCTTAAATCAAGAAATAGAGTTGGGATAATGAGTACAAGATCAATAGAAATGACCGAAGAGGTCAGAAACAGATCCAACCTGGGATTTGTACAAGGGTTCAGTTCCAGTGCTATTCTGAGCTCCGGGCTTTATTCTAGACTTGTTTGTGTCAAATTCTTGAATAATTAATAGCATTGCATTGTAGCAGATTACACAGTCAATCTAGCACAGGCGCTGGTGATACGGACTCAGGCCACATGATAAATGCGAAATTATGCAATTAGGTTTACAGTGCTTTTGAATTAGCTGCATTAGCTGAATTCAACAGCACACACCCTTAACGACTAACCACTGAACAAGGCTGTACCCTTTTGCAGTTTACGCAACACTTACAAAAAGGCAGCTGTTGTATTATTAACTATCAAATCTGTTTATACACAGCCACTGCTAGACATCTGTGGCAGATCAAAAACCAAAAAAAGCTGAACTGACACTTCCATATACCGATGATTGTCTTCCAAGAGATTTTACTTAGAGAGGAAAGTTAGACATTTTTTGCATCTCATGGTTTTGTCCACAGTTCTTTTGTACTCTCGTTGAGAACTTGGAAGACGCTCTGGTACCTCTACCAGATTGTGATGAAAGATGAGCATCGCATTCAAGTTATTGGCCTGCTCATGTTTAAAGCAAATTGAGTGTAGATGCAGACTGCATCCCCCGGCTTTTAAAGAGTGAGCGGCCTGCGCCACTGACGTAAACGGGATGCATTCGCTTAGCCGTTAAGTGAGATGTGGAGTCTTCTGCACATACATAAACCCTGTGGGCAGACGTTCTGCTTTTTTATAGACTACTTAACATCTAAACGTAGCTGCTCCGCTTTCAGCTTCAATATTACAGCTATTTCCCAACGTGCTGTGTGCATTCCCTACTGCATGTCCTGAACCTGACAGTGGCTGTTTGTTCAACTGTAAAATCACATGTAACTGACTCATGGAAGATCATTTTTTAAAGATAATACAGTATTCTCACATTGGTCCCAACTCTGTTTTTTCTACCTTGCACATACAATAGGGGGCACTGTTGTACTAGAAATGCTTAAAATGGCTACACTGCACCACCCATGGTCAAGCAGTGGAATTGCAGCAAGTTCTGCTGCATTGGTATTAGGCCCTGTCCACATTACATAACCGATCTCGAGAACCGTACTCGAAACCGCTCTAATTAATCCAGCTCAATGCGTGCACACTGAAGTACCGTTTCATGTTTACTCAGACTTATTGTGTCCACACACCATTAGAATAGTTCAGTTACAATTCCCAGCAGCGCAACGAACCGTGGAAATGAATACGATAGTATCCCACCATGCACTGTATTTTATTTTAAAATAATGTGTTATGCCCATATTAACAGAGGTCCATATTGCACCAATGAAATATAACAAGTATTGTGGAAAAAGTAAATCCGAACACACACACAAAAGTAGGGCTTGAAGTTTTCAGGTTTTATTTTTAATCAGATGAAGTCCCTTTAAACAAATTGAGCTGATTCTGTTTTATAATTAAACTCAGAAAAAGCTGTTAATTACAAAACAATGTTTGTTTTTACCTTCATATCTTGCCTGAGCCTAATTCTGGTCCTCTTAATTTTATTTCAAACAGAGCTGACAAATTACGTAATTTGTTCATCCCCGATCATACTTTTAACTCGCATTTCATTTTTGCAGTCGCTAATTTAACGTTGTGTTTATGTTATTTTCCCCACTAGTTTAACAGAGATGTCCTGACAAATTTTTTGAAGCATAAAAATGAATACCTAGTGCGGAGTGTACACTGATAGCAAGTCCTTCAGGCGCCTGCTCTGAGTATTTCGCCAAACATAGCACAAAGCATTTTGGGATATTGGAGGATACACAAAAAATGTTGTTTGGTATTACAGCGTCCACACTTCTGATAAACCGCACTACCTGATGCGATCTAATCTGAACCGGACTCGAGACTACCTCCTGAGGTGGTCTCGATTCTGGTTCTCGAGTACGGTATAAATGCTGCGTAGTGTGGACGCAAACCGTATTTAGCATTTAGCAAGTCGGCTTAAATGCAACTAATACGGTTTAAAGGCATAGTGTGGACAGGGCCTAAGACCAGCGCTGTATGGGAAATGTGCAAATGTTTGTTAATATGGGATACACATCTTAACTTTGAGCTGGGAATCGGCGTTTATGAAAAAATAACAAATACTGTCTATGAGAGACTGTGTAACTGGTGCCTTCTTCAGACTGAACCAGTATATTTGTACTCATGCTTCTGCCTTGGCAAAAGGCAAATATCAATCTAATAAATGCACCCTTAAAACCTTTAAATCACGTTGATTTGCTGAAACAAAATTATCTAAGCAAACTTAAACATGGCTCTTTACAGTCAAAGCATATTCAGAACACTCACTTGTATAAAAAAAACAAAAACAAACAAAAAACAAGGACAACTGAATATCTTTTGTATATTTAAAACAAATCAATTCTTCTTCGTTTACAGAACATATCGAACTGGAATCGATGTAAAAATCTACCTACCTGCCTGGGTTCTGCTTGCCAAAAACAAGCTATATTAAACTGTTGTACGAACGAAGGTCCTCAAACAAGAGCAATGCATCCTCACCTGCTAAGTTCATTGCTGGAGCACGATGACAGTGATATATAATCACCCTGACAGTTCTCTGCATGCTCTTGGAACAGCTCTATAGATTGTGCTGTTTCCAACAGTGTACAGTCCACTGGAAAGAAAACATTGAAATGCACTTAAGGTTTAGCCATTGGCCACAGATTAGATCTCTCTAAGCCCCTCCCCTCTGAAACAGTTGCTCCATATATAACCAGTGTGTGCACAAGCCATTCATCTGTCTATGCTCTGTGTTGAACATAGCAGGAGACACCACATGGTTGTACATTTGTAATTGTGAGCCTCTCCAGAGCTGAGCCGCTGTGTGTGGGAGGTCCCAGATGCCATGGAGGAATCTGCTCTGTCCTTTTGGATGTACTTGGGGGTGATGTCTGTTTTCTTTGGGGGGACTGTGAAGAGGATCCTGGCCTCTGAAAGGAGCTCCGCTCCGACCCTGCTTGTGTATTCCGCTCTGTTTCTCCTCATGGAGAGGCTCTGCTCCTTCTGCCTACCAACTTGTGTGGGACTTGGTGTTTTCTGTGCAGCATGCTGGCTCATCATGGGCACTGTTGCTGCAGCAAAGCCTCTGCCTGTGGAAGGCAAGGCAGTTTTCATAACAGGTAAGAAAGTTCACAAACTGATTTGGCTTATAACTTAACAGTGCTGCTGTTGCACAGCCAAAACACAAAGCTCCACATATCTGTGATATTTTAATCTCATGTTGACTTTGTGTCGGGATATTTAGTCACTGCAATGATCTCCCATTTTTGTGTTTTAAAGTGCAGCATTACGTGCAGTGGGGATATGCATGACTTATTCGAAATGTCTTTTCATATAGTGCAGACATGCAGTGCATAGATTGCATGGGTATGTAGTGGGTATAAAATGGTAATTCATTTGAATATCAAGTTGATTACATTACAAGCGATGCTGTCAGTGGATTCTCCTGCTATGTACATGTCATAAATGTTCCTATTAATCCACCTGCTTCTCCAAGGATAACTTAAAACTGCATGCTTTTCCTTACCCTTTATGAAAATGAATGAAGTATGCCACTGTATTGTATGCTTGTAGTGTGTAGACTTCACATACAGATACACTAACTACACCTAGTTACACTGTTGCTGCCATTTACTGATGTTTACTCCATGCACTTAGCACATAACTCTGAGGGACTCCACAGTATTTAACTAAGCTATTTCCCCAATCATATAATCTTGTAAATTCACATATAATGTACAGAAAAGCGTAAGTACAGCTTAGTACCTGTATTGTGAAGTATATGTATAATATTGGATATTGGAGAGGGATTAAGACATTTTATTTCTTATGATGCTGATGTTTTAAGGCTCTCATTGTAGCCTCTCCATTGCAAAGAGGTTAGACTGTGCTTGTCTGTGAATATATTCCTTTTCTTTCAAAGGAAGTGGTAAAAAAAATCTGAGAAATCTTAACAATAATTTCTTCAGGAAGGAAGCTTGCAGACTGAAGGCGTGCTGCCTGTATCTTTATTTCAGAGAAAGGTCTTTACTTCAATCAATAAGCATCAATGGTATTTAAAACCTAAAGCCAACACTCCAGAAGTAAAAACAAAGAACATTTTTAAATAAGTGATTTAGCAGGTCCTGCATCCTGTTACACTAAACAAACAGTACTAACATAACTCCCCAAAACACAGCTCACATTATATCATAGTAACGCTTGTCTCAATGCACAGCTATGTTTCTTTTGTGCGCGGTGCTACTAAACAAATTGAAATAGAAATTGACAACGAAAATAAATACATAATTACATAATAATGCAATTACATTTTATATAAGAACAAAGTTGCCACGTTAACATGTGTATCAGCCACCAAGTGACCAGTCATTCATAATGACTTGTAACAAAACTCTCCAAGATTGCATGACATTTTACTTGCGCAGTTCTGAAGAGGTTTGAGGTCACGCAAAAGAACAGTAACAATAGGTCACCATGGTGACCCTGAAGATTCTCAAGATACAACTACAGATCTGCCACATGTATGTAGAGTATGGGCTCCTTCACAGAACAGATTTATCACCCATGGCAGGTCCTATGGATACATTTAGGAAAAGGCAACAAGGATCATTCTCATCATAGCTCATAAAACTGTAATGGAACAGTCCACGCAGTCACAGGTTTGGGACTAGGTTAACCAGTGACACCTGGGCTTCATTAGACAAATGGAGCAAGCTCAGGTGAAATGCGCTTACAATTCACTACTCATTCCACCTAAATCGTGGGTCTAAATAAACCATGTCCTATGCTTTGCAATTATCCACTGTCAATGTTGCATCCTCAAAAAAATCAAGCAGGTTAGTTAGACATGATTTCCCTTTCCTAAAACCATGCTGACTGTCTCCCAGGATACTGTTACCATATAGATAATTTTCCATTTTGGATCTTATAGTTTCCATAAGTTTACATATAATAGAAGTCAGGCTTATTGGTCTGTAGTTACCTGGTTCAGTTTTGTCTCCCTTTTTGTGGATCGGTATTACGTTTACAATTCTCCAGCCTGTCGGTACAACTCCTGTCACAAGAAACTGTTGCATGCTCTTAGTTAGCGGTTTGTAATTTCTTTGAGAACTATTGGGAGGATCTCATCCGGCCGAGGGGATTTGTTTATTTTAAGAGCTCTTAGTCCCTTTAACACTTCTGCCTCTGCATGTATTACCCATGTCCTGGTCAATCATAAAGCCGTGGGCACAACTGGACTCAGGACTCCCAGCCCTCCAAGGGGGCGACAGCATCTAGCACAGCTGTGCCACCCCAGTAGCTGTTGCATTGTCCCCTCGAGCTGCTGCTACTCCTGCTGCAGTGGAATTCACAAGCAGTTGGTCACGTTGCTCTGCTCCTATGCAGTTCACTTTCTAGAAATCAGAGGTCATTTTTCTGAAAGCAGGTTCCACCCATCAACTAGCTATGTCAACTTGGCCATGTAAAGCAAGCATGTGCAGACAGTGTTTGTGTATCTTTGACCCCTGTCACGGACCTGCAGCTGGTCTGGTCTGGCGAGCTGCTTGGCTTTCAGCACAGGAAGTTGCACTCCAATAACCAAGGCACAGGGTCACATGGTTTCATTTTATTATCTTTAATGAACATCTACAGTGGAGGTGCCTGAGCGTACGAGATATCTAGGGAAGCCTTAATCTAATTGTGATGAAATTTGATCAGGACATTTTTTTAGCAGGAGAGTATCAGAATCCACCTGGATTTATGTTGTTGATGTTGCACCAATATATGGGGGAACATCAGCACTAACAGTACAGCAGTGTCTATTATCATTGCTACTCACTGCACTTTTAAGAATACCCCCCACCATGTACACACCGGATGACATTGTTACAACAGTGGTACAGAAATGCAGATATAGGAGCTAAATAATGCTAGGAGTTCTGTCTGTTAGTTCTCCAGTGCTGCTCAGCAGGACACAGATCCAGCAGCAAACATGCTGAGTTTATCCGGCTGCCAATGACACACTTTTTGCCAGCAGCATCTCTGGGAACAGTCTCCTAACGTTGGTCACCATGGAGATGGAGTTTTTAACCCAGTGGAATTTGCCCATTCCCTGGATTAGTTGCATGGCTGCTGTGGAGTCGAACTATTTTTAAACTAATGTTTAGTAAATCCTACAATAGGAATACCAAATCCAAAAGCATGTCCAGTACATGTATGCAGGCTGCACAGATACTTAAAATAGAATAGAAATCAATGTGGAAGAAAGCCGATGATATCAGGTGATGAAAGGGTTAAACGACGTTTTGGAACAGCAATGTGAAAGGTCAGATTCATTCGTTCTTTAACTTGATCCGTGGACGACTTAACAACAAAAAAGCTTTAAACCTCTTATTAAACAGTCCTATACGAGTCAATGGCTTTACCGACATTCCATGGGGGATCAAGGCTTAACCCTTAAGAACTAAGTGCTTTTTAGTGGGATGCTCCCCCAGACCAGGGTTTTTCAGCTGTAGTTGACTCTCTTCCTGTAAAAATTCACAAAAATATATTTTGCACAGTAGCATCTTGAAATTGGTGTCCTTTTTTCAGAACACTCTGGGAACATTATAAAGTACTTCAGAAACCATACAAACTTTTCACTCCCCAACACAATATACAGTACTGTGCAAAAGTTTTAGGCAGGTGTGAAAAAATGCTGTAAAGTAAGAATGCTTTCAAACATAGACATATTTATGAATTAACTAAATGCAAAGTGGGTGAACAGAAGAAAAATCTAAATTAAATCCATATTTGGTGTGACCACCCTTTGCCTTCAAAACAGCATCAAGCATCAATTCTTCTAGGTACACTTGCACACAGTTTTTGAAGGAACTCGGCAGGTAGGCTGGCCCAAACATCTTGGAGAACTAACCACAGTTCTTCTGTGGATTTAGGCAGCCTCAGTTGCTTCTCTCTCTTCATGTAATCCCAGACAGACTCGATGATGTTGAGATCAGGGCTCTGTGGGGCCATACCATCACTTCCAGGACTCCTTGTTCTTCTTTACACTGAAGATAGTTCTTAATGACTTTTGCTGTATGTTTGGGGTCGTTGTCATGCTGCAGAATAAATTTGGGGCCAATCAGATGCCTCCCTGATGGTATTGCATGATGGATAAGTATCTGCCTGTACTTCTCAGCATTGAGGAGACCATTAATTCTGACCAAATCCTAACTCCATTTGCAGAAATGCAGCCCCAAACTTGCAAGGAACCTCCACCATGCTTCACTGTTGCCTGCAGACACTCATTCGTGTACACTTTCCAGCCCTTCGCTAACAAACTGCCTTCTGCTACAGCCAAATATTTCAAATTTTGACTCATCAGTCCAGAGCACCTGCTACCATTTTTCTGCACCCCAGTTCCTGTGTTTTCGCATAGTTGAGTCGCTTGGCCTTGTTTCCAGGTCGGAGGTATGGCTTTTGGCCGCAAGTCTTCCATGAAGGCCACTTCTGACCAGACTTCTCCGGACAGTAGATGGGTGTACCAGGGTCCCACTGTTTTCTGCCAGTTCTGAGCTGATGGCACTGCTGGACATCTTCCGATTGCAAAGGGAAGTAAGCATGATGTGTCTTTCATCTGCTGCAGTAAGTTTCTGCCTAAAACTTTTGCACAGTACTGTATATATATATTTTTAATGTGTTTTTTAGACCCTACGTTGTACTCCCCTGCCAGCCTCACAGACACAATACAAACTTTTACTGTTGTCGGTGTCTTTCTTTACTTTCTAACCTTGAGGCTGGTCTCTGCTACGCTTCTGATGCAGGGAACACATTGAATCGAGAGTTCCGATGCTCCCTGAGCCCATGCAGGGCACACACTGAATCGAGAGTTCTGATGCACCCTGAGCCCATGCAGGGAACACACTGAATCGAGAGTTCTGATGCACCCTGAGCCCATGCAGGGCACACACTGAATCGAGAGTTCTGATGCACCCTGAGCCCATGCAGGGCACACACTGAATCAAGAGTTCTGATGCACCCTGAGCCCATGCAGGGCACACACTGAATCGAGAGTTCTGATGCACCCTGAGCCCATGCAGGGCACACACTGAATCGAGAGTTCTGATGCACCCTGAGCCCATGCAGGGCACACACTGAATCGAGAGTTCTGATGCACCCTGAGCCCATGCAGGACACACACTGAATCGAGAGTTCTGATGCACCCTGAGCCCATGCAGGGCACACACTGAATCGAGAGTTCTGATGCACCCTGAGCCCATGCAGGACACACACTGAATCTAGAGTTCTGATGCACCCTGAGCCCATGCAGGGCACACACTGAATCGAGAGTTCTGATGCACCCTGAGCCCATCCAGGGCACACACTGAATCTAGAGTTCTGATGCACCCTGAGCCCATGCAGGGCACAAACTGAATCGAGAGTTCTGATGCACCCTGAGCCCATGCAGGGCACACACTGAATCGAGAGTTCTGATGCACCTGTTGGAGCCCACTTAAATGACCCACAACCAGAGATGTAAAAATAAATGGGTATTGTATTAAAGTAATGTTGCTTGCTCTTGTACTCAGTCCATGTAGACGGAGATGACTTGCTCAGTATTACCTTTTGTCACCTTTGAATGACCTTCTTGTAATAAAATTAGAAGAAGTTTTGACAAGAAATAAGACATGGCCAGTCATTAAATATATCACCCAAAGACACAATCGTAAGATGATATATTTAAACAGACTAAAAGAAATGTGGTTATCAAATTAATCATAACTTCTATCGTTGAACCTTTATGTGCTTGCAATATCTAACAGGCTTACAAAGTTTATGTAATTGGTTTGTCGGCTAGTTTAATTTCCCCAGATTTTGTTTAACCTTAATTCTGCTCCCTGCCTGCTGGTGAGATGAGGTTGAGATATAAACTCGACGGACACTTTTTGGTTAACAATCTGAGATGGGTCATGCGCATGTCACTGTTATAATTTGTGTTCCTAAAGTAAAGCAGCATGGCAGCGCTATAAGAAGCTGATGAATCACATTGAAGGTTAAAGATGCAAATATATCCCTGCAGGGTAACGTGCACCCATGGCGTAACCTCCCTGCAGCTGAGTTTCATTAATTTCTAAAACCAGTGGAGGACAGAAACTAGAAACACACTGACAATCTGGAGGCAAAGGTGCAATTAGAGGTGATTTACTCTTCATCGCAGCCTGTTCGCTGCATTTTTAAACAGCTCTCATTACCGGGAGTTCAAAGAACTTGTCATGAGGTCTAGTTTTTTATTGACCTCCAGAGGAATGGCTGGCATAGGCTAATCACCAATTTAATGCATTTATTTTCACATTGGCTACATTTGTAGAGTCCTCATTCAAACAATGTCTGTCTGTCTGTCCATCGGTCCACGGTGAACACGATAACTGCCTAGATTTTGCACCAATCTTCATTAAACTGTTATCATGCACTCATACCCTCGACATTTCTGATTGCATGGTCTGAACTTGCCTGTAGGGGAGTTTACTGAACTTAAAACATGTGTGTCAGTGAAATGACGCTAACTGCTTTAGATTAAGGAATGATTACACTGACAATAGATCCTTATCTCCAATGGAACACTTTATTCCTTTACATATTATAAATGTGTGAGAAAACATTGACCTGAGCATCTTGGCAATGAGTAACATATCTAATGATTATCCAGCTCTGAGAACACAGACACGGAGCATTGCTATTCTGGTGCATTTTTCTGTTGTTATTTTTTTGTATGTGGAATGTTTAACTTTGAACTCAGGACCTTGCTGGAAAACTCCAGTCACCCATATGTAACGATTAGGGAGTGATTTAAAATAATAAAAAACACATGGAACTCTTTATCAATATTGTTGTGAACAAATGGTAATGGGTCATTAACTCTTGGAAAGCTTAGCCAATTTTTATAAGTTAAAGGGTTAATACAAGAGTTATTTTTAAATGAACGCCTTGCACAAAACCAATAAAAAACCTGCAGAGTCACACAAATTCAAATTGCACTGCATTATTTTTTTTTTATTATTGATTATGCTTATCAATCATTGAAACAAATAAAGCTGGATAATATCATGATTTAACTGTTCCCTAAAATCCATTGAACCTAAAACATAATGCTAGACAGATCTGCCATGTTTAGCTTATTGGAATAGAGAAAACATGTATTTCTCTCCCTTGGGAAGACGTTTTGGAATGTTGCACAGCAATTGCAGATTGAGTTCAGAAATGAGATCAGTGATGTTTAGGGCAGCAGTGTGGAGTAGTGGTTAGGGCTTTGGACTCTTGACCGGAGGGTTGTAGGTTCAATCCCAGGTGGGGGGACACTGCTGCTGTACCCTTGAGCAAGGTACTTTACCTAGATTGCTCCAGTAAAAACCCAACTGTATAAATGGGTAATTGTATATAAAAATAATGTGTAAAAAAATAATGTAATTGTATGTAAAAATAATGTGATAACTTGTAACAATTGTAAGTTGCACTGGATAAGGGTGTCTGCTAAGAAATAAATAATAATGTTTAGTGCAGGATTCATTGATAACCCTGTTAGCCATGCCATGAACTGCAGTATAAAAAGTTCAAAGGGGTTTAGCAGCATACGTCTACAATGTGGCTGCAGCTACTTAATATATTTACAATGCAGAACCACAGCAATCTCAACACATAACAAACATAGAGGATCAAAGGGCTTTGCAGCCAAAGTTTTTAAAACTAATAATGTGTTTATTTCTTTACATTTTTGAGTACAATCATGATCTGTCAGGTTTTTTTCTTTCCAAGTCAATGCTCCTCAGAGATAAACAGCAAGTCACAAGCCTCTTAATTAGGATCTTAGCAAAATGCAAATAATAAACGGTTTGCCATGGAGACCTATGACTACCATGATCCCGATGACACCTGTCATGTGCCGTTCATATGCTTGGCTGTGCACAGGACATACAGACCTAGAGGCTGGAATTCCCTTACAGTGGGATCTTCGATGGCAATGCAGTAGCACTATGATGGCACTGATTCTGTACTGAGGGGCAAAAATATCACAAGTGAAGCTGCAATGGCATGTGCCATCTGTAGAAAGATTACACTGTATATTGTAACAAGCCAGTGACATACCAATGGCAATCCATTGCAACACTGTGGTACAGTGGAAAATCTCTACTAGACGAGTCAATGGAAATGGAAGCCAGAGGGACAGCCACCCAAGAGCATTCGGTTTAAGAGAAAGTGGTTTGTACATTCCGGAATAATCTAAATATTTTCCATCAGAAAAACAAGAAACTGGAAAATGTGCAAGAACCTCAAACATGAGTGAAATCAGGTGAGAGGTTGAAATCACATTGAGGGTGACATCTTCCGAAGGTAAACACCTTTAAAAGGAGAATAAACAGCTTTGCAATACTAACCACACTCAAATTGGTTTATTCCGAGTTGCGTAACAACATCGACAGTGTCGTTTTCATTTGTGTTTTGTGGCAGCGAAGGCTTAGAAAATCTGTGCCTGAGACATTTAAAATAGCCAAACATTTTACAGGAAAGTAAAAGAAAATTAAAATAATAATCTTTAAGATCCAGTTTCAGCTTTCTTATCTCAAAAGAAGGTTGGCCTTTTATATGGTAAGAAGTCAGTATCTGTTCATCAAGGCACAATTCAGTCACCAGCAGTCATGTCCTGGATTGACTTTTACCCTGCTCTCTTCTACCAATGAATCCATAACCACCCCTCCCCCACGAAGGAACTCTATGTACTATTTATTGAAATTGATTAACTGTAAATATCTCAGTGGCTTCAAACTTGCTTTGTGGGTACACTGGAATGCAGTGTTACTCAATGTTCTTGGAATTACGCCACGGCAAATCTGTCTAAGAAAGATATACTGAGCCAGACACTAAAAATATCCTGTGTGTATTTATGCAGTCCGTGTTGCTATTGCACTTGCATTCGAAATGCCTGCCGTTTACAACAGGGAAAAAACAGACCCTGATTGACCATTCCTAGTCTTTATATCTAAATAAATAAATACAAGAATGCAAATATCTTGTGTAGGCCTTAAATGTAGTGCATTTTCTAAGTTCTAAATGTAGAACCATTTTTTTTTTACTTCACCAATATATTCCTACTTCCAGCAGGACGGCAGACGTCTATAGGAAGTCTAAATTAGTTCCAGTGAAGCTTGGAAACATCATGGCAATGTTGCAAACAGAGATGATGCCATTTTAATAAGCTTATCTTACTAAAATAATAAACAGCCTACATGTTCTGTGACTCAATGTATAAACACTAGCAGCAATGTTCTAGCCTAAACAAAGGCAGATGCACTTTGCACAGTTGAAAAAGGCCATCACTACAACATGCTCTTGTTTATAATAAATGAAAGGAAAGGCAACAATTTGGCATCAGAAGGCTGACTTCAGAAATCAATTGAGGGGCAAAGATAACCCCCGAGCTGCTGACCCCTGACGATGGATGCTTTTTGTATCTATGGCCAAACCAAATCAAAAGAATAGAAGGTTTTTGAGAAGGTGAAGCTGTCTAGACTGGTGGCCTTGTCCTAATATAACTGCTGTGTTATCTCAATGTTCTTTTTCTTACAGCTGTGAAACAGTATTCCAGTATAAACACAGACACAGGCGTTGTTAACAGAACACTCCTTGTTGCACTCAGTGTCTTCACACGACTAGTAACGTTGGGTCATTGAGCTCAGCGGCAAGGACAGCCTGGACAGCCACGCAGTCTGAAATGCTATTCCAACGCCTCACTGTTCAAACCACCCTCTTTATCTTTATAGTTACTGTATCTGTCATAAAGTTGTTTCACCGCGGGATCAGTGCGGTCACTGCAGCTATCATCACAACAATTCTGCTATCTAGGATCAGTGTTTACCTACAACATTCTGTAGTCTCCAATCTGTGCTGAATTGCATGCAATGTTACAAAACACTGTCCCTTTATTTCCCCCCTGTCTCAAACAGGTTTCAACCTGCTTGCAGTCCGTCCGTTTGTTTGTAGGCTTACTCTTTTGACCTGAGACGTGGCAACAATAGTACCTGTAAGGATAGGATGATGATTAGGCATGGGTTGTTTTATTTAGTAAAGGAGCTGCACTGTTGTAACAATGGGCAGGCTGGTTGTTATTAATGCAGCCCCCTTTCCTCTCGATATATCCCTGGCTGTGTCTGGTGTGCTGTGCTATCTCAATCATGCCAGCATGGCAGCACTCCACACCGATCTCTCCCTTCCATTGTAATGTCCTTTTAACTGGATTGGCAGGTTTAATTTTTGATTGTGGCTGTTGGTGCCTCAACGAAACAATATGTCCTCAGAGCATCAATTTTATCAGTACATCTAAATTTGTTTTGAAGTTATGGATAATTGTTTTTTTTTGATTGTCATGACAACCTCAGCTGCAAACTTATATGCAGAAAGTTTCCCTTGGTATAATTATATAAAGTGTAATAAAGCTTAGTGAAAGCAAAGGAAAAGAATAAGTAAGCTTTGAAAAGAGAGGTACACTAAAGAATATGGGGAAACCGCAAAATTGCAATGCAAATTTACTGTGGAAAACTGCTCTAAGGGATTAGCCGAGAGGAAGGATTCATAACTTCACAGACTACTGTACATAGTTTTAATGACCTGGGATTGTTTTTTGTTTTTGCTAATCAAAATGTTTCTTACTGTACCAGATTAAATTCAGTACATAGCAATCAGGCTTGATATACCCAATTGCACTCCTGGAGGGCTTTTCCAGTCCAGCTTTAATTAAACCAAACACTACTCTACTCTGGGGCCTAGGTGCAGGTTCAATTAAACAATTTTTAACATTTTTGGAAGGGGCATATTTTAAACTGTGTTCAATGAAAAGTGAATCTGTTTACTTGCTATCTTAACACAAACTCAGTGACCCCACATCACATCTTTACTAGGATCCTTGGGATGGCTCAAAGTGCTATGCAATGGGAGTCTTAATTATTCCCTGTTTCAGCTGCTCCAGGCTCTCCTGTAAGTTTTACAGAAGGTGTGTGGTGTGTCATGCTGAAAGCTGCAATGGCTCAAGCTGTTGCGCAACGAGAGTCTGAAACGGTACTCTGTACTGCTCTCCCTCTAAGCATGGTGTGCTGTGTCCCTTCGTACCCTGTACTGCTCTCCCTCTGAGCATGGTGTGCTGTGTCCCTTCTCTTACCCTGTACTGCTCTCCCTCTGAGCATGGTGTGCTGTGTCCCTTCTCTTACCCTGTACTGCTCTCCCTCTGAGCATGGTGTGCTGTGTCCCTTCTCTTACCCTGTACTGCTCTCCCTCTGAGCATGGTGTGCTGTGTCCCTTCTCTTACCCTGTACTGCTCTCCCTCTGAGCATGGTGTGCTGTGTCCCTTCGTACCCTGTACTGCTCTCCCTCTGAGCATGGTGTGCTGTGTCCCTTCTCTTACCCTGTACTGCTCTCCCTCTGAGCATGGTGTGCTGTGTCCCTTCTCTTACCCTGTACTGCTCTCCTCTGAGCATGGTGTGCTGTGTCCCTTCGCACTCCTGTACTGCTCTCCCTCTGAGCATGGTGTGCTGTGTCCCTTCTCTTACCCTGTACTGCTCTCCCTCTGAGCATGGTGTGCTGTGTCCCTTCGTACCCTGTACTGCTCTCCCTCTGAGCATGGTGTGCTGTGTCCCTTCTCTTACCCTGTACTGCTCTCCCTCTGAGCATGGTGTGCTGTGTCCCTTCGTACCCTGTACTGCTCTCCCTCTGAGCATGGTGTGCTGTGTCCCTTCTCTTACCCTGTACTGCTCTCCCTCTAAGCATGGTGTGCTGTGTCCCTTCGTACCCTGTACTGCTCTCCCTCTAAGCATGGTGTGCTGTGTCCCTTCGCACCCTGTACTGCTCTCCCTCTGAGCATGGTGTGCTGTGTCCCTTCCCTGTACTGCTCTCCCTCTGAGCATGGTGTGCTGTGTCCCTTCTCTTACCCTGTACTGCTCTCCCTCTAAGCATGGTGTGCTGTGTCCCTTCGTACCCTGTACTGCTCTCCCTCTAAGCATGGTGTGCTGTGTCCCTTCGCACCCTGTACTGCTCTCCCTCTAAGCATGGTATGCTGTGTCCCTTATGATGTGCTGCCCCGTCTTACCCTGTACAACTCTTCCTCTGAGTATGGTGTGCTGCCCCTTCTCTTGCAGGGTGTGACAGCGGGTTCGGGAAGGCTGCAGTCCTGTTCTTGGACTCGCTGGGGTTCCAGGTGTTTGCCAGTGTGCTCGACCTGGAGGGGGCCGGAGCCCAGGAGCTGCAGAAGACTTGTTCTGCAAGGCTGACACTGATCCATATGGATATAACAAAGCCTGAGCAAGTGCAGGAGGCGCTTCGTATCACCAAGGCAAAGCTTGGGGTGAAAGGTAGGAGATAGGACATAGCAGCTAACCCTAACCCTGTCCTTGTATGTGTGTATGTATGTATGTATATATATGCTCTCACAAATGCTCTCACCAGGTGGAGCTGTAAATAACCACATCATCAATATACGCTGCTGCGTATTCATGATGTGGGCGTAAGACCTGGTCCATCAGTCTCTGACAGGCAGCAGGTGCACCATGTAGCCCAAAAGGCATGGTTTTAAAATAAAACAGCTCTTCAGGGGTTGAAAATGCGGTTTTCTCTCTAGAACTGCGGGTTAAGCGGATCTGCCAGTATCTCTTTGTCAGGTGCAGAGTGGAGATAAACTTCGCCGTTCCCAGTCTATCTAGAAGCTCGTCGACCCGAGACATGGGGTAGGCATTGAACCTGGCAATAGTGTTTACCTTACGGAAATCAATGCAGAAGAGGTTGGTGCCGTCCTTTTTGGCCACTATCACAATTGGACTGCACCACTCACTCCTGGCAGACTCAATCACCCCAAGTTCGAGCATCTCCCATACATCTTTGCTAACACCACTTCGTCGACTTTCTAGGATCCGGTAAGGTCTCTCTCGTACTGTGACACCTGAGGGAGAGATAATGTCATATTCAACAAGGTTAGTTCTGCCGGGCAAGTAAAAAAACATCGCTGAACTCCTCAATAAGCTTACGCAGCTCTCGTTAGTGATCTGGAACCAATTGTTCCCCCATCTAAATGATTTTAGCGCTAGGGGTCTTTAGACAGGGGCCTAAATTATCCTCTACTTCGCCTGGGGTTATAAATAAGGCCTCCCTTGCCTGCCAGAGCTTTAATAAGTTTACAATACATTTAATGTTCATTACGGCAATCGGGCTGTCTAATTTCATAATTCACCTTCCCTATAGCCCGAATCACTTCATATGGCCCCTGCCATTTAGCACATAATTTCAATTCTGAGGAGGGAAGCAGCAGCATTATTTGCCTCCTAGTCGAAAGGTTAGAATTAGTGCATTTTTATTGTAATGCTGCTGCTGTTGGTGCTGAGCCGATTTGAGGTATCCTGGGCCAAACAACCGACCAAATCCAGGTGATCTCTTAGTAGGAGCACATGCTTCACTACCTTTTTGGATGAGCCTTTGTGCTCCTCCCACCCCTCTCTCAGCAGATCGAGGATGCTGCGAGGCTGTCGGCCGTACAAGAGCTCGAAGGGGGAGAACCCTGTCGAACTCTGCAGCACCTCTCTCACTGCAAAAAGGAGGTAGGGAAGAAGTGATGCCCAATGCTTTTGCTCTTGGTTTACAAAACATCTCAGCATCTGCTTCAGAGTCTGATTGAAATATTCCACCAAACCATCCATCTGTGGATGATAAATAGATGTCCTAATGGGACGTATTTTTTATATTTTATACACTTGCTGTAACGTATGTCAGAAAGATGGTTCCATGATCATGTTGCTCAGTCCCCTATTTGTACTGTCACTCGTGACCCCTTGGTAAACGACAGAAGAACACTGGTGTACATATTTTTAAACAGCATACTAATAGATCATGTTAGTGTTTGGAATGGAATTGGACATTGGAATGGAGTTGGAAACAGTCTTGTGCTGTTAATTAATGGATGACTTCAGGCAATTTTGTCAGTGTTAGATGTTAGTGTTATCAACTGTTTTTGTTGCTATGCAGTTACACAAGCTAGGCTGAGAAACGGGTACTCCTTGATAGAGATTTTCCCTCTTGCTACACCAGCGGCTTTTGGGTTTGTTAGTTTCGGGGTTGTGGTTGAGTGGAAGAAAACACCCATATAACCAGGGTGAACCACAGTAACTCTACATCACATAACAGAAAGTTCATATAGGTTTCCCTCCATTAACCATCAATCCCATGGGTCAGTCGTGCAAGCCCATGATTCAATGCGTGTAATCGCTACAGGCGCCATTATTGGAGCCCACTCAGAGGTGGAGGGTAAAGCATTGGACAGACACCAGAAGAAACGGACTTTTCTACAATTTCTAATTTTAGTCTCGGGATCGGTTATGGTAAAAGGCGTTGGGATATTCCTATGATGGCCCCTCGGCTGCAGCTCGAAAGGGCAGCCTGGCGCTGGATTGAGTCGGTGAGACCCGAGGATGTCAAAACTGAGCACATTGAGACCACATACCGTATCAGACTGCAAGCATGCAAGAGAGGGACATGCAGAAACTGCAAGGGAAACCCTAATTGCCTGGTTGGTATTGGAGAACATACCTGGTTAGGAGAAATTGATGAAAATACCTTCCATAACATTGATGATCCAAACTCAGAAAGAAGTGACAAGAACACATTTTTTGGGCTGACAAATCTTGGTGCTACCTGTTATGTGAACACATTTTTACAGGTGTGGTTTCATAACCTGGAATTAAGGCCAGACTCTTTACCTTTGTCAGAACTCCAGGGCTGAAGAGCATGATGCTGAAGATGATACAAATTATGAACCACAGACAATATGTGAACATCTGCAGTACCTGTTTGCATTGTTGCAGAACAGCAATAGAAGATACATCGATCCGTCGGGACTTGTGAAGGCACTGGGATTAGATACAGGTCAACAGCAGGATGCCCAGGAGTTCTCAAAACTCTTCCTGTCTCTTTTGGAGGACACACTATTGAAGCAGAAGAACTCAAGTGTGCAAAATATTATACCGCAGCAGTTCGGTGGACAGTGTGCTTATGTTACTGTGTAAGCCTCTCCTCTTCTTTAATACATGTATTTTTCAAATTGTCATTGCAACACATCTACAATGTCATGATCATAAACTAACGGTTGAATTTTCAAGTTACTGGGTTATTGCCAAGAAGACAAGCCCACACATTTTGTAGATTAGCCCTTTTGGCAAATGTCTGTTAAAGAGGCTTGACTCATTGTGTGACCTGGAGCAAGTCACTCAACCTCCTTGTGCTCCGTCTTTCGGGTGAGATGTAATTGTAAGTGACTCTGCAGCCGATGCATAGTTCACACACCCTAGTCTCTGTAAGTCGCCTTGGATAAAGGCGTCTGCTAAATAAACTAATAATAATAATAATAATAATAATAATAATAATAATAATAATAATAATAATAATATCAGGAAAGACAATGGTGCAGCATCAACTAAATCAGGTAATTCCCCCATAAAGGAGCCAAGTGTAGAGCTGCTGTCAAAGGCCCAAGGCAAGGGGTTTGTTAACTGAAAAGAATAATACAGACTTATTCAAATTCTGTTACCATGTGATTTTCCTAAGCCAGTTACCGATATATTAAAGAATGCACTGAAGTTAAATATCAGATAATACAATGTCAAACATTCTTACATGTGATGTTGTACTTGGGTAGTTCACAAATGGTTTCACAAAGCAATTCATGACATCGTTGCTGCTCGATATTTCATTTGTGCATTAAAATAAGGAACTGTGATGATTTCTGTGAAATCTTCCAAATCGATCCAGAAGTGCTTGACCTTAGAGGAACCTTAGTTCCCATGTACAAGACATGTGCAGATGCCCAGGACAAACAGAGGGAATACAGTCCCTGCAACAGTTTCTCCCCCAACCCTCTGAGCACACACTGCAGCAGTGCCGTCCATCCAGACAACCTGTTTCAGAAAAGCAGGTACCATTCTAAATAGACACACAGCCTTGTTCTGAGTTTGCTAGTTTGAGACATTGAGTGAATGGCTTTTCATGAATAACCTGCCAGCTGGTTTCAGTATATCCAGACACAGCGTTTTGTTATTCAGCACAGCCAGAGAATACAATGAAATCCTATCATACACGTTGACCTTGGACACATACAGTGCCCCAAACTGCCTTGAAGGAGAGATGATATAAATTGTAACACAAAACCTCAGCACAAACCAGATGTGCATTCACATTTCTGTTTAATGTGCAAAGTACACTGAAATAAGTTCCAGTGTAAGATGTTTAAAAAAAATAAATAAAAATAAAATAATAATAATAATAATAATTGGAACACTGTTGCTTGTTACCTGAATGGAAACTTTAGTTGCAAAACAAAAAAAAAAACTTTTAATGCCTAGACCTATCTGAGTGAAGAATGAATATTGGAATCAATAAAATGTAACCTTTGGTTAAGGTAAATATAGTCATGTAGTTTAACATTTTTCCCCCTAAATACATGAAAAAAACACAATACAGTTATCTAAATACAGAGACATTTTTTTATGTGTTAATAACCAACTTTCAACTCTAATTGAGGTTAGGGATAACATACCATTTTAACCATTTTGCATGGAGCAATGGATCTGTTCCAAGCAGATGATGAGTTCATTATTCTCTCATCAGCATGAGACACATACTTATCTTTCGACTGGAGAGCTTGCCCTTTAGCTGCATGGCAAGACATTCCTCTTTGAACCGTGAGGTTAGTGGTTCATGTCCTTCCCTTGCATTTTCATTCAGTTCAATGGGCTGAGATGTCAAGACAGCATGACAAAAATAAATGTATTTTCTATTTAGTAACCAAAGTGTTAAATTACATTGAACAATTCCAGAATGTTGTACTCCTACAGGGGCCCTGAGACACGGCTGGGGGAGTGGATTCAAACAAGGAGTGTAACTCGGTTCATAGCAACACACTGCTGCTCACAGAGGTCATCTGAGTTAGTGTTGTTTAGTTTTCTAATTGCTTGCATATGTTTCTTTTGTTTAGGACTCTGGGGTCTAGTGAACAATGCTGGGGTATGTGTCAACTTCGGGGATGCTGAGCTCTCCCTAATGTCTAACTACAGAGGCTGCATGGAAGTGAACTTCTTTGGTACATTGGAGGTCACAAAGACCTTTCTACCACTGGTGCGCCAATCACAAGGACGGCTCGTTACAATCTCCAGCCCATCAGGTTGAGAAGCCCTTCTTAAAATCTTTGCTGTGAATATTATTATCTGTTAGTTCGACGATACGTTTCCAAATTCTAAAATGCAGTGACAAACGTTTCCCATAGTCTTCAATGTTGAAATGAGTACTGGTTCACATTCTTATATCACTGGGTCTGGTGTATGCTCCACCCCCACTTGATAAATGGTTCAACTGTCACTTTATACAAGTGACCACGTAGACAAAAGAGGGGAAAACAATTAATGGAGTAAAATGTGGAAATGATACAGGTACGAGAAAGGGAGAATTTCAGTGAGGTGAAAACAGCAACAAAAAAATTAACATGTATTTATTACAAGGAACAAAAACAAGGCATTCTAAAAGCTGTAACAGGTCATGTTAGCTTTAACTCATGACCAATTTAATTTGATTAATTTAATAGTAATGCCTGTTTCTTCAGCAGCAGTATAGATCAGTTTCAAGGTAATTAATAATCAAAGTTAATGCATTGTGATTATAGTACCCTGTATTACACACAAACCACTGGTTCGCCTGTCTGCTATTTTCGCAGTCGCTCCTGACTTTTTCATCATCGTCTCTTTTATTAATGTCTCATCTGTCTTCTGTCCTTGTTTTTCACTAGCTGTTGTGAGCACTTCAGACAGCTCTGTTTTTCAGTATTAACAGTTGCTATAATTGCTGGAGTACAGTTTTTACAACCAGTAAAGTTGTAGGTCTGACAACACATTTATTTAGAAAGTGAGATGTGACCGATAACAGAATCTGGGAGGATTCTCTTTTATGCAATGTTGAACACAGCTGTGTTTTTGGCCCGGCTTTCTCTGTGGTCCTGCCAAGCTCTGATATACACACTGAACACAGGTCAGCCACAGGGCATTGGTCACACATACTCTGCTGGCAACCGAAACAACTGTGTGGTCCAAAGAAGTTTGCTGAACTGCACAGTACATAAGTGGGAAGAGAGAGTCTGTGTTTAATGTCAGAGCTGTGAAAACAGAAGTTGGAAAAATAGACAGTTTTCAAATAAGTGTGGTGGCTGTTATAGACATGCAGATCAGCATCTGTTTGTCTTCTAAAATCCAATTCTCATTGTTGACAGCTGTTTTTACAAACACTGTTTTAATAATCTTTTGACAACTTTTGGTGGGGTTCAACATTTTACTGGGTGGGTCATTAAACCCCTCTACCTTTACATTTTAGGATGTAAAGTAGTATCAGTCCACTATGCAAGTTGCATAAATGTGTGTGCAATGGCATACTTTAACCACATAATAATAAAAGACCATTATTGTCCAAATATACTGTAACTTGGGTTTATTAAAAATGCTGTTTGGGTTGAATGAATTGCTGCGATGTGGTTAGAACTCCACAAGGAAAACCCTGCCTTATACTGATTGACTTAAGTCAATTAGTTCTTTCATAGTAGATTTACAGTCAACAACAGAAAAGTACGTAGCACATAGACTCCTCCCGACTATAAAACAAGGATAATTATCATGCTTCAGTCTTTCTGTCATCTCCTTCTGTTTATAGTTACGCATTGTTTAGTCAGCGCTCAGCGGCACACTGGCTTACTCCGGATCCCTTTGCTGCATGTTCTTTGAACTTTCCTCTATAAATCGTTTTCACTATTCATATTAGCCAGGTTTAGTGGCCAATACAATTTGCAGTAAATATGAATTAGTTGAGGAGAAGTTCAAATTCATACAATGAAACAGCAGGGAACTCACTTTTAACCTTCGATCAAATCATGTAAACAGCAAGCATATTTAGGCACTTCCAATACCAGAACAAATTGTCAATCGAATAGCTAGTATGTTATTGGTCTTTCGATAAACAATATGTCCAATGATCAACAAGGAAAGGATTTATCTCTTATCTCAATCCATTACGTCCCCGCTGTGCGCCAGAGTTCGCCTCCTCCTTCCCAGCGTCCATCTGCTTTTTGTCTTCATCTAATGGTGGAGGGCTGCTACCCTGCCCCCTGAAAGCTACTTATGGGCAGGGGTACCTCAAAAGTAAAGACCAAACAAAGATTGTAGTGTATAAAAGACGTATAATGTAGTAGTGTTGTAATGTAGTAAGGTTCAATAAATAATCTATCGCATGAGTTTCCTGACTGAACTAACTCATATTCTAAATGATCTTAAAGTAGTCCCATTTTGAGATTAATTTGACAATATGTGGGGCTCCTGATAAGATGCTGATCTGTACGCTTTTTATTTGTTCAAGGGGAGCAGCCCTTTCCTTGTCTGGCGGCTTACGGGGCTTCAAAAGCTGCATTGAACCTCTTCATCAACACTCTGAGGCATGAACTCAAGCTGTGGAATGTGAAAATCTCCATTATACTTCCTTCATCTTACAAAACAGGTGAGTGTGTTGATCAGGAAAAACGGGGTCATCGAGACAAACCAAATGAGCCAGAGACCGCAGCTGAGCAGCTCTTTATCCAAGACTCATTGCAATGTCTCAGTGCCAGTGCCAGTCTGGAAGTGTAAATAGTGCATTCCATACACTGGCAAGACATTTCCTTTTTTTTTTTTAGGTTTGACTTGCGAACAATGTGGAAATGTGCTTTTGAATATTCAGGATATGCAAATATTTCAAGTACAGGACTACAGTTAAATGGCTGTATCCAGATACCTACAGAGTTGTCTGAAATATCTGCATGTTGCAAACTGTTTCAAAAATGTTAATTTTAAAATCCAGGCAAAGCACCTCAGAATGAAATAGGAGGGATTTAAAACGTTTACTTAACATGGGAACTATGAAGTGTCTCTTATAAAAACTACACAATGGTAAATATGCACAGCCTTTCCCGTGCTTAAGGCGCAACTTGATACAGGGGTGTGTGATGACTGACACAGAAAATGCCATACAACGTGTTTTTAAACTGCTGTAAAAAATACACAAGTTAAGATTACTCTGACATTTCACATCTGTACCAAGCTGCCCTTTAAATAATACATTTACTGTGGTTTGACAGTGGCTCTGCCTCTGCCCTTTAAATGATGCATTTACTGTGGTTTGACAGTGGCTTTGGTGTAGCGTTTGAGAAGAGCTGGCCCCGGGTGTGAGACCTTTAGTGCCGAGTCACAGCAACAGAAGTGAAGCCCTGCACACAGTCTCAGCTCAGCTTAGCTTACAAGAGGATCCTGGAGCCCAACCATTCAGCCTGCTCAGGGATCTGCCAGTGACTTCAATGCAGAGCAAGAACATAGGGCTTGAGACGGGCAGGATGATACATGGGTAGAGCGGCAGCAGCATCGAAGGAGGCTCAGAGGTGCAGAGGATGGTTTTGAAAACTAACGCAAGCTGCTCATCCCTGTGGATTTCTCTCATTCTTCATCCTGTTTCTTTGCAATAAAGCAAAATAAGCCCACCTTCCACGTGAGAACAGAACAAAGGGCACAGTCTTAGTCAATTCAATTCTTAAAAATGTATCAACTGTAGTACCTATTAAAACATTGGTCTAATATTGTACAGTATCAATTTAAAAAAAAAAAAAATCCATTACTGCAGATGCGAACAACTGCAATCACCAGGCTGTTTTCTGGCTTATGAGAAACAATCGTTTCACTGAGTGCCTTCATCAGTGTACTGGCATACTCGTATAGGGCACCAGCAGAAAGCACGTGACCTTTTCGTTTCTTATGAGTTTTACCTCTTTGAAGTTATATATGATTTCTTAAATTCCTTTTCTCTTTAGGTCAGTCAAGAAATGTTGAATACTGGGAGGAGCAGTATAAGCATTTGATTGAGAACCTGTCACTGAGCCTCATTGAGGAGTACGGAGAGGAATACCTGCTGGAGACCAAGCAGCTCTTCTTCCAGTTTGCAGAAACAGCCACTGAAGACTTGAGCCCTGTCACCAATAGCATTGCAGAGGCTCTGCTGTCCAGACAGCCCAAAGTCAGGTACTATGCAGGCCAGGGGGTCGGACTGATGTACTTCATTCACTGCTACCTGCCTGCATCCATCAGCGATCGCTTCCTCCAGAAACTCTTCATGAAAAAGAGCGTTCTGCCCAGAGCTTTGCAGAAGCACAATAACAACAAAAAAAAAAAATAAGAATCATTCAGCAAGACCATATACATTTGTTTTTCATTTTTGTGTTTTTTTTTTAATTTCTTTTGAAGGGATCATTAAATTTATGCCTACAGCTCTGTGACGAAACCAACTGATGGAAGATGTGTGTTGTGAAATAACAGGCGACATTCGGAAGGTAAAAGAGTCGGCCAAGCGTATTGGCATTTATGTGAATGAAACCAAAATAACTAGCTGTTGCTGTGCTTTTTTTTCTTAAACAAGGGATAGAAGTATTTTATGGGCGTTCTGCTGGAAGCATCTGTACAAAGGACTTGCCAGCAGGTATGACACGCACCAAGGCACAACGGAGCATCTACTGCATTGCTGCATTGTCTTTCCTCAACGATGCACCTCAAGCACTTACCTCAGCTCTACTATTCACTGAATGGTCTACAACCACAAGCGATATTCTTAGGAATACACGTGCAGAGAAAACTTCATTTACACTGGGTCTCACTTTTATACATGGTCAGGGGTGTAGTGCTATATTTCGAAGTGAGGGGTCGCTATTATCTACCCTCACCCCCCCCCCCCCCCTTTATTTGTTTGATGCGATTGAGTCTTATCTATTAAATAAATGTTTAGCTTATTTTATCTACTTGATTTCTGATATATGGGTCTAAAAATAAGAACTATTCCAATTATTATCTACAGTAATTGTAAAACTTTTCGACACCTCAGCACAGCGTGATACAGGTTCCCTTCACCTTTCTTTTTCTAGACCAGGCACGCTATCTTAAAAAAATGTTCATTATTTATCTCTCAAGGGTTTCTTACGGCCATTGTATTTTTTGCTTATTTGAATGGGCTATGCACATGTATATCTGTCTCCATATATTAATAGGAGCAAAACAGTTCAATATTCTACATGTGAAGTACGGAAGCAGTGTGCTCCCTGCCCAAGAATTGAGGGGTCGGCGCTCCCCCACGACCCCCCAGCACTACACCCCTGTACATGGTGGACAGTTATCTGGATTTTTTTTTTCTTTTTACTTATTTAAAAGTTGTTGTTTTATATCTCTCTCACTGAAGATTCTTATTTATGAGAGTTTTCTTCATGAATCAGCGCAACTGTGAATTTTTTAAATTTTTGTATGGTAAATTGCATACCCGTTCTTTCATTGTTAATATTAAAGTGTACTTTTTAAACATAATAGATGGTCATTGCAATGTCAAATGTGCAACTGGAACATTTCCTTCTCTCATTACAATATCTGCTATATATAATATGCTTCTTCCATTGGTGTAGGGGGTTCCTCCCATGGACTTGATCACTGCCTGCTTTGTTCTGTCTTGGCATAGAGTCAGCATGTGCTTAGCTGTTCCATAATGCCATACCAAAATCTCCTGAAGGGGTCAGCGGAACTAAATCCTAACCCTTTACCAATAAATGAGTTACTGTCTGTAATTGCAGCAACATAATTCTCACCCGCTTGGCTCAACTCAGTATTCCAGATTTAACACTATGGTGGCACACAGTCTTGAACTCTCATTAAGACCCCTTAAGCTCTTCCCAACTGCAACTTGAAATACCTCAGAATCAAACCAAACACTGTGTTCCATCAGCCCCTTTCAGTTCTTGAGACGCTTGCCACAATCAGGGAAAGTAAATGCAAGACTAGCTACTAATGAACAAGGTGTCAATGGAAAATGCTTTGTCTCTGCGGGACCATAAACATTGTAGTTTTGCTCTGCTTACACAAAGGTCTATTTTAATAATCTACTTTTAAACTGACTGTTTTATTTTTGAAATTACTGATGCCAATAAGGGGGCAAGGGAGGAGGGGTAATAAATCACAGCTGATTGAACTTACCATAAGGATTACTACTGAGATAAAGGAGTAGTGGTATTTAGATCTGAAGTAGACCAACACTTGCCCCATTGACATGTAATAAATAAAACCCATTGAAATCAGGCACTTCTGGCAATGACAGTAGATGAATGTGCAGCTACTCTGGGAACCAGCGGCAGCTACTCCTTACCTCATGTGCTTCCCCTTCTGGTCCAGCGACCTCAGTGATCTCAACACTTCTGCAAGAAGGTTTCCACATGGTGCAAAATCTCACACTCCCTTCCTTGTCTTTTCATTGGGATCTTTGTTTCCAGTAATTCTAGCTTTTTTTTAAAATTATTGTTATTTTCCACTGCCGAGAAATCCATTGTCCAAGGCATTTTACTGAACTGTAACGAGGCTTTCTCAAAACCTTTCCTATCGTTCCCTGCAACTCAACTTTGCTACCAGAAGTGCGAACACTAGCTGAACTTCTCCCAAGTACGTCTGGCTGGAGCTTTGGCCACTGAAAACTCCAGATGTTGCCAGGTGTTTTGTAACACAGATTTTTTTTTTTACTGAAAGTGATACAATACTCTCTTTTGTTTGCAATTTGGGCACTTTTTAAAAGATGAACTTTGCATTTGTTTATTTCCAAAAGTCCTTACGCTAAGTTTAAACGATGAACGACTAGGGCGCTGGGTTTTTACTCGAGCTAGCATGTCAGACCGACAGCATTGTTGATCGCTAAACAAAAACACATTTTGTGTTAATTTGCCGATTGAGAGGTACGGTGTCCAGGACTGATTGACCACAGTAAACCTACATTGAATTAGCTGTGGAAAATGAGTGTTAATACAGAATCCTGAAAGTGTGATCATTGATCATGTATAATAGCTTTGCTGCCCTGTCTGGCAGACGTTATTACCAATTGTACAGAAAGGGCTCATATGAATGAACTAAACAGTGGCTGTCAATGCTGCACTCTGAAAACGAGTCATCTGTTGCTGCTGAGTGTAGAAAGTAATCTGTGATGGTTATTAGGGGGGCTATAAATAATAAAGCAAAACGTGTCAGACATGCAGCTGTTTAAATGATTCAAACAGACCCCATGTATTAAAAAAAAATATTTTCCTGTTACATGTGTTTGCTTTGCCCAGTGGATTTTCATGCACGTAAAAAGGTAAAGACTGTAACAATGCAGTACAGCAGTACTAGAAAAATGTAGTTTTATGACTGATGTAGTTGTAATCTTTATCCTCATCTCACTGATGGACGGCACTTTCAAGGCCTGTCTATTACTGTTGTAATCCAATATACTGTGACATACACACCTCACTGTTCCTTAGCTCTGAGCCAACTCAAATAAGTCATATAGCAATCCACCTTGTTTCCATTCAAAAAGATATACCCGTAAACTGCTTGAAAAAGCAGGTAACTGTGTGACCTAGTCAGTGTGTGGAAAAGCTTCTTGCAACAAATTACCATGAAAAACTCTGTGCATGCAGTACATGTGAAAGAATGTCCAAATTCAACTCTCTCGCCAAAACCAATGAAATGTGGCACCCATATAAAGAAGGACCTCCCTCAACTGAGAAGCAATCCCTCATATGTGCGGAGCCTCCTGTGCACCCCTGCATACTGTTTATTAGACTGACCTGCAGAGCTGCCTGCTCACACAGAGGTTAACTGCTTTCGGTGTGGCTTTCGGTCCTGAAAAGTAGCTTGTTTAACGTCTGCAGTCGGCTGCACAGGCTGTGGCCCATGATCCTCGCCTCCCCAGTGTTCACAGAGTCTGTCTGCGAGGGCTTCATCTCCAGGAGCAAGCCAGTCCCTTTAAAAGGAAGTCTAAGCAGCTGAAGGCAATAAGAGACACTAGAGGAAAATAAAAGATGTGTTTAAAGCTCACGATAGCCGACTACATGTGTTTGGTTTATACAATTTCCAAAGCTGTACAACTCAATTGCACTCCCTTTTATGGGGTTCAGTGAGTCAAATTAGCTTGCTGTGTAACTAATAACATCTGCGGAGTGTTGTTTGCACCATTAGTGTTGCAATAAGTACACTATGTATTCTGATTTGAATTGAAACCTGGCAATTACACATAATAGGAAATGCTAATTAATGGATGAAGAAACATTTTCTAAAACTATATTAGGAGCCTACGTGTTCTGTGTTCCAGCAGCACTAGAACCCAGTGAATAAACAGCCAGCCGGCAGATTGTGAGCAGAAGGAAAATTATTTGTTTGTTTGTTTGTTTAGAACCTCAAGTTTGCATCCAAACGGTCTCTTCCTTGTTTTAATTATTTAGAAATGCTAAAAGAAAAGCAATTAATAAAATGCTGAATTGTTACTTCTAATAAAATTATCTAAATATCTCTTCCAGGTTGTACATTTTGAAAAAAAGTTTTTTCTTTTAATGTCTTCAACTGTTAGTCGAAACATCTGCCATTGAATTTATTAAGTTAGAATTTCTATATTTAGGACTATTAATAGTTATAGGGATGAATCAAGTCAGAATTACATAGATTAAAACAAATGTATCTGTTTACGATAACTTTCATTTTTGCATTACACCTGGATTCCAAATTAATTAAAAAAAAAAAAAGTGTTTGGACGCACATTGAATGGCTTATTGCCGATATCTCTTAAAAAAAAATGCAATTCAGCCTTGCACACTCCCCAAGACTCCCATGTGATAGCATGGTGAACACTGGAGAATAACAAGTATACAGTACAATGAAAAAGGTGGTTTGTAAAAACTACTACCAGCATGGTTTTTGTTTAGCCGCTCTGCAGACCTTGTTGAGGAATAACAATGGAGTTACAGAAAACACAGACAGAAGCAGCAGGAACAGGAAGTTGTATTGTGTGGAGAGTTCCATTGTATGCACACCACCAGCCAGATTACTTATCTGCCCCGGATCAGCGTTCTGCACTGCAAGCATGTTCTAAAGACCCTTTTCATAACCCAACATTAGGCTTCAGTGAACGCTTTTTATCTGTTGTTTACCCCTGTAGACTGCACGTCTGATTTCAGATCCTGCCTCTGCATTAATCAGTATTCTGTGTGTTAAAGAGGGCATGGGGACTGGCAACGTGCATCTTGAGCAAAAACATACTGTATTTTTTTATTTTTATTTTTTTATCTCAGAGGCTTAACAGGGTACTGTGGTTGGCCTTGCTTTTAATCTCTGTAGCTGACAAACACAAGTATGAATTCTGGGATCTCAGAGTCCCAGCTGTGCTTACACAGAGGCCAGGAATGGGAGCCATGGCAATTATTGCTAGCTGATTCAAGCTAAACTCAGACCAGATGCAGATTACAAACTGTGTGGAAATCATGGAATACGTCCCAAAGCATGGAAGTCTTGAGTTTCATAATTTAGACTGAACAAGGAGAGTGTACGAACTGTCAGTGTATAAATGGCAAGTGCACATCTGAATGAGAGGAAACAACAGGGGTCAAATAAGAATACAAAGTCGAGCAAAATACCCCCCACCCCCGACTCATTGTGACATTATTCACCCCGATGCACATTCATCAACGAACTCTCCAAAAGCTTTTTGTGCTGATTTTCCTGTATTACAATAAACTCCACCCACTGCAAAACCTGGTTGTGCAACATGCAGAGGTCGTGTTAAACTAGCAGTCTTCATATGCTGGTGGAGCCTGTATTGCCCAGTGATTCCGTTAAAGCTTCCAGGATCCAGCAGGCCCTCTACATACAGTACACTTTGATTTATTCTCACGCTGACCTGACATTAGACAGTCTGCAATGCCCAGGCTCGCTCTGCTGTGTCATTCTGTCAAGACATCTGTCAAATGTGAACAGCAGCTTCAAATATCATTGTCTTTGTTTCCTTTTGTTTCCTATTCTGGATGTATCTCTCCTCCAATTCTGACCCCAAGGCATTGCAATTATGACATCAATAATAATAAGCTTTATTACTGTGACAGACCCCCTTCCTAATGTTTACCAAAATTCAGTTTTATGACCTGCCATTGTCAGCAGCAAAGACATATTTCAATTAAGAACAAAAACTAGTACATGAGTTAGCTGACTCACTTTGTTGCAGGCACATGTTGTAAACCGCTAAATGTAGCTCAGAGGGAATGGCTCTATCAGGGAAAAAATTATTAAGGTATAAACTCAAGAGTGGTAATAATTAGTTTCAGAATAAAATAATGTGGGCAATTAACTAAATGACCCTGTCCATATCATCCAGAAATGTGAAACATACAAAATGAAGGACTTGTTGTGCCAGTAATAGGAATTGTATCAAGCAGAGACACAATAAAAGACTTTCAGCTAGATTAATAATAATAATAATAATAATTAATAATGTCTGTGGGTTACTTGTAATCTAAGATATGTTTTCCCTACGTAATGTATGTACAGTACTATACTTATGTCAACGTTTGACTATGGCATTCTAGGACATAATGTACCTTCCAAAAATAGCCCTGCGAAACCAGGTATAAACAAATGATCTTAGAAGCAATAGAGGTGTGTCATTCAGTGTGTGGGCTATCCCGTATGAAAGCCAACTACACTATAGCAGGGCAAAAGCAAAGTTACAAACAAGCACAATCATGCTTAATCATGGTACAGGCATCTGGAAACCTTACTGTGGTAAAGGGATTGTACTCATTCACATTTTTTTCATGTCTCATTCCCCTGCAGCTGCTGTCTTCCCCCATTTGCAATTTAATGGCTTAGAAATGTGCCTTAACAGTTTATTACTAGTTTTATAAGATTCACAGTTAAATTTTTTTGGATTAACAGAAAACTTAATCTGTTTCTTTAGAACTATAGATTTAAAATAAATAAATACATAAATAAATAATACCCTAATACCCAATTACACCTGCTGCCACTTCTCGGACGGCTGCATGGAGTTGTGTACAAGCAACCATTCGGCTGTGAGACGGCATAAACTTGGCTCACATAGAGGGATGGTGTGGCAGAGAGATATCAAGTAGTAAGCAGAGCTCAGCAAAGGCTAGGACTAGTCCCCTTATACCCAGCCTTCAATCAACTGTCTTGTGCTGCTGCCACACACAAATCTCCCCTTGAAGTCCCAGTTTCAGTGTCATCTCCCCACCCCACCCCACCCCACCCCAGACATCGTACACTCTCTCAAAGCCATGAGAGAGGGCCGCTTGTCAAAACATTCATTTAATTTCCACGTTGAAAGAGTAGCCTTTGTTATTTGCTCGAGATGAGTGCTGTGCTGTCCGCACTGCAGGCCGAAGTCCTCGCTGTGTAGACGGAGAGCAGGGATAGCACAAGCAGCTCAATGTCTGCGAAGCAAGCCTTAGCTGCAGTTTATTTAAGATAAGTATTTCCCTGTGGGGTGGATTTCATGCCTTGAAAAGCCGGAACAATGAGGTGACAATGGGCAAGATCTTTATCTGCTCTCTCGGTTGCAAATGTTTGAGACACCTGTGAGCAGCTTTGCCAGCTGAGCTGCAAAGCAAGTAAACAGCAAAGGGGGATAAAACCAGGCAGTTTATTTCTGGTTATGTTTTTGAAGCATACTCCAACTAATCCACTCCTTGGCACCTCATTTCATATTGGTAATGTAAACTACTCTCCACTGGGCTATACTAAACCCAGGTTCAAAATTACAGCTTTAAAATAAATAAATAAATAAATGAATAAATAACAACATTTCTGAGATATGCTACAAGTTTTATAGAAATTAAAATTAACTAATTATCACACCACTGTGTTTTAACATGCAATAAAACATATGTGCATATATATAGTACTGCCTGCCATGGAAAAATCCTCTTTACTCCAGAAATACCTTAGTTTACATCTGTGTAACTCTCACAAAATATGTGTGTGTGTAAACACACCCCTCTAGTGGAAAAAGGACACTCAAAATCACATTGCTAAATAATGACTCCCTCTGGTGGCCAAATGATATGTAAGCACTCTAACAGAAATACCTGGACTAGCAAATAATTTCCTTTACTTTCTACTTGTCAACAGCATGTGATCCAAAGAAATTAAACAAGCTGAGATTATGCACAGCTGTGATCTGCAACCCATCTTTTACTGTAGGTAAATATTTATTGTCACATTTAGGAGAAATAACATATTCACAAAAACAGGAAATAAGAACAAGACCACCCATCACTAGTCTTTGATTCAAGTCAGTAAATTGAATATATACACCACAGGGAAGTTCTTATAAAGAATCAGACATAGAGCTTTTATAACCATTACACATTTATCATAATACAATGTCGTTTAGATCAACTCCATTAAATAATTAAAATTCTGTTATTAATTTATTCTCCAGTGGGATCTACAGCTTTACAAGGGAAAGGAACACACACAACACAAAGCCATCGACACATCACTTCTAGACAAGTTCTACAGTTTACTGGACCCCATGTATCTTCATGACACCACACAATGCAGAGCATTAAGAATGGGACCATTCCATTTAAACTGCATCAGCAAAAACAAACTTTTGTTCCCAATAAAACCACACTCACTTGTCATACTTTCTCATTAAAATAATGTAATTTTAGTTTTATTTTTTTTTTGTAATATATGAAGAACGTTTACTAACATTTAAATATATTTCCTGCTGCTTCAACAAACACAGATTAAAGATACCATGCAGCGCGCAGATGCTGTAGTTCAGTTCCGAGAGTCCTGCAACATTACAGCACTGCTTTACGATAGATGTGCAATAATAATGATAACTGTAATAAAAAAACCCTATCTGCCATACTTTTTCAATAAGTTGCTTTAAACTATCAATATTATGAAGAATTATAATCAATATTATGCTGAATTAAGGTCAAAACATCTATTTTTTTTAATCTCTCTCTCTCTCTATGTAAGAGATTAAAAAGATGGATACTATCAAATACATATCATTTAATAGTATCCATCTTGTTTTGTCTGATTTTGGTTCCATCACTTAGATTAAGTCACTGGGCAGGATTTTGAGATTATGAAATCTACATAAAAACTTGAGATTGAAACTGATGGCAGATTGCGCTTTGCTGCTCTTGCAGATAACGAGGGACGCCCTTAAGACCGAATCACATTTTAAAATAACAAACTGACAAAAAAAAATCTACTACTGTTCAGAAAGACGTTCTAATGAGAATGCATGTTTAGGAATGGAAAATGTGCCATTTAGACATGACAGGGATAAAACAGTAATAACAGTGTCTGTAAACAGTCTGCAGCAGATGCTGACATAACACCTCAATACCACATGCAGAAACAGAAAGCTCCAACCACAGCACCTGGTAAATACCTTTCTTTATCCAAGACAAGTTATTCAGCTGCTACTGGAAGTTTGCTGCATTGAAAATTCATACGTAATCTCAAATAGCACAACATTACAAAATGTATTACCACGTTTTGAATTTAAAACAAAAAGGCTACAGGGATTAAACCTCTCTTACTGTTTTGACTCATGAATCAAAAACATGCGCCAAGGTCCATTTTCATAAAGCATTAGTTATGGTTGTAAATGTAAAAGTCATATGAATGATTTACGAACATGGCCCTTAATGTAATACTTGCATAGGTTATCTAGCCAACATGAAAAAAATAAAAAAGTCCTTGATCTCTTCGGGTTAATGTTCCATTTGTAATATGCAGGACTATGAATAATTCAAATTCAGTATTCTGCCTGGCCCAAGTGCAGAATAGCTGCACTTAATATCAAACTGCCTTGTCGTGATGCAAGGATCTGACAGGACTTTGAAGAAAATAAAGGAGGGGGTGCTTCATGCAGCCTCAGTATGATCCAGATTAATTCTCGCATAACAACACACCTATACTACAATAGTCTCGAGTCACAATGAACAAACTCATGTCGCAACAATGGTTAACTCAAACAGGTTTTGTCACAAGTTAAAGTATAACTAGCACAGCACCAAAACACTGATGTTGTACAGTCAAGTAAACAGACTCAAATTAACTTTCCACTATCCTATTCCTTTACGGGCAAAAAGTAATCAGAAAAGCATTTAATGGGATTATTTTTGTGGATTACTTAGGTAATGCTGAAATAAAATGCAGCAAATGTTAACATAAGCAGAAACCATTTCAACTAATACCTTCCCTTATAAGTCACTTGTTGAAAACATGCTTGTCTGCAGATACAGAACCAATACGGGAGCTGTGCTACTGCTGGCTAAATAGAAACATAAACCACTGTACTGTACATTTAGTGTTAAATCAAATCAAAACACAAACAGCAGATATAAAATAACTACAACTCAAAATGTGTTTTTTTTTTGTTTTGTTTTTTTAAATGGTAAGACATCACTACGATTCTTTTTTTGTTTGACTTTCTGCCCATTTTGTAAATGACCATACAACCGCTGATCAATACAGTGAGACGGGTACCATCTATTAATGCAGGGCTGCAGGACTGGAGATTTAGAAGATAGGAATGTAGTTGTCGATCTTGGCTCGGTGTCTTTGAGCGATGCATTCTGCAATCCACACGATGTTCCTGCACTCCTGCTCCTTCAGTTTCACATAAGCGTAAAACACACTGAAGTGAAACTGGTTCAGAAATGCCAACTTGTTCAGCTTCACCTGAAAGTAAAATAAAAGATAACTGGTGTAAAACACATGCATACAGTAACAGATACAATACTGCAAACATTAATATATTCATTGGAAACATGCTGGGTACTGACTTGCACTACAGGACTTATTCAGCATGAAAAGGTTTAACCTTTGGTGGCATGGGTTTCAATGTCGGATGGCTTTGAGTAGTTATCTATTGAATAAACAGTGCATGACCTAGAATAGCAGTTCTACTTTCAGATGGAGATAAGAGAAGCCTATTATCAGTGTGCGTGTTATCTCAACCAGCTATGGAATTGCAGCAAAGTAGTTCACTGTACTGCATAGTGTAATATAAGACATATGCACACAAATGATGCCGTCAACATGTTATCCCACTTTAATTCCTTGATGCAGGAAAGTTATTCTCAATATGGTTGAACCTAACTACAAATATATAATTCAGTTTACAAGAATTATTGCTAATTATTACTGTACAGAAAAATATAGATTTTAGGGAAACAGGTAAACTGTCATACATAAATCAGTATCATATCAGCTAATCCAATGGAGCCCTGTCACCCCCAAAGGATTCATTTAACCTAAAAACGCAGTCTTAAGCCCCTTTTCACACTGGCACTCCTACCCGAGTTCTGGCTAGTTTCCAGTGACCCAGCTCAGGATGTGCATTGACACGCTTGACAGGGTTGAGCGAGACAAAACGCATGACAGCCATTCCTAAGCCGACGAAATAACAAACCACCATGCCTGCGTGAAGGTTTCACTTCCGCAAGGAACATTTCTGTTTAGCCATACTTTTGTTGATTGAGACACAGCATGAGCCAGACTGCTGCAGGCATGTAGAAACATTTGCTCTAATCAACACTTGGGCAGACAGTTCAATCCAGAGAAGCTTGGTTGGAAGCATCTGTAACAAGCTGCTTACGGGGCATTGATACGCGCATTGGGCACTTACATCTGTCACCCAGGTCAACCCTGGTTTATCAAAAGCAGTGTGAAATCGTGTAGCCGACCCGCATGACACCAGGTCCTGACCCGGTAGGTTCGAACCGGTAGAGCATGGCAGTGTGAAAGGGGCTTTAGGCACTGATAATTTAACAACCCCTTGGTCAAGAGTCAAGAACCGAGCATTTCAAGTCAAGAAAGTGAGCATTTCAAGTCACACTCCTCACCTCGTGTTCAAAGAACCTGTCCTCAAGGGTTTTGTCTCCAGGATTGCTTCCAGCTCCTTCAAAAAGAAGTTTATATTCCTAGAGGGAACATTGAACACAGGAAACAAAGTGTGTCATATTCACAGGTACCATCACACCAATGCATGACCAAACTAGAAACAATGCTTGTCTAACACGGCAAATCAATCAATGTGCACTCACGAATTACAATGCTCAAAGATCTATCAATAGCCAGAGAAAGGAGTTTTGAATGCATATGTTTTAATGATTAGGAAGCAGCTTGGCGTCGCAGTTCTCTCACTCAAACTGCATGGCATTATCAAGGTTAGAAAAACATAGCGTCGCAGTTTGATCCATTCCTGGTTTCACTATGAGTTTAATAAGACACACCTGACCTTGTTGCCTATACACTGTCGCTAATCAAGCTCGTCATAAAACCTGAAATGGGTGAAACTGCTATGCAATAGGAGTCTTATTTCCATCCCTGAAAAAAAGGATTTTGCACATGTCCCAAATTTTGTTAAATTGCAAATTATATTTAAAAGTGAAGGAAACAAAACTTTTACTTTAATTTAACTCTTAGTGTTTTGCTTTAATTGTACTTACAGGATAGTAGTCTGCCACCGCTTTGACTTGCTCGTAGTCATCTGCCCTAGCCAACTGTGCTAGCCCTTCTGGGTACAGCTTGCCACAATGAGGAAAGAGCTTAGCGCGGTCTTCTTTTGACAGCTCAGTTCCAAAAGAGTTTATGGTGATGATGAAAGCTCTTCTGTCCGCTTCAAACTGCATAAAAAACAAAATTGAAAATTGAACTCTGTCACACCATTTCAATTATAAAGTATTACTACTTTTGCTATTTATTACTCATTACACCAGATAGCTAACCTTGGGTCAGAGCTGATGTAATGAACGGGCATGTCAGTAACATACAATCCCCTAATTCTGATACTCTCCATAACTGAGCTAAAGAATGTTAAGTTTCTTCACAACTCAACGAGCATTAGATGTGTGCTAGAAAATGTATAACAACTGGATCAGCCGTTCTATAGATACATTAAAAACACAGAGAAGCATCTTACTGTATCCTTATTTAGTGTGTTCAAAAGCACTAAATAAAAATGACTGATGTACTCACTTCAAGAATAGGACACATGGTGTCTGCGGTTGTACCTCCCAATGTATAACAGAACTTGTAGAAAGACTCCAAGTATGCCTAGAAAATACAAATAAAAAATCTTATGAATTGTTTCGAACAACATTACAAACTCACATGTATTTCTCACTATGTAATACTAATTCATAATAATCCCAAAAATATGCCTTTCTGCCACCTTTTACATTAACTAACTTTTTTTTGGTAAATTAGAATTCTATTGTATTTAGGTGTATATCCACATAAAGAGTAATGCTTTAATGGTTGTCGGGCACAAAAATAATTTGGGTTTATAGGATCTCTTACTTTGTACAGTGTATTTCTAATAATTTCAATGTTCATTTCATCAAGATCCTGCTCGGATATACAGTCCTGGAAAAACGCAGCTGAAACAGAAAAGAAAACAAAGTGTAGTGGATGACCACAGCCCATTCATGAGGAAATGTTACACATATTATCATTTCTATATTTTTTAAAAGGACTACAAAACATCATCGTTCTATGTTGGCTTGATAAACCACAGCATGTTTTATATAGCTCAAGCAGCTTTCTACTTTATGCCAGCCCTGTATAATGAAGGTCATGCCAAGGGGTCTTACCTAGGGGAGTATCTACCAAGATAGCATTATAAAGCTCTTCAGGTGTCTGGGCAATATTCACAGCCTCCATCTGCTCAAAGCTTCCCAAGGGATGGCACTTTGGAACCAGCTCCGAGATGGATCGTTGATGCAATGTGCCAGTAATTAAAAGGATAACATTGTCGATCATGTAACTGTACCTAAAAAAAAATAAAAAAAATATAAATATAAATATATATATATATATATATATATATATATATATATATATATATATATATATATATATATATATTAAACAATGAGGATCATTTATCATTATTATTAGATAATGTGTTCTTGTTTATTCAAAATTGACTTCCTTGTGTCCTGTGCTTACGTGATAAAATCAAGGAAGCTGGCCAGTGGCTCGTAGGACTGGTTCCTCATGTGGCGAAACTCCACCACCATCTTCTCCTTTAGCTTGTCATCAATGACAGATACGGTGAGAGGAGAGGCCTCGTTTGCCAAAAAATTCCCATAATCTGTGCTTTGTAGATGCAACTTCAGGTCTGCAAAGTGAAAAATAATCCTCAGTGAATTAGAAATCACCTGAAAGTCATTTTGCTAAACACTTGGATATCGTTTCTACTTGCTCAGCTTCGTTTGAACAGAAAAAAATGAATGATCACAGAATGTATACAGTGCTTTTATAATACATACTAAATTGATATCGCTGTATAAACTGTATGCCACATAGTGCATAGGGGATTCTATTTTTTATCAGAGCCCCTGTACACCTCATGTGACACTTCATTCCAGCCAAGACAAAGACAATTAGCACACAAGTGACTGCCCAGCTCAAACATAAACCTAAGGGAAAAAATCTAGTACAACCATGTGAAGCAAAGTAAAGATGGCCATTCTGCAAGATCTGAACTAAACATACAGTTTTGCATGGTTGGATCTTTAGACATACCGTAACTTGATATTTAGAAAATGTAAATATAGTTCATAACCATGAACCCTTACAGATAGCACAAATACAAAATGATTTAAGACAAACCATGTGTTTTTATTTGGAAATAAGTAATTTAGAAGATTACAAAATGACAGAAGAAAATAACACATACTCTGTCAGTTCCAGAGCAGGATATAAATTACACATTTAAAGTTAGCAGCAATATCTCCATCTACAGTACTATAGAACGCAATGCAGGCACTCTTGCTTTTGACAGCTACACCTTTCACGATCTTAAACGTTTAATCTTTTTAAATTTGTATTGAAAATACAACATGCAAATTTGAGGGGTGTTATAACTCAGTTCAAGTGTGTCAGCTTCAACTGCTGCCAAGGTGTAAAATTTTCGGAGTTGTTTTTAAATGTGTGTTCGTGAGCGGCATCTTATTGACAGCACCTTTTTAAAATTCTATGTAAGAGACATGAAAGGCTACTGAGGTGAAAGCGCTAGTGTATTAAACTGGTCCAGCTCTTAGCTTGTGCTCTGGTTTCAATTTCTCTCAAACTACTGTATTGGGAAACGATTTACATATCTTATGTATTCACATTCCAAAATTTGATCCTGGGGTACATTTGTGACACTTTTCAGTGTATGTATGGCAGGTTTCAATCTAATTCCCTTTGTCTTAATTACTCTTGATTCCTAACGTTATGTAATATTCCCCATACAGTTTAAATACAAGAAATAACAACAACAAAAATGAAGAAAATGAAATGACTATGAAGAAAATAAAGACCACTATGTACGTTTCGTAGATCTGTAGTTCATTTTGTGCTTCACTTGCAAAACATCAGGCCAACAATTTCTACCCCCAAGTCTTAAAGTTACCTAAGACCACAGTCTAACACTGTCAGTGAGAATTTTAAAACACCGTCACAGGAAGATGACGTCCCTATATTTGTTGTATTTCTAGAAACAATAGTAGTTTTCGATATTCTCAGTCGCATAATTGCAGTTATAATTCAGCGATACTGGTTTGTACTGCAGCCTGTGCAGTCAGGCCTGTGTTGTATAGACAGAATTTGACAACACAGACCGAACGCAGACCAAAACATTCAGCAACATTATCGACACGCCGACTACAACAGCAGTCTGATGTAAATAAACTGACGGTCATGTTAATGTTGTCCTGGGGCTCACATATATTTCACTCTCCATTTCCCCAGCCCCGTATTCCTAACAGTATTATCTTCAATATCGGCTGGACTCACCTTCCAGTGACTCGCACTGAACAAGATTCAGATAATCTCCCTGAGACAGAATTCCTGCTTTGAAACCCCGGACCAGCCCTTCCAAGTAGCCGTTATCCACGTTGAAGTAAAGCTCTGGGAAGATTGACATAGTGCTTATTTTGGTTTATTCAATTTTTTTTTATTTTATTTGACTGCGTATTTAATTGTGAATAATATAATCCGTATTTTACAGCGACAGAGGCAACCAACTGAAACCGGCTGTACGGAGCAGGAAGCGAGGGCACGTGACCTCCCTGGTTAGGTGACGTCTCCAGGCCGTGCGTATAAGCAGTCATGTGATCTGCCTCGGTTGTTTAGACTCCGCGGAAGGTGCTCGTCTAGTTAGTGGCGTTCGTATTTAATACGTTTTATTAGAAAACAAGGACTCTGGTCTTGTAGAAACCTACAAAAATAAATACTGTTTGGACCTTTTCAAGCTGTTTATCCAGTCTACATGCCACATACACCTGTAGGTGCTTTGACAACAAATTCAGGAGCTGCATTTAACATATAGTTGCTTGCCATAGATGTATTCAGTGTAGGCTATCAGTCAAAACTGTTTCATATTACCCACCTGCAACACCATCTAGCTCAAAGCAGTGTTGTTTTTTTGTTGTTTTTTCCCCAGTAAAGCTAACACAAACATATTTCCAAAAAGTGGCACCTACCTTAAGGTTACGTAGGTTACATATTTTTCATTTTAGGCAACTAGATTTGAAGAGCAGCTCCAGAACGTGGTTGTAAGCACATAAACACAGAATTCTTTAAAAGAAAGAAAGAAAATCCAGTATTTAGAACTGAAACCTCAGGAAAAAGGTAAGACAGTAAAATCAAATCAACAAACAAAACAAAGCAGACAATGAAATGTAATACATCTCTCTGAGCATCGTCGTTTTCAAGCGACAGTGACTTGCCATTGCAGACGCACCTTTATTTATGGGTTTTAATTCACATTTGGCTAGGGTTGCCTGTTTTCCCTGGATCCTCCTGGTTTTGAGGAAGGTGTCCCAGGACCTCAATATGCCTTCCCAGGACACTCAATGCAAGTTCCATAAACTGAGCACAAGTCCGATAAATCACGATACAATATTACTGCAATAGACGCACAATACGAATTAGTTGTAAATCCTATAATACCATCAATGTTTCCTACTGGATTAATATAGGATTTGTAAACCCCTCCCCCCTTCAGCTCGGAAGTCGCTGTTTTTTAAATCTTAGAGGCAGCTACCCTGCATTTAGAACATTATAAGGAAAATATTGTATGTGAGGTAGTTAAAATGGAAAATATATGGGTCACAATGATGGATGATGATGACAATAATATATAGAAGGGTACTTGAACAGCATGAACAGCACATGATGATATTGGAGACTGTGTGGTCCAGTGGTTAAAGAAAAGGGCTTGTAACCAGGAGGTCCCCGGTTCAAATCCCACCTCAGCCACTGACTCATTGTGTGATCCTGAGCAAGTCACTTAACCTCCTTGTGCTCTGTTTTTTAGGTGAGACGTAATTGTAAGTGACTCTGCAGCTGATGCATAGTTCACACACCCTAGTCTCTGTATGTCGCCTTGGATAAAGGCGTCTTTTAAACAAACACCACTATAAAGAACATGCATACAAGCGGCCTCTGCTTTAGTCATGGCCAGCTCACCCCGGCTTCTATTTGCTGTGCATTTGAAATAATGGAACATTTAAACAGGCACCTGATTAGAAAGCCATTTCATCTGGGAAAGGTAGCTGTAAATGGTGCTGCTAATATATACTGATTGGGAAGGATGCAATCTGTATTGTTAAGTGCTGAACAAGGTTTGTTTTTATGGAAGAGGGGGACATCTTAAGACAATATATCATGACTTTTCTTATTGCGTATAATCAATTACCGGCCCTTAATGTTTGTGTTTTGTCGGCACCATGTACCCATTTATGTGTCATGAACATGCTGCAAAATAAGAAAATGTTCTCTAAACCAAAATCGGCATATTTATCACTACTCCAAACACAAATTCAAACTGCTGAGTTGTCCTTAATTTATCTGTGGGTTTAGTTTTAAAAAACCTTTAAACTTTTTGAAAATCTAAATTCTATTCTGCTGTGGTTTCTTTTCTTTTCTTTTTTTTTTAAAAGTCATATTAATAGAGAATTGTAAATGACCTCTAGGAAGCATTACACAAATTAAACCAATTAGAACCTTTACTGAATGGAGAAGATAAAGCTACAGTAGGTATCCTGCGCAACCAACTAGAAAACCAATTAAATGCTTTCCTTTAACTGGCTGACTAACAGGAAAGGTAAAGAACATTTTAGACTTTATTAGGAGGGAAAAAGCAAATTCTTAATTAGCATCATGTAGCTGTGGCACTAAGACTAGAAATGTCAACTCCTAAAAGCCTGGTAGCATTCTGCACTGATTAAAGCTGAATTTGCCTCTTAAAATTCAATTTAGCAGCAGCATACATGAAATGTTCTTAAACCGAAGGCACAACTCGGTCGATAATATGGGAAATAACAGGAAGTGGCACTAAGCAGCTGATGGAAATGTAAGAGATGCTCTCTTCATTATCTGACCAAAATATTTTTTTCATATGTACAAAAACAAGTGACATTAAAGAATCTGCCTTCTCAAGATATTTACAAAAAGCTCCAAGAAAGCATCAGCCCTGTAAAGCTGTGGTGCCCAAGTAAATCAAAGCACAACTGCGTCTGCCAGGACCCTTCTTTTGGGAATGTGTATATCCTATTTATAATGTCCAAACTGCTAGTTTTAATCAGTCATATCAGGTCAGATTTGTGCCCATGAGACTAAATATGTTGTTTTTGAGGAAAGTCTTTAAATACATAACCAACATATATTAGATGTGTCCATCATTTGTTTGGTAAAGTGTTTTTCATATTTGGGAGCATCGCTGATGCCTTTTATCAGACAAACACAAACCCACTTTCATGCCTGGTGAAGCCTATGCATGCTCGAAAGCTTGTGTTTTGAACTTATATGTTGTTCCAATTAAAGGTGTCAACGTCAACTTGGTCTTTTTTTTCGCCTCTTGAACAATATGCTTTGGGGAAATGATATTAAATAACTATGTGGGTTTCACCTACTGATCAAACTGTACCTTGATGAGATATCTCACCGCTGCCACCAGTGTATATATCACAATTACTGTGTTTATATCACAAAGCAGTGTTTTCTCTGTGCCTCTAAATAATAACGACTGGCCTGTTTATTCAGGCCACTGAGATAGAAATGATTCATAATTCAAACCTAACTGTAGGAGAATGAACAGAGTATGAATCTAGCAATCAGCCTCCTAGACCGACTTTGTATGTGAAGCCAAATACTACAACAGTGTGTACATTTATTACAACACCCCATTGCTTCTGGAGTTTTGGTTTGTTGTACAAAAGCAATGTAACAAAAAAAATTAATAACACATGCAATTAATTTAAACTAGTAAGATAAACGGAACACAAAGCTACAAAAATGGTAAAATGCATGCAATGTTTTAGAAGTTGTTTAATATGCCTAATTAAAGCATAAAGTGGTCTAACATTTTCAAAAATGAGTGCCTATTGTTTATATATCACTGATTACTGACTCTCACACCCAGAGATGTTCATGCAAGTAGGTATATAAAGGATATAAATGACAAATCTTGAGGTGTTTGAATAAATATGCACACTACTGTGGGTTCTGGTTTAAAGTTCCAATCATCTATGTACTGAGGAATAAAATAACCAGCTATGATCACATGAAGCGGTTGGTTTAAAAAGCTGCAGGTTTTTGTGTTGGTTGAACAGCAAAGGAAGTTTATTTTTTGATCAAAGTATGATTCAGTCAACTGGTGATTCTAAGAAGCGTTTTTCACTGTATAAGAAAGCACTTACAAGTAAGCGACTAAAAATAGGTATGGATGTTTATACACAGAACTGCAAATAAATGGATGAATGAAACCACTCCTACCTCCCACACATTGTATCCATGTGATTAGCCCTTCACTGGAACCCAATATAAACCCAGAGCCTCCAGGTCACTCAGAAAGAAGAACTCAAGCTGGACAAGACCCAAGATCTGCAATTACAGTAGGTTGGGAGTTTGCTTCTGTCAATATGTGCATGACTGGGTTTATGTGTAGGGCTTCTGGGCAAAAATTCATAATGAATTCAAGTGGGGCACCACAGGAATAGCAGCCAATGATTTGGAATTCGTAGGGATCTGCAGGTATTATTTTAAAGTGTAACCAAAAAAGGGTGATATTCTTTAAACTTCAGGAAAGTTACAATGCTGTGTATATGGAGTCCGTTGCTAAGTGAATTTGTGATCATTATTTTAAACTGTTGTTTTCGGAATGCGTCCTATTTGAGGCGGCTGTGTGAGACTCAGGTTGTTGTAACTAATCTGTGCAGACATGTTGAACACCTTGCTGATGTGCTGGGCGATGCTCCAGGGGATCCAAGTGGCCCTAACGTCTGTCCATGGCAGCGGGCAAGTGGACGATATCAACCCCTCCATCAGCCTGGCAGAGAGGCATGTCTACCCAGGCCTGCTGAGGAAAGTCGAGGACACAGGTCAGTTCATTTCACCATGTTCACTTCAAATCTCTTTCCAAGTTCATACAGGGAGCACTCCTTGAGGATAGCAATCATATTGCGCAGTTCATTGCAACAGCACCCACAGACTGCATACTGTATATTGAATGTATATTGAGATAATAGGACCACTTCTCAAGACACACTGCGTTGTTTGTAGAGCGACACTTAGCCCTAATCGAACCTCTTCCACTCTCCGCAGTGTAGACGAAAACACATCGATCTTCATAACTGTGGCAATCTCTTAGTAATTTGTCACTTTCATAGCCTGGCTGTGCACTTACAAGAATAACGCAGAAATGTTCTTAAATGTAAATACTGTGTCACTGGGGCCCTTTAGAAACCAATTGCAGTGTTTTACCTTGAGGCTGTGAGAATATCACGTAGGTATGTTTGTGTAGTACTGTGGGCCAGTTTAATAAAATCCCAATGCAGTGCAGTGCAGGCTGCATGTATTTGAGTGAGGGTTTACAGTCTATGGACACTATGCTAGATTCTCAAGGCTATTTATTCCAGATTGTCATTAGCACAGTTATTTTTCTGAAGGAAAAACTCCAGTTACAATTCTAAAACAAATAAGAAACAACTTGACACTATTTAAAATACAGACCCTACATTAAGTGTCTGAGTTGTTTATTTCTGATTATGGGACTTTATTAGGTGCATTTAGCTTCTTGCCTGGTAGTCATTGAAAATCGGAATCTGTTCTCAACTGACTTACATGGTTAAATAAAGGGTTGACTAATAGATTGATTTTACTAACAGAAAAAAGCTTGTGCGTGATTTGGAGTAAATACATGTTGGAGAATGTAACCCTTTGTGCGTTCCTGTAACAAATCTGTTTTTTATTCTCATTAAAGCTGCGTTATTAAGAGCAGACTTTGACAGAATGTCTTCAGATGCCAAAGAAGAGCTGCTCATGGAAAAAGACAGAGTTCTTGATCCGGAGGTAAGATCTTTAAAGAACCGGTAACAGATTATGAAATAATAAAACACATCTTAAAAATGTCTCTGTCGCTCCACACTAACGGCCAGGGTTTTGCTATGATACTAAGGAGATTTTTTTTTATACACACACTAAGGTTATACATTGAAGTGAAACTTCAATACTAGAACAAAGTGAATGCATCATAATTTTATTTAAATGAATTAAAGGGTTTTTTAATGAAAGTCTTTATTTGGATTTGGTGTTTGCTTATAATATTATAATATTGTTTAACTAATATTTAATGTAACCAATTTTAATTATTCGATTGACAAAAAAAATCTTAAACTTTGGTTGATTTAAAAAACCTTAAAACATATATTCACTCACACTCACTTATATATATACATACATACACACACATACTGTACCTACAGTAAACACAGATACATAGATGCTTACATCCATGCACAGGCACACACACATGCATGCATACATACATACTGTACACGCACAGACACACATACATACATACATAGATGCAGACATACAGTACATAAATACATGCATGCAAAAAAACAGAGCACTGCGCTCCTAGCTACAGCTGTGCTTACCTCTCAATTCTAGGAGACGTCTGATGCACTGCAACTTCAGCGCAGAGCACCCCACTCCCCCAGGAGTTGTGTCATGAATCGGAAGTCCTGTATCGGGCATCAGTCCTGCTGTGACCCATGTGACACCTGTTACTGCCGCTTCTTCAATGCCAACTGCTACTGCAGGAGAATCAGCAACACCTGTCACCACGGCAGACACTGAGACGCACAGCCTCTCTCTTGATCTTGCACTGTAAATATAAAAAAGCTGTTTAGATATGTGTGTTTAATCTCTCTTTGCAACATTAATAAATGCATAAATAAGATGTCAAAGTATCACACTGTTTCTTTCGTTTGTTTGATGCGCACACACACACACACACACACACACACACACACACACACACACACACACACACACACACACACACACACACACACACACACACACACACAAACCCACAATCACACACACACACAATCCTGGTAAATATAAAATTGTTGTGAAACAAACTAAATAGAAACCTCTGCAGTGTATAAATGGGTTGGCCCTCACAGGACTGGTTGCTGTGTTATGCCAATAGCAACCCTAATACAGTATGTATTCTGTCAAATACTGTATAAAAGCTGCATCTCCCTGCCTGCCATGGAGCTGGTGCTAGGAGCTCACTTGGCAGGGGATTCTCTCCTGTACATTCCATCTACTTTGCTAATTTGGTTCATAGATGAAAAAACAAAACAATATTTTCAGAGTCCAGAAGTGAAATTGTTGCCTGCAATATCTTTTTTTGACTTCAGATGGCAGAAGAGTGCGGGGTTTAAACATGCAGTTGAATCAGTAGCACCAGCCTTCAGCTATGGAGGTGTTTCCATGTGTGTTCTAATTTTATTCGAGACATTGTGCTCGAGCCAAATGAAAATGGCCCTATGCATTACAGTTGCAGTTTTCAGCCACAAACCTGTTCTCCCAAACATAAAACCTGACATTATTTGGAAAACATGTCTACAGTGTTTAAAAAATACCTTTAAACATGAACCCCATTTCAATGATACGATCGTTGGAGTTGATAATACCAAAGCAGGGAACTGGTATAAGCTGAACATTTTAGGTTGGTCTTTTTTTTAATAATGTATTAATTATATTAAAGTAATTATATTAAAGTATTTTTAAAAAATGGTAATTAGAGAATGAACAGTAATGTAAAGCCTGCAACATGCGTTTCTTTTTCTAGTAAAGCTGGCAGTCTTCCATTTCTTGTACAGTAGATCACTGGAAACATGTAACCTTGGAATGCAGCCTGAGTTGTTTACAGGGTTGTGTGAGAACTGGGCACCTGCACGCAGATAGTTGCTGCTGAATACGACTAACGGCAGAAAATGAACTGGTTACAGCTTTTAGTATTTATTTTAATTCTTTTAATGCTGGAGACTGAAGTAAAAAAAACAACATTTGGTTTAATACTAGATATCTATATCTATATCATTGTTTGGATTGGAATGAAATGAGAGCTGAACCATTGGTTGTACTTTTTGGCATTGGAATTATAGCAGCCAGATTTCCAAGCCATTGCTTTGACTCATTTTTCAATACAGCGACCCAATGTGCACAACTCTTAACACAGAATGACAAACTGAGTGGTAAAATGCAACCGTTTAGACACATTTTTCCATGCTAACATACAACATGCATAACTGTAAATCACCTCTTCCAATCATAAAGTTGCCCTGTCAACCATTAGGACTTATGTCAAATGCTAACATTTATCTGGCATTTATCTGGCAGATCACCTGGTAACAATTGGGGGTCATAATCGCAAATATCTTTCTCTATGTGAGAATGCAAGACAGCGTAATTAATAATTAGTTCATCACTACATAAAGCTCTGAGGAAATGGCAGTAGTAGTTAAAATGGAGCGAGAGGAAGTTGCTGATCGTTGTCGTGCTCGTGGTCGCGGCCGCGGTCATGCTCAAGGTCGTGCTCAACAAGAAAGACGCATGACAGTGTCCAATGAAATCAGAGCTACAGTGGTTGATCTTGTTATAAACAGGGGTTCAACTATGGCAGAGGCTGGTCGCACGGTCCAACCAAACCTCAAACGGTCAACGGTTGCATTAATTATCCGGACATTTCGCGCTGAAAATAGGTATGCGTGTAGCATTCAAATTTTATTCTTTACAGTGTTTACTCAGTGTTACTCATTGTATATATTTGGCGCTGATGTCAAAGTTTTGTCTTGCAGAACCAAAAGAAGACCTTCCTCTGGAGGGCGAGGGGGCATCCTTACTGCTCAGCAGGAGATGGGCATTGTAGGCATGGTGGTGGCACAAAATGATATACGCCTCAGGGACATACAGCAAAGCAACTTAGGAAATAATGAAACAGTCCAAGGGGTTGAGACCATAAGCATTACCACTATAGCACGCATTCTGAAAAGGCTCCAAATATCTATGAAGCAGATATATTTGGTTCCTTTCCAAAGAAATGAGGACTGAGTCAAGGCATTACGATGTGAATATATTCAAGTGAGTATACAGTAATGTTGCAAGTATTCTAGTGGTGGTATGAACACGGTGGTGCTTAGTGGTACATCATTTTGCATCATTGCGCATATTATTATGTTTAGTGGCCATTGTTCTACAGTACAATGGACAAGCTCTAAACATTGCTCTGTGATTGTAATATGGCAGAATCTACTGTAAATCACATGCATTATCCTTGTTGTTCAGAGAATGATGGAATTGGATGCAGGGGTCAACCACCACAATTTCATCTACATGGATGAGGCAGGCTTCAACCTGGCCAAACGTCGACGACGGGGTCGGAATATCATTGGACAACGAGCCACTGTCAATGTGCCCGGACAGCGTGGTGGAAATATAACCATGTGTGCAGCAATTTCTGACAATGGTGTTGTGGCCAGAGACCCAGTCATTGGGCCATATCATTCTGCTCACCGTCTCCATTTTCTGGATGGGCTTCACAATCGCCTCGTACAACCACATGCAGCAACTACATTTGTCATAGTTTGGGACAATGTGAATTTCCATCACGCAGTGAGGAATTATTTTCTGCCTGGAGGTGGAAGGTCTATGAGAGTAACCCTTACCAGCAGGCCACACTCATCTAAGCCATGGATGAGACATGTGAGGATATAACAGCACAGCAGTGCCAGGCTTGGATAAGGCATTCCAAAAGACACTTTCCTCTGTGCCTTGCTAATGAAAACATACACTGCGATGTTGATGAAAATCTTTGGCCAAATGCAGAGCAGAGAATAGATCATTGATGTCAATATCAGTGAATGCATGTTACAGTATATCTAATATTCTATAGTTACTGTAAGTAGATTTTGTTCATTTGTAATTTTGATTATTTTATGTATTATACTTTGTAAAACACAATGTCAGCATACTTTACTTTAGCTTTTTGTAGTTTTATTTATTTATTTATTTATTTATTTTCCCAACAGCAGTATTTGTTATTGTTACTGTAGGACTCATTTATGTTATTGTGTTTCAAAGATTAAAAAGAAAATGTTCAAACAAAGTTTCTGATGTTTTGGACACTATTTGCTTTTGGTGTCTTTATTGTTGCATGGTTGACTCCCCTGCATTCATTTTCCAATGGATACAGGATTTTGATCAGTAGTTTGGGTTTTGGTCATCTTTGGACTGCTACATAATATTTGATACAATTGTGTAGAATATCACTGAATGCTTACTGTACATTATTTGGAATATGTTTTATTCTGTAGGTTGCTATCATTTTGCTCATTGTAATGTTGATCATTTGAATATGAGCAAATGACACTTTTAGACTTTGTTTTGATTTGAATTATTTTGTGTTTGACAGCATTATTTGCTAATGGGTGTTTTATTTAGCAATGCTTCAATGATTAAACTTCAGTGATCAAAGCATCTGATGTTTTGGTGCTATGATTTGCTTTTGCATGATGTATTTATCTCATTTGACACAGTAGTATTTATTTTGCACTCTGCATGTGATTTTGACCCCAAAATGAGCAGTTCAGCATCTTGTTTTAAGAGTTATACACATTGGAATGCTGTATTGAAAAATGAGTAATTGTAAAAAACTGTAATAAACATATACCGTATGTAAAATCTTTAAACTGAACATTAGCTTGCTGTAGAGTTCTTCTGTTCCATTTCCACTCATAGCGGGATGGGTTCTTTTTTTAGCCCTAACAGGACATTTGTGTTCAGTGAATTTGTGTTATAAGATGTATAATACATAGTGCCTGTGTCTATGTGACACCAGCCTGTTCTGTTTGCCTGCTGTGTCTGTACTGAACCTCTTACACAGTATGCTGGAGGGCAGATGAGCAACATTTTGAGCTTTTGTGAATTATTTGTGAATTGCATAATATTTTTTTTCTGTTTGGCCGTCTGTGATTTTAATTATAGTTTTTATTTTTTTTTTTAATTTATTTATTGTATTTAATTAACATTTTTTATACAAAAGTATCACAAAGCACTGTACAGTACATAGCAGGGAAAAAAAGAACAAACCACAATATATTTGTATAGCATGTCACACATACAACTGCCACAGTCAGACCATTTAAAAATAACATTTTTAAATAACAGAATACACATAATACAAAAGCAGCAATTTTAAAGTTACATCAAAACCTACTAAGATAAGAAAGCCATTTTATAAAACTGCGTTTTTGAAAGAAAAAAACAACACTTGATGTGGAATAAATCAAGTGCTCCTTGATGTGGAATAAAGGCATACAAGTTTCTGTTCGTTTGTAATATGAACTCATAATATACATGTTTTAAAGCAAGATAAATATTTGAAGGTGTCATCATCTTTACAAAAACCACAAATAAATAAGTATATCTATTTACCTAAAAATGTAAAACTAAAAAATAAGATTTTTTTTCTTTTTTTTTTTGTGCACAGCTGGTGGTCCGGGAATGGCCTTGTCTTTTTCCACTGGAGAACATAGGAAGAGTGATGATGAGATTAAAAAAAAAAAAAAAGAAAAAAACCTACAGTAGATGTTTCTATTTCAACTTAGCATTTAAAGATAGCACGTGTGAAATTTCTTAACTTTATCCTTTTAATAACATGTTCATCAAACACAGAGGTGATAAGATATGCAAATTGTTTGGAACTATGCAAAAGTATAAATAGTGCAGTTCTCAGTTCAGCGGATCACACAACACTGAAATCATGGCTTTCCTGTGGATTCTTTCCTGTCTCGCTGTCATTGGATCCACCTATGGTGAGTGCCTTGCGGGGTCCAGCAGACAAAGCTGGTTGCTGGTGAAGGAAGATGAGTTTAAATGACTTACCGAAACACTTTACATTAACAGCATGATTTTAGATGAAATTATTCGTGTCTTCACTTGTTGACGCTTTACCAATATAAATTACGTGACATGGTTACATTAATCAGGCTTTAAACATCACTTTGTGACCTCGTTATTATTTTGCCCCTTTTGAAAATCATGCTGTAAGTGTCTCTAATTACTGTGTATTTACATAGTAGCTACTTAGTAAATACATGTGTACAGTACTTACTCATAATTGCAATGTTATTGTGCATAGTTACAATGTACTTAATGTGTAAAGCATAGGCCCAGAGCATATTAAAACATGGCAAACCATGGTAAAGTATGATAAACGCAAATCATGGGAAACTTGCAAATTTACTGTGCAAATGTGCTGTGGTTTTATAAGGGATGTGTCTTTTAATTTGTCTCACATCTGACACTCTCCCCTGTTCCAGGCTGTGGCACTCCGGCTATCCGCCCTGTAGTCAGCGGCTACTCCAGGATTGTGAACGGTGAGGAGGCTGTGCCGGGATCCTGGCCCTGGCAGGTGTCTCTGCAGGTGAGGCTCATCTGAATTTGATAATCCCATGGGGCCTTCGCTGTAGCCCATCTCAATTTGATAATCCCATGGCGCCTTCGCTGTAGCTTGGGGTGACTGTGCCTCGTTGTGTTTTCTGTGTGCAATGTATATAACAATTATCGCTCACTGTTTCAGGACTACACTGGGTTCCACTTCTGCGGAGGCTCCCTGATCAATGAGCTCTGGGTGGTGACAGCTGCCCACTGCAGTGTCAAGTACGTCTGTCCCATGTCTCTGTTATGTTGTATAAATGACAGTTAGAATATTGGGGGTATGTTCCGATACTTCTGTTCCATCGTGGCTACATTTCTACCACACCAGGTGGAGTCATGTCTATCTTGTAAAACATTTTCTGCTGTGTTCTGAGGTCTATACAGTGGGTTTGTTATCATAATCAAACCAGATAACAGTGAATTATTAAATTCATTTTGATCTACAATTTAATTTGAAGCAACACAAACTGTTTTTGAATTGTTTTTAAGAAACTGCTGTGTCTGAAGTCATCTCAGCAAAGCTTTCCCCAAAGAAGATCATCACCTGTCTATTATTTTAATGACATAATTTAAAAAAACACTTGGCTGGTGCTTAAGCCATCGATTTAAACAAGATTTATTTGTTTTATTCCAGAACTTCTCATCGTGTTATTCTTGGGGAGCATAACCGTGCCTCTCCTGCTGAAAACATTCAGGTCATGAGTATTGCCAAGGTACAGTAGGAAGCCCTTCCCTGTGTAGTAAGCACTGTACAGACTGATTATGGCGCTGTCTGACCAGCATGCATTGCTCCTGTCTTTGTTTCCCTTGCCCAGGTGTTCAGACACCCGAGCTACAACCCCTTCACCATCAAGAACGACATCACTCTGCTGAAGCTCAGCTCTCCTGCGGTCATGAGCACAATGGTGTCTCCTGTCTGCCTGGCCCAGTCCAGTGACGTCTTCCCAGGAGGCATGCTGTGTGTCACCACAGGGTGGGGCCTGACCAAGTCCACCGGTAACCGCAGTCTCTCTCCCAGACAAAGCTACACTCCTCCTAATGGAAAATAACCACATTTAGAATGGAATTAAATGTTCTCTTCTGTTGAGGAACAGATCAAAATAAGCAAAGAAAGAAAGCTTTGATCCCAGTGGGTTTCTGCCCAGTCTCCTATTTTAATTACAACTCGATCCATGTGGAAATAATGCATGTTATTCTAATGGGCATGACTTGGATCATGTTCATCAGACACTATAAAGGCACAGGCCTGCAATGAATTAGCTGTTAGTAAAATGATGTAACTCCTCTTCCAGCAAGCGACACCCCCAGCTTGCTGCAGCAGGTGGCTCTTCCTCTGCTCACCAATGATGACTGCAAGAGATACTGGGGCAACAAGATTGCTGATGTCATGGTTTGCGCTGGGGCAGATGGAGCTTCCTCCTGCATGGTAAACACCCTCCTCACTGTTTCTATGAAGTTTCACTTTCAAAGCACATTCTGTATCAGCACTTCAATTGTATCAGTCATTGTCTGATGGGAAAACAGTCCGTACATCTGCCCCAACTTCAGAGTTATTGATGTTATAGTTTTAAGAATATGTGAAAAGTAGTTACTTGCCTTCATTTGCCCCCGTCTGTAGAGAATTGAATTAAAACAATAATACACAGCACCTGAAGACTATATAGAAGCCCCAACACTAAATGTCTGAGTTGTTTGGCAACCTTTTATTGGGTGCATCGTTTTATCTTTCTGAAAAAATAATGATAAGAAGACGATACATAAATATATATACAGTTTTAATACCACTGACCCGTCCTGTCCTTGTTGCAGGGTGACTCCGGTGGCCCCCTGGTCTGCCAGAAAAACAACGTCTGGACTCAGGTTGGCATCGTGTCCTGGGGCAGTGGCACCTGCTCTCCCAACACCCCTGGCGTTTACGCCCGTGTGACTGAACTCAGAGCATGGGTCGACCAGACCATCACTGCCAACTAAGAGAAACCCTCAACTGTGTGTTCAGTTCCAAAATATCATCAATAAAAAAACTTGAAAGCATTTCTGTTTGTAGTAACTCTTCCTTGTTTCAGTCGTTCAACAGAGTCACAGTTATTTGAAGATGTTTTACATGCACACACCACAGTGGCAAAACTAAAATCATTGAACAGTAACCTTTTTCAACACATTTAGGTTTCGACAAAACAGTCACAGGTTGTTATTACATAAATAAGGTTGTGTTACAAAGCATTGCAAACTTCATTGTACAATGATGATAAAAAATGAATTGCACTGCACGTGTGCAATCAACACTCAACTAAATGCACTGCATGCTTTTCACTGGACACACGTTGAAGGATAGTGCCTGTGTCTTTGTGACACCAGCCTGTACTATTTACCTGCTGTGTTTGGACTGAACAATTACACATACAGTACGTTGGTGGGTGGATGGGCAACATTTTGAGCTTTTGTGAATAATTTGTGAATAGCGTAATATTTTTCTGTTTGTTCGCCTGTGAATTTAATTATAGTTTTTAGAAAAAAAACAACACTTGATGTGTGAATAAATGACTGAGATAATTCCAGTCATCCACATTTTTGAGCGTACCACATGTAGTATTGCCAAACCAATACATATTTTACAGCTCATTGTGAATCAATCAAGTTGGTCCTATTTTAATCAAGTCTACAGAATGTACGCTGTAACTTCATTGGCCCTTAAACGAGATTATATAGGCACATTAGAGGACAAGTGTGTGCTGTTTGTTAATTGACCAAGTGGCAAATATATAAACTATAAATCTTTCAACTATTTTAATCTCTTTTACAGACACATCCTATTTAGTGTACTCTATAATTATAAAGCTGTTTTATAGGCCTTGTTTTGAAGTGAATTTTCATTACCCTCCCTCAAGGCACTTTGTAAAAGACAGATAAAGCTTTTACTGGTTCAAAGCTGGGAGATTAGACATATAAAAAATATAAAATAGGATCAGTAATTATAGTAACATTGGGAAGAACTAACACAAGCAGCACCTTATTAGCCCTGATTATACAAATCGCTCATGAATTACCCCCCCAGAAGCTTATTTCAAGGTATGGTTACCTTGATAAATGGCTGCAAGTGTGCAACGCAATCGCTTCCTATGAACCCTCTCTGCAGAGAGATGAGCCAATCAAAACTGAGCCTGCCAGCCAAGTCCTCCTACAGAACCACAGACACAAGGACTGTCACACAGACCAGCACCTCTAAGAGAGTATAGTTCACAAAATACTATTCCTGTCAGTCCGTAAGCGAAGTGGCTGGTTGGTTAATAAGAAAAGAAGGCACTGATGGGATGGGGCAATTTGTGGATCTCTATATTACTGTATCTCCTAGAATTGTAATTGGATCAATTGCCAATACACAGTAAGTGTGTTTAAAAGGCTTTATTGGGAGAGCCCAGGGTGTTAGGAGGAGTACAGAGCAGGAGGGGATAGTGCAGCTGTTATTTACTCACTCACATTTCTCTCTCATTCTCTCTCCCTGAATCGCCTACATAAAGGTCATCCCCAATCAATATACGGGAAAACCAATAGTCCAAATGCAAACGCGCATTAATTCAAACTTAAATTGAAAGGTGTAGACACACATATCAAACAAAGTGTAACTAATAGAAATGACTTATTTTCTGTCTTGCAGGAATACCACTGACTGGAACTCAGTATGCCTAATGAAAAACTATAGACCACACCAATAAAGCGGAACAAAACTATTAAACACATAAACACCACTGGTGGATTTATTATTGCTATTATGAAAAATATATATTTTGTGTATAAAGACCTTTTTCAATATGTTCCATACCAAAAAGTATAAAAATATTTTTTTTGTTTGTAACTGAATATTAAAATGGAATGGTGTACAGAGGTTTATCAGCTAGAATATATTTATAAAAGCACTTAGGAAATAATTTTGTTTTTAATTGTATTAAGAGTAATACAGTATAGGGCCACACCAGTATTGGGCAGCAGTGTGGAGTAGTGGTTAGGGCTCTGGACTCTTGACCGGAGGGTCGGGGGTTCAATCCCAGGTGGGGGATGCTGCTGCTGTACCCTTGAGCAAGGTACTTTACCTAGATTGCTCCAGTAAAAACCCAACTGTATAAATGGGTAATAGTATGTAAACATAATGTGATATCTTGTAACAATTGTAAGTCGCCCTGGATAAGGGCGTCTGCTAAGAAATAAATTATATATATATATATATATATATACTGTATATATTGGCAAAAAAATTGAATACCTTTAGTTATTTCAACTGGTGCAACTATTTCAGGCATTACCACACTGATAGAAATATGTTGCTTAAACCAACAAAACGGACACCTGTTAAAAAACAAAGAGGTTGCTTATCTGCAGCTGATAAAACTGTGAGTAGAAGCGTGTTTGCAGCAGGCATTGGACAGCTTATCACAAGAAAACCGGGCTTTACCTGAGAAACTGCAAATGAGTTCAATATGTTCAACCTGAGAAAGAGCATTGAGTTCACTATGCCTGCCTGCAGGAATGTACGAACATGGTAAATAAGACCAGTGGTATCTGTAAAACTGTATAAAATCACAGCTTATCTGATTAGTAATAAAAGTTTGGAGAACATTAAAATTCACAATTCAAGGCAATTCAGGGTCTTCATTTTGAAGGAGAACCCCAAACACAAAAAGGTGAGGACTTCAGTAATATAGAATTGGATATGTACATCACACTGCCTGTATAACTGTATCTATTTTATAATGCATAGATGTTTTGGCAGGGCAGTATTAGACTACAATGCCAACACAACATTATGGGATTAAGGGATAGTTATATATATATATATATATATATATATATATATATATATATATATATATATATATATATATATATATATGTGTGTGTGTGTTGAACCCAGATTTTAGCCTCTTCTGTGGTTCATTGTAGAAGAATGACTCTTCAGAACACAAATAATTTGTAAAAAGTTTGTTGGTGTAGAATATAGAGAAAGACCAAAACACTCATGAATTCAACAGTTTTGTTGTAATGTAATACAGCGTGCATTATATATTACTTTTCTAGTCTAAAGACCATTTTTTTGCTATGGAATAAATAAAGGCAATTCTGAAATATTGTAGCGATTCTCCGCCAGTGATAACCGCGATAGGCTTGGCATTGTTTGCTTTTCCATCCAGTCCAGGTTTCATTTTTCCCTTGGATTTTGTTTGCTTTAGGATAACAGAATGCTCTGTTTTAATTGGTCAGTATAATTGTACTATCTGTACATTTCAAAATCATGAGTTCTGAAGAATTATATAAACCCCTAGAAAGCTGAGCTGACATCTCCTCGCAGCAATGGTGTTGCTCCGGCTTCTTTCTTTGGTTGCCCTTATTGGTGCTGTTTACGGTAAGATACATTTACAAACCATCAAGCTACAATTAAGGACTAGGAAGAAAATATTACATCATTAGACATTCTGTTGCATTGTAGGTCTATGCTTTCAAAACTCAATCATGACCTGCACTTTTGCAACATATGCAGAGAAGCTTAATGCTTTTTTTATTACACTTACTTAAAAAAAAAAAAAATAATTCAAGTTTATTTTGAAGAATACAGTAAATGTATATTATCTGCTGAGCTCTGTTGTTAGGGCTTACTGTCACAGGAATAGCTGTGTGTACAGTTTCTATCCAATAGTATTAATGATGCCTTCAGCTCCATTGTGAAACTCACTGGTTTGCTGTCCTGTACCAGGATGTGGCGTCTCACAAATCCGCCCTGTGATCAGCGGCTACGCCAGGATTGTGAACGGTGAGGAGGCCGTGCCTGGGTCCTGGCCCTGGCAGGTGTCTCTGCAGGTAGGCTCAATTCACTGTGTGTCACTCCATTACAGACACAGATCCTGCAGGTCAATTCACTGTGTGTCACTCCATTACAGACACAGATCATGCAGGTCAATTCAATGTGTGTCACTCCATTACAGACACAGATCCTGCAGGTCAATTCACTGTGTGTCACTCCATTACAGACACAGATCCTGCAGGTCAATTCACTGTGTGTCACTCCATTACAGACACAGATCCTGCAGGTCAATTCACTGTGTGTCACTCCATTACAGACACAGATCCTGCAGGTCAATTCACTGTGTGTCACTCCATTACAGACACAGATCCTGCAGGTCAATTCACTGTGTGTCACTCCATTACAGACACAGATCCTGCAGCTCAATTCACTGTGTGTTACTCTATTACAGAAATACATTTGGTAACAAATAACTGAGGCTTTTTTTTCATATTAAAAATCTGAATTTAAAAAAAAGTTAGTGCTAGATTATATATAGTATTTTTCAACTGCCTTGAAATTTCACAATATCAGAAAAAACTCAAGACTGGTGCTGCACACTGTGGTAACGGAAAAGTCTAGTGAAATTATAGTAAAGTGTCAGCATTGTAAATGCATGGTAGAAACAGGGGGAATGCAAGGTAAATGGCTTATTTGTAACAAAAATGTCCCTTGAAATGAGCAGATGCTGCGGTATAGAACAGTAAACACGCAGACTGGCACAGCAGTCACTGTCTCTGTGTATATTCCAGGGCTCAGTCTAGTAATCTGGATTTACATCAGGGCTGAAACAATCAAGGCAGTTAGGATTTGGTCAAGGAAAATGTATCTGGTTGCAGGTTGCAAAAACAGTCTATATCAGTAGGTGTATGGTGCAATTGATTCCAGCTGAGCCTAGCCCTGCCAGTGGAATTGTATCGTGGAAGAACAGGGCTCTGTGATCTGTACATAACACGGACGTCTTCCTTCTTTCCACACAGCAAACCTCCGGGTTTCATTTTTGCGGGGGCTCCCTGATCTCGGCTCAATGGGTCGTCACTGCGGCTCACTGCAGCGTCAGGTGAATAGTTTTCTAATATTCACCACAGGGACTTACTATAGCGCACACATTTAATAAGATAACCGAGAAAAATGCATTTAACATTGTTGTTCTCTTGATTAAAGGGTTGTCTGATGTAATAAGTAATTGTGTTCGAGCTGACCTCTACAATAAACTGAACATTATAGGGACCTCACTCACAACACCTCTCTGCTACGTTGCATAGCGAACCTTCACTTTCACAGCAGTTGGTTGTGTTTGGCACCACCGTCTGTCTGGTCTGCATATTGCGAGGTTGTTCATTTCTACCTGTTTACCACAAGGTGGCTCTTTACCCTCATCTACCTATTCATCCATCTATCTTTCTATACATATACTGACTTTGCTATCTGATTACATTACAATTGCCAAATGAGTGATATTGGATACATTAAACACATAATAATAATAATTATCATTGTTATAGGAAAATATTTGTATGAATACTGTACACTACAATATTCTAAACAGCCTTTGTGTTGATTAGCTTGAAGAATAAAAGGCTTACACTGATGTATTCATAATAATTTACTGAATACTGACTCTTTTTTTTTTCTTCAACAGCACCGGACATCGTGTCGTTGTTGGAGAACATGATAGACGCAGCGATAGTGAAGCTGTCCAAATTATGAGCGTTGCCGCGGTATGTCTAGTGCTATTGGGCTATTGTTTGACTATTTTGAAGACATTAAGAAAAGGCTTTTGTCCAAGCATTTTGTCATTGAATTTACGTTAAGTGAGGTGGACAGACGTCCTGATGCCTCTTCCTGTTTGTGTAGGTTATCACCCACCCAGAATGGAACCCTTACACCATCAACAATGACATTTCCCTGGTGAAACTCACAGCCCCTGTCTCGTTCAACGCCCGCGTCGCCCCGGTCTGCCTGCCTTCCGCCAGTGATGACTTCCAAGGGGGCTCCTTGTGCGTCACCTCCGGGTGGGGTCTGACCCGCTACAACGGTGAGTTACCGCCATTTACCACTTCGGCTCCAACCTGTAGGATGAACACTGCACAAGAACAATAATCACATTTCTTTTTTTCCCTGAGGGTTCGGGTTCTGGTGTCGTGCACACCCTTGTCCTGTAACTGTTCATCACCCACAATGTTAATGAGATCCTCGATATCAATTAAAACATTTCCTGGTTAAACAAATAAAACTGATCAAGATACATCTTATATTTCTCTTCATATTCTTTTTGCTCTTTCTCCTTCTCAGCCTTATTTACCCCCAACAAACTCCAGCAGACAGCTCTTCCGCTGCTGACCAACGCAGAGTGCTCGTCTTACTGGGGCGACAAGATCTCCGACGTCATGATCTGTGCTGGAGCCTCTGGCGCCACCTCCTGCATGGTATGTGCATCACCAGCCCCGTTCTCATCACACGTCTAGAAGCCACATGCTGTGCCATTCATCATGCATTCACTTAAATCAGCCAGCCCCACCCTGTCAATCTCAATTCGTTCCTCCTTATTAAAGACATTTCTCACATGACTGAAGTAGAGAGACAGACAATATTAACAAGTATGCCTATGGGGTCTGAATTACAGTATGGGACACCTTGTATAAATACACTAATAGTATAGTAGGCATATTACCATTACCTTATAGTGTACTCCATGTGCTACATAGTTAAACCTTGCATGCGTTTATACAAATTCTTAAATAAAATGCTTTTAACTGGAAGTGCTGCTGCGTAGCTATACTCCGGGGTCATTGTTATATGGATGTATAATAAAACAACACATTACAAGAGAAGTATAAGCACACTGAACCCCAAAGGACTTGTTTTAAATGGTTCTGAAAGCGACATCAACTTCTGTACGAGTGGCTGGATGTGAATGTTTCTCATTCAAAGGCCTTCTTAATGAAATCCTGAAGGATGTGTGCATCACCAGACTGAGTTGTATTTTTTATTATCATTTTTTATTTTTTGAGAATGCTTAGAGTGCTATCAATTAGCATTTGCAGATGCATATAAGCGGTTTAAATGAGATTCAGTGGAGGTGCCTTTCAGTGAAGATTGGTTCACAAGAAGAAAATTACTTGACACTTGAATGTGCATCTTTTTTAATGCATTTGAATGCTCTGGGATATTTTCATCTCAGTTGGACAGTGTTGGTTCTGAGCCGGTTATGCTAGTTTTAAAAGAGCAGGCTGTGCATTTCTTTCGGTGTAAATCAGTGCAATTCAGTTCAATCACATCTGTTGCAGTAAACCTGCGCTAGGTTACCATTCCCAAGCCAGCTGCATTAAATGCAGTCTATTCAATTGCTCAAAACAGATACCCGCACTGTTCAGACAATGAAAAGAAATTCTCTTCAGGTATGAATGCAGATAACACATCTAACAGCCATCTCTTCAGTATAAAGCTGTCAGTACAAACTTACCAGCAAGGATTATCATTTATCAATGGACCGCAGTGTGGGATAGAATTCCGAACTGAATGACTGACTGTAACATCTCCTTCTCCCCGACAGGGCGACTCCGGGGGTCCCCTGGTGTGTGAGAAGGATAACGTCTGGACCCTGGTGGGCATTGTGTCCTGGGGGAGTTCCCGATGCTCTGCCACTACTCCTGCTGTCTACGGGCGCGTCACGGCCTTCCGCAGCTGGGTCGACCAGATCATCGCAGCCAACTAAACACAAGGAGAGGCAATGCAGCATGAAAAATAAAGCAGCTGTGCTGTAATACTTGAATTCCTCTGCTTTTTTTGTCCTCCTGCAAAATCATACTTTAGCATGATGTTGTTACTGCAAACATAACATGGCAAGCCACTCTACATCACGCTATAGCAATGAGAGCTCTATTGACTATTAATAACCCCTACAGTATATATATATATATATATATATATATATATATATATATATATATATATATATATATAGTAGGGATGGGCACCAATATTTTGATATGATATTGATATAGTTCGATATCAATGATAATTTCCATATCGTGATATTAAAAATTAAGATTTGCAGTGACTTTTTATTGCTAATACTGCTAAAAATGCAAACGCAGTATATAATCAAGTTTACTTTATAACAATATACAACTAACCCCATACCAATCATCGTCAATCTCGTAGGCATACACCACACACATAAGTATTATTTAACCATTGTATTCCATTGATTGGCGTTTAGCTACCAACCATCAGTTTTGCATTATTTTGAGATATGAGCATGAGTCAGCGGTTCATTACTTACCCTATTTTTAATGCATTTTTAATATGTGAACTTTAGGTATTATAAATGAGATGTACTTTTAAAACATCAAAACACACCTCAAAATAATACAAAATTCAGCATAACACCGTACTTAATACTGTGGTGAATCTCTTGTTTACTTTTTGAATGTGAGAAAATACATGTTCTCTGTTTGAATACAAAAATAAAATCCTATACTGTTTTCAATTCAACCCTTTCCAGCTTCCTGCAAGCACAAAGAAACGTGCCACTTAAGGTTTGTCGCTATGGTTACTCCCCTGCTTACCACTGATGTGGTATAACATCAAACTCCAAAAGAGCACTGGAAATCGAACAAAAACAAACAGTTGTAGGTTTGCTGTACGTAAGCAATCTGTAGTTAAACCCTTAACCCTAAAATCTCAGTTTTAATGAAGGAGATATCTTTACCACCAGACAGCCTCTCAGTTTATTTCAATCAATAGTACCCTGAGTGAGATCGGATATTTCATTCATTTCGTGTGGACCCATGTAAATTAGCTGATATCTAAAACATGTTGCATATTTGATGATGACGATGCAAACTAATGGAAACACGTCTGCAGCAGCTTCTATTCTGCCTACATTGGGTGCTCTCCACAGTAAACAGGCACATTTCATTCTTCAGCTTCCAAAATCCTTTTAACATGAGATGGGTTTCCATTAGCACAAAGCATTCAATATTGTAAGAACATGCTCAAATGGAATTGATTCTCATATATATATAGTGCAGTCATTTTAACATTTGACCTTTGCAGATTGTGCTGAGATTGCTGCTTCTTGCTCCCTTTGCATCCGGACCATTCGTTGCAACATTAAGAGATTAGCTTTCAGGCAGCAGGAGCACCGTTTCCATCTTGTGCATGTCTTTTAAAAGCCAGGAATGTGAACACTGGCTTATGGTAACAGCACAGGATTATGTTTGTAGGTGATTCATGGTCACGGTTTGACTGCACTGGAGAGAAGCCTGCTGCTCATGAAGTTTTCTTAACGTGGGTTTAGACTGTTAATGCAGCAAAAAAAACAAACAAAAAAAAAAAACATCTGGTGGTGTAAAAACAAAGCCGATGTGAGCGGTCAGAATCCGCTCCGGGTTTGCACATGGTAATATTACAGCAGGTTTTATAGCACATTTAACGAGCCGCTGGAGTGTCCTGCTCTGCCTTGTTTACTCTGTCATGTCTTAGAGTCTAGAGAAGCTGTAATCTAACTAGCTGGGAAATACCTCCAGTTAGCAGTGAACTGTACTTGAAAACTTCTTTGGAGATTCACACCCGTTGGGAGCTTACTCATTTTACATTCAGTGCTGTATTGCATTTCTTTTTTAGCCTTCAGCTTCTCAGGTTTCTTCAGCTCGGTTCTTCTTGTGGAAACACAGGGACGTGGGTGTGATGCATATGGAAGCATTGGTGGTTCTGTGGCTCACAGACGGACACAGGGCACGGTTAGGGATGAAGAAAGGTGGGTGGTGGGGTGGAGTTTCTTCATTAACAATGTACAACAGGACCATCTGGCAAATTGAGTAATGACTTGGAGGAGGGATGTAATGCAGTCAGGAACACAGGATTAAGTGGTTGACAGTAGAGTAATTCTAGCCTGCAGTACTTTTTCAACACAGCAGATGGTAAGGCCCATTGTATCGAGCACCACTGTTCCTTAAAGTTTACACTGGCCCCGGAGACTTGCAATGCTGCATCCTTCTATTCTGCTTGTTGACAGGCGTTTCAAAAGTCAGCAATAATACAATAATACAATTGTATTTTATGCATTGACATTAAGTGAACAGAAGTGAATGACAAAGGCCAGCGAACAGTCTGTTTATTCCAAGATCAGCTGTGTTTAGTGATTTTAGATGTTAGCGTATCTCTTATTTAACTGTCTTGACTAAACCAAGCCAGACTTTGGTTTCAGATATACAGCCCACAGGGTTGCACTGTATGAGTCTCTGCACCTTCATACTGACTGATCAAACTTCAAGGCAAATCAATGAAAAAGAGAGTGTGCTCAGGAATAATATTTTCTAGCCACACCAATGTATATGATGACTAGCACTCAATGAAATCCAGTGTAAAATATTGATTTGACATTTGTGCAGGCACAGTTGTCATAATCCGTGTTTACTTATCCCCTCCCCCCTCCATCCAATAATATATGCCTGATGCCTGTAGCATCCAAATACTCTTTTCTTGTTCTTTGTAATGGCAGGTTAATTAGAAATACATATTGAGTGTCTGTGCTTGTTGTCAGACTTGTGATGCTCTCCCAGCGTTCTCAATATGAGCCAGAGCTGCAGTAAGTCAGGCTGTGTTCACAATGCTGGCTTCTTCATGCTCTGAATGCCATTAGTACAATTATTATTTAGAGCCTCTCAATAAAGCTATTCCATGAGAATGAGAATACATCATCCCTTCTGTAAACACACTGAATGCCACTTCCTTTTATCAAGACCTAATTAGTGCTGTTATGATTTTTTTTAACCCAATATGGTCCGAAAGGGAAGCCAGAGCAAGTTAGCATTACACTGATGAAGAGATTCTCCAGAGCATGTTAGCATTACACTGATGAAGAGATTCTCCAGAGCATGTTAGCATTACACTGATGAAGAGATTCTCCAGAGCATGTTAGCATTACACTGATGAAGAGATTCTCCAGAGCGATTTACTCCTGTGTCCTGCTTGGACTCATTGTCTCAAATTTACACAATAACAGTGGGCAACACTTTACATAAAGTGTTTGTAATTACTGTGCATTTACATAGTAAGTACATATAGTTACAAAATACTTAACTATATGTACTAAATATAGTTACAAAATACTTAACCCTAGCTCTAACCCTAAACCTAACCCTACCGCTATCACTAACCCTAACCCTACCCCTAACCCTTTTCTGATAAAATTGTGTACTTATTACATATAGGCCTATTGTGCAAAAAGATGAACACTTTAATTACATTGTAAATATGCATAATAGCATTGTAAAAAATGTCAGATAGAAAGTAATAGCATGGTTAAAACTCAAGCTAAAGCAGAAGGAAAAATGAAAAAGTGTACTTTATTGAAAAGTTCCACTCTTTAGAAAGCATGTGCAGTACAAGCAAATTATCGTGGAAACAACAACGACACACGACGCGACGCACGCACGCATGCATGCACGCACGCACACTCGCAAGCACCCACACACATACAAATACACATAAAAAATGAACAAATAAATCATTAATAAAAAATACAGAATTTGATAAAACTGAAATTAAAAAAGAGATTCAAACTGTGGTTTTAATTGTAAAATTAGAAAAAGTAAGATTTTGTAGAAATAGAATAATTAGAAGAGTCAAAAACAAATTTGTTATGAAACAGGAATTGAAAAAAAAATGTGGGAAAAAACATACTGTTGTGTTGTAATGCCTCTGCAATAAAGTGGGCGTTTTTGTGCAGCTATTGATAAAGAAAAAGGCTAGGCTGACATATTGGCCAACAGAAAACATAACAGAAAACATAATACAGAGGGCTGTATATTAAAATGTAACAACCTTTTTAATTAATATGTATCATTGTGATATTGTACGTGACTTTTATCAGCTGTAAATGTTTCTGTACTTTGTACTTTATATCAAAGTCCAAATGAACAGATTATAAAGTCATATTTTATCAGGGTGTAAATTAACTTGTCAAGGGCTGTCCGTATGGCTTTGATTTTTCAGTTTTCTCAGCCTGATATTGTACCAGCTACACTTGCAAACTCAAAGTACGTTTTCAACAGTTATGTCTACTAATAAAATGCTAATATATTGGGCAGCAGCAGTGGGTCAATAAATCAGATAATACACTCTTAAAATGGTTGTTAACATCGCTAACTTTTTATACTGTATAAGGTGCTTTTCACAACTTTATTCTGGCTTTCTGTCTGGCCTCCTCGAGGTTTTTATACCAATAGGTGCCCCCTATTCCTATCATTCCTGAGCAGCAAGGCATTGCTGACCAGCCAAGCTGATTATATGTGTATGGATAGGACCCCACGTTGACACAAAGGCACTGCACTGCATTGCTGACCAGCCAAGCTGATTATATGTGTATGGATAGGACCCCACGTTGACACAAAGGCACTGCACTGCGTTGTTGTTTAATCTGGTCTGGATGCACCCTGTCAGATTAATGTAGAGGATGGTCCGGAGGCTTTAGGTGCCATTAGGTGCCCTGCTATAGAAGCTCTGTGTGTAGGTGGTGTTTGACATCCACATGATGCTCTCGTTTTAGCACCAGAGACGGAACAAAATGATTAAACTGCATTTATTTTTTCTAATATCTAGTAAGCCATAAAAAACTGAACTCAGTATCGAAATAACTTAATAAAATCCAGCATGCATTCTAATATTTCATCTTTGCCTTTCACTTCAAAATAACGTATTGTTATTTTTATCTTCATCTGTTGTGCCAGTACGCTATTTCCATTGCCTGTACAGCACCCTTGTGCATAGACCATGCATTATAGCTGAGATACATCCTCCCCTCTCACCACCAGCCCATCAGACATTTCTGAGCAAACAGATTTAATGAAAGACCAGTCATCCTGAGTTTGAACAACAATAATTATAATCATCATAATAATAACTGTAATCAAGGTTACACTTTGTTACTGTTAATTCTAATTAAGTAATTAAAAAAAATAAATACAAAAAATAATGGATAATTGGATCTTCTGGAACCCAGTGGGATGGTGGACTGGAATTAATTTATGTTTAAACTGCAGTCCTGCTCTGGGTCACAAGGGGCGCTATCTCACTCTGATACAACACTATTTACAGAAGCATAGCTTCTGCCCTGTTACAGTGCCCCAGTGCATAGTTTACATGGTAGCACTTTACATTAGTAGTTACTTAGTAAATACAGATGTACTTATACATAACTGCAATGTTATTATGTTTAGTTACAAGGTACTTAATTTGTACATCTTTTCGCATGATATATGTAAGCACACAATTGTATCAGAAAGGGTTAGACCTATGCCTAACCCTAACCCTATTCTTTTCTGATACAATTCTGTACTGACATATAACGTGCAAAAAGAATGTTCTCTTCTTCTTCAAAAGCCATTTCAAGTTGTAATTATAAATATAGTGCAGCATGTTTCCATGACGGATAGTTTCGATGCAATTTGCTTCCTTTGATGAGGCTTGTGCTTTATGCATTTATACTGTAACAAACATTTACATGTGGCTACAGTACAGCTTGTACAGTTCGAAGCCATTAGCAGGGGCAATTTGTCTCATATTCTTTTATTCTAATAATGAGCAAATCCCATTAATAAAGCTAGTAAAGTAGGTGCTGTACATCATAAAATGGCTGTATTTTCTATTTATTTCATCCTGAGGTCAGATCTATAACCCTTTGTGGCAGGGTTGAAGCCCTGCTGCTGTAAATGCTGTGTGTGTGGGAATACTGCTGAGAGGAGGTTGGGGGCGAGTGTTTGTCCTGTGATTTTTTCATTGCTTTGTACATGTAGTGAAGGCAAATACCCAGCATGTCTATGTTGTTGTTGTTTAAAAATAAGAAAGAAAAAAAGAAAGAAAGAAAGAAAGAAAGAAAGAAAGAAAGAAAGAAAGAATACACTTATTTTCTTCTGGCTACCATGAGTTTGATTTTTCCATTCTGAATTTTCTGACAATCCCAAGAGACGGAGCTGAGTGCTCTGTTTGCCACCCGATGGAGTATTAGCAGTAAATAAATAGTCTTGAAAATAGGCATGCTGACTTGAATTGGTTTTCTTTTCAACTGGTTCCTCATCCTCCATTGCCTCTCCCAAATACATTATTTTCATTTCCACTTTTGCCTTGAAGAGGAGATCTGTATGAGGTCTAAACAGATACTGTGTGTGTGTGTGTTCAACTGTTAAACTGTGTGTGTGTGTTCAACTGTTCAACTGTTAAACTGTGTGTGTGTGTGTGTGTGTGTTCAACTGTTAAACTGTGTGTGTGTGTTCAACTGTTAAACTGTGTGTGTGTGTGTGTGTGTGTGTGTTCAACTGTTAAACTGTGTGTGTGTGTGTGTTAAACTGTGTGTGTGTGTGTGTTCAACTGCTAAACTATGTGTGTGTGTGTGTTAAACTGTGTGTGTGTGTTCAACTGTTAAACTGTGTGTGTGTGTGTGTGTTAAACTGTGTGTGTGTTAAACTGTGTGTGTGTTAAACTGTGTGTGTGTGTGTTAAACTGTGTGTGTGTGTGTTAATCTGTGTGTGTGTTAAACTGTGTGTGTGTGTGTTAAACTGTGTGTGTGTGTTCAACTGTTAAACTGTGTGTGTGTGTGTGTGTGTGTGTGTGTGTGTGTGTGTGTGTGTTAAACTGTGTGTGTGTTAAACTGTGTGTGTGTGTGTTAAACTGTGTGTGTGTGTTAATCTGTGTGTGTGTTAAACTGTGTGTGTGTGTGTGTTAAACTGTGTGTGTGTGTGTTCAAGTGTTAAACTGTGTGTGTGTGTGTGTGTGTGTGTGTGTGTGTGTGTGTGTGTGTGTGTGTGTTCAACTGTTAAACTTTGTGTGTGTGTGTGTGTTAAACTGTGTGTGTGTGTGTGTGTTAAACTATGTGTGTGTGTTCAACTGTTAAACTGTGTGTGTGTGTGTGTGTGTAACTGTGTGTGTGTGTGTGTGTGTGTGTGTGTGTGTGTGTGTGTGTGTGTGTGTGTGTGTAACTGTGTGTGTGTGTGTGTGTGTGTGTGTGTGTGTGTGTGTGTGTGTGTGTGTGTGTGTGTGTGTGTGTGTGTGTGTGTGTGTGTGTGTGTGTGTGTGTGTGTGTGTGTGTGTGTGTGTGTGTGTGTGTGTGTGTGTGTGTGTGTGTGTGTGTGTGTGTGTGTGTGTGTAACTGTGTGTGTGTGTGTGTGTGTGTGTGTGTGTGTGTGTGTGAGTGAGTGTGTGTGTGTGTGTGTCTGTGTGTGTTAAACTGTGTGTGTGTGTGTGTGTGTGTGTGTGTGTGTGTGTGTGTGTGTGTGTGTGTGTTAAACTGTTCTACCTTATTCACATCGCAGGCGTGATCAACACAATGAAAAGGTGACAGGGAATGACGTGAGTTACAATTACGTTTTCAACACCTAATGATCCTGTATTATTTAGGCAGTGTCAATGGAAAAGCAGTCTAATCAGCTTTTGAACATCTTAATTGCTACAGAATGACAATGCTGTTCACACCCAATTCAGAGAGTCAGCCCTAATACTAGAGCTGCATGTATAATTGCACGGGTACCCATGTTGAGTTTCCTATCCTTACTACCCATTATAATGCATACTGTATATGCAGGGCAGCTTCTCATAGTCCATGGAGTTAGCATACACTGCTTCTGCATTTTACATCTCTAGAGCTCTCCGCAGAGTTACAGTGGCATGGCTTTCATAAAACGCTGTTAAATCTATTCAATAAATCCCATCATTTTGACCATTTATTCACTTGACGAAAACAATAAAACTCAACAACTCAAAATGTACTTTGTTGTTTTTTTTTTATAACATTACAGTACCTTGGATTTTGTTTTAATGCTAAAATAGCACAGTGTGTTAAACAGTGTTGAGAGCAGTCCCCACAGGACTAAACGGGAAGGGATCTAATGCTGCACTGAGAAAGACGCCGGCCACTTCTGTTCCGTTGGACCCGGGAAAGAGTGGCGGCTCCTATGCTATTAGTATTAGTGATCACATTCGATTAATTAGGGAGAGATGAAAGGAAATTAAACCTGTGCCACGTTTGTCAAGAATGGATTCTCTGGGACGCCTTGCTGCTAATTATATTGCAGGACTGGGGTTTGAGTTGCAATTTATATTTATGTATTTATTACAGTAGGCAAAATAAGAACTGGAGAATGAATAGATTACTTATTAGATTTTTTTTAAAAACAATGTTAGAGACATTTGAGACAAATCTCTTTTCAAAAAGTCCCAAATGACAGCAAGGAAGGACTCTTTAAAATCAGCATGTGGAATAGACACAGCATACAGATTAATGCCAATTTAGTAGGGAGAGATTAGTAAGTATTAGTAACAGAAAAACAGTATTCCATGTGCAAGGCTTTCCTAGAATTCAGCTATTCAGTAACTTATTCACTGCTGGTTTTCATAGAAATCAATAACTCTTTTGGTGATCCAGTTTGTATTATTGTAACTTCAGATAAACCAGACTGTGTTTTTTCCCAAGCATTGTTCATTTAAACTCCCAGCATGACCTTCCGATGTCTCCTTTCTTTTTGTTATTTCTGTCAGTCTTGTTAGCGTCCTATTTGTGTCCCAGTCTCACAGAGATGCTGTCTTTCTGCAGCACAAATACAAGCAGAGTTTCATCTGAGGACAAAGGTTGTTAGAAATGCTTTCCTGCTTTTCAAAACACTTCATACATGAAGGCAAGATTTTCAGACATGGCGGTCCAGGTATATACCTTTGTGAACGTTGTTTAATAATGAACGCTATATTGACAGTGTCTTCCAGAAGCATTTAAAAAATCCACATAGAAACTCTCTCCCTACCCTTCACAAAGCGAATGAGGGTGGAGGGGGGACAGGGGGCGACTGGTGGGCTGTCATATTTGGACCATTATTTACCCAAACTGGTCTATAATTGTGGAATTAGTTAATGTTTCGTTACTGTTAGACAATAAAGAGGCAGCTTTAATCAGACACGCTTTGTGTGACAGCGCAGAAAGCCTGTTGTATCTTTTGCAGCAACTCATTTTAAAACACAAGGCATGCATGCACTTTCAGGATAAATGCTAACAGCATACATGTCTACGGCAACCCATTTTTAAAATGAAGCAATGCTGCTCTTAATAAACTGCAAATGATCAAAGTTCAGGAAAGAAAGAAAGAAAAAAAAAGGTTACTGTTAGAAATGCAATATTCAGACCTCTTATCATTTAATGATTTCGCTCTTCCATTAATGTATTGTGAAGTACTTAGACGGGAGAGCTGTGAGGTGCATACCTACTGTACTGCTGACAATGATCACCTAGCAACAAGGACAGGCTCAGAAGCAACTCCCATGCACACAATGTTCACAAAGCACACAGAGCCAGTTTAAATCAGCATTAGTGTTAAAAGAGGGAGCAGTCATAGTGCTAAGTTTTGTTATGCTTTTCTCAATTTGTGTTACTGTGAATTTCCATGCATGTCAGTGGCTACAGTCAGCTGCAGTGCTGACTGGCTAATGAGACTTTCCCTACAATTAATCTGCTAGAGCAGGAGGATGTTAGGTGTGTCTTCGGAGCTTCAATCAGGTGCTTTTTTTATTATTTGCATTGTGTCTGCCACAGTCAACACAATTCCATCTCAATAGTTGGAATTGTTGGAAAACACACAAACAAGAACAGATGAAGAAAAATCTCTACCAAAATCACTTTGTTATTAATTTGACATACTGTATGTGCGCCTGTGCCTGTGTGTGTGTGTGTGTGTGTGTGTGTGTGTGAGTATTCACCTATAAACTGAACAGTCTCTTTGAAATCACTCAATATTGGATCCAGTCTGGCTGTGAAAGTAGAAACTTTTATCATTAAACTTCTTTAAGCTGATTATGGAAAAATTACTGTTTCACTGATTGACAGAAGCAGTCATTTGCTTTGCCAGTCACACTTGGTTAAATAAACACATCAAATCTAAAATCAACTGTTTTCATGCTGTTTCGTATTATACAGTTCCCTCCTTTTAAACTGCAGCAAGTTTTAAATGTGGAAAACAAGTGAACTGTGCATGAGCAGAATGACGTAGCAAAGTGCCTGCTGGAAGACATGTGTTGCAGCTTAGCAACTCTGCAAACAAAACGCCATGCAGTGTAAAAATGTAATAAAGAATGATAAGAAATCACAGTTACTTTTCTTAGGGTATAATTGTCCTGTTTTCTTCAAAAAGCTCTTCTTTACCTGTACAGCCACCTGCTCTGCTGTTTCTTTTGGATTCGAGTCTGTCGTTCTAAAAGGTCATTCTTTGGGATATTTCTAAGTCAGTGATTTTAAGACAATGTATTTGAACTCCCCAAATCCCAGTCAAAACTGCATCAGCATGCTTACCCAGAATGCTTTCCAGGACAGGGTCATTTCAAATTGAGTAAACGCAGTGAGCACACTCCTATAGGGCACAGATTATTAGATTTTGTTTGCAACATGATCTCAAACGAAAGCAATTCAGCAATTACTAATACGGTAAATGGCTTAAGAGCAATTTGATGTTTTGGCATCTGTTTATAATAATACTGCAAGTTGTTTCAGATCAGGATATGTACATTCTTTTTTTGAACCCTTTCAGTCTTGAATTCTTTTTCTTGAAATTAAGTTGCATATATTTCTACACTACCTCAGACTGGGATCAACGTGTGGTTCCCAAGGCGATTTCTGACGGCACATGTTAACGTATGGGATGCCAGTGCTGAAGAAGTTTTGTTTGCCTGAATAATTCAATATTTCTTAAGTATAAGATACTCAGACCAGTGGTATGTCATTTTAATGAATTGCTTTAGACATTGCACTAAGATGCCCTTGTTCTTTGGGAGTGCTTGTGGTCAGGGTTTCACTATTGTGGACGCTTCTTGAATCTCTTTGTGATTTGACAGCACTATGGACCTATTCCTAAATAGTGGTGTTATCTTGAAGGTGTGTTTCGGCTCTCGCTGTGTGTGAATGTGGAGAGCTTTTTCTTTCCTCAATTGTTAAACCTCAGGAGAGAGTGTCCCAGTTATATAACACCCCCACACACACACACCTTGTGTCAGCATCTCCATCAGCTGTCTAATGAGGCTGGCTCTCAAAGCTGCCTACTGCAGTCTCTGATCTACTACAGCTGTTTTATGAAAGGAGATAAATGACTGTTAATGTTCTAAAATGAGCTGCAAGCAAACCAAGAGTTCTTAAGAGACCCTAATTTAAACCATTCAGCTCCATAGTGCTGCTGTGTTTTTGTTTCCTTATGTCAAAATGAAGTAAAAACACTGTTATCAGACTGAAGTATACAAAGATACTCATCTGTAATATCGGACTTCAAACCATTTCACATTAGTAGAGGTTACAGCAGCAGTATAGGTAGTCATAATAGTTGCATTACAGTAGCTGTCATAGTTACAATATTTAAGTCTGCAATTTTTGTTTTTCCCAAATCCTTAGATGAAACCCTGCTATGAAGGCAGTCAAGGGACCAACGCAAATGTAGCCTTAATAGTGGGGTGTTCTTAATAGTGAAGGTCTGTTACCATTGAAGCTAATGCAATTAGTACAGTATAAATATAGGCTTAATTGCAGGGTGACCTTTACACTGAGCTTAAGCAGTGTTTCCCTGTACAAGTTTCCAGGGTGCAGTATTGTTACATTGAAAGCCATTTTACAGAAATGTAAAGCAATTTCAGCTACTAGCACATGATAACACATGTCATAACGAGGTGCTCCACTGCTCATCTTGGTAGAGATGGTGAAGGGACTGGTGTAACGGGCAGTGTTGTGTGATGCACTGCTCATTTTGGTAGAGATGGTGAAGGGACTGGTGTAACGGGCAGTGTTGTGTGATGCACTGCTCATCTTCTTGGAGATGGTGAAGGGGCTGGTGTAACGGGCAGTGTTGTGTGATGCACTGCTCATCTTCTTGGAGATGGTGAAGGGGCTGGTGTAACGGGCAGTGTTGTGTGATGCACTGCTCATCTTCGTAGAGATGGTGAAGGGGCTGGTGTAACGGGCAGTGTTGTGTGATGCACTGCTCATCTTCTTAGAGATGGTGAAGGGGCTGGTGTAACGGGTAGTGTTGTGTGATGCACTGCCGAGGGATTCAGTCCCCTGCCGATGAGATGAGGTCAGGTTAAAAGCTCTATAACCACGTAGGCAGATGAGCCTGGGTCTTTTGCGCAGAGGTTAAGATGCTTGCTCGCGGTACGCGGGGTCAGTGGGTCGCACCCAGCCTCTGCCCTGTTATACTAGGTAGCGCTAACGATTAAAAGCCTGTTTTGAACCATATTCAGAAAGTCTTCAATTACTACCACTGTGTTTTTAATTACATATCTTAATATGTTAATGGATTCTGCCAGAGGTAAAACTGAGATTGTTCAAATAAGCTACAGAACTGATAGTATTGATACAAAGAAGACCAGCAAACGGAAAATGAACTGCAGTCTTCAAAGGTAAGTTAAAAACAATTTGACTACTTTCAGTAAGTTCCTCCAAGGGAGTGCGGCTTTGTTTTAATTTCCCCTGCAGCTCTGCTTGCTAATTTAATCGATCCATTACTCCCACAGCAACAAGATACTCCTACTTGCTAATTAAACAATTAGCCTCCAGTAGACTCAGAAAAAAAGAGACGAGACCAATTGCTTTGATGTATCTTTGCTATAAAATAATTGAGATAATTAATGGCAATAGGATGACTAACAGAGAGCCTGGGAGGTTTATTGGGATCCTTTATCTATTTTGCATTGATGCATTTTTATAATTCGTCGTTGCTGTGCGTCTCGCTGCCCCAAAGGGAACTAAATTCATTGATTTCATTCACCGTTGTCCCGGACACCTCTGTTGTCAATATTTACAATGACATCATTATCAGTACCCCCTCCCTCCACTGAAACCCCACGCTGAATAAGACCAAAGTACTACTGGATTTCATTATTCCCTTATTGACATTCTTCAAGCTCTTCCACTTTCACATTTTTGCAATCGCAAAATAACATGCTGTAGTCGCCTCTTTTAAAGGTTTTCCAAAGAGCCCTCTCTAAATTAGCTTTAATGTTCTGTCTGACATGTCTGATTGGTTCTGCCCACTGGTTATCTGTTTATCTGAATGGGTTGTGACACCTTACCATGATCTTTGGAGATTCACACAACTCTAGAATGTTGCTTAACCTCTATATTCTTTCTTTTTTGTTTTCTTTTATTGTAAATTCAAATTCAAATTCAAATACACTGGTACCTTTCTTGATGGATCTAAGCTGGTAGTGCAGGTTTTTCTCCCTCACCATTATGAAGCTCCATACCAATTTTCACATAGATCCAACAAGGCATTCATAAGCTATAGCAAGCTGCCATAGAAACAAATATTCAAACAAGAAAGCATATAAAGACATTTTCAAAGAGTTTACTCCAGTCTTTGATTAACTCCTGAAAGGAGAAAAAAACCCCATGACTTTACACAACTAACATCAAACATCTAAGTCATGTGAGTGATGGTCTCTTAAGCGTTCTCGAGCTTGTTTCTCAGTTTTGTACATTACTGTTTAATTTTCATCTTTCAAAAAGCAAAAGACTGGCGTAAAAGCTTTGAAAATATGGCGCTGTGTCCGCAGCGTGTACACTGACACACACACGCACCTGCCCTGGTATCTCAGCAAGCTTTATAAAAGCTTTTAAAATATGGCCCTGTGTCCGTAGCGTGTACACTGACACACACACACACACACACCTGCCCTGGTATGTCAGCAAGCTTTGAAAGGGCATGGATTGAGTTTCCTGACACTATCCCCTCTCACCTCAGCCCAGGAAAGAGAAGCCTCTGTGATCGGGTTGATCACACTGGCTCCACGTTGTATCTGTAGTTAGTTCATTTAACAGTGCCCCAACTGCCTGTCTGTTCCACTATCCTTCACAGGGTTGAAGATTTTCAATTTGAGCACAGACAAGGCTGCATAATGAAATTTGGATGTCATCACGAATCCACCTTCACCACTGCATGATCCAATGTAGATGCCACCCAAGGGAGACATACAACAATTGGGTGAGCAATAGCTAAAAGAGCCTTATCTTTAACATCATTAGATGTCTGACCTTTATTCTGTGTGAGATGAATTGCAGTAAAGAAAATGCTGCCAAGTAGATGATCCAGGGGGTTTACAGACAGAAGTCTAGCTTTTGAGAAATGCTCTAAATGAATGACTTGATACAGCATGTCTGATCTCTTTTCTAGGACAAGCAGTTTGATAGGCTTTATCCAATTCCACAAGTATCCCAGCAGCAACACACGCATCATTTACAGCCCAGGCATTCATCAGCATCGGTGCTAATGGACACATCACCATGCTGCATACTGTATCAGATACTGTAATGAATCAGTCTTGTGATTAAATAAGAAGGACAAACAAAAACGATGAAAAAAAAGAAATGCAATTTGTGATTTTAATTTGGTTAGGGTTAGGGTTAGGGTTAGACAGATGTCTACTGATCCCTCCATGCTGTACTTCATCTTTTATGTGAATTCTTGTGGATTCCTTTAGAATCAAAACAGATTATTTTACAAGCATTTTTTCAGCAGAATAAGTTTCATTCATTTGTGTTCTTTCTCGGTAAGCCATAAGCCAAAATAATGTAATTCTATGTAAAAATAATGTGATAGCTTGTAACAATTGTAAGTCACACTGGATAAGGGCGTCTGCTAAGAAATAAATAATAATAATACTAATAATAATAATACTACTACTACTAACTACTACTACTACTACTAATAATAATAATAATAACAATAATAATAATAATAATAATAATAATAATAATAATAATAATAATAATAATAATAATAATAATAACAGAATGACTAGTTTGCATTATGACAACTGCACAGTAGTCATTTTGAATCTAGTGAAACTGCTTTTTGAAACAAAATAAATTCTTTGATGTGATAAATATTGAGGTGCAGGGATTGAATAAACTAGCAAGGACTATGACTTCAAATCACAGTGTATTGCATAAAACATCTAACAACTAACCAGTACAGGCTGCAGCTGCTGAATAATTTCACCCCTTTGCTGTCTGCTGCATCGTTTGCCATTTACATGTTAATTTTACGTTTTGATTTCATTGTTCATAGATAATCAGTAGACAACAAGACAAAGGCGCATTACTCTAATGTCAAAGTGACTTATCACTTCCCTGAGGAGTTTATTTTTGTAATTGATAGAGTAATAAAAAAAAGCATTTTTACAAATGGATCATTAGTTTCGTTTACATGTTCAGAATATTTTTGGTTCACCTTGGCTATCCGTTACTGTATCGTTGCCATGGGGAACCGTTGACATACCCTAGCAACCTCATTATTCAGGTAATAGCAAGCAGAACACCCTTTACTCATTATGAAAACCGCTGCTTCCAAAGTGTGTTCCAGCTCCAGCTTGTTCTCATCAATGCAGACTCTCAGAGTTTATCACATCACTGCATCTCTGCCCATTGCTGACCTCCTTATTCCTCAATCCCTCACTGGCTGGTGCAGCTCATCTTGCAGATTTGGGTTATTTTCTTCGCTCAGCTGTTTCTTTCTCTTGTGTTGTTTGCATTTTAGTGTCCTCCTTCAAGGAAGTACACTCCGTTCTCTGGGAGTCCTTCATAGAAACCTTTTTTTTTAAATACAGTCTTTTCCTTGCACTTTAGTTCAAGAATACAGGAAATACTGTAGTGCAGTCCTCTTTCAACTCAATAGAAGACTATTTCAGGTGGATTTTATTGCTGTAAATATTATGGAAGTGTTAATGCACTATTGGCCACATTTTTTATCTATCCCTTTGGAACTTGGTATTTATTATTCTAAAAATGAAAAAGACATGGGTTCTAAAGACTGAGATTTAATATGGGTCGGGAAGATTGGGGTTATTGAAACATTCATCTGTTTCCAGGAAAGAATCAAATTCCCATTACCATGGAGACTGGTGACAGGTTGTCATTGTGATCCATTTGGGATTTCTCCTGCTCTTAAACACCTTGTTGTCTTGTCAACAGAACAGATAAATGTCATCTTCCTTTCACTCCCACGGCTTTGAAACACTTTCAGAAAAACAATTAAATCTTTTCCCTTTCTAAATCCTGAAAAATATAAACATAAATGTGGTATAGGGTGGTATAGTGCATGAAGGCTCTAGCCTGTCTTGTTTGGTCTAGTCTCAAATTATTGTAAAATGGTCAACAATTGGCAAGCTGTCTGGATGGGCATGGAGACTGGACTGCTCCCTCCCTCACTAACACAAAGGTGCTCCTTCCATTCCAGTTCAGGGCAGGCTTGAGGCATGAAGACTGAACTGTTCCCTCACCCCCTACGAGAAAGGGTTATCCCTCCAGTTCATGGCAGGCTTGAGGCATGGTGACTGAACTGCTCCCTAACTCCCTAAGAAGGTGGTGTGCAACATGGTAGCAAGGGGATTTAAGGGAGCTCACACTGCCACTGCATGTGCTTTGCCTGCACTGCGGAGGATAAATACAGATAAATCCAGTTCCCTATACTGTCAAACCAGCACCTGTTATAAACACTAAAATGCAGGGCTGGTCAGATGGACCTACATTTAACACAGTTGGTGTAAAAGAGGCAGATCTATTCAATGCTGTACATAGAAACAGATTACACTGGAGCACTGCTGGGTGTACCTCTGCATTTTCACAACACTGTACACAAATGTGAGTGGTCTCTGTTTATGTCAAGTTATTGAAGCTCAAAACGTTGCACTCGGGTAGAATGTAGGATGGATAAATAGCTAGATATTTCTGTGATAAACAGTTTATGCTGATCCAGGGGTGAATGGTGTATTGTGTTTGAAAAAATATTAGGCAAAAGAATCAAAACAGAATACAGCACCTTATTTCATAATGTGTAAATGTTACCATGCGTTCTGTCTGAGGTGCTGTGTTATTGCTTCAGGCAACGGTACTGCCCCTTTAAGGCAAATTGATAAGAAAGCTATGAAAGGGCTCCGCAGTTGGCTGACGCTCAGTGCTCAGCGCGCACTTGCCTCTCCAACTTTGCACACTTCTCAGAGCTATCCAGGTAGAAGCGCAGGGGACACAAGCCCCGCAATGGAACACAGAGTGACCTGTTGCTTCGAGAAGCGCACCCGGGTGGAATGTCTCCCTGCTTTCTGGTAAGCTTGCTCTGGTGTCCCAACATTCCAGCAGCAGCAATGGACGAAGGCAGGGTATTTTCCAGAAATGACAGCTACGCCTGGAATGACAGTACAGAGGTGGACCTGGGAAACGAAAAGGAAGGGGGTCCGGAGGTGATCATTGTGCCCGTGATTTTTGGATTCATATTTCTGCTGGGCATCACTGGGAACACTTTGGTCATGATAGTCATTGGAAGAATCAAGTCGAGGAGGTCGAGGAGCATAACTAACATTTTTATCGTCAATTTGAGTATAGCGGACTTGTCTTTTCTGCTCTTCTGTGTCCCGTTCCAAGCCACGATTTATTCCTTGCCGGAGTGGGTATTCGGGGCTTTCTTCTGCAAGTTCGTGCATTACTTTGTGATGGTGAGCATGCTGGTGAGCATCTTCACCCTGGTCGCCATGTCCATTGACAGGTACATCGCTGTGGTGCATTCCAAGAGGTCCCCCTGCATCCGCAACAAGAAGAACGCCTTTATTGGGGTCACCACTGTCTGGGTGCTGTCGTTTGTATTCGCCATCCCAGTCGCCCAACACCAGACTCTTACTAGCCACCGAGAAGCCCCCAACAGCTCGTTCTGCTGGGAGGAATGGGCTGACACGACAACCAAGCAAACCTACAAAGTGACCATCTTGATAATCGGATACCTGCTGCCTTTGGTTTTAATAACGTGGTGCTATGCCAAGGTAAGATGCTCCTTTGTGAAGACACGAACACACAGGCGATTGCATGGCTAATAATGCAGTACTCCTGTCATTTATATTATTTAGAATTCAATTTGCGGAAAGGCTTGTAAGATAAGGTAACATGAAAAATATTATTTTAAGAGTAAGAGCATAACCATGAAACGTTGTGGGCTGACTAGCCCTAAAAACGAATAATCCCCCCACCCCCACACACAAGAATTGTATTTGATAGTGTAGTTTTGGAAAGTACAGTACTAACTGTTAACTGTAAAATAATCCTCAATAGGATGGCAAACAAAAATACAATTATTACAAAACAATTACAAGAAAACAGAAACAATAAAATAATAATAATAAAAATGTATCTAAGCACTTTTCATTCAATTTAAAAACAGGGATGGGGTAAAAGCCGGAACAAGCCGGAACGGTCCGGAACGGTACTTTAATGAATTCAATTGCTTTAAAAAAAACAGCATAGAAAGTTACACACACGTGAGGAGAATATTTTAGCAATCAGAACCGATTAGTAACGCGCTGTCATTAACCCGTTCCGGCCCAGAACCCTCTTTTTATCACCAAAAACCGCCCGGAACACGGCGTTCCGATGGTGCAAAGACGACGAAAATTATACACACAATACAACTAAGTGAGGACATCATAACACTATTGAGAAACCCCACCGAACCGACCTTTAACTGCCCATTCCGTGCAATAAACAGCTGTATAGACAAAACCGCCCGGAACACGGGATTCCGAAGCTGCACAGAGTTTGAAAATGATACACACAATACAACTAAGTGAGGACATCATAACACTATTGAGAAACCCCACCGAACCGACCTTTAACTGCCCATTCCGGGTAATAAAACGGTGTATTTATTTTGTTTGTATATGATCTTCTCTCTCTCTCTCTCTCTCTCTCTCTCTCTCTCTCTCTCTCTCTCTCTCTCTCTCTCTAGAATGGTTTAGAATTGCTGGTAGCCCCTAACTGTAACAGTTATATGTGATTAAAAAAATAAAAATAACACGTATATATATAGCTGCAACAGTTTCACAACATTTATTTTTTGCACAATTTTTTTGTTCTTACTTACAATGAAAAAAAAAAGTATTTAAATGTATTTAACATATTCATATATGTACATAGGCTATATCTGATACAAAATGGATACAATGCAATTCAGTGCAAAGGCAAGCAAACACGCTATCTTACAATTAGGTAGTTTACAACATGTAAGGAAAAACGAGCAAACAAAGCAAACCAGTTTAGATTTTAATATTATGCAGGGTGACTTCAAATACAGAAACCTTGATGCATTTCCAATTTTCTTCTTCAAAAAAATTAATTCGTTTTTACATTGTGTGTCATATGCATAAATAAATAAATAAAATAAACAGAATAAACAAACTAACATGTTTGTGTTTAATTTGGGAACCTCCTGTCTGAATACGAGAGAGAAATGAAACAATGTATTCTTGCTCTGAATGAGATGCTGCTATATTAAACTATGTAACAGTGTAATGCCTGAGAAAGCACGACTGAACCCTTGAAACAATGTATCGAATAGAAGTATTTGGCTGAAACGCTGTAACTAACAGATAGCACTAGTTTGTGCAATATGAGAATTGAAACGAAATTGTGCTTTAAATAAATTTGACTATTTTACATCCCTGGCATTTTTATTGTGTGTTTGTGTTGTACTTGGTCAAGACCTTATCCTCTGGACCAAATGAAAGAACCTGGTGCTAACAACCTAAACTCTTTAACTTAATCTGAAGGTAGTGCCTTCAGTGGCGTAGACGGCTACCATAAATTATATTTTAAACCCAGTTTAGCCCTTGCTACAGTATGACCTTTATTGCTAATAAGTAGCGGAATGTTTAGTCACCAACGAGGTATTTACTGTTGAAGTCTAATTGAATATATGGCTTTCAAATGTGGAGCCATGCATAAAACCTGTGATTTTTAATCAATTTGCATGGCTTTTCAGTATTAGGCTATATAGATTAGAACCCCTGGGGGTTATTTTTGAGTTTTAGGGTTTCTTATTAATGCTTCGAGATTTCAACGTTTATTTATGGTTGTTTAGCCTGCTGTTTAAAAAGGTTCTTTGTATACTATTTGGAACCCCTGAAATACGGTTTCTTGGAATAACTTTTTCAAGAGTGTAAGATTTCTAAATCTCACTAATATATTTTAGAATATTCCCGAAAGGTATTAGTAATAATCAGACACTTAACGCAAGTATAGCCCATCAATCAACAAAACCTTTATTATTTAACTTCCAGTACCAAACAATATTAAGCCATAGCAGTCAAAACCAATGGTTTTTACCTGTTCTCAATGGGAAGTTGGGCGCGGTCTGGAGTCTCTGCGTCAAGCAGTTTTGTCTCTTAATTATTCATTATTATTAATTAGTCATTTTAGAAGACGCTTCTATCCAAAGCGACTTCCAGAGACTAGGGGTGAACTATGCATCACAGTCGCCTCCAATAGGACCTCGGTTTTACGTCTCAAGGACGGAGCACAAGGAGATTAAGTGATTTGCTCTGGGTCACACACAGTGTGAGTTGGGATTTGAACAGGGAACCACCTGGTATGAAGCCTTTGCCTTTAACCACTGGGCCACCTTACCCAAGCGTCATCGAATACCTACCTAATTCACCTTTTAACTCTCGACTCTCGCTCTAATATCATTAGACGAGTGCATGACAATTCGTCCAATAATTACACTGTAGCCTATAATATTCTGTGCACAGAGGGAGCACATTTACTAATGAAACAGGAGGAGGGAGGAGGAGGTGTTTTGGGCAGGGTGTGTTGGGGGCTATTGTTGGTTGTTCGGCGAGGGAGGGAGGGAGCAATTACTGAATGGTTGGATATTGTGAGCATGGGTGTGGAGTGTGATTGTGGGGTTATCTGGGGGGTTTATTATTGGGCTTTGTAGTGGCCGCCGGGGTATACAAATAACTTTTCTTTGCTCCGAATTCCCGTTCCCTTTTTCTTATTAATTTAATAAACATTGGCTTGACATGTGTTGTAAAAGAAATCTGACATGCTCTGCCTCATTCGGACCCACAGGGGTTGTATCTTACATTAAAGGCAAATGAAACCCCAATCTCATCACGCCCAACAGATACCACGTTAAAAATGAGATCCAGTTTAACAATCCAACCTACATCTCACTCGTTTTACATTGCAATCTTAATATCACACATTTACTACTGCTGCTTTTGCATCTCACTCTAAAAACAGTCTCATCAACAACACTAGCTTGTTAAAGTGAACAAACAACAATTTCTCTGTGGTTACACAGTCCACATCTTAAAAGGACACACACATTTTTCTTATATTATGACTCTTAAAATATGTACATCTAGTAATATGGATGAATTCTTTCTCTATTAGTGATGCATGGACCAAGAAGCGAATGGGAACCCAGGAGCAAGCTGATGTTCTCTAACCCCTATATTCTCATCATTCAGTCTACAACAACATCCAGTGTACCACAAACTTACCAACACAAGCTGGAATGGTTGTCAACGCGAAGCACATTCAGGAGTTTACAGAAGTCATGACATTTTGGAGAAATGAGTACAGTATTCCCAGCATACTGCATGGACTATTAAACTGATTATTATAAAGTGCAAATACAGAATCTTACACGTGGTTTCAAACAGCACCAGATAAACGGTTCCACATCTAAGACATAGAACCGTTTTTGCTCCATTTTGTTTTCCTGAGAGTATAACACATAGCTGAAATTTGTGTGCTTAATCACTAAAAACAAGATCTGGTCAATAACATGATATTCTCTGTCGTCTCTGAATTTGTAGGTAAATGTAGTGTTCCGATCCAGTACAGTATTAAAGTACTAATCAAAGGCCCTTTGCAGGTGTTGGCTGAAAAGAGTAGTTTGTATAGACAGTAAAAATCAACGAACATCCCCTCGGCTGAATACCCATTCTTGAATTTGCAGTAGATCTACTCATATTAACCCATTTCATGCACGGAATGGGCAATTAAAGGTCGGACAATTTTTGTAAGTATGTTACTCACTGTATTATGTGTATCTTTTTTTTCATCTCCTGTGCATCTCCTGTGCAGCTTTATTAATCAAGCTGTTTGTTGCACACAATGGGAAATGAAAGGTCGGTTCGGTGGGTATTTTCAATAGTGTTATGATGTCCTCACTTAGTTGTATTGTGTGTATCATTTTCATACTCTGTGCAGCTTCGGAACCCCGTGTTCCGGGCGGTTTTGTCTATACAGCTGTTTATTGCACGGAACGGGCAGTTAAAGGTCCATTCTGTGGGGTTTCTCAATAGTGTTATGTTGTCCTCACTTAGTTGTATTGTGTGTATAATTTTCGTCGTCTTTGAACCTTCGGAACCCAGTGTTGCGGGAGCTTTTTGGTGATAAAAAGAGGGTACTGGGCCGGAACGGGTTAATGACAGCGCGTTACTAATCGGTTCTGATTGCTAAAATATTCTCCTCACGTGTGTGTAACTTTCTATGCTGTTTTTTTTAAAGCAATTGAATTCATTAAAGTACCGTTCCGGGCCGTTCCGGCTCGTTCTGGCTTTTACCCCATCACTTCAAGACATATTTCTGCTATCCCAGGCAGAAAGCATGCAGAAATAAACTCGCTCTGGGGGAAACAAAAAAAAAAAGCTTTGGAAAAGAATCCACGGTGCTTGTGAGATGTGTTTGTGCTCCTCAGTAAACACATATAAACCAGCAGGGCTGGTAGCTGTTCTGTGTAGGGTTTGGCAAATCTGACATGTTCCAGATGCAAAAGGCCAAGGCCTCTACGATGCTGGCAGTGGAAAGCAAAACACATTCTAGAAAAGCTGCCTGTTGCTGTGACATTAACTTTCATTGGTTGACGTGTGCACGCTTATGCATGCATTCTCTGATGTAGGTTAAGTCGTACAGTAAATAACCGAAATACTAGATTTTTCCTCAGCAGTCATGTGCTTTAATTTGTGTTTTTTTTTTCTTGTAGGTTTTGTATCACCTTCATAAAAAAGTGAAAAATATGTCCAGGAAATCAAAGAGATCTAAGAAAAAGGTAAGTCTTCAATGTCACCAGATGAAACGGGCACTCGTTTTGTTCAACGTCACCAGATGAAACGGGCACTCGTTTCGTTCAACGTCACCAGATGAAACGGGCACTCGTTTTGTTCAACGTCACCAGATGAAACGGTCACTCGTTTTGTTCAACGTCACCAGATGAAACGGGCACTCGTTTTGTTCAACGTCACCAGATGAAACGGGCACTCGTTTTGTTCAATGTCACCAGATGAAACGGGCACTCGTTTTGTTCAATGTCACCAGATGAAACGGGCACTCGTTTTGTTCGAGACTTTCCTGTGATTGCCAACCCTCTGTGTACTCAGCACAGATGATGCCATCTTTTAAAAAAAAAACAAAACTTGAAATCAGTATATCCTGCGATGCCAGTGAGCATTATTGTATTGTAAGAAGGTGCTGTCTCACAATAGAACTAGTTTAAAAAAAAGCCTTTGTATTGCAGGGTCATTTTTTGACATTTCCTTGCCTTTTTTGAAGTTAATAATCACTCTTGAGCTGTTTGAATCATCTTTCTCTGTATCAGAACCCACCCAGCATTATCTGTGCCTGTAGAATCCTAGTTGTTGGCTCCTTTTAGTGCTTCCTGATCCCAAATAAATTAACAGAATGCAGTGGCTAGCAACTCTAGTCAAAATTACTGTGGGACCCAAGAGTATTGACATCATGACAAGAACACTGATGGAAAAAAAAAAACACTCAATCTCCCTTAACAGAATGTCACTCAAGGGATAAGACTCTTTCCATGCTAATGCAGGTTTGCATTATAATGAAAGCAAGCCCTGTGTACTGTAACACCTGGTGCATGTCTGAGCTCTGTACAGGAGTGCTCTCCAACAGGGGAGAAGGTACTTAACCCCAAAAAGTGTTAGGCTTTGTAGCAAACCAATTGAATTACTCCATTTCACTGTTCATTACTTGAAGATGAGCACTCTAATATGGAAATGTAATTAATGTATGCAAAAGCATAACCCTGTGCCAGTCCTGCGGATACTTGGTACAGCAGTTAATTTTTTCTTATTTAAAGTTCATTGCGTATCATAGAATTGGGGTTGAGATTATGATATCTTTTATCAGTCCAAATACAGCAGGTCTGCATTGCACTTGTAGCCATTGGATGAAAGGTCAATTACTGCAGTGTGCTCCCTGGAGCGTTGAGCCAACACCTATCCTTGATATATATTTTTTTAGGATTCAAGGAAGAAGAATATAAAGCTGTGCAAAGTTTCAGGCAGGAAACTCTAAATACGCTTGCAAATGTGATCATTTGATTGACAGGAAAATCCTTGTAACCATCACCAAAAGGCAAGCAACCGTCAATCAGTGGCAGCTACCAAATAATATTGAAGCCTGATACATTGAACCCTCCCTCGAGATGTGTCATGCAATACAGAAACGTGTGCTGATTGGCTGAAAGATCCTGAGCAGTCTATAATAATTGATACATGAACTAATAGATCTCAAGCTGTAGATTTTTGATATGATTCTTTAATTGATCACCAAGGTCCTGCAAATTGCATGCTCAACCATTGCATTCTATAAACCTGCTGCAATAAAATCACTGTCTACCACAGAACTGAAGAGGTGTGATTGTGAACCTAAATAGCCCATAGACAGTCAACACACACTTGACCAGGCAGTTTACAGTTTCATCGACCATCGTCGGAAAACATACTTCAACAGAATATCAGTATCAGCTCCTTCATTCAGAATTGATTTGCAATAAAGGTTAGTGTTAACCTTTCCCTTTTTGATTGCAATTGTATTTTTTTTTAAAATATCTCATTCAGTAGAAGTGAAGGGTAGGACAGTCAGTGCTAACCTGTGATTAGATAGGGGAGAGGTGCCTGATGTGGGCATATCCTTTGCTAAACCTCTTTGTGCAGGAGAACAATACACTTTTATGTAAAGCAGCCTATTCAAGTAATTAACAATACTTTCTAAATAACAGTTAATTACCGAATTCAATTCAGTTCTGTTCAGGTTATATAAAAATGATAAATCTATTGATTAACTGCAGATATATTGTCAGCAGCGGCATAGTTCAAATCTCCATGTATGCTGTTTTTAGGGACCTCGTCCACAAAATGGGGACCTTGATGCGCTGGATGTGTCTTTATTTTGCACCAATCATCACCAAACAATTCTTATACACCCCTTGCCTCCTGTATCAATCAACATATCAAAATCTTTATTCATTCACATGACTCAATTGAGAGCCAATTCTTATTACCATGACGACCTAGAGGATCACAAAACCACAGCAAACAACAAAAAACACAGACTCAAGTCTAGGACTAGTTTAGTTTTTTTACAGGGCATTCAGTTGCAGTTGACCTTGAGGCAAGATTCATAGTCACAAAAAAAAACAAAACAATGGTTTTTCGTTGAGAATTTGTTGGTTTTGTTTTAATATTTGGAAATACGTGTTTTAAAAGAGGTGACATTTGGAAGTAAATTGCAATTCATCTGTGCGTGTTCTCCTGCCATGAACCTACATGAAAAGTGTCATATAATAGGCAGCGACACAATATGAATCAGTTCAAAGCTCGTGCCACTTGTTCAAAGGTGACGAGATGTCTATTTTCTTTTCTTTAAAGGTCAAGTCTCTTGTCTAAATGAACCCTTTGTATTATTATTCCCCTGGAGGTAAGGATGTAGAAAGCAGTCTGATGTGGTTCATAGGTTAAACATTTCAATTCAGTGTTAGAAAACAGTTCTGTGTGTAAAAACAATGTGCTCTGTTTCACAGGACTTCAACATCAGAGGGAATGGTATGGGTTGTTGATGAGAGATCGATGTAGGTAAAATGAAGTGCTTGAATCAGATGACTAGAGCTGAAAGAGTGTTGTTTCAGGCACTACAAACTATTCTCCTGGGTGCATAATGTATTGAAGGCCCACGTAATATATTATATTGCGATGGTAGAAGCACGCTACCAAGTGGAACAGTCTTAATCTTAATGAGATTTGTGTTGTATTTTTTTTTTCTAACACCAACGCCAACACCACGTATGGTGACTGTCTCAGCTGCCGCAAACACACTGCCATGTATTACTTAACCAATTAGCCATGGCTGGTTAGATTAGGATCATACTGTGCATAGCCTTAAATGCTTACAAAACCACAGCTCAGTGTCTGTATGAAACATCAGGGCTATCTTAACTGATGTATTCTTTCTATTGACTGGATTCTCTCTCATTTTCTGTGCCACCTGCACCCCAGCCTGTTATTCAAGACCTTATTCTGCAGGCTCATGAAAAACCTGTACCGTGCATGGAGAAGTAAAACACAGAGTTCCATCCCAACCCATTAACAGGAATTATGGGATGTCAAGTGAGAGACTGCATCACAGAGTGGGAACAGCGTGGGAAGAGCAGTAATGGCTACTGTGAAGCTCAAAAGCACTCTGGGAGCTGAAACGACATACTGCAGTTAGCAATATGCTTACAAAAGGTCTTCTACAGCAAATATCCAAAAATCATAACACCGAGGCGTTCCTAATGGCAGACTATCCAACCAAAAAATGAAGTATGCGTCATTGTGATTTTATTTAGCCTGGTTAATGTCGTGACTGGGCTGTCTTGCAAGATTATGGCCTGACATTTAACAGTACAAGCCTTTGCACCCCATCCCAATGCTTTACACAGTGAGCCAAACAGTACAGCAACTGACAGACTGGCATGTTTTGTGATTGGTGAAAGCTACTTTGCAAAATGCCCTCTGGTTATATAGAAGCTCTTTGGCAAAAAGAGAATGTTAAAAAGATTAAGTATCCTGAACTAACGTAATATAAGAAATGATACAGACACAATATTGCATTGGCTTCTGTCATCGTGTGAAAGCACATTGAACTTCGTATCCCTCTGCTACTCTATCGTTCATCTTTTGCTATTCAAACAGCTGAACTAATATGCTATGCTCTTGTGCCTAAAAACTAGTCTGGTCTCATGCACAGAAAACAATCATCTGTCGGCACTGCAACAGTAAAAGTATGATGGAATAAAACCTTTTGAAGTAGGCCTTTGCTGCTCTTCATTCAGCTAAATATGATTTACACAGCACTATAACAGGCAGCACACAAGAAGAGACTGCCAGTTTCTTTACATTGATAGACAATAGGTGTTTTCTGAGGCTGAGTGCATAGGTCTGTAGTATATTTAGCAAGCCTCTGTTGTCTTGCTAGTTTGTCACTTTGACCCAGAGTGAATAAATGTCCACAGAATCTTTTTCTTATTCTGTAGCCTGATCAAGCCCTGACAATCACATTTTAATCTTGGTGCTCTGCTCTGAAAAGCTTTCAGGTTTGCCATATTACTCCTGTCGCTGATTGCCAAGCCAGTATTGTATGCAGTGTGCAGTCTCTCAGGTGCAGTTACAGATGCACTCTGTCAGTCAGCGTGCCTGCTGAGAACTATCGCTCATGAAGGGCAGTGCAGTATTAAGCCACAGATACATGCAAGACATTTACAGCTGCAGCTTCGGAGGATCGACTTGTTTAGTGGTAACACTGCATAGTAATTGGACATTTCACAATCACTGGGTAATGGGGTTGAGTGATAAATCAATACCGATCACACAATAGTTGGCATTGTATTTTGTTTTGTCTTCAGGCAACAGTTCTTTATTGCGTTTGTCTCGTTCAGTGTCCTTTGGACAGTCAAAAGAAAAAGGTAATTACATGCTCTTTAGTCGGAATTGTTTAGGTCAGAGTTTTGTTTCTATGGCTTATTCAGAAAATGTACCATAGGACTTTGAAGTTCTTCATGTTTAGTGTACATACTGAACCTCTGTAGTGCCTCTGAAGGATTGAGAGAGCGGTTTAGTCTTCATGCTCATCAAATCTGTAGAGACTAAAGCAAAAGTGCCCAAGTTTAAGGTCATTTATGATGCAGAATGCTGTCCACTAACGGCTAACGAGAACACTAAGCTGCTTGATTATTCTAAGTACTTTAACCTGCCGAGGCAAAGTGATTTTGAATCTTAACCAGAAAAGATGATTGTCCCCCGCCTGTGGACGAAATTCCCTTGCAAAGGGGACATGATGGAGGCATATGTACTGCACGTCACACCATGCATTGTTAGATAAATCCGGAGAACCTCTTATCCAATTGTCATGAAATGTTGTATTAACATCAGGGATGTATGTTTGTGCCTTATTTGTCAGTAACATGACGAATGTCAGATTAGCATTTGAACAATGCCAGTGTCTGGGCTGCAGACCTGTGACTTTTCCCTTTTCCCCACCTGTGTGTGGGGGGCGGGCGGGGAGGGGGATTGGGCACAGTGCAGAGACAGACAAGAATCTTCCTCAATAAAGAAGCAATGCCTTCAGGCTCCTTCAACAATAAGAGCATAGCACAATCACTTTTTAAATGAAGGACTATCATGTTTTACCCTGAGGCTTGCAATCCTGAATACAAGCTGCTTGCACTTGATAAACAGAAATCGGTTCCTGGCTTTCTATCACCGGCTCACATCTGTGTTTGGGATGTGTAAGTCTCTGGATAGCTGTGATCAATAACTCATCTGACAAAAAAAAAAAAACTAAAACTATACAGATCTCACTGCACTGCTGACACCGTATTAAGCACGACTTTATCGACATCCCAGGGTTCACACACTGAAATCAATGAAAGATGAAAAACAGCGAGTAAAACACATGTCAACTTGAAATGCATCGACTCCTTACCCAAGCACATCCAAGCTGTTTAAATGCTTCAAATAACAGGAGATGCATTAAAGAGCACCCAACTTCACATGCCATTTTAATCGCTTCTCCCTTCCTGCTTAATGGTTCTGCTTACTCTTTAGTAGATTAAGGCTACAGTTTAAATGTACTACGGAGAATTCAAAGAAACAGCCTACTGCCTTGTACAGTGTGTGAGTGACAATGGTGGCCCTGGGAGTAGACTAAGAGCAGCAGAACATGTCATTGTGTGTGTGGTAACAAAGGATAAAAATAGAGCCTGACACACTGAGAGGATGAGCGTGTTTGTCTTATTCCCCTTTTATCTAAGAACAATGTAAGCAAACAAGCAAAGGGAAAAACAGACCAGCTTGTTTCAACAGCACATAAATGGGATGCTGTTGAAATACATGCTGTTTCTGTCTAAAAAATATTACTCTATACTTTGTTTTGCTGGGTCCCTCTTGAAAACAAAGGGTTAATAGTTTAACGCCACAGGGTCCATTCAACTGATCTAAAGATCGATGGTTCTAAACACCACTTTTGTTTCAATCATTGACTAGGACTACTAAAGAAGCTTGTGTCATGCACTGTAAGGTGTTTGATTTGCATAACCTTGGTGCTTGGAGTTATTATTTCCTCCACCGATGTTTAAATCAATTGAAAAGACGACTCTGTCATGAACTAATAAAACCAAAGCAGCTTGGGTCTGCCCAGCAGGCACACCGCACTGCACACAGAGCTTGCACACGCCTTGCTTGGATTAATGTTATACTCTGTGTACAATCCAATTCTCATTACAGTGCCTAGGGCAATATGAGTAATACATGTAGTCTTTGAATAACAGAAATGGCAGAATTTACGTTTTTATTTTAAATTTAAAAACAAATGGCTGCTCTAATGCCTAGCTAACATGTTGCCAGCTGGTTCCACTTCAGTTCACAGCCACTTTATTATTATTTGTTTATTTAGCAGACGCCTTTATCCAAGGCGACTTACAGAGACTAGGGTGTGTGAACTATGCATCAGCTGCAGAGTCACTTACAATTACGTCTCACCTGAAAGACGGAGCACAAGGAGGTTAAGTGACTTGCTCAGGGTCACACAATGAGTCAGTGGCTGAGGTGGGATTTGAACCAGGGACCTCCTGGTTACAAGCCCCTTTCTTTAACCAGTGGACCACACAACCTCCTCAGTGGACCACACAGCCTCCTCGCTGTGTATGGAGCCACTTGCTCCATACACTCCCTCACAGTCTTTTAGAAGACCCATTGCAGTGGCAGAACTGTCCTGCTGGCCACACAGGAGTGAAGGCGTGGTATATAAAAAGCAAGGGGATCGGCGCTTTCTGGTTTACCTTCAGACACCTCAGAACATTGCATGGTCTGTCGTCAAAGTACTTCAGTAATTTCAGGGTCTGAACACTGCAGTTTTGTAAGCAGGTTAAGTGGCTGCATTGCAGCGTAGTGAATGTGTCTGTATTTGAAATCTGGTGGGCTAAAATTCATGGAGGTTGGCGGTGGGTCCATTCATTTTCCTCATTTACATTACACTATGTAAGCAAAGATAAAACTCCTTTCAGGAGATATACCAGCTGGAGCAATGTATTTACATGCAGAACAATTAGGAAACAGAACAAAAAAAGACATTGAAACATCTTACTAATTTAAATCCTTGGGCAGAAATCACATAAAGTTGAGCCGTTTTTAACCAGTTTTATTTACCAGAAATAATTTAGCAAAAGCTTAAAAAAAAGTTGCCTATACAAAGGCTTCTAAACCAAAAAAAAATGGAACTTTTCATAGCAGAACCTTCAAACTCTTTGAGCATTGAGCAGACATCGCTGGCAGCTGTGCTCTCCCTTGTGTTACTAACTGAGCTGCAGCACAGACTGATCCAGCCTGTACATGTGGCCATCAGTTAACCAATTTAACCTGACCACACCTGGATTTCTTAAGAGATGGGGTTATTATGATTATTGCCAGTTATTAATATGCAGGTTCTTCCCTCTGTCACAGCAGCCTGTGTGTTGTACTCAGCGTTTGTTCTGTTTGTTTTCCTCCAGACCGCACAGACAGTGCTGCTGGTGGTGGCCGTGTTCCTGATCTGCTGGATGCCACACCACATCATCGCCATGTGGGCCGAGTTCGGGGCGTTCCCCCTCAACGACGCCTCCTTCGCTTTCCGCATCATCTCCCACTGCCTGGCCTACGGAAACTCCTGCATCAACCCCATCCTCTACGCCTTCCTCTCGGAGAACTTCCGCAAGGCCTGTCAGCAGGTCTTCACCTGCAAGTTCCTCTTTCCCCCACCACCAGAGGAGAAAGTGGTGAGAATCCGAATGGAGAACTTCTCCACCACGCACTCCACAACCAATGTTTAAACCAAAATACAAAACAAAACCAACTCTGTAAATAGACTCAACGAAAGCCCTTGAAAGCTAACTTTTCTTACGAATGTATTTATTAAGGAGAGCACAGATAGCACTGCTCTTTTTACTCTTTGAAGGCCTGCGTGCGAGCACGTTGGACGAGACTGCAGACAGGCAACGTGACTGTGTCAGCTCCCAGCGTTCAGACATTAAGCCATAGGATGTGGAGGAACAAGACGTCTTGCCTTCTGGTTTTGATTTTTGAACTCAACCCGCTAGACTGTATTCCTTTCTAAATGATCGTCATTGGCAGCCGTTCTTATCTGTGCCAAACTAAGAGGCAACGGAAAACACAAAGGCAGCTACAACAGCCTGCCATTGGACGAATGGTACAGTGCTCCCCCTGTAGTCAGGAGCCGTAGTTGCTATTTGTGTTCCGCCTTATAGCAAAAATGAAAGTTGGTAGTGGAATGGCATTATGGGGCAAAACCAAGCCACTTTAAAACTGGTTTTGAGGTATAAAAGACCTCCTTATAAAGGAGGAGCACTGTACAACTGTGGTAACATCGTCAGAGTTTGACACACCCATGCTATTGCAGGGGTACAGACCGCCAGCACACACTGGTAGTCTATTGCAGGACCACAGCTACATGTGCTGCAGTATCAGGACCACTGTGCAATATATGTTCCAAATCCATTCTGTTCTATAGCTTTTCCATATGTCCCTTTTTATTGCCTATGTTTATTTTCAATCTGCTAAGCATATCACAGTAAACTTTATAAGAGAAACAGTTCGGTAAATAGCAGCGATTCTAGGCATAGCGAACAAGCTTGAGTGTACGTGGAGAACGTTCAGTGCAACAGTAATTGCTTCATCATAACTTGTGCTCCAGATCATATTCAATTATACCTATTATTTTTGGAGATGCCTGTGTGCGCTGTCGACAGTTTTGGCACACTGGTGGTAAAATCTGAAAAAATATATATATAACAATCATCCAATTTGTTTTTTGATGCATTGCCATAACTGAACAGTGAAGATGGAATTAGTGTGTTCAGTGACACACATCCTTCAGAACAAATCAGACATACTAATAGAGAGAAACCAGGCTGCTGTCCTTGGAGGTTGGCTATGTGAAAAGCTCAAGGCAGATTGTCTTTTTTGTCTTTATGTAACACGCTCAATGAAGATTTGTGCATTTCTAGTGTGTAGTGCCATTGAAATGCACCCTTAGTGCTTAAATCCATGAACCCTTTGTTGGCTTTGTATTGTAGTCTTCACTGGTCCTCACAGAGCTGCGTGTCAGTGTTTTAGTGCTATTGTTTACCATGCCGTTAAAAAGCACACCTCCTGTATTACCACAGGTGCATTATGCTTTGTTTTTCCTATTAAATTGTATCGCTCAGTCTGCAACTTGAAGTCTAAATGTTTGTATCGCAATATTTTAAGTGGTTTTGTAAATAAAAAAGAAACAATAAAAATATATTGCTGTTCTGTATGATCTAATAATATAACCCCCTCCCCCAAAATATCTTCTGATAGGTACTTGGGGTTGTATTGAACTATTATTACTTTCCAAAGCACTAACAGTGTGCACCAAAACGATTGTATGAAGAGCACAATGTCACACTTCCATGGATTCAATGGGTGGGGGTCCTCAGCCAGGATACCTTCATAATGTAATGGGGGACGGCTTGAGCCAAGAGCGTTTGGAAAGAGTGAAGCATTACACCACAGGTAGCTAATCAGGCTCTGTCAAAACCAGCCAAAATACATTTGTGGATTAATCCTTCTTACACAGGCCTGCTGTGAATGCTCTCTACTCAGCTGAGGCTAGGAGTAACAGCAACAGCTATGACGGCCTGTAGTAAATAATGGGGTTATCCACCTCCTCCAGAACAGTGAAATAACTCACTTTTCCTTTAACTCACCCCATGATTGCAGTTTAATTAAATTGTAAGAGTGCAATGGAACAATTACTTTACTGGTACAGTACTATCAATCAGTCTTAGTTTGCTGTAACCACGCAATAAAAAAAACTATTTAGGTCCTAAGTGGCGACATTCTGCAATGCACATTGCCTTTTCAGTGCATTACCCTTTATTTTGACTTTCGCTGCGGTACACATGCTCCCCTGACTCTTCTGACAGCCAGGCTGACAGACTCCACTGGCTATGAAGGCAGTTGTTTACTCCATTAATAATCAATTACAGTTTACTTCCACCACACAACACTGTCTGGAAGAATCAGAAAGCAAGACAGAGGCTAACACTGAGGGCATCAAAGCTGTGCCAATGCCAGCCAGTCTCCAGTAACAATCGAAACAGATTTCAGAATGTCAGGAGGGTTCTGTCCAGAATGCATTAGACATGCAGAGCAATCCACTCCCCCACATCACAGTACCAGGTGTGGCTGATAAACAAAGCAAATCTCCAATTATTTCCTAATCTAGCACATCTGCTACAGGTCTGTAAATCAACAGAAACTAGAGCAATCTGTCTCTCTGACTTGGAGTAATAAAAATGCATTGGAACTAAAACTAGCACTGCACCCAGTGCTGGGAACCAGAAGCCAGTTTAAAGTTACTGTAAATACATTTTTGCTTCCCTATAGCTGCATAAACAACTATTTTTAGTAAAACGACATCCTCAGGTGAGACTTATTAATCATCATGCTGTGAGAAGTGTGATCAGTCCATTCAGAACAGATTTAGAAGGGGTCTGACTGTCTCCTGGTCATTTCAATATCATACCTGAACTAGGGTAGTTCTGAAACCCAGGACAGGGTGCAGGGATAGTGTGCATCTCAAGCCCTGGATAAGTAATAATTACAATGCAGGTTTGTGGAAAAACCTTATTAATGAGATGTAAATGTTCCATCAAAGTCAATATATTTCTGTTATTTGATTCAATTACATAAAAAGGTGTTTATTGTTATACTCATTTTTTTAAATTATATTCATCTGTTGGATAATCAATGTATAATGATTTCTGTGCAGACATTTGTAATTTCTTCTCCAACACAATAATCTTTGGTGCCGCATTTAAACAGATGTTCACCCCATTGGACTAAGCTGTGAATACCTGCTACCAGCTCAATAGTTTGTGCTTTCTTAAGCCTTGTACAAAATGACTAGACAGTACTACCCCTCCTGTCACCAAAGTCACATTACAATCCCTGAGTTCAGCACTATACACACCAATACCCTAGAGTAACTTATCAATAGCTTCAAATGGGGACAGATATAGATATTATTATATTAGATTAGTTTGCTATTGTGAGTTATATTTCCTATTCTCCTAGGTCTGTGGTTACTTAGTTGTTTGTAAGGTCTGTTTTGTGGTTGAAGTTTATTCTAATTTTTCAAATAAAAAACACTCTCTAACATTAGAAAGTTTAGAAAGCAGTCTTTAAATAAAGTGTGAGTGCAAGTTTAACAAACATGACCTTGCAAAACAAACAAACACAAAAACGATTAGAAGATATCTTGCACAAAGTTTATTCCGTTTTAACATCAGAATCGAACTGTGTCAAATGTGCTTTTGGTGAAGGCTGGTGGATTGCAGACTCCATGCCGGGGAGACTGGCTCTCCTCCGAGCTGCAGTTTCGATCTTCTGCACCAGCTCCACGTCCCAGGGGTGGGTGACGAAACTAACCACGCTGCCCGGGGACTTGCTCCCCATGCGGCCCACCCGCCCAGCCCGGTGGAGGTAGTCCGTGTGAGAAGGAGGAAAGTCATAGTTGATCACAGTCTTCACCCTCAGTGTATCCAGCCCCCTGGACGCGATGTCTGTGCAGACTAAAACGTCGACCAGGCCCTTCTGAAAAGTATTAAAAATGCCTGCCCTCATTACAGCGGGCATCTGTCCTTGCAACCGTGCGTGCTTCACACCGTGGTCATCCAGGAGGTACCCAAGCCAATTGACTGTGGAGGCACTGTTGCAGAAGACAAGCACACCTGCACCATCCCTGTCTGCAGCTGCTGGCGTTCGTATGATCTGCAGCACCTCCACCAGCTTGTCAGCCCCTCTCACCTTCAGGAAGGCCTGCTTCACGTGCGGCATGAGGTGGTGCAGCCTCTTACTTTTCACTGTCACAATGCTCCCCAAATCGGTGACTTGCTTTAGCAGTTCTCCAACGCCTCCAGGGAAGGTGGCGCCGATCACAACCAGCTGGGCTTTCCTGCCCAGGCCAACGGTTTCCGACGTGTGTGATGCCACCTGTGTTTTGAGCAGTACGCTTTCCACCAGCTCTACAAAGCTTTCGTCGAACAAGGTGTCCGCCTCGTCCATGACAAAGTAGCTCAGGTCGCTCAAATCAACGTAGTTCCTCCGGAGTGCTTTCCACAAGGCGCCGGGGGTGGCGATCAAAATGTCCGGGCGCCGCCGGAGAACGCCAGCTTGACGTTGCCAATCCCCTGCCCCCAACGTTTCTCACCGCCAGTCCTAAAGGCGTGCCCAAAGACTTGGCGACGGCTTTGACCTGGTCGGCAAGCTCCCTGGACGGCACAAGCACAACACTCTGGGGTGCCTGGCTGTTCGATTCCCTTCCGTAGCGGTTGAGGCTCAGCTTGTGGATAAGGGGCAGCAAGTAGCACAATGTTTTGCCGCTCCCGGTTTCAGCAGCACACAGGACATTCTTTCCTTTCAACAGCTTGGGTATGGTCTGCAGCTGGACTGTGGTCGGATAAACAATACCCATAGCCTGCAGCGCTTCTGTTAATTCCTGGCAGAGCCCCAAGGATTTAAAAGTTACAGCTTTTTTGATCCCCTTCTCTTCTCCTTCCCTGCCTCCTGCTACTGTGACGAAAGGGAGGTCCTTCTGAGTGCTGTTGATGGTGAAAAAGTCCCCAAATGATTTGCTGTGCTTCCATCCTTCAGAAGCAAGGAGCGGTCGATCGAATTTCCCCAGAGTGTAACTCGCAGGTTGGTTCAGTTTGGAATGTTTGCTGACAATAAGCAGTTTCCCGGCTTTGGTGGTGCTGACTTTCTCAAGCCGTTTGCCTTTAATCTGTCTGACGTTGTCAATGCGCTCCTGCATCTGTCGTGGTATCCTTATAACCGTTTCCTGCTTGCCATCACTAGCACTGGTCACTCCTCGTTTGATAGCAAAAAACCTGCAGCCCGCTGTGCTTGCTGTGTGGCTTTTCAGTAGTTTTAAAGCGGACATCGAATTTAGTACACACTTTTTAGCACCCAAACAAATCATCTTAAAACCAGGCACAGATGTACAGTTAACCTACAGCAGAATGAATATCCGTATCACACAGCTTTCCATATGCGTGCTGGGACGCTTTAACTAGACGCAAAACAAGGCTGAAAGTGCGTACTAAGGCGACTACTAATATATTTTAAAATCACGTTAAACTTACTGTGTTTCTGTCCCTATATCACGTCTCATCTGGTCTTCAAAATAACATCTCGAGTAGCTATTTTAGGACAGCAACACTAGCAACAAAGCTGTCAAGTAGAAAAATTGATTATTTAGGGTCGTTTCAAGTTTTTATCATAACAAAGTCCGAGTTTGATTTGTTTTCTGTGAATGAAACTTGACTCATGTGCATCTCTCACTGTCGTCAGAAAACCTTGTCGCTGGGTGATGACGTTATTTCCGTGTGTCGCCAGGAAGAAACGTCATTTCGAGGCCACGTGTTTCTCCAGCTGGTTGGTTGTATTTGCTGTGGAATTCAGTTTATGAAAGTACAGTTCGTAACGGGAGGTGAGACCCCTTCAATTAAGCGATTCAGAAATTATTCAGCTGTACAGGCTTTTTTGATATCGTAATAATGTTAAATGTGAGTGTAATTTCTGTATTCCCTCTCAGCGCGAGTGGCCGCAGTACTACTATGTGTCCAGTTCTCTGTGCGGTCTAATGTAATCGTATAGTTAATGACAGACTACTGGGTTTAGTTCTATTAATACAGTCCAGTGATATATTAAACATCGCAGACATGTTTAAACTGCAGTTCATTTGAATTGAACGACCACAAGTCAAACTTTATTGGTTATATTCGTGTTCACTCTTTACAGTGCTGGTGACAACCAGGAGTAGTATCTTCTACTTGTTACACAGGGTATACAGTATTTCAAATCTTTAACTATTGGGCCAGTTCATTTTTTTTAAAAATCAACCCACCGCTGTGCATTCTGGTACATGTAGTGCTAATCGCTTCTAGCACGTAGACGGCTCAGGTGAATGCATTGGGATGTGAAACCATATGATCACTTTATCACTGACATACAGAAACCAAATGAACAATAAGTAGAATCACAGTCACGCTTACTTTAATTACAGATAGAGGGGAGGTAAGTCTTTATTCAATGTTTTATTAAACAGCCACTAGGAGCGTGCACACAGTAAAGCCTATCACTACAGAGCTGATCAGGGAATTGCTTTTGTTAAGCCTAATGTAGAACACCAGCTGTAATTGGACATGGGGCACCAGCGAAGACCATGGGTAACATTAAATAGCCCAACATTAGTGGTCTGTTATAGTAGCAACCTACTTTTGTTAATAATTGTGCTTACAGTATACTATCTATTCTTTGTCGGTTTGAGGAACAGTACATGGCTTCCAGAATCGGGCCCATGTTCAATTTTTCTTATACCTTGTACTCACACTACAATGGTACAACATTCAGAATGCGTTTCCTTCTTTAGAATATGAAAGAAGAGATGATCAAGCAGCCAGTGAGCAGACTGTGCTTCCGCAGCAAGGTGGCGCTGGCCCCGATGGTGAGAGTGGGCACTCTACCGATGAGGCTCCTGGCCCTGGACTATGGAGCTGACATTGTGTACTGTGAGGTGAGGAGGAAACACTGAGACTACACTGCAGGGTCTCCTATTGAGGAGAGCACTTCAGAACCTGCGATTCCTTAACAAATACACACAAACCCAGACTCGTACTGTGCTACACTGAAAAGAATGCACCATCCAAACAAGCAAGCTCCGAGCCTTCAAAAATAACGAAACAGTTCCAGCCTCCGGTGCTGATAAAATACTTAAAAGTGTCTGGATTAGTGGAGTTGTATTTCTGTTCCTCTACTCAAGGAGTAAGTAATATAGCAGGGTTTGTTTTGAGGAGCGCCTATGTAATTCAGACTTGTTTGTAGTTTTTACTGAAGTGCTCTCCACAGCTCTGGTAAGAGCCGGTCCTTTTGACAGACAGGCTGTTCTTTCATAGCTCAAAACCCTTTGACTGTGACTCCAGCGGAGCTTCTCATGAGCTCTTTTAATGCAGTCATTGTGGAGGCTCTGAGATCAACACGGCTCCCCTCTAGCTGGGATGGAGCTCTGTGCTGTAAGCGTCCTTCTCTTCTCATGAGCTCTATTAATGCAGTCATTGTGGAGGCTCTGAGATCAACGCCGCTCCCCTTTAAGCTGTGGTAGAGCTCTGTTCTGTAAATGTTGTTCTCTCTCTGCTCTCTGCTATTAAATTGCTTCAACATGTAAATATAGAATGATAATTGTTCAATTTGCTGTACCTCGTTCTCCTGACTTACAGAAGGGTGTTCTTAGAAACAGTACAATTGGCTGGAGAAAAATTTATGTAACATCACTGTCACACTATACAGGGGCTGCAGTTACAGCATTGCCCTATTGTCAGTACAGTATAGTGTTACTGTTGTGCGTAAATTACAGCTACATCTTATTTCAAATGATGGTGATTTCAGCTGGTATACAGTAATGCTTTCTGTAGGGGCCTGCTTGCAGTGCTGTAGTTGAGTAAATGAAAAAAGCTTGAAAACAATCCTGTAATTTAGTTTTAGAAGGGAATGTGAAATTGTCTTGTTCACCAAAACGTTTTTTTTTTCTCTTGTTTTATTTCCATGTAGGAACTAATTGATATCAAAATGCAGCAGTGCAGGAGGGTCGTCAATGGTACGTTATCGTTACAAAAAAATAAAGACCTCCGCTCCAGCCATGAGCATGTCTAGCTAAAAAATCCAGTATCTTCATCAATGCAAGCCATAGGCAAACTCCTTTTATTGCCAAGTAACAGCATTTAGATTGTTCTCAATTGATGGGACATAAATATATATTAACTTATTTATAGAGGGCATTAATAAGAGGTCTGGTTTGCTGGTTTCATACAGTACCAGTTACCTTTCTGAGCTGTGCAGGAATATGAGGACTGAGCCTCTGTCCTTTCCCTATCGTTCTGCTCATAGAGGTGCTTGAGACGGTGGATTTCGTAGCGCCTGAAGAGAGGGTAATGTTCCGTACCTGCGAAAGAGAAAAGGATCACGTGGTCTTCCAGATGGTAAGGACTGGACATTAGGAAAAATACCATGAGGAGGGATCAGGGATTTATTTTATGATATAAAAAATCTAGCTGTCTATAGAGAGAGAGCGAGAGAGTACAGAGAATTAAAAAAACAACCAACAGCTCTATATCCAAGGAGACTCAGGATCCAACGGGATACTCAGCAATGACTAGAACTACTTAATAAAGAACAAAAGTAACTGATAAACTGAAAGCACACTGTTTTAATAATAGCTACAAGGTTTCAGCTTTTGCCTTTAGATAGCATGGTAGAAATAGCTAGTCTATATACCCCAATGGAAATGTATAATTTCTAGACATTTCTTGAAAACAAAGAATTTTAGGAAAAATCTTTTGTAGCAAAAGTATTGCTTTTGTGGATGCAGAAAAAAAAGTTACAAGAAATAGATTATTTATTTCAGCAATTTTTTTTGCAAAACTCCAAAAATGCTAATTCAAAAGTATTCATACCCTGACAAGGAAAATGAAATTAATAGTTAGTTGAGGCACCTTTAGCAATAATAACCTCTTTTAAATGATTAGGATATTTCTCAATGCGCTTTTAGCATGATTCTTCAGATTCTTCAGTGATTTTTGACCATTCTTCAATGCAAAATTGTTCCAGTTCATTCCGAGGACTTCTCTTGTGCACAGCCTTCTTCAACTCATACCAAAGATTCTCAATCGAATTTACATCGGGACTTTGACTAGGCCATTCCAGAACCTTGATTTTATTCTTCTTAACAATTATGAAGTAGATTTTGATGTGTGCTTGGGATCGTTGTCGTGCTGGAACGTCCAGTTGCACCTTAAACCAAGTTTTGTAGCGGAGGGTTTCAGATGATTAGCCAATATCTTTTGGTATGCTATAGATTCCATTTTATCATGTATTGGAACTAAATTTCCTGTTCCATTCGAGGAAAATAGTCCCATAGAAGGACATTACCACCTTCATACTTGACAGTAGGTATGGTGTTCTTTTCTTTGTACGCCTCACCAGACTTTCTCCAAACATAACGACTATCAGTGTGTCCAAATAGCTTGATTTTTGTTTCATCACTCCACAAAACCTTTGATCAGAACTCATATCCATCATTCAAATGCCATTTTGCAGACTTTAAGCGATTGTCCTTGCAACGTTTTCCTAAGAGTGGCCTGAGACCATTGAGACCTTCACCATGCAATACTCGACCTATATTTGAAATGGAAACCCCAGTCCCTCTTCCTCACAATTCTTCTACCTGTTCTTGGTGAAAGAACCTTCTTTCTTCCAGACCGAGGGAGACAGTACCTTGTACTTCATGATAATAGAAACAATAGTTAAAATTCTTGGAAATCTTCTTGTATGCTTCTCCAGCTTTATGACAATAAATAATGTTCTGCCTAAGGTCTTCAGACAGCTCTTTAGATTTTCCCATATTGACTTATTGGTAATGACAGCAATCATCCAATGCCTAACCCTTTTATACGCTCCAAGAATGTTCACCTACAATAGAACATTTCTAGACTTTTCTAGAATTAGGTTCTGCATTGTCATATTGAAAGGGTATGAATACTTTTGAATTAGCATTTTTGCTACAAAAGATTTTTCCTAAAATTCTTTGTTTTCACGAAATTTCTAGAAATTGTACATTTCCATTGGGGTATGTAAACTTTTAACTACAGCTGTATATATATATACAGTATATATATTAGATGGATGAATGGATTTCATTCTTGGTCCTTAAGCTCTATTTTTAACAGCATCACCTTGGTGTCAGAATACCAGTTGCCATGGGGTCAGAAACCGTGGCAACTGACTCCTTTTGAACCTTTTCAGAGCAGCTTGTTTGGCCTGCTTAGATCTATGTAGAGCGTGGCCTCTCTTGCGAGCAGCGCCAGTGTGCTGAGCAGCTCATACAGTGCTGTACATCCAACTGAAATGGGAACTGAATGCAGCAGCTGTGATTGCTGCTGCCCAGATTCTTCATTTCTCAAAACTGGGATTTTAAGAAGAGTACTTGTAAATGTGTTTTGCTGGGGATTTTCAGATGGAGGCAAAAGCGATACTGTAGGTTCAGATGGTACAGTTAAAAACACAAGACAAACATTAGGTTTGCAAATGCCAGTGGGATTGGCGGTTGCATTCACTGTGTGTTGTATTTGAATTCTTTGCTTGTGAGGTTTGTGGACTACAGTTCTGCAGACTGTGCTGCTCGTGGCTTTGTACCCCTGTGTGTGCCTCGATGCGTTTAAGATCACAGTGATCTCTGCTGTTCTGTTTCTTGCAGGGCACTGCTGACCCAGAGAGAGCCTTGGCAGTTGCAAAGCTAGTGTGAGTTTTACATCCTTCTTTCATAAAGGCATTGCTGTTACATTAAAAATATAACGGCTCGATGCACTGTGCATTTACTGGCCTGCTCGTGCTTTGTGAGTACTGCCCTGTGTTCTGTAATAACACAAGTCTATAGTACGGGAATGGTTTTGCTATTCCTGTTTTTATTATTTTTTTACTAAAAAAGTTTTAAAACCTAAAGCTTAATACAAAGTGTGCATTCACAGTAAAGCATCGAAATAAAAAATCCCTTCTGATCTTTTCTTCCAAGTGAAAATGATGTAGCTGCAATTGATGTCAACATGGGTTGCCCTAAAGAATATTCAACCAAGGTAAGCTGATCTGCACTGCAGGTATGCCAGACTGCATAAAAAAAGTCTATTATTGTTATCACTACTACCATGTTATATTAGTCCCGTTTTCAACAGTATTACAATTCAATACAATTCAATACAATTCAATTCATAGAGGAAGCCAGGCAAAGCACAGGCTGCCAGTGTAGATGGAAGTATTCCAAACTGTATGAAATGCAAAGGAATTCATATGACTTCATATTGCTTTTGCCGGGCACTCCGCTTTAGCATGCCTCCATGATGACGGTTTGACACGCATCTCAAGTTCATTTCAAATACACAAAGGAGAGGGGTGGGTGTGACTAAAGGAAGGATGGCCAGCTATTAGGATGCACTGCAGATAAAGCCTGCAGATACCTGTTGCAGAGTTAATCTATGACAGTGAAAGGCAGGCTCTGCTCTGCTGCTCATTTGTGCCACTGTCAGGCAATTTGATTTAAGGCCAGGGTTCCACAAGTCTTCTTCATGCTGGGAAGATACTGCAGTAATAAGATTACAGAACAAACTGACACATTTGAAAACGAATTTGGAGTTCTGCTGTAGTTTTTTGCGCTTTTAAAACTGGATTTCGTGACGTACATACACAGGGAGTTTAAGCCCCAGGCTTCCAAATGCAGACACTAGTCAAAAACTGGAAGATTGCTGTGCAGGTCGACCCCAGTCTGTTTGTTGGTTCTTTCTTTCTTTCTTTCTTTCTTTCTTTCTTTCTTTCTTTCTTTCTTTCTTTCTTTTTGATTTGATTCACGTAAATGTTTTTGTGAACCTGCCCTGTGCCCCAGTCAATCCTGCTGACCACTCTGGGTCCTGTCCTTTGACAGCTATTTCAATTCTTCTTTTGTCCACAGCTGACACATACTTTCTTTTGTGTCCCTCCTGTATTAAGTACTCTAAAGCACTGTTTGTGGGACTCCCCAGACACTCTCCAGACAGACTGCAGTTACTATTACTCTGCAGCCAGGGGGCAGCTGTTCAGGGTATTGCATTGTATTTATCTTGCTCTTATTGTATTATTACTTGTACTGTAACACTTGAAATGTATTTGCTTACGATTGTAAGTCGCCCTGGATAAGGGCGTCTGCTAAGAAATAAATAATAATAATAATAATAATTGCACACTACACCGGCAGCTGGTCAAGTACCGGGAAAGGGTTAATTAGACTAAATCAAGGTAATGTAGCTGAGTTAATCACTACAATACAATTGCTGTTATATAGCACTCTTCATGCAGAGCACTTTACAATGAAAACTCACAAATCGAAAACCTACAGTCCTGTACTTCTCTGGACGCTTATTGTTGTCCGTCAATTTTCTCACTTTCTCACTCCAGACTGACATTCCCTACCCAGGGATGGTAGTGAAATAAAACTCTTTCCACTGGCTTATACAATATGTCGTAGCAGAATATAGCTGATTCTTTATTAAAAATGTACGTGTGTGTGTGTGTCGGCACTATGCTGCTGTCAAGTGGTTTTTGGATTTAAAAAGCTGAGGATTTTGGTCACACGGTTTTCATGTGAAACAGTGTATCTCTTATTATTTGTATAAATAATTATTTAGATAACTATGAAACATGGGAGAAGTACCAGACCATGAAGCATATTTGCACTTGATAAGGGTGACTCTATAAACACACATCCAGTCATTGTCTGATTGTCAGCGTTTTCCAGCAGATAACCCCTCCATCTGGTGTGTAAGAGCAGCAAGTGGATATTTGTATGCATTAGTCATCAAATTAGGCTTTTTCTTCTTTAAATTGTAAACAGGAGCAAGAGTTATTTAGTGTAGATAGTAGATCAACAGTTGTGTGTTGTGCACTAACTGTCTGTCAATCTGTCTGTACGAAATGAGGCAGAGAAAGTGAAAGGCTAGATTATGAAGGAGGGATTCAGTACAGCTTTACATGGATAGGGATTCAGCATTCCCCTAGCGCTATTCAATCAAACATCCAGACATGCCCAGGCACAAACTCATGGTAACATTCAATGTCCCTTAGTTTACCATAGAATTAGGGAATAACTTTAATCCCACATTTTTGGATTTAATCTGTCCTTTTAATCCTGAATTCAATCATGATGGCGCTGCCAATGCTCTTGTTATTCAGTTGTTATGGATAAGCCTTACTCCAGGGCTTCTTGTTCTTCTGGTGTATTTATTTATTTTGTTGCACATCGTTACATTAAAACAAGACTTGAAATGTTTTTTTTGAAACAGTAAGATCTGCGTTTTGCATTGAAGAAGTATTCCGAAGCCAACATTAGTTTCCTGCGCAGACACTTGACAGAAACATCCGTGCGGCTCCAGCTGTGCCCGGCTGATTTAATTTCAGAGCAGTCTCTGTAATTGGACACTTCTGACATAGAACCCTTATTAAATGTTAAGCTACTGTCCAGCATTTGTGATTAATTAGAGTGAAATTGATACTGCACCAGACTCATGCCATTTAAAGGGTTCTTGTGTTTCCTGTAGGGTGGCATGGGAGCGGCACTGTTATCACACCCCGACAGGATTGAGAGGGTAAGTACCTGCGCTGCTGTTCTGTTCAGTATTTCAGGTGCCTTCCTACAGTTTTATTAACAAGCTGCCTTTTGTTTTTATAAAGAAATCACAGAACCGGAACGGCAAAAGACTTCTTTCAAAGCCTTCCTGTCGAATCAAAATTTCCATTCTTTTTCTAGAATATTGGGCTGCTGTTTTTTGTTCTTTTTTGAGCGTGAAAGGGCCTCCTGAAGCAAGACAGGTTTTGGCAGCTGTGAAGTTGGAAATGTTCTGGATCGTTGATTTATGAGCACCCAGCTAGAGATCACATGACTGGTCTATGCAAGTTGCACGTCGCTATCTGCAACCTGCCCAGCAAGCTGCTGCAGTGCGTAATGTAGCCAGGAGGGGGTATCAAAGTCTTCATGGTTATTTGTACCATTAGAGCTGTATTTACATTTGTCCCATTAAGATGAGAGCAGACTTTGCTTTGAAAAAAAATTAGTTAGTCCAATTTTATTCCTAAGGATTCTTAAAAATGTCATGTGTTTTACATAAAAATCACTTTGTTTATTATTATTATTTTATTACTGTTGTTATTATTTTTGTTTTTATCTCAACACCATGACCCGAAGCACCCCATGCATTTTCTAACCCACAATTCACTGGACCGCCCTGGTACTTTCAATACCAATGAAACAGCTCAGTGATTTCTGTGTACCACACACACACAAAAAAAGGATGCTGGAACCTTCAAATGGAAATCTGCTGTTTATGACTGAAAGGGTTCTGTTTAAATCTCAGAGATGTGTTATCAGGTGTTTGAACCAGGTGGCCCTGCCTTTTAAACTGCAGAGCAGCTATAAAAACACAGCTAACACCAAACCTGGCCGCTCAGTCATTGCTCCCTTCAAGCTGTGCAAAGGAGGTCATGTTCCCCCTAACTGTGCTTGATTTGTCCTTATGCAGGCGTATTTGTGCTCTGTAAGTGATAGAGTCTGTTAAGCGAGAGGAGAGAAGGTGGGGGTGCACGTAGCCGGCACCCCTGGGGAAAGCACTTGAGATCGGGATTGCTGGGAGCCTGCAGCCATGAGCACTAATAAATGCGGTTCAGCTTTTTTATTTACAAAACCATAGGGAACCCAAGTGATGAACCTACTCTGTGTTCTAATTTCCATCAGTACAGATCTGAAGCACAGGGCGTCTCTTAGGAGTCTTTCAAAGTGGATGTTTGTTTGCATTCCCCTAAGGTACAGTGCTTTGACATGCAGAGACACAATCTCCCTTACCTCTTGGAACCTTCCTAGAAGCCAAAACGGTTATATTTCTGCTGCCGCTGAAAAATAATGTCTTAAATCTGCAGTCTGCTGTAGTTTAGCAAGCAAGGCTGTGTTTGTGTTATACTTCTCACTGTTGGCTCTTTGGAAATACGTACGGGTTAGGATCACAATTGCAAACCCTCACCCTTTGCCAAAAGGATCAGTAAACCAATACAGTAAACCAAAAATAAATATGAATAATTAAAGAAAGTAGATAACTGTGTATTCTGTAATTAATACAATTGCATCTCTTCTCCAACCTTGTGTGTAAACGTGTGAGTCACTTACTGCTTGTGTAAATATCTCTTGTACATCAATCATTTTGTTTTTCCTGGTAGAGGAGAAACGTACAGCACTCAGCAAGAGGGTTGGATTGATTGAGCACAGGTGGTTGAAGGAACATGCGGTTATTTTCAAACTTGCATGTGTGAATCACAAACTGCGCAAGGTAATGACTTTCCCGTAAGACAAACGGAACTAATTTGCCCTATTTCCCGGAAATCACTGCTCTACAAAAACACAAACACAATTAATTGGGAATTTGGGGAAATGATGCCTGCTTTTGTCATGTTTTTGTTGTTTGCGTCTTTGAACTTTGCGAGTCGTGATCTGGAAACTCTACCTTCACTTTACTGTGTTTTTTTCCTATTTTGTTTCCTCAGTTCTCACCCCTGTATATTATATGCATTAAAACCTCACACTTAACTGTGCAAAACATGGCCCTCATACTGAACAGCCCCAGCTGGATAATGATTATTTCCACCTGAAGAAATAAGATTACCTTTATAATTAATAAAAGATTAGATCATCTTTGCTTTGTGAGTCAGTTTGGTAGTTTTTGTCTTAATCATATTTCTTTAACAACGGGCTGTAAATGACTTCCTCTGTACTCTCTTTAGCTGCCTCTTGGCAGAATAGACCGGAAGTTTGGGTCCTCACTCCAGTACTGTCAGCTTACTCTGCTGTTGGTATTGCATACAAACCCCTGGGTTCATATGGCCCCTGCCAGGTTCAGTTACCTGCTTTCCCCCACCACTTGCGATCGGACCGTTGAAAAAGGTCTTTATAAGCAGGTGGTCTGCCATGGGGATATTACACTAGAATTGCCTGAAGCCTCCCGTAAAGGGTCCTCTTTGGACTATGGCGTCCTTGCAATCTAGTCGACAGGTATTGGAGAGGTATGATTTGCACCAAATGGCTTTGTAAATAGAAGTGAGCCTTTTTGTTTTTTTCTGGATTTATAAACAAAACATTGACTCATGGTGTCATGTTCTGTTTACCTTCTGCTTTGATTTAAAAAAAAAAAGAAAAGTTTTAAACATTGTTCAATCGTTATAAGCATGCATGGAAGCAGTTTTAAACATTGTTCAATCGTTATGAGCATGCATGCAAGCAGAGTTTTGAACATTGTTCAGTCGTTATGAGCATGCATGCAAGCAGAGTTTTGAACATTGTTCAGTCGTTATGAGCATGCATGCAAGCAGAGTTTTAAACATTGTTCAATCGTTATGAGCATGCATGCAAGCAGAGTTTTAAACATTGTTCAGTCGTTATGAGCATGCATGCAAGCAGAGTTTTAAACATTGTTCAATCGTTATGAGCATGCATGCAAGCAGAGTTTTGAACATTGTTCAGTCGTTATGAGCATGCATGCAAGCAGAGTTTTGAACATTGTTCAGTCGTTATGAGCATGCATGCAAGCAGAGTTTTAAACATTGTTCAATCGTTATGAGCATGCATGCAAGCAGAGTTTTAAACATTGTTCAATCGTTATGAGCATGCATGCAAGCAGAGTTTTAAACATTGTTCAGTCGTTATGAGCATGCATGCAAGCAGAGTTTTAAACATTGTTCAGTCGTTATGAGCATGCATGCAAGCAGAGTTTTGAACATTGTTCAATCGTTATGAGCATGCATGCAAGCAGAGTTTTAAACATTCTTCTTTCTTAACCCTCATACAGTGTTGGAGTATCTCAAATCCCATTCAGTTATTCTTTTTATTGTGTATTGTTTTTGGAGTTCTGTTGCTTTCTTATTATGTATACATACATCTGCGTTTGATGTATTGGCTTTCAATTTGATAACCACATCGTCTACGAGTCAATATAAAAAAACAAAACAAAAAAAACAAACATTACCCATAGACATTAGTTATGTGATAAAGCCACCTATTTCAGCACCTTATATCTCAGAAACAATTTGAGATGCAGACTTCTTATTTGCAGGAATGTATGAACACATGGGATAACCTTGATCTGTGAGTCTTTGACAAGCATATTCTTCTTGAATTCACATGTTGCTGTGCTGAGAGGGTACTTTGTTTCCTTTTTCCATTAGTGTATCCCTTTGATTGCATTTGTTAAATTGGCACAGCCTTCAGTACAGTTAAATAAGCTGATTATGCTAATTGAAACAATTAGCAAGATCACCAATACATTTTGATTTATTGACAAGGGCCTACAGGTGAATGAAATGTGTTTTGATTTCCCTGTTTGTAAATATTGACAGGTCCTCCAGTAGACACTAAAGCATGCTGATTTTGTCATTACTCTATTGACTGTAGTGTTCTCCCGTGGAACGTGTCCCAGCGCTGGCCAGTGAAGAACTCCTCTGAATGCTGTTCCACAGCGGGTTTTGAAGTCTGTTTGGTCAGCTTGGCATCCCAGAGCCAGCATTGGTGAACAGCTTGGCCAGGGCAGAGGCTGGGTGTGAACCAGCAGCCACTAACACTTCAAGAGCGTCTTAACTGCTGTGCAAAAGAGCCAGGCTCATCTGCATTCGTGGTTTTAGAGCTTTTAACCTCATCCCATCTCACCGACGGGACAGAATCTGTAACGGCAGTGCAGCACACAACACTACCCGTTACATACAGCAATAACAATTCTGACAACCTCAGCCCTTCAGTCCGATTGGGTTTGTCTACTGGAATTGTTCTCTTTTTCCACCCTTCCCTTTTTGAATCTTCATTTTTTGTAATTTTACACTTGGTTTTGGTTTATTTTATTTTTGTACCCCAGCCCGTCGGTTTAATCAGCACGACAGGAGCTAATGTACTGCTTTAAATAAAGATCAAAGGATGAGCCGTAAAACCGAGGTGCTATTGTAAGTGACTCTGCTGCAGCAGTTGTTGATGCATAGTTCACCCCCTAGTCTCTGTAAGTTGCTAATTAATAATAATGATCTCCAAGCAGAGCCTTCTCAGAAGGTTCACAGGAAGATGAGTGTGTGGGTGTTGAGGGGGGAGAAACAGCAGATCTCTAATGGATAGGTGGGCTGAAGCATGGATAGTGCTGGTTCTCACTGCACACACTGAAACATGCGAAGAAGCTTTAATGATGTGCCTCATTAGTTGAAGCACCTGAATGCGTTCAGCTGTGACCTTTCAGCATGTTATTACTATTGTGCACCACTGCAGTGTTTCTGGCACAGTAAACAGTGTTAGTTTCCATATCCTCCTTTTAGTCACACAAAATGGACAGTGGGTTTATTATCTGTGTGCTTTTTCCCATGTTCAATGGTTACATTATCTATTGAATTACTTTGTGTCCTGGATGGTTGGTAAGCATGCATTTCTTGAAGAGTCTTTCCATACATGACCCAGAAGTCTTTTTTTTTTTTCTCAAACACAAAACAGCAGCACCTTCGCCATTCAGTTCTTTAATGCATGTTCTTCTCTTGTACTGACTCTACTGTAGTTTTCTGTTGATCTTGACCACAGTTGCCCTGCTTTGATTTGATAATGGTCACAGCACTGGAGGGGTTTGCATTCACCCTTGACCGCACAGTGATTGTGTGCAGACGGGCTCTTCTGGGTTAATCGCCTGTTGTACAATGAAAGGTTTTAAACAGGCTCAGTAGGATTCAGATTGTTTTCCCTTTACAACCATCGGTCTGTAAAAAGTCATTTTCATGTGCGGTGCATGTGGACCCCCATCAGCAAAGCCCCCGACAGTGGTTTCCTTTTTCTAAACTGCAGGTCTGTCAAAGATTGTGCCATTTTAATCATTTTGTACAGGCTGCGGTGCATGATTGCTCTGGCACATAAAGCAAAAATGATTTTTCAGTCCTCAGCTACATTAATAAGAGATATGGTTAACAGTATGGACAGTCTTGGATTAAAATGTTATTTCTTGTAGCATTAAATAAAGTCATTCATAGTAAATTACACACTTGTTTGTTATATTACATTTATCCAAGGCAAGGGTGGGTCTGTCTGTTTCTGTACTGTACACTGTCTGTTTCTTTAAACAAGGGGCAATAAATATAATTTTCTTTTCTTTTCAAATGCAGTGTTTGCAAGGCTGTTTGGTTGAGATCCTGGCATCGCTCAGACTGCCTCCCCAGTGATATTTGTCTTTGATTGAAGCAATCTCTTTTCTTCTTAAGCACATTATTGCTTTTTTGTCCCCCTCTTAGATTCTGAGAACCCTTGTCAAAGGAGTTTCAAAGCCAGTGACCTGTAAAATTCGAATCCTGCCTTCGGTAAGTGCATTTCAGATATCATTCCCAGTCTCAGTCTTTCAAGGTGATGGCTCTCCAGGGAATGGTAGTGCAGTTAGTTAGCGTAGAAAAATGACCTTATTTGAAGAAAAAAAAAAAAAAAAGAATGTATTCAGCCTTTGCTTTGTCAAATGGCCTGTGTGTAATGCCAGCCTGTGCCAGTACTCTCAATTTTGAAAATCTACCCCTACGTTGTGAGTGTTTTTATATTAAAGGTTTAAAGTTTGCTTGGGTAACTCCTGAGCTGTAGCTAACTCATGAATAGCATCTGAGCCCACAGAAGTGCATTTAATAAAATCAGCTACAGTCCCAGGGAGTTGGCACCACAATGCCTCTCTTCAAGTCCTGGCTCACATTCATAAAGCATAAGCGAGCCACCAAACGCTGGAGACTGCAATCATCTTTTGCTTTCTGAATAAGACCCCAGAGCGTAACAGATTAACAAACTTCTACGAATTACATATTGCTTTGGTTGACATTTTGTCTGCAGCAAGATTCATGTTATTTAAATAAAAGCATCCGACACAAAGACCTGCTCCCATAAGGCGCCTGCATGTGGCGGTATGAGATGGCCGTCCACTTCATCCATGCAGCGAGCTCCAGCTGATAATCAATCCAAACTTCAGACAGGTGTTGTTGATCGAACACCTCTCCACAGTACAAGCATGTCATCATTTCAAACAGGCTCCTAAATCCAGTTAGGGTGTTAACTGTATGCCTAACAGAGGTACAGTAATCAATATTTCAATGCATTGACGAGTGGGGGCATTTCCTGCAGTCCAGCTCAATCTCAGTGCTGATTTCAAGGGTTAATGAACTTCACAGTTACACTATGAAGAAACGCACATGAAGATTTTGCGTCAGAATTACTTACCAAGAATACCGACATATTATAGTTGAAATAATTGTAATATTTTAGTAAATAAGAAGAATTCACAGCGATAAGTGTGCAGTTAGCAACACCAAAATATTAAAATATTGCATTCAGAGCTATCCTATTTTGAACATCATATTATATTACGTCATATATTACTTTATTTATTCATTTATGTATTTATTATCTTTCAGCTTGAAGATACTATAAGACTTGTCCAGCGGATTGAACGGACTGGAGTGGCAGCGATTGCGGTTCATGGAAGGTGAGCTGAAAGAGGCTGCATGCTTTATTAGTGTACTTGATCTAAACACAGCATTCTCCTCACAACGTGGACGGTTGCAGACAGTGGTGCACGTTGCTGAATCGATACACAGCATTCTCCTCACAACATGGACCGTTGCAGAGGGTGGTGCACGTTGCTGAATCGATACACAGCATTCTCCTCACAACATGAACCGTTGCAGAGGGTGGTACACGTTGCTGAATCGATCTTGTATTCTGGTACCATGTGTTCTAAGTACTGATGTTGTTTATTTCCATGCAGGCAAAAGGAGGAGAGACCCCAGCATCCTGTCCACTGTGATGTCATCAAAGCGGTCGCTGAGGCAGTTTCCATTCCTGTTATAGCAAAGTAAGTTGAATATGTAATACTGCACCCGCACTTTGATAATGGCTATACCCATGCCCTTCCTGGATTGGAAGGTCGCTTCTATACACTGATCAGAAAAGAAAGCCATGCAGTGAAACAGGTTCATCTGCAGTTGCATTTAGATTCCCAGCGCACCGTAGCCTGTGAATCAATGCATTGAGGTGTCAGAAGCGTTGTATGTTATTGCTACTCTTGCCTTTCAAGACAGAGGTGAGGATCTGCCTTCACAAAGTTCACACCATTTAATGGAGCTGTTGCAGAGGGCAGTCTGTTTAAATAGAACACCGGGATCGATTTCGTTCCCCTCAGTCTTAATCAATAAAAACACTCCGTGCTTCATAGAAACAACCAAATAGAGATTTTTTTCTTCTTCTAAGTTTGTTGCAGTTTTACAGATACCGTTTTTATTAACATATACATTTATAGCATAAATATGTAAAAATAAATAAATCATTTCACTAAAAGTTAAGGTGGTGCTAGACAGTCTTGGGAAAGACTGGCAATCACAACTTTAAAGTCAAGGCTCAGTCACAGCATCCTGTTACTCACTGTGTGTGTTACAATGTGTGTGTGTGTGTGTATTGTGGAGCTTTGGTAAGCAGAGAGCACTGATGGGTGCTGCATTCTGTTCTCAGCGGGGGATCTCAAGACTGCATTAAAGTGCATTTGGATATCGAAGCCTTCCGAGCCGCTACGGGCGCTTCCTCGGTGATGCTGGCGAGAGCGGCCATGTGGAACCCCTCCATCTTCAGGAGAGACGGCCCCCTGCCTCTGGAGCAGGTCATCGGAGAATACATCCGATACGTGAGTCTCTCGCAGTGTTGTTCCTCTGCATGCTGCTGGAGCAATGGCACAGTGAAAGAAGTGTGGCGTCTTGTGTGATTGCAGGCTATCCGCTACGATAATCACACCTTCAACACCAAGTACTGCCTCTGCCAGATGCTGAGGGAGAAGCTGGAATCGCCACAGGGCAAGAAGCTGCACTCTGCACAGTCCCACAGAGAAATCTGGTAAGGGGGTTATTCATTCCTATGAACCTGCATTTTCAAGGATGCCCTGCTAAGAACTCGGCTGACAGCTGATAAACACACTTTGTCAGTTTAACAGCTTTTCAGCAGGTCTGGGCTTGAAACACAAGAACAGCAATCGCCAGAAGCCGCTAGCCAGTGTGGAATAAAATTTGCTCATGGATCCACTACCATTTGAGTTATAAAGGAGGGAAGTGTGACTGTTATACCTTCAATTTAGGGTTGCATTAAATCCTGCACAGAGAGACTTGCTTCATGATGTTTAAGTTATCTGGTGCTATGAAGCTGCTTTTGCTGACTATTTAAAGGAAAGAATAAGGCTGCCACCTAGTGGCGAATATGCAGAGTACACGTGTGTGTGTATGTGTTTACTCTGAAATTAATTGCATACAAAGCTCATAACAAAAATAAGATGAATATATATATGTATAATCCAATACATGTACTTGAGAATAGCTGTATGTGGACTGGAAATATTATAGCTGGAGTACAGAAACAACTGGAAGATATCCAAACTGAAGACTTAACTCTTTCTCTGCATTAACCTCACCATAGTTGGGATGCCTGATGCTGTTTCCATCACCTATTCAACCTTGTTTGGGCCACCCTGTATAAATATGAATACATTGAAATCAATATAATGCTGATTGAGCTGGGTCCTTCTAAAAGACGAGCGAGTGCCTGTGATCTTTCTTCCATTGTCCCCAGCGAAGCCTTTGATTCAGTCGAGTACTACAAGGAAACCACCGCCATGCTGGAGGCTCGGTCAGCAGCCGAAGCCAGGAGACGCCGCACAGACGACCAGCTCGAGGATACAGATGTGACCACAATGACAGTCCGCTTTGACAGGCAAGTCCAAGAAACTTTGTTCAGCAACTTCTGCACTTGAGTTTAAGTTATGCTGTGCTTTCACATTCACGTTGCCCTAAAGCAGCTTCACTAGACACACTCCAAGACCAGAGGAGAGGGAGGGAGGGAGTTGGGGTGGGGGGCACACTTGTTGTGTAAAAGCACGCTGTACTCAAAGCTAACTTGTCATTTTCTGTTTTTTTTTTTTTTTTCAGACGAGACTACCCTCCTCAAATCACACCCAAAATGTTTTTACTTGAATGGAGCCGAAGCGAGCAGCTCCCACAGCCTGTGTATGAAACTGTGAGTAGATTTGACCTGAGAAAGGATCGGCTGGCTTCAAATTCTGTCTCGAGACCCTTTCAATAAACCGAGAGAATCTGGAGCTTTTGATTTATATTCTTATTATTTTATTATCAGGTACAAAGACCTCTGGACAGATTTTTTCGTTCCACGGTAACAGTTGCAGACAAGAAATACAGATCCACAGCCTGGTGAGTTCAAAGTGATTTATTTTTTTTTTATTGGGGGAAAAAGGTGGCTAGATAGTGTCCTATAACCTGGGGTTGGGACAACACTCCTATTGCATAGCAGTTTTACCCATTCCAGGTTTTATTACAAGCTTGATTACCCACGGTGTATAGGTAACAAACTCAGGTGTGCCTTATCAAACTCATAGTAAAACCAGGAATGGATCAAACTGCTATGCAATAGGAGTCTTATTGTCATCCCTGAAGTCCTTTCAGAATAGTCACTCCTGTGTCTCGTTCGTCTTGTGTTTTCAGGGATAAATCGAAGAAGCTGGCTGAGCAAACCGCAGCTATCGTCTGTCTCAGGACCCTGGGGCTTCCAGAGGGGAGGATTGGCGAGGAGGAGAGCAATCTAGTGAAGAAGCGCAAGAGAGAGGAAAAAACAGAGTGCAGCGGATCTGCTGAGAGCGCAGAAGAGTCTGGGCATGCGGCGAATAAAAGAAACCATGTGCTGAGTACCCCTGAGTCAGAGGTGCCCCGATAGGAGACTGCCTGGCTCTCTACAGTATACACAGTACAGAGGGGACTGCATGCCTGCCTGCCTGGAGCAGCCTGGACTCTACAGTGTATAGACAGAGGGCTCTGCCTCCTGGATAATGAGTTACCTCACACTGCTGCTTTAATGAGGGATTTTGAGGGTTTTATCTACAGTCTGCAGAATATATCATGTATTTTTATTATTATTGTTTAATGCTCTGAAGGCGATGGTCTGCACTCGGTTGCTGTTCTGTTCCGAGGAGGTCCACTTACTGTGTTGCATTCTTAAATGTTGACACTAGGAGGCAGTTTAGTTCCAAACAGCAATGCAAACCAACAGCAGGGTATTCCCATAGGAAAACCACACACACACACACACACACACACACACACACACACACACACACACACACACACACACAGCCTACTCCTCCGTCAATGTGGTTCCCTCATCTCAGCAGCATGCATGAGCCTCATATCTATATTAGATCACAACCTAATATTCATATTACGGTATCTGTGTCTTCTGAAAGATAAGTCTGTTTCCCGGCTATCTGATTTGCATAACCAAATCAGGACATGCCAGTCCACACATGCATCAAATTCTGTGCGGTACCCCCAACCATGACACGCCTTCTGTGAGCCGTTCACAATGAGTTTTAACATCACTGGTTCACATGTAATTATCATTAGTTTTTTTTTTTTTCTAAGATTTATTGCATACACAGTAGTGGGAAAACAGAATCCATTTATTTTATTAAAATTCAATACATTCCATTGTTGTGCATCTTAAACATTTGTCTACTTGAGTTAGTTTTTTTAATTATACTTTTCATTATAGTGCACCACAATTAAGAAAATATGAAAAGAAAAACACAGTAAAAATTATGCAAAAAGCTTCTAAGCAGACACATTTTTAACAGAAAACAACACTGATGGCTTCCTCTCTTGGTCTTAATCAGCACTGTCTGTGGCTAAATAGACTTGGATATTCTGTGTTGCGCAGTTCATTGCACCAGCGCACACACACTCTCCTTGCTAGGTGATTTCACAGTTCAGTCAGTTGATTAAACATGCAAATAGTTTGTTGAAACCCAAATATGTTAAGAATGATGATTCAACAGTCATAAAAACAAATGTATCTTTCTTATTGGTTGCTGTTACAATAATTTAATTTCCATGTTTTTTTTTTAACCTGTACAAACTGTTTTTGTAGCACTTCTAACCACTTTGCTCATTTCAGAGTAGTTCCAAAGCAGCAGTTGTCACTGTGTGTCTCGCTCTGTTTGCATTGAGAGCACGTTGCCTCTTGTTTTGTGGTATTTGTGTTTTTTACTCACCAGAGCTCCTCAAAGCTAACAAACTAGCCTGTTTGAAATTGAATTAAACCCTATGTTGCATACCTCAAAACTAAACCAGCAACCCCCTCCATCCAGGAGAAAGATACAATGAGGGGATTAGCATAAAAAGTGTCTGAGCATATCTGACTGTCAAAACTGGCTCTGAAATAACAAAAATCTGTCTGGAAAACTTAATTTTAAAAAATAAATTAAATCTTTTAATGAGTACATTTTTTTTTTCTTCTCAATAACTAAATTGGTGTTACAAATGATCAATTATGGATCCCTTAATTCAATGAAAAATAATCTACCACACATTTACTGCACAGTAGAATCCATTGCTCTCTATATTAGAATATTAAGCTCTAGTAGAGTTGTTTTTGTTTTTGTTTTTGTTTTTTTGTTACTAGAACCTGATAAAGCCAAAAATGTTCTATATAGAATGTCTGCAGGAACTGTGTGTTCTAGGTGTGTATGAGTATTACTATAGAAACCCTCTCTCTCTCTCTCTCTCTGTCTCTCTCTCTCTCTCTCTCTCTCTCTCTCTCTCTCATCGAATATATATTTCCAATAATTATTATAGTAAATTCAATTTTAAAAGAAGCACATATTTTTACTGTGAGGAATTGTTTTTTTTTCTTTCTTTTTCCCCCCCTCGCTGACGAGAACTAAATATCTTAAACCACATCTTCATACTCCTACACCATTAGCGGATACCGTGCGCTTTATCTTGTGCTTGTAAAGGTCATCAAACGAGATCAGGAACAAAGGTATTGAATGTAAACAAAATAAGAGTGTCGAAGATGCTGATGCCGCTGTATTAGAATAAAGCACAAAACGTTCAATACTTTCAGGAAGTCCTGCAGTCTGGAAATGTCCTGTCTTTTATTATTCTTTAAGCATTGCTGTGAAGAGAAGCTCCCAGAACGAGGCTCAAGGCAGCATTCTATTTTGGAGTGTTTTTGACAGAATGTGTTATTAAACAATGCATTCATTTTAGTAACTTTCTCCCCCTCTCTCCTTCTTGTAGTATTAGGAACTTGCTATGTTTTATCAAGTTTGTAACAAAAATGGCAGCAGGTTTCTAAAATCATAAAAATTATTTTCCATTTGCAATAGTCATAGCTCCTGAATGAACTGGCGAGATACAATTAGGGCCATATTTTCAAAGCACTTTAATTAACTAACTCCCTATTTTTTGGAAGGAGAAAAAAAGTCATGTTAATGTTACAAAATTAAAATAACACCCCCCTGAAAGGGCTTAAGAAAACTTTAAATATTTCACTTAGTTATTTGTTTATATTTTTTTGTATTTTTATTAAAGTGTTTGACCTCTTTTTAAAAACAAAGAGTTAGTAAAGACTGGAGTAAATGCTTTGGAAATCCATCCAAACTAAATCACTGAAACTAAAAGGAAGTTGTTATGGTTTCTGTGTTGTGCTTCCAATGTGTGTTTCATCAAAAATCAGCAATAAATGATACAGGCACAGTTTTTCTACACATGCTGTCAGTGTGTCATTATGAATGCATGGTTCAGACTAGCAGGGTTTGGACAAAGTGAGAGTCTACTTCTACCAATGATAGTCTGTTGCAGAAATATTGTATCTTGGTTTATCTGATTAAGCAGCAAAGCCCTTGCAGTGGTGTGCTATGCGTTAACAGAAGAATAAGGATAAAAGCTTGGTCTCATTTGTGTACCGTCGCAGGAAGGCGTGGTGTAATCTACCCCAAAACCAGGACGAGCCAAGAACAACGATGACAGCTGGGAACCGCAGTTACTGCACCTTGCTGCATTCAAGTCTCCAGCTCTGCCAAATAGCACCCCCAATCCCAAATAGACAGTCGAGATTTATAATCGCAATGCGTCCTGCAGCAACCTCTCATGACTGAACCCTAAAAGCTCAGCAAAGATGGTCCTTGGGTTGTTTAATTTATTTGCAGCTTACAGCTAGCCTGCTAGGCCTATACACCAGGTAGAGGGGTACTGGCTTCACTCACACTAAAATCAATAAATGATGGCATATTCAGCAAACCCAACACCAGGTTAGGGATGCAGCCCATGGCATTGCTGTGATTTTATTTGCTGGATGTAGAGTTTAACATATCTAGCAGGTGGATATGATTTAGGTGTATATGTTAATAGTATATGTGTTACTGTAACAATCTGCCCAGTCTTCAAAACCCTTCAGAAAGACGTGCTTGCAGAAGTGCATGAAAAGAAACCCTTGAATCAGCAGTATAGTTTACAATAAAACGAGCGGTGCTGAAGGATTCTGGACTGTCGACCTACGATCATAAATAAACCAGAATAATGCAATCTTGCACGGTAAAAAAAAAAAAAAGTTAAACCTTAAGCTTGCTATTTGAACAGGAAATGAATGCGCATGTAGGCGTATGTGGCACCGCCCGGCTGCACAGACTGCACCCCCAGTTCATATTCTGAGTGTAATGCATTCTTTTGATGCAACACAGCATTTAGCGATAAGGACTAAATTTGCAAAATTTGCAATTTCACTTATACTCTATTAAATTAGGTGCAGAAAGGAAATCTCAATATTGCCAGTATTTCGATGAAGCCTGTAATCTGGTCCTATTTTTTAAAGGAAATAAATCCATACTAATGTTTAAGACAGGAACTAACAACTCCTAAGTGTCTGTAGCTACATTCGTTTGGTGAACAGCCCCCTCCCCCCCACATTTAAAATAGGAGCAAATTGGTGACTGGACCAAACACTTTGCATACTTGCCAACATTTGAAAACTGTTATACGCATCATACACATTGGAGGGGTCATACGCAAAAAACACACACACACACATTATCATATAATATACGTATACCCCCAGCTCAACACCACACGACCATCATGACAGTAAAAATAGACATAATGAAGGATTCTTACCATTGTATAAGTTAGTGATTAGCAGATGTGTCAGCCGCACCAAGAGCACAACGTGTGGTTTTTCACTAACTCTACTGTGCAGAATTAATTAATTAATTAATTATTATTATTATGGGTAAATATCGGGAGTCTTCCTGTGCATGGGGACGCGGGATATTTGCTAGGAAATCGGGACTCCCGCCCATATAGGGGCATGCATGCACTTTGTAATATATAAAGTATATCACAATAACTTAGCAAAATCGAGTTACTAAAATTATTGTAAAACGTTTTTCTATTTTACTCAGTCACTAAGGAAAGTCACTTAAGAAATACAGCTGCTTAAACTGAATAAGATGCATTGTGTTAACCTGTGCACAGCATCCCAAACGAGCGGAAGGTTTCAGTCAATTCATACACCTAGTAACCAGCAGGGGGTGCTCATGCCAGTCTAACTGTTCTATGATTGGCAGCTTGTCTTTGATCGTTTGCACAATTGGAATTCTAGTTGTATCACATAATTTCCAACAGTCTAAAATTCGAATTCTATTAATGTATTGTTTTAAACAAGCATATGTATTGAAGTAATTACTATAGTGTGCAAATTTATTAGGATCTCTTGTTTGTCTTTTTAATGGAAATAATAATATAGGAGGCTGTGTGGTCCAGTGGTTAAAGAAAAGGGCTTGTAACCAGGAGGTCCCCGGTTCAAATCCCACCTCAGCCACTGATTCATTGTGTGACCCTGAGCAAGTCACTTCACCTTCTTGTGCTCCGTCTTTCGGGTGAGACGTAATTGTAAGTGACTCTGCAGCTGATGCATAGTTCACACACCCTCGTCTCTGTAAGTCGCCTTGGATAAAGGCGTCTGCTAAATAAACAAATAATAAAAAAAAAAATGATACTCATGAAAATGTTGTAGACTTTCGTTAACATTCTGGAAGTGTTTCATAAACTGAACACAAATGCAATGATATATATATATATATATATATATATATATATATATATATATATATATATATGTTTCGAATTCCTGATAAAAATTGAGATTCGGGAAGAATTTCAAAACCCATGCGATTCCTCATCTCTATGGCATTGTGGGGTCACTTTGCAGTAGAATTTGGAACGGTGGGTATCTCTGTTCAGCTCCTGTAGCACCAAGCAACTTTCGGTCAGCTTTTTCTGGTAATTTATGAAGCAACCTGTTGCAGGTGACATTCTGAAGCAGCTTCTACCATTTGAACAGTTCAGTCTTGATTTGAGCAACAAACAAGGCAGCAGATTCCCTGGTGCTGCAGTATATGAGAGGCTGTCATCCAATAGGGCAGCTGGGAAGCAATTCCACCTGTAATAGACTACAAAACACTTGAGGTTTAGAGGTAAGAGATGTTGGGAACAGTTTAAAACAGCTGCAGTAAATTCATCTGACTTCTAAGAATGCAGACCACCCAAATGACCCGCATTTCATAGGTCAGACCCGCAAAATGACATAAAGACCCACAAAATCAAACTGATACGTAAAATCACTGCTTAGGTGATCTAAAAAAAAAAAAAAGTTTGTCATTGTTAGCATAATGGATTCTTAATTCAAGCTGCAAATCATATCATTTTAAATTAACCAATGTTGTTGTTTTCCTTTTCTTTTCTTTTATTTATTAATGTATTTCTTTTTTACAGAGAACAGAGAGCACAGTGTGTTCTTGATATATATATATATATATATATATATATATATATATATATATATATATATATATATATATATATATATATATAGTAGCGCGATCCGTGCAATCAATCCTGTTTTGTACTGTGTTCGGGTACTGTAATTCCCGCTGTATTGTGTTCCCTTTCCGTCTCTGTGCCTATGTGTAAATGTAACCTGCGTGTGTGGTGCTGTCTGTGTCTCCCCTGTAATTGGCTATTGTTTGTCTGTGCCCATTGTTCCTGGTGGCTGAGGACCAATAGGATGTGTTTAAAGCCCCGGCACCCGATTAACATAAAGGGGCGTGGCTATGTTATAAAAGGGCGCTGAGTCGCCAATTATGGTTGTTGTTGCTGTCTTGATTTGGTTGTGTTCCAGAAAGCTGTGAAGGTCTCTGTGTGGGTGCTAGAGATTAACGTCCTGAAATAAAAGATTCGGAACTGATTTCAGCACAACGCTACTATATATATATATATATATATATATATATATATATATATATATATATATATATATATATATATATATATATAAATTGAAAAGATAATGTGACATTCAATATTCGGTTTTACCACAGGTCTCTAGAATTTGAAGAGTGATTCTTTATAATTTTAGTCTACAAGCAAATTATTCATTAACCCGAAGCCTTGGGTTTTCTATTCACGCAGTGTTCCAAGCCATTAAGCTGACAGCCTCTTCTAAGCTAGTTTACACATTGGCAAAGCCAATCTCACACCTCCAGTCTGCCCCTGTACTGGGCAGGCTTTCTGAGTGTTGTGCTGTTCCAGGGAATCCAGGGTCAAGCACAAACAAGAACATTTGCTGTGGCACAATACGCAGCGCAGGGCTGGCATGAAGTGACCTGGGGGTACATCCACTCATGTTGTGTCTTTCGTAGCTGTCGAGGAACACAATTTACAATCTGCCCCTCTTCCATTTCAACTACGTGTTTCAACAAGCAGCCCAGCGGCACATCTGCTGTGACTGACAGCCCTCTCAATCGTTCCGGAACAATTGCAACATTCCACTTCTTTAGATTGTTATCTTGGTGCTGAACTGCGGTCGGGTTCATCCCCAGTAGTAAACCATTATAGTGTTCTGAATTAAACCCAAGACTAGAGTTCCCAACACTACAGCCAGTTAACTGGTTTAACAAGACCTACGGATATTTAGGACCCATTTCAAAGCAGTCCCATGAAGACATACAGTATTGACACATTGCCTTTACTTTAGTGGGTGTATTTGTCTAACATGTTGCACACTCTTCCTTTGTAATATAACTTATGTAAAGTATACACTTTTTTATATAGAATATATATATATATATATATATATATATATTTAACATTTTAGTAGCAAAGTGTGGAGAAGTTGACACGTGTTTCTACGGTTGTTTAGATTTGGGAGCGCCCCCTACAGGGAATTGCTTTATTGCAGCACTGTCTCGAAATGTCAACCCTTCATTTGCTAGATAAACCACAGAATGTGTGCTGCACCCCACGCATCTTTATGCTAGCCCTGTATATTCAGTGACTGATTGCACTGTAATTACTAATGACTGAGTGTTGTGCTCAGTGTCGCTGCATGGTTTTACTATAAAGACACAGCAAGAGGCTGGTTAAAGGTGAACTGAGGTTTTGAATTCTTACAGAATATTTTATTAAAATACAACAGCAGTCTGATCTTCAGGAATAGAGATGACAACTGAATAATAAATGAAAATGCAATGAAAATTGAGAAAACACATGCACGTTAGACAACTTTGTCTTGTACAATTTATAGCTGCTGCATAGCAAGAACACTGCGTTATTTGTGATTTCAAGATAACAAATTAAATAAACGGTTGAATCAATCAACCAATCAATCAATCAATATTTATTTTATATAGCGTCTTTCATAGTGGACCGCCATCAAAAAGCGCTTTACAAGATAGTGAGGAACAATGCATAATACATTAAATACAGTGAAATACAGGGCATAGTGTAACCCTACGTGCCCTCGGTCTGCATATCAATGTACACCCGAATGTTAAGGGCATGTATAACAATAAAACCGTATTACACGTGTAAGCTTTTCAATTCCGCCTGAACAAAAGCTCCGATATGAAACATTAAGAGCGGTCGTATTTCGTTGCAGTTTACTGAAGGTTTGCAGCCTAATCTGTTTTTGGTGTGTGTACGGTACAGTAATTGGCTGTGGATGTATTGCTTTTGTACCGTAGAGAATGGCTGCCTCGTAAACAATTCTGTGAAAGTATACTAATGGACATGATCCAATTCACAGTGATCTCCCTGCATTAGCGTGCTGAATTCATTTGAGACTGAAACAAACACAAGCATTGCATTCTATACAATTACAACAAGCCGGCTCCAGGGTTTTCAATACGCTGTGAAAGTAGCAAAAAGTGACCTGTTCTTCAGCACTAACCCCTGAGTTTTTAAAGTAAAGTAAGGTATTAAACAACTTGTCAGATTTTGATGAAACTCCTCCTCTTAAATATAAGGGAAAGTCACGTTAGGAGTCCATTTTAGGCAATATATATATATATATATATATATATATATATATATATATATATATATATATATATATATATATATATATATATATATAAATAAATTATATATAAAATTTCATAATGTAGTATTACTATATAAACCAGCAATGTACATCACTCCAATTACAATTTGAGTAGTCTACCGTAAAATATGTACTTATTCACTATTTCTAAAAAAAAAAACAACAAAAAAAAAAAAACGCTTGAGGACAACGACAGCCTACGGTACCGTAGCAATACAGTATACTACAGTCAAGACAGCTGTTAAACTAATGCGTGACTCTCTACGTATCACACAACAATAAAATAAAAACGTTGTCAGCACTTCAAATCCCACAACGCCCCGCTCTCCTCTCGCTGAGTTTGCTGACGTCACCGTTGGAGCTGCCCTGTCACGCGCTGTTAGTAAAAGTTGGGATTGAAGCTCGAGACTGAGAAAGAGAGACGGTATCCTAATCACCCTGTCATCGTCATCGTCAAACAAGCACACCATCAAAAAGAACTGCGAAAAAAACAAAACCACCGACAATAACAACAGCCTTACCACAAGTAAAACAACAAACCGGCATTCATTAAAATAATATTAATAATAATAATTAAAAAGAAGAAAAAAAAAAGTCTTGGAACAGAAGCACTCCCGGGATCAAGTATTTGAAATAATATTTTTTTTTTTACGCTGGCTTCGCGTTCACGAAACTACATGTACTAGTAGAAATTTACTGCCACAACTTTCTGTTTAAATGTTGTGAAGTGAGGACAGGTTTTTAAAAAAAACAAAAACAAAAAAAAAAACGCCGGCGTTGAGAGTGACACTGTGAACCGGTCGCTTAACCGATGAGTACTGCAAATTGCAGCGGCAATGACGAGCTGGACTTCAGGCTGATGTTCGGGGAGGATGGGCAACAGCCACCGCTAGGCCCCGCAGGTTAGTGCTTATGTGTCTCGTTATTCATCTGTGCCTTGTCTTGTCTTGTCTTTGTCTGTGTTTTACGACTTTACAGTACTTTACTAAACACATTATTATGACAACTGTTTTTTTGATTTTTTTTTTAAATGGTGGGCTTGCTCAAGCAGGGATTTCAGTGTCTACATGAAATGTAGCGCCTAGTTTTAAGAACTGTCAGGGGTCAACCCGCATTGAAGCTTGGCTTATTTTAAAGTGGGAAACGCCATGTTAGTTTTTGTTTGAATACCGGTATCATGTTATTACATGAAATTCACGTGATCCTGGTGGAAAAAAAAAATAACAAAATAATTATTGAGGGATATGCAGCTAGTAGCAGTGTTGGACAGTATATTCAATTTGAACACATGTTAACTTTCGTTGCCTGCGTTGTTTCACCTGTATTGTAATACAAAACGCAACATTTAGGGTTAATAGTTAAATGTAAGAACTCTGTCTTTAATGAAATAGAAATAGCGCGGTAAGGTAACCCCATTTATACTCTACTGTTCTGACAGTGTAGCAGCTGCCTAGACAAGGGGAACAGAGAAGGTACTACAGTGCTACTGTACATTTATCGTTATGCAAAAGGAAATACATCTTACAAACCGCGCTTTTTAAAAACCTATTTTTTTTTAAAAAACGGGGATTGTCCTAAAGCTTGAAAGAATAATAATTATACAAGTTATTGTTAATGTCTTTCAATTTTTCACAATTTGGCTGTAACCTTTGGTAGACTTAAAATGCATACTCTCAGTAAAACGGTTCTCCATTTGGTTTGTTATGTTTTTCGTTAACACTGATTTATGCTTAGTTAAGCAGAGTTGGTTTTTTGTAGAAAATCGAGATAAACTGGTTTTCAGTCTTTATTTAGTGTGCTTTGACGTTTTGTTCTATGCACAGCAGTGCAATCCTGTTCTAATTAGTAAAACTTACAGTAGGTAATCTAGATAGATGTGCCTCATTTTATTTTACTGTAATTTAAATAGATACAACCAATGCATAATGTATATTTGAGCTCTGTTATTGTGGAAATAGTTGGAAGCACTTTGTGTTATTGGAAGGACAGTGCTGTTACAAAACAAACATTTTAACCGGATACAGGCGCCTTTCTTTAAAGGTTTTTTTTTTACTTGCTTGTTTTGGATTAAAACAAAGTACAGAAACTACACAGCTGTGTGTTAAAGTGCATGACGTTTTCCCAAACTGTTATAAGTAAATAGAATTGTTATTTAAAGGTATAGAGACCTTTTAAAAATAAATAAATAATAAAATATTACTTCTTAGGTGAGATGTTGCCATTTTGCCCACATTGATCGATCCGTGCTTACAGGTTCTATATCACTGCAGCAAAAAATGCTTTGTTACAGAGACAGACAGACAGGCAGACACCCCCTTTTTAATTTACTGTATGTTATGAGCTATAACAGACCTTGAAGGTCTGAAGTAATTTCACATTGCCCGAATGTAAAACAGGATTGTCAAGAAACATGGTGATGATAAACTGATTTTTGTGGAGCGCTGTTGCTCTAATTTTTGTGAAATGTGAAAAGACTTTATGGTGAGTAAGAAATAGTGCCATCTGGGCTCATAATAACATTTTGCCTTATTAGCATAGATAATTCTGTAACATTATTATAAAAAACTACTGAATAGAAGCAAACAATACTATTTTTTTTGAATACATACAATAGAAGTATTTACAGTAAAACCTTACAAAACATTTAACTGTATAAATTAGTGTAAAATGGGCTGTGAAAAAAGGCAGAATATTTGAGTCATTTGAATACCCATCTTACTCATGTAATAAATCAAATAAATATAACTTTACTTTGTCTGGGCAAAAAACTTTAATTAGTTTAATTTCTTAAGAAATTAAAAAGGAGCTAGGAGTGAATCATATATGCCATAAAATGTCGTTAAGAACTATACATTGCCTCATGAACTATACAACTTTGTCATTTGTGTTTCCTGGATTTAAAGTCACGTGTATGATTGCAGTGCGTGTTTACTTTCCCTGGTTCGCTCTGTTTAGTGACCATGCATTGTGTTAATGGCATTAAAAGTTAAATATGAGCTTGAATAGTAGAAGTCTCTAATCCAGTATTTAAAAAGGAATCCGATCAGGTGTGCATTTTTGTACAATCCTCAAGAGTTTGAATTTGTCTCCATGTACAGTAATTTATCGGGTATCTACTGTAAGCCAGTAGCTCAAGTTACTGTGATGGATTGATCCTGGTGACAAAATCACTACTTATTCTTATTAGATATTTAAGCAGGGTAGATTATAACGCTGGTAATGATGAATGTTCGTTGCTGGCCAAGAGACAGTCTCTTTTACCTTAACACTTTTCTGCCAAACACCAGCAATGAAGAAATTACTTCCTGTAATTCTTTAGACGAGCGTCTTCAGAATCACTAAGGAAGACAATTTAATGATTGTGTTGATAGGAAGTCAAACTTAAATGTAAAAGCCATGGCTTTAAAATCAGACTCCTGCCCTTGGCATGAGAGATCCCTACACTACATACAGCATCCCATCCATCTAAAATGTTTTTCTAAAGTGGCTGGTCTGATTTTAAATGTTTTATTGTAGCTGCAGACAACTTGCTTCTTTTATTTTTAATTGGAGTGTTTCTGCATATGGGCAGCTCCCATATAAAATTACATAGAATTGTAAAATGATGTTGGCTTTAAGTCATTGCAATTAAGTTTTCCTAAAAATTAAAAAAAAAAAAAAAATTGCATTGATAAAGAAGGAAAATCTTTGTTTGGAATAAACACTGGAATAATATTAATAATATATTTATATTGGCCTCCTCTTTACATGTAAGGCTTAGTTAGTTCCAATCTTTGCAAATAACCTTTTATAGAGTTTCATTGAAGCTTTCAAGTTTGATTGTATTTCAGTTGTACTGTATAAAAGCCTTGTGATAAAGCAGATCATCAAAGTTGCCACAAGTCTTTTCAGTGTGGTTTGTTTATGGTATTAGTAATGTACAAGTCAAGTTGGCTGTGAGGAGCCAAAATCAGCTTGCGTAAGAATAAAAAAGAAAAATAAACTTCTTCTGATTGATCATACAGGCCCCTTTTAATAACATTGTCAACAACGTCTGTTCGGTCTAGGTACCTCAGAAAAAACATTAATTAAAAAAGGAAAGCAATTTGCATTTAACAACTTTAATGTCTAAACATTAAACAGATTTTAGTATTTTTCACTAAATGTAACTACTTTGGACCCCATGAGGATTTGTAATGTTAATTGTATTTTACTCAATTATCATCTTTTACAGTGTGAGGGAAATAGCTAAGTAAGATATTGTGTTGAAAGTCTTGTTTCTTTCTTTGCATCCATTAACAGTAAATTATATGAATTTGCAAGCAACATGTAAGGTTTACAAATGCTACTTAGCCATTATTCCTTGTGTTATCAATCAATGAAAGATCGGTATTGCAAGCAGTTGAAAGTTTGTTCATCTGTACCAACAATTTAAACTGCATTTGCAACTTTTATTAAATACTATCTGTATAATTGGTGCCTCAACTCAACTGTTTAAATAGGAAACAAAAGGTCAGGTGCTTTCAGCAAAAGCATAAGAGAGGTGTTGTCTAAAACTGCCCTCATTGGGTCAAAGAGGAGGATACAGATTGACTTGGCAACAGGCCCAGCCTCTAAAACAACATCCAAGTCATCAAATTTGCCCAGGCAAGCCATGTGCAGTTCAGATGGCAGTGGAATTTAAGAAGAGCGGAATGATCAGCTTGTTACAGTCACTGCAACAAGCAGAGAGCTGCAACAAGCAGAGAGCTGCAACAAGACAGTTTTTGGTAATGTCGGGTTGACATCTACATGTATGCCATGTTGTATACACCTGTCTGACTTTTTGTCTTTGAAATCCGTCAGCTGTTGGCCATGTTTGGCAAGCTGACCTAAGCAATTTTAAAACTGAAAAGCAAGGAAACAATACCAGAATACATAGCTAAGGCTGGCAGTCCATTTTATCTCTTGCCAGTTGTGGGAAGGACAGAAATTTCATCACTCTCATGGTGAATTATTTTAGGTGCAGATTTGGACTGCCAGAGGGAAGGCAAGAGTGTATTTGAATTTTATTTTAAAAAGAAAGTGAAATACTCTTCTTCAAAGTGGTTGTTTGAGCAGGAACGGGAATCTAAGAAGCAGAAGTATGCTTTGTGCCACATCAACAGGTGAGAGAGGTTCTGTAAACGTAGCTTTTGCTTATTGCTTATGCAATGTTAGCGGCTAAGTTCTATTTTTTTTTGTGTGTGTACTGGGTACTGTATATTCACTGTTAGTTGCTATGTATTTTTGCATTTGGACAGAAAAATAATGTAAAACCCAGCAAGACAAAACTTATTTAACCATTAGTGTGAATGATTTGGTCAGTAGAAACCCTTACTAATAGATGATTTCAGGGTATTTTGAGTACTCATAAATGATTGTGGATTTCATAAGGAATGCTTGTTTTTAAACAATTATCGTATATTCTGCTACTGCTGCACTTGTCAGATGATAGAAGCATTTGCTTCTGTAGTGCTTGAGCAGCTATGAGTGGTATTTATCTGGTTTAAATTTAGTGTAACAGAACCCGCCATGGGCAGTAGTGTAATAACAAGACAGATCTGAGTTACACTGTTGAACAAATCATCAGATGTTGAGTTGGTTTTATTTTACTTAATTAGGGGGTGGTTTCACAGACCCAAATAGCACTACTCTTGGACAACTTTACCTTAGGTAACAAGGTAGTCCAAGATTGGTGCAGGGTGTCAATTTTATTAAAAAAAGCTTTGTGTCCAAGGGACAAAATGCTAAAAAAAAACTACTTGTCCTCATAAAAATCTACTTGCCCCCTCCCCGTCGCACAAAACACAATCAAAAAAGTAGAATATAACTTGTAGAATTTTGGTTTTATTAAGTGAACACAATCAATCAATTAGTGATTAACATGGGCCTTGTAGCTTGACTGGTTCACAGAATTCTTCAAGATACACAAAAGGTTCCCTGTGACCCCACCTAACCTCAACAAATGTATAACATACTTTAAGAAAATGTTCATTTCAGTTCAGTTTGGAACACATTTGCTTGTAAACTAAGAGTGCAACTATAATAAGCAGTACTTGGAGTTATTCAGATATAAAAATAGCTTCTGTCTGGTTTTTCCACTCTTTCTCTAGAAGCTGAATTACAGGTGTTTTAGTTAGTTGCATAAGATACGAAACGATTACTGCTGCTTTGTGGAATTCTGATTTTTCTTGGTTCTTACAGTTTTGTAACTGCTGAACCCCATATTTTTAAAGGACTTGTGTATAACCTGTCATGTTTCTCTGCATTCTTTTACTGTTTTGCCCCAAATGCATGCAATATTTACAGTAGGCTCCATCAAATTCTGCAAAGACTAAATATTTTTCTTTTTTTATTTCTGTTATATACAATTGTATTATATGTATTTTTTTTTGCCATTTTTTGCCGAAGAGAGTTTGTCTTGAAATGCTTCTAAACAGTAAACTTTCCTTTTTTTTTTTTTAAACTTTATTAGATTGCTGGATTTAAATGTCAGGTTCATGTATTAAGAAAGCAGTATCACTTATTTGCTAATTTACAAAAAATGTAAATAATACCATAAGTTTAAAAGCCTAGTCTGTGCCTTGCCAAAGGCTTGCTTGGCAGCCATTTCTTTGTAACCATAGTCGATCAGCTAGCCAGTCAGAAGTGATATGGGTGGGATGTAAACATATTTTAAAATGTCTGTGTTTAGGTGCTAGACTTCTGCAATTCAGTTTTCAGAAACTTGCGTGGCTCTCTAGAAATATACCCGGAGTGTTTTTCTAGAACAGAACTAATATAGGAATAATAATTTAAAACTATTTGTCCAACGGGCAAAGTATAACTGCAAAATTTGTTGTCCCTCACACAAATCTTGTTGTCCCAGATGTCAGGCAATGTGAAATGCACACCCCTGTTGGTGTTAATCGGAGTCTGTGCAACTCGGGTAAATGTATAAAATATGCTGAGGTTTAGGAGAAACCTCTTTTCTGAGCTGTAGTTATTGTCCATATTAAGTTTCTTTAGTGATTCTTTTCAAATATAAGCATACTCACTGGATAACATGATTTTGTGTGTTCAAGTTCAATGATTTATTTAACAATGCAAACTATTGATGTCTCCAATCTGTAGTCTATTTACTACTATATACTGAAATGATGACATAAAATAACCTTAAAATATGTACAATAATATAAAGTACATCCTGTGTATAATGCACATGACTTGAGCAGCCTTGGGGTACATCCCTTGTGTAAAGCACAGCTTATATTGTAATGCTGAACCCATTTAAAAATTTGAAACATACAGGGTGCACGGTATACTTTGTAAATTATGGTTATTGTGTTTTTATTTGGCAGAAACGCCCAAAAGGAGAAGTTATTCTTCTAAAGTAGCACATGTCAGTTGCTAAATAAAATTGTACATTTGTATAGAATTTCATTTGCACCCTCTCTTTTTTTTAATGGAATCATGCAGCACTATTTTTTTTGTACCTATAGCAGAGGTCATCAACATTTTATTCCCACACTGTTTGCTGTATAGCAGTGGCTTAATATTCTGTGTTTATAGGAATATAATACCTTGCACTAGTGCCTACTTATACTGCCTTTGCACATTATGCTTTTCTGAACTGGTTAAAAGTTAAGACCCCGTAAGAAGTATGTTATGCAAGTTTAAGTCATTATCAGTGCATGCAATACATTTTAGAGCAGGGGTCTCCCACCCTGGTGCTGGAGAGCCCCTATCCAACAGGTTTTATAGCTGTCTTTCCATCATCAGTGGCTAAAGATCTGGAACACCTGTTAATCTTGAGTAATTAAGTCAATAACTGGTTCAGTTAAGTAACTGAGAGATTGGTTGAAATGAAAACCAGCAGCCTCAGTAGCTCTCCAGGACCAGGGTGGAGACCACTCTTTTAGAGGATAGGCTACTGGCTAAGATTACTTATGCTAATGCAACTGTATATTTCCTCTTACACCTCTACTGAATCAGTGTTGTATTTAGGTCTAAACACAACCCCAGCTGATTGCTTAAATGTCACTCTGCATACATGCAAGTATTGTAATCGTGGATGTGTTTCCAGCACAGGGTTAAACCGTGGAATGGTGTATAAGTGGGAGTTGGTAACAGTACAAGAGCGAAGGGAAGACATGTTTAGATATTTGGCCCACCTCACTTCTTAAGGGCTAGAGTTTTCCATTGTAATGGAAGTTCAACTGACTGTTTGACATCCTGTAATCTGTTTTTAATGTCTTCAATATTTACAGTCAACAAATGCATTTGAGTGAGTTTAATATACTGTTATGACACTGTCTGGTTTTTTAAAATTTTTATTACTTTGGCTATTGGTTAACCTCATACTCCAGACACACATCTCATGAAGAATTGAGGGCTGTAGTGGCACTCTGTTGAAACATGGCATGTATTACCAGACTTCACTCAATAACAAATTGCTGTTGAGACAGTCACAAACTTCATGGCTACATGTAGACAGGCGATTTATTTGAAGTTTTACGGTATATGGGTTCTTCTGGATTAATGTATTACTTTAATTAAAGCTTAACAGAACAACTGTACGGTAGTATTTGTAAAAATGCTGCTTTGGGGTTGTCTGATGACAGATTGTTACCGTTAACTGATTGTACAGTAATTGTTGCCCCAGGAGATCTTGGTTGGAACTAAATGCGTCAGATAGCAGGCTTGTATGGTGATGGTGGAGTTTCCTGAGTGACTCCCCATCACTGCCTTTGCTGCTAGGATCAGTGTGCTGTGTATATATAGTTCACCTCTTTTAAGGTAATATAATATAGTTAAGAATGGTCTGCTGTAAATTACATATATTCAATTCTGTCATTTAAATATTGAAAAAAAAACTTCCTTTTTTTTGGTTTTCATTTGTGTAGTACCTGTCCCATAGAGTATTTTAGCAATTTGCTTCTTCAACCTTTAAATAGTGTGCTGTTCCTGGATAAATTGTTTCTCATGGTATCCATAAAAGCCCTCCTAGGAGGTTATAAAGGTGCCAAACAGAAGAATATGATTGTGTGCTGGATTTGACCTAGATATGCTTTGTTTGAAGAATGGAACAGGGGTTTGGATCATCGGATGAACACAAAGCTATTGTATAAAGCACTGTAGTGGGTGACGCTGGCATTGCTCAGTATTTGCTCAGTAAACACTCTCGGTCTAAACTTTTTGACCTACACAGGGTTTTTCAATTGACATTCTATCTAAAGCATTTAAGATAGAGCACCTTTTAAACAGACCTTTTATTGTGAGAATATCGGTCTATCTACAAATATTCCAGTGAGTCGTCATGCAGAGCCTTTGCAGTGCACTGTGAAATTTCTCACTGTTTATTTTTAAATAATGCAGTGTCAAGACTACACAGTGTTTGTTTTTCTTTTGTTTTGGTTGAAACCAGAAATTTTAAAGCAATAGAAAGCATGCTGGTCATTGGTTTAGGGAAAAAAAAAAAATACATTATATATATATATATATATATATATATATATATATATATATATATATATATATATATTTTTTATTTCCCCTAAACCAATGACCAGCATGCTTTCTATTATATATATATATATATATATATATATATATATATATATATATATATATATATATATATATATATATATACAGTACTGTGCAAAAGTTTTAGGCAGGTGTGAAAAAATGCTGTAAAGTAAGAATGCTTTCAAAAATAGACATGTTAATAGATTATATTTATCAATTAACTAAATGCAAAGTGAGTGAACAGAAGAAAAATCTAAATCAAATCCATATTTGGTGTGACAACCCTTTGCCTTCAAAACAGCATCAATTCTTCTAGGTACACTTGCACAAAGTCAGGGATTTTGTAGGCATATAGTCAGGTGTATGATTAAACAATTATACCAAACAGGTGCTAATGATCATCAATTCAATATGTAGGTTGAAACACAATCATTAACTGAAACAGAAACAGCTGTGTAGGAGGAATAAAACTGGGTGAGGAACAGCCAAACTCAGCTAACAAGGTGAGGTTGCTGAAGACAGTTTACTGTCAAAAGTCATACACCATGGCAAGACTGAGCACAGCAACAAGACACAAGGTAGTTATACTGCATCAGCAAGGTCTCTCCCAGGCAGAAATTTCAAGGCAGACAGGGGTTTCCAGATGTGCTGTCCAAGCTCTTTTGAAGAAGCACAAAGAAACGGGCAGCGTTGAGGACCGTGAGGCGCGGTGGTCGGCCAAGGAAACTTACTGCAGCAGATGAAAGACACATCATGCTTACTTCCCGCTAATCGGAAGATGTCCAGCAGTGCCATCAGCTCAGAACTGGCAGAAAACAGTGGGACCCTGGTACACCCATCTACTGTCCGGAGAAGTCTGGTCAGAAGTGGCCTTCATGGAAGACTTTAGGCCAAAAAGCCATACCTCCGGCGTGGAAACAAGGCCAAGCGACTCAACTATGCACGAAAACACAGGAACTGGGGTGCAGAAAAATGGCAGCAGGTGCTCTGGACTGATGAGTCAAAATTTGAAATATTTGGCTGTAGCAGAAGGCAGTTTGTTAGCCGAAGGGCTGGAGGCGTGCACGAATGAGTGTCTGCAGGCAACAGTGAAGCATGGTGGAGGTTCCTTGCAAGTTTGGGGCTGCATTTCTGCAAATGGAGTTGGGGATTTGGTCAGAATTAATGGTCTCCTCAATGCTGAGAAGTACAGGCAGATACTTATCCATCATGCAATACCATCAGGGAGGCATCTGATTGGCCCCAAATTTATTCTGCAGCATGACAACGACCCCAAACATACAGCAAAAGTCATTAAGAACTGTCTTCAGCGTAAAGAAGAACAAGGAGTCCTGGAAGTGATGGAATGGCCCCCACAGAGCCCTGATCTCAACATCATCGAGTCTGTCTGGGATTACATGAAGAGAGAGAAGCAACTGAGGCTGCCTAATTCCACAGAAGAACTGTGGTTAGTTCTCCAAGATGTTTGGGCCAACCTACCTGCCGAGTTCCTTCAAAAACTGTGTGCAAGTGTACCTAGAAGAATTGATGCTTGATGCTGTTTTGAAGGCAAAGGTTGGTCACACCAAATATGGATTTGATTTAGATTTTTCTTCTGTTCACTCACTTTGCATTTAGTTAATTGATAAATATAATCTATTAACATGTCTATTTTTGAAAGCATTCTTACTTTACAGCATTTTTTCACACCTGCCTAAAACTTTTGCACAGTACTGTATATATATCTCTCTATCTATATCTATAGATAGATAGATAGATATAGTAGAGATGTTATTGAAGGCATCTGTCAGGTTAATAACTATTGGGAGAATCTAATGGGTGAGGAAATCCATGGTCATGCCATCCTTTAGTTTTAAATAAATGTTTTAAATCCATTGGATTTATATGGATCATGATGACGGTAGGATTTGGGGGATCAAAAAGCACTGTCTAAGAGCTATGTGTTCAAATCACTGGATTTTTTATGGATTTTATGAATGGTTCGCGCATGATCCAGGAAACACTTGGTGGCAGCGCTCCAGATGGTTTTGGGTCTGGGAGTAACTTACCCTCTAATTTTAACACTGAGAGTAAAATGTATTTTCAGGAGGTAAAATGCAACATTGCCTTGAAGTCATGAGTAATCTCGATAAATACTGTACAGTCTTTAATGGTAATGAGGTAGGCATTGAAAAAGAGCCTTCCGTTTTACCTGCAACATTACTTTGAAATGCTGTATAACCACACATGTGTTCTACAAAGTTCTTTATCGGCTCAGCCAATTTTTTTCTAGGTATCACACTGACTCATGTTAAAACTTCAATATAAAGCCATACAGATAAATAAAACAAGGACATGGATTAATAAGTTATAAAATTAGTTCATTTAATATTATAGGGACCTTTTTTTAGCTGTTGCCTCTGCCGATGGTTCCAGTTGGATTTGTAGCTGGACTGGGGTGTTTATGCTTCAACCTGTGTAGCTTCGAATTTTTCTTATTCTTACTGAGATTGGCTGCAAATACAATAGGGCTAGACAGAGATTGGATAATGTTTGTTGGGTTGATTTTACTTGTGTACAGTTTCTAGTAACTGAAGACATTGTATTCTGGGAGATGTAGTTGTTAGTGGACGTTTTAGGGGAGACGGGAGGGGAGGCAGACAAGCTGTACAGCAAACTTGCTATGCGTGTTTTTACGCATTCAATTTAAATTTAGTGCATATTTCTGATTTTTTAGTGCGTGAAAACAGCAGGTACGCAGCTTATCTGGACCCCTGCTTGGTGATATTCACAAGAAAGATGAACCCTTATCTCTAAATTATCTGGTGATTGTAGACTGTGAACACAGTATACTGTTTAGAAATGATCTTGCCTCCTCAATGAAAGTAACACAATAATTTGCTATATGTAGAGTAGGCTTCTCTCTTATCCAATACAAATCTCCTGCTTACCTCTTACTGTATGGGTCCCCTTGCAATAAGTAGTTAACCAAGGTCCACTGGTGCCCATAACATCTGCTCTAGTGTACGCTGATGATACTTAATGCTGGACTGAAGAAGATGGTTTGAGTTCAAAAGGTCATTGCCTGACTTCTTTATCCCTAAGGTTATCACAACATGAAGTCACTAATTAAGCAGCCATTTTTAGATTCGCAACACATGTTGATGACAGCTTAGCTAGTGCTTTACTCATACGGGTAACTGTTTAAATTGTGAGCTTCAGCTGCTTTTGTCATTTTTTTAATAAAAAAAAATATTTGTAATCATTTGTTCTACAATAGGTTGCCGAAAGAATTAAAAACAAAATATGTAAAAAAATAGGTTTCTCTTATTCCCTTTGATGCAGTTACTAGAAATGTATTATATTTGTATCACATTATGGGAAATTGAATTGAAATGGTGGTTGATCTAAATACAGTTGTCATTTAAAATCATTAAAATATTAGTCTTTTTTTTTTCTTCATATGTTTACAATCTGGAATAAACTAAACATCCAATCACTATAGTCTTACCTGTCATCCCAATCCAGGCATGCGTGAGTGTGGCTTCCCCATTAAACAGAAAGGGGAAGCTACACAAAGGCCATTTCACAAGATCTGTAAGATGAGCCGCTTTAATCTTCAAGCCTTTAAGAAAAGTTGGGTAAGAGTGCAGTGCCTTGGCATTCTTGAAAGAGAAATGTAATTGTTGCATCATTCCTCACTTCTTGGTAAAATAGATGTACTGTAGAATAAATGCTGGTCACTTTCTGATTATTTGGGGGCAGATTTGTTAAATGTGATGTTATATGTAACATGGACACCCAAATCTGCCTAAATAATTAGTCCCTCTTGTGCACCAAAAATGGTAAATGGGATTTCAGATGCAACATGAAAACCACAAGTCTCAAATTGGCCCCAGTAATCAGATGGCTCATTTAAGAAATGTTTCCTGACTTTGAAGTTACTCATCGTTTTGGAAACCATTTTAGGCTAAAGCAATACTAATCTTGAGCCATTTCTCTACTTTTACTTTTAAGCAGGGTTTATACCAACTACAGAAGGTTAAAAACAATGAAGAGGTTGGGTATACAGCATGCTGTTTCTCTTTAAACTATGGCTTAGTCATTGGGACAAGTTCACAAAGTATTAACTCCAGGGCAAAACACCAGTTTCTTATAAAAAGAAAAAAAGCTAGTAATGCTGTAAATCTAGTATGCACCTTCCAAAGTGAGTGTCGTCAGAGAAATGTAAATTAACCTAAAAAACAACTTTGCACTGGAGCAAATGCTGTGAATAATAAAGTGAATGTTATCCAGATTGTGTTCTGTTTTTAAATAGAGTAGGTTTTATTTTGTGAATTAGTTGTTGGGCTGACCCTGTTTTGCAGATGTAGTACAGTAGCTGTAGTAAGTAGCTCCTTATGACTTTAAAGTTAGAAACACTTCATGCAAAGCCTGTGTCATCAGGCCAAGCAGCATTACTTTGCAACTAGAACCTGTTTAAAGAGAGAAACCCTTTGCTTATATTCAAACCAGCATGCCATTCTAAGGTCTTAGGTATTGCATATGGCTACCCACTTAACGATTTCAAACTGTTATTAGCTTAAGAACAGCAAATCCTATTAAAGTTCTTCATTTTAAATGAATATGTTGTCAGCTGTGTGGATACTTCAGTCATTAATGACGCCTCTGATTAGGTCTTCAAACCGTGATGGGCATGTTGACTTTTCTTTGAGTCAAGATTATTATCATGTTTAATAAGTACAGAATTCTTCTTCTTCTTCTTCTTCTTCTTCTTCTTCTTCTTCTTCTTCTTCTTCTTCTTCTTCTTCTTCTTCTTCTTCTTCTTCTTCTTCTTCTTCTTCTTCTTCTTCTTCTTCTTCTTCTTCTTCTTCTTCTTCTTCTTCTTCTTATTTTAAATCATTTTGATTTAACAGTTTAAAACTGTTTAACATTATTTAACAAGTATAGATTTGAACTTCAGACCAACCTTGCTGACCAGACCTGGGCTGTGATAGCCAGCTGAGTTACATTCTCAGCATGTGGGGTGACATATACTCCCCACTGAGCAGGTGTCCACTTCGGTCTTTGCCAGGGTGTTTTCCCACTTGGCCGTAGAGTTGAAACTCAAAGCAAGTTTTAAATATCAGGCTAAACTAGTTGAGGGGGTCGGGGGATGGGTTGGAGGTGAAATCATGGACTTAAGACTTCAGATGACATCAACCTTTGCAAAACAACCTCAACAGCAACCCTTTCTTTAAAAGAATTGTCGTTGACATTGGAAATGTGATTGCAGTAGTTAAAGGATGTTTTATATAAAAGGGTGTTCTGAATGTGTTGCATGCTCTGATTTGGCTGCCCCTGTCCTCACTTTTAATTTGCTAAATTAGGCAAAGAATTTATAAGGGTGTTTGTTGGGAAACTGTTGTGGAGCATGTCTGACAAAATAATACCATTTAAACCTTTGAGAAACAAAAGTAAATTGTTCTGTTCGTAAGGTTTAATTAAAGTGGCTTGATAATGCAGGCAATATATTGGATCATTGGCAAGCAGTACAGTAATTCATTAAACTGTAAGTTACAAATAGAGTGAAGTGGACAGAGCTCATGGGATATATAAGTGTTTCTGTTGTTGAGACAAAATGTATCCATTTAAAGAGCTTTTTAAATCGGCCTAGATTTTTGGCTTCAGCTTTGCATTGGTAAGTGTTTCTGGGAGCCACAGCGAAGTGTGTGATGCAGTCTTTTCACTTTTCAAACTTGCATTTAAATAATAAATAGGTTGCAGATATGGGTGAATGAATCACTCATTAGGCTATTCTATTTCTTTTTTAAAAATCAGGGAATTGTTTCTTGTTTTTACATACAGTAACTGATCCTTTTGGACGTTATTCTGAAAACTATATATCATCCATGTAAGTTTCACCTTTAGATATAGGTACAAACCTCTTTACTAAAGCAGAACTGATGAAATATTTTAACTGTTAAACAGGCTTATTGTTTTGGATTCCTCCAATTTATTTAAATACGAACTGGACACTATGCAATGTTCCTTAGTGTGCTGGCATTTAAGGATACAAATGCATATCTTTAGATGTTAAATATGCTGAAGTACAGTACCGGATTGTACCATTTAATATGGTCAAATAATAAAGCGCTTACCGAATGTCTGAATAACGTATACAAGATTTTCAGTCAAATTGGAAGCAAGTATGTCAATTCTGAGCTTACAGCAAGGAAGAATGTATAACGTTCACTACAGTTTAATATACAGAACAGCGTAAACACAACAGAGATGGCTTACATGGCGCCCCAGGAAAGTCTTGTTTCGCCACAGACCCAGTGGCGTTAAAATGTCATGTGTTGTAACGTCAGTTACTGTAGGATGCATTATTAGATAGGGACAAAAGCCCAGAGAGTACGTTTCAAGTATATCAGATTTATAGTTTGCTCCAGGGGAAGGAGTTTTTACTTGTTTAGTTTGTCTGAACAGTCTTTTTTTTTTTTTTTCCTCATCTGCATGGTAAACCCATTTCCCAAAGCAATCGAAAAACTGTTCCACAGTTCACGTCTGTTACTATCTGCCTTCATTGAAATTGAAGTAATGTAAAATTTTGATATTTAGGAAATCTGACCAACAGAAAAATTGTATTTTTAACTACAGTTTTTTAAAAAAATTTTAATAAGCTTCTGAAAAGTTTGTACAATTTTTAAATTTCAATAAAATAATGAATGTAAGTTTTAAAAAAAAGGTAACTACAGTATTACTAAATATGCAATTCTAAACTGAAAGAACGAATCCAAGAAAATAAAACATATTGAAATGTTTTTTTTTCTTTGTGTGGTTTGATGTTGGGTAACAAAGTTGACGGTAATATTGCATAGCCTTTGTAACCGAGTGATGTATATTTGTAAATTCAGTGTTTACAGTTCATGTATAGTTGTGTGTGTTTTGGTCCGAAGTTCAACCAGCAGATAAGTTTGCGTACCTGCTGATAGTGAAGAAATGTATCACTGACTCCATAATTTAACTTTATCAGTAACCTCTAAAAATCAATACTGTTTTAATTCTGGTCTCCTTTTTCACCCTTGTGCAGGCCACGTGCAGGACATTATGTGGGCGGCTGCCTTTTTAAGCCTTGTTATTTATAGCACGGCACCAATGTGGTGTTGACAGTTACTAGCAGACACAGTTGTGTGAATTTGTTTACTCAGTACTGTTGTTCATCGGTTGTCCCAGAGTCTAAATGAGTCCTCTCCTCCAAAGTTCTACTGTACCTTACTGTAACCTTATCTGAATAATATAATGGTAATATTTTACAATAGTAAGACATTCATTGTGGTTACAGTTGAACAGACACGCAGGTAATTGTTACGGCCTGTTTGCTAATAGTGACCTTTATCCATGAAAGGCTTACTTAATACTTTACTAATGAATGAACAAGATAAATGTTGTATTGTTTGCCTTCATCTTTCTTATCATTTTACTTGACGTTGGATTGATACTTAGACTTTTAAAGTACAATGACAACTAGCAGTAAAAGCTTTTTTTTTTAATAAAAAAAATTATTGAGCTGCTTGCAGATTAGTGAATAGTAGCTGTTTTGACGAACAGAAGTTTATTATGAAAGTGATTGTTACAGTACAGTAGGTTAGTTGAAGAAACATGCCCTATTTTAGTTTTAGACAATAGTTTAAGACTGTCTTGACTGCAGCTTTTCCCACCACACTGTTGTAAAAGTATTTGTTTCTCTCTTGCATATCTCTCAGTACTGCCAGCTCTGTTAAACAGATGGCATCTGTAAGGTTAAAGTTTATTTAATCCTTGGAAGGAGCTATTTCTACTATGTAAAGTAAACAAATAATGATGTAACACAGACACTGAAATTCAGATTTGAGTTCTATGTGCAGTAGCGCCCTGTAATTTAATAACTGTTTTAACCTGATACAGGTTTAAAATCTACCATTAATGCATAATGGTTTGAGTAGACAATGCCTGTTTTGTAATATGCTTGATTTTTATATATTTTTTAATGGAAGATCTGCAAATTCTGCTTCTAAGGTTTATACACTGTTGGCTACTGTACATGCCCTTTCTATGTATGAAAGAGGCATCAGTATGCAGGCCCAGTACAGTGCACACTTAATAATTTTGGATAACGAAGGATGCTTTGAATATGTTACTGCTTCAGATAATCAAGATGTATTTAAGAAGTGACTTTAAGTAGGTTCAGTCACATTTCAGATCCTTTTATTTAGCTAGTACTTTTAGGTGTTGTATAATCATAGTACATATAATTCTTTCCTCCTTGTTTTTAATTAAGTATATATATGTCTATATATTCATTTCTTCCTTTTTCAGATCTAGAACCAGATGACTGTGCATCGTTTTACATCTTTAATGGTGACCAGTCTCAGTCTGTTGTCCACCAGCCCTTAGGCATCCCTCGCCATGGAATGCAGTCACACTCTCCTATCATTTCACCTCCACCTCGGCTACAGGCGCACAAGAACTATGAGGGGTCTTGTGATATCCAAGAATCCAGATACAGTCCAATGGGTGGACCCAAAGCCTTTGAGTGCCCTAGTATTCAGATAACCTCCATCTCCCCAAGTTGTCACCATGGAATAGAGGCAAACGATGGCGAGCTACAAGCAGGTGGTTCAGATAATGATTACCATGAAAGACCTTTATCAAGGGACCACCTTTATCTTCCTCTTGATCATTCTTACAGGGATTCCTCCTTAAGTCCTAGTCCCGCTAGCAGTATTTCTTCCAGGAGCTGGTTCTCGGACGCTTCCTCATGCGAGTCATTCTCTCACGTGTACGATGATGTAGACTCTGAGCTCAATGAAGCTGCTGCCAGGTTTAATATCGGGTCTCCCTTGGCCTCTCCGGGTGGATCACCAAGGGGCTGCGTGGGAGACGAGTCCTGGCAGCCAACCTACGGGTTTGGTCATTCTTTGTCTCCAATGCAATCTCCAGGCCATTCGCCCAGAGCCAGTATCACTGATGAAAACTGGTTGAGCCCTAGGCCACCTTCAAGACCATCCTCAAGGCCAACTTCCCCTGTGGCAAAAGGCGGCACTCCAGTGCTGACATCTGCTACCCCGGCTCTCTCTCTCCCCACCACTCCCCGAGTCCCTCCCCCGGACACTCACCCAGAGGCAGCGTGACAGAAGATACTTGGATAAGCAATACAGCTCTTCACAGCGGACAGGGCCATAGCCCTGGAATAGCACCATTTCAGTGCTGCCCTTCTGAGGCAGACATCCCCTCCAAAACCAGGAAGACCTCTCAGGACCAGACTGCCACACTGTCCGGGAAAGTGGAGCAATGTCTGGATGATCCTGGAAACTTGTCACCGTCCCTAGGGTCCCCAGTAGATGATGCTCAGCATCTACTGAAGAAAGATGGGCCTGGGGAACAGTTTCTTTCTGTTCCTTCACACTTCACTTGGAACAAACCAAAACCAGGCCATACTCCCATCTTTCGGTACGTACTTGTTTGCACTTTGTATAAATGTATTCTTTTTTTCAGCCTGCAGCAAGAACAGACGCAAGATGCCAGATTTCCAGGTTCTAAGGGCATTAACTAATCCTTAGCTAAAATTTTCTAAAACATTCACCCATAACAAACGCCCTCAATCATACATTCTATAAAATGTTACAACGTGCAGGTTCATTTCTGTTAGTATTTTTGATTGTAAAGGAAGAATGCAGCTTTAATTACTGTATAATTTGCTTTTTACACTATTCATTTTTATTGTATCATTGCTTTAACTGTATAGAGCCAGAAAATCAGAAAATGAATAATACAATTCTTACATAATACATTATAAAAACAGCAGTGTTTTTTTAATGCCAGATGCTATTTTACAAAAAAAGAGGCAACTAATTAAGTAAGTGACTATCTTTCAAAGGTGGACAAGTTCCATTAGTTGTACTTTGTTCAGTGGGATTCCAAGTGTGACCAGACATTAATGCAGGGTCTGGTTTTCTTACATTTCCAGTTGTCATTTATCCTCTGACTGTATGCTTCATTAATTGTTATACAAGGCTCCCCCCCAAAACAGTGATCTATTCACTTTTCATGAAACATATCTATAACTGGCTACAACTCGTAACTGGCTGGCTGAAAAAACAGAAAAGAGACTTAAAAAAAGATATTCATGCTGAGTCAGCATCTTTAAAATTAAAAGAATAGGAAATTGCAAAATGAGTACCATGTGATTCTGCATACAGGACATGACAATGCTGGGTTACCTCTCTGAACAGTATCCATTTAATATAGTTGTACAGCAACATCAATATGCACTTCCAAGTGCCAGTCAGTGTTTACTTGCAACTGCTGCATTTGACTGTTTTAAAAATGAATGTAACCCATGACATCAAATTGATAATATGCAGTTTATACAGTATGTAAAATAAATAAGAAATGTAATCAGAACTGATTTAAAACAAAATCAGTGAACATGGTAAGCTTGCCAGAGATGCCTGTTTTACTAGGATGTTTTGTCCTGTACTGCCAGTTAGTCGTCACAATTACATGAGCCACTGCACTCTAACAAGCGATTTAGTTCCTCTAACAGAAAATTAATGGCTATTGTTTATAATCAGCCGGCCAAATATTTGTTTCAACCAGGAGCTAAATATTTATAAGCGGTGGCTTAAAGTAAACTTGTGTTCAGGGTCTCTGAAATGTCTCTGTGTGCATCATAAGTATAAAATGTCAATGTTACATGTCTAGGAAAGGGTAATGCCACTCTAACCTGCAGACCACTTTAGTAGTATACTGTAAAATAGCATGTGTAATTTCAATTCTGAATAGAGGCAAGTCTGCTGACACACTGTAAAATGATAATGTTTCCCTTCCTTGAGTTTATAGGAAAACCACATAATAAAAGACAAGAGCAGCCTTTTAAGGTGTTGCATGCATGCAGCTGAGTTTAGTTACTCTTCTTCCCTGGAGCAACTTTGAAAGGATTTCCATAAGAGTATGATATGCCACTTTTTTTCCTACAATGCCCATTACTTCAAAATACACTTTAGATTGAATTGACTGCTTTAACTTTAATGCCATAATCAGATCAGATAGTGTATACAATACAAAGGACTTTATTATGGCAGCATGGGCTCATATAAAAACACTAACTTAAAGCTGCAGTGTCGTACAATTGTTTTGAAATGCATACTAAAATATATTGGAAACCACTTCCAATCACTACTGCAGGAGTAGTTGGTTATGGAAGTCATCTTCAAGCTCTGTTATAGCCCATGGAGCTATGGAAATAAGATTGCCTTATTAAGCTAATATTTAATTAGGAATTCCTTCTGCTCACATACTTTAACATTTTGCTCAAAACTGGAATATGTATGGAATTGTAACTAACCGACGCTAAAGCATTTAGTTTGGATTCATAGATTTTTTTTTACCTGTATGTAAACCTATTATGGACCTATTTTTTCCTGTGACATATTGCTGCTACAGCAGGGAGGGGAGCTGAATGATACAGTAACTGTGAATAGATCACAAACACCTGTACTTTTTGGATGCCAAATGTTGGAAAATGTAACGCCATGTTTTTTTTTTATTTGTACTGTTTAATGTTGGGTACAAATTAAGCAGAATGTGCTAGTAATTCATCAGGAAACTGTTTAAAGTGCTCTCCAGCAAGTCATTATTTTCTAGAATGCAGCTGTTCAAACACAAATGTAGACTTTTAATAAATAAAGCATTTGAAAAGCAAGAAACTCAAGAATAATACAAGGAATGTAGTGTACAGTGGTTCAGGGAAATTGCATACAGATATTCAGAAATTATTTGCTTTTCCCGTAAATCACTACACTTCAAAAAGTGCTTTGGATTGTTTTTAATAGTCTTTTACAAATGTGAAATGCTCAACCTTTTTTTAATTTAACACTGGGCAAAGTTGTTGTGTTACGTATTCTCAGTATTGATGATTTTCTTAGGCTTCAGGTGCTTGTGAGTCTGGAGTGGCATTGGGGTGTGGAGCCTTTCACCTCAAGATTTAATTACACTGCAGGTTGTCACTTGCATTTAATCACAGTGAACTTCAGGTCTGGGTGAAATAAGTGTATTTAGTTGCTGGCTTAGCCCAGGCCCATGACCGCTACTAACATCACAAAGTCAGTATTGCAGTCAGTACGGATTGGTACATTTGATGGCATTTTGTTTATATATATATATATATATATATATATATATATATATATATATATATATATATATATATATATATCTCTATATATATATATATATATCATATATATATCATATTGTCCTAGCCTCCAGGGCTCCTAATTTCCTATTTAGATTAGTAAATCCACACCAAGCAGTAAAGGTGTGATTTGTGAATTTGAACTCCACGGTAGGAAAGCTTGTTTTTTTTTTTAAAAACATGCTGACTCTTACCTGTGTCTCAAAATCTGACTCCTAATACTATTTCCTACCATCATATCATTGTGCTTTTGTTAAGAAATTATTATTATTATTACCATACTGTATGTGTTTTAAGAGACCTCACTGTTTTACAAAGTTTTAGTGGTAATTGTTTATTTATTTACGTATTTATTTATCTTTGTGGTTACAGCACATCCTCATTGCCACCATTAGATTGGCCTTTACCAAGCCAGTTCAGTCAGTATGAGTTGAAGGTTGAGGTTCATCCCAAAACTCATCACAGAGCACACTATGAAACGGAAGGAAGCCGAGGAGCGATAAAGGCAGCTTCTGGAGGGCACCCAGTAGTAAAGGTAAGGCACCTGTAAAGGCATGGACATAACACATGATAGGTACAGCACTATTTGGCTTTTATATATACAAAGAAAACTGCAATGTACTGATAGATTTGATTTATTAGTAAAAAAACAAAGTCTAAGCAATGTAATTCTGTTTACAGGACAATCCAGCCGTACCCGTGTGAAAAAGCAACAGTTTGTAGTTAGTTGCTCTATAACTGCAATTGTGACTGCAAATTGAGATTATTGTAATACTAACTGCAATTATAGGGCAGTTAAACGGCAGTCTATTAACTGGAAGTGTTTTTCAAATGACCAATTCTCACGTTTCTCTCATTTTTTATTATATTGGTGATCACCATTCCTTGTCATTCACTTTATTATTAGTTCTGTTTAGCATTTTACCTGTATGGTACCTGTGTGGTTTTCTACATTTAGAAAATTTGTGAACTAATTTCCCTAGATCTTTATCCTAAAATTACTTAAAGCTAATGAGTAACTCCTTCTAACCTATATTGTGTAAACTTTTTTTTTTTTTTTTAAAAGCTAATGTGGGTTTGTAGATGCATAATTTAGATATTCACTTGCAGCTGTGGGACTTTGATACAGGTCAGTCCTCTCTTCCACACCTTTTCTCTGTGCTTTTAATCTAGAACATTTCTTGTTTCAGTGAATGGGTACTTTGACAGATCAGGTGCGCCAACAAGGTCAAGCTTTCATAATCTTTATACTTGTGAGGTTATGTGGACACCTGAATGGGTTAATGTAGTAGTCTAGTAAGTCCTCTTTCTTGGATAATTTGTTTATTAGAAAATTGTGTTTTCTAAACTTGGCTCCTGTCCTTTTCCAATTCCAACAGATATATTTTCTCCTTTTGGATCAGATTAATTGGGGTACTTGTTAAAGGGGTGGGTAGGGGTTCACATCGGAACAGACCACAGTCTCCTCTTACCTGAACTTCTAAATTATCGGTTTTCCTATCAACAATGAATGTAGTATTCTTGCAGCATTCCGAAGTACAGTACTTGGAAGTAAAATTTGGAAATGCAAAAAGCCATCAAGGTTGCCGATCATTGTCTGCTTTTCATTATTTTACTTTGTTTTTAACATTTTAATTGTACCGCCTTTTGTGTATTCTTTTAAAGCGTATACTTTCTTGTAATTTTTTTGTGGAAAAGCTTAGTCTTTTTTCTCTCTGGTAGTTGACAGGTCTGTAACGACTTCTCCTCTTGACAGTAATTGTTCTTTGTTGCTCATTAGGCTGCTTAAGGAAGAAGAAAATGGAGCTTCTTATGGAGAGTTGTAGGCAAATTCCCATCAGAGGTATTCCCTTACGAATTGGGGTTTACCTTGGTTTCTTTAATGTTTCAAGCATACAGAACATAATTTTAACCATCAAAACAGAAAGAAATCCTTATTAACCCATGAGTGAAAGCTTTGTTAATAGAGCCAACTGTCAGATAGTGTGACAGACTGTGATATTTAGTGATTACTTTTAGGATACTTTTGGGTAAATCTGTTTTTTAAATCTGGTTCCATAGCTGATAGGTATAAAACCAGTACGAATCAGCTCAAAGAGGTTCCTTATGTGGTTTATCCTGGAGATGAAAATGCTGCTAAGACTGCAAACCACAACGATGCAGAACATGCAACAAACAAACTTCTGTACCGCTCTACACATTGCGTACCCGGGGGTGGTGAAAGCCATCATTAATAATTAATACTGTAGCATTGCCCTTTAATATGTAAGAATAATTTATAGATTCTCGCTTTGTTATCGTTAATGGGATTCTTGTTTCTTAGAGCATTGTCTCATAAAGCAGTCCTTTATTTTCAAAGCATTTTAGTATAATGAACTCAGTTCAATTTCTGAGTTGATTGTCTAATTTTGTAACTTTAGTAATGGGTGAATTAAAACCCAGCTAGTGGGGCAGGGGGCTTGTTTGTGGAACATGTTTACACTTGACATTAATGTGTAGTAAAAATATTTAGCATAGCTGGTTCATCGTGACTTGCTTGTCTGAGAGTCGAAAATGTATTCTGCCTTTTTGATTAAAACTCAAAAATACAAAAGCTAATAGCCCTGCATATGATTTGATGGTTTACAGGTGGATTATTATTAATCGATACGTTCTGAACATAACTGAACTGGTTTATCTTTTTCAATTAAATACATTTTATGTGTGTAGCAAGTAGGTTTATTTACATTAGATCTGTAGACTATTCGTCATACCTGTTGCTAGGAGGCTTGAAAGCCCACAACCAGTTTGGCATCCTCTGGCCTGTGCGCATTTAATCAGCTTATTGTGTTTTCTAACACAAAGAGAACCCTAGCGTCTCAAAGACATGCCTTGCTGGGGAGCCAGTGCAACCAGGTGCAAGATGCTTTCTAAACTCAGCATCGGGTTTAAAGCTGAAACACTTCAGTACTGTAGTACTGTGAAGTCGGTGTCTTTTTTGTATGTTGCTCATTCAGATATTGTTGTTAGGTTTTCTTACCATTCACAGTTCTGAAGTTAAGATATATAGTGAACAATTAACAATTAACTTTGTCTGCATATAATTTTTTTTTTATTTTTTTTTTTAAGCACCAAGGTTGGAATGTAGCTAATGATATGAGCAGTCTTGCCAGATGGTAAACTTCCCATTGATTGAAAAATGAAGTATAAAATGAATAGATACTGGCCGCATGTGGTTTTACTGTTTTCATGCTTATTGTGTGTACATTATCTCTCTCTCTCTCTCTCTCTCTCTCTCTCTCTCTCTCTCTCTCTCTCTCTCTCTCTCTCTCTCTCTCTCTCTCTCTCTCTATATATATATATATATATATATATATATATATATATATATATATATATATATGGGTAGATGGACTATATGATAAATATCATTCTGTTGAAAATAGGGAAGAGACATACACAATGATAGAAGTAGTGTTATGTCTGTTGTAAATCTAAATATATTTGTTTACTGAAGCTGCAGGTGCTGCTACAGTAACAGGAACTGAAAATTGTGGGGGTTGTCCTGATTTCGGCATATCCTGTAATGACCTTCAGTCTTTGACCTCTGAGCTGTAGTTTTACTTGCGCACACACTGACCTTTGCCATGGAAACGATACAGAAACACAGAATCAACTTGGCAGAGCAGGTGCCTGTGTGTGAAAGTATAGGGTTACTGGAGGGAAGGTTTACATACAATTAATCATTGAAAGTCTGCAGCACCTCATTCTCTATTTGAGGAAGACTGGACTAGATGTTCATGCTTTATATATATATATATATATATATATATATATATATATATAATTTATGTGTATATATACACACACACATATATATATATATATATATATATATATATATATATATATATATATATATATATATATATATATAATGTTTGTTCTTTCTTTTCTTAAGTTTTACAGGGGGATTTTAATACAGTTTTAGATGATCCCGCTGGGATTGTTTTTGCTATTACTGGAGCATACCAGTGGAACAGATGCGGACCAAAATAAACAAGCTCAATTTAGACGTCCACATGTAATATTATACAGAGGTTTTATTTTAGTTTCAGTTTGCTATCCTAGCGTAAAGGGCGTACAACTGTTTCTCTGGTTTCGGCTGGTAATGTCACTAGTCTAATAGAACTGCAGATTCATCTGCCTAGGCTGCACCTTGCATTTAGCAGCTGGTGAGGGAGGGTTTTGTTCGATTAAATAATGGCAATAACACTGTAGCGTAATATTCTTGTGTAGTCAATGTAATTCTGTCTATTCTGAGTGTCTCAGTATTTCCTTTGTCTTGTACAATGATGAGAATGCAGTGACATGCTTTTCCGCCTGTGCCATCCTTCAGCAAAGACTGCACACCGTTTTCTTATAAGATGAGCCAGGTTTAAAAGGCCAATAGCTGGCCTTAAATGACTTATTTTAATGACTTTCTTTTGTGCCATAAAGAAAACAAACAGATGACATGTATTGCAGCAATGGATATTGTCTATACAGCCCTGAGTTAGTAAATAAAATCATTTTTTCATTTTACAATATGTCTGTAACAAATATCTTTAAAAAAAAAAAAGGAAATAAAACAAATTGCAGGTAATAATTAAAAGAAAAAAAGCATGTGTGTCCAATTGTTTTAATATTTTTTAGATGTTTCTCTTAGATTTAAAATAAATAAATCAATACATAATGGTTTGCCTTTTATTTTTATTATCTGCAGTTTTTCATCACTTTTATTATTATTCTTTGCTGTTGCTTTGTGTTGCTTTCAGTAGAGTGGTCAAGTTCAAGTTGAGCTCCATGCCTGTGAACTGCTGTGACTGTCATAACAATCTCAGGCATCTGATACCGCCCAGGTCATTCCTAAAAAAAATCTTCCTGGTAAATTGAAGAAGCAACGCTGATTCCCTCTCAGCTTGGGTGCACTGCTCTGAGGTCACTTGCACAGCTGCACTGGTGTGTGTGTTTGTTTTGTATTCAAATATAATATTTTATAGTTTAAATCAAGAATTATAAAATTCCATGATTATTATTTATTTATTTATTTATTTATTTATTTATTTTTAAGGAAAATAACAATAGTCTAACCTTTCTCAAATAAAATGAATACAAAAAATATTATTTAAAAAAGAAAAAAAACAGCTAACTTGTTTGTAAATGTTGGTAGTCTTTCAACTGTGTTTGGATATTATGATGAAAGCCTTCTAAAATGCATTGTTTCCTTGTGGTTTTTAGAATGTGGGATGTTTTCAGTTAGAGTAGTTTTACTGTTCGTATGAACATATTAAATGGAACAGCAGACAATGGTTTTGTTTTGATCTCAGAGTGTGCACCATATGCTGTGTCTGACACATGAGCTACCGGGGGTTTCTCTCTGTAAACAGCCGGAGAGCACGTTTCTGTTAAGATCTGAAGTTGATTTACTGCCCTCCCGGAAAGTGGTTTTGGCAAACATCTTTCTTTGTCAGCACAGTTTCTTTGTCTTTATTTAATAAACGTATGCCTGGGAGGTCGACCCCAGTGGTATTTTTAACCTTTACCTCCAGTTTCATTTGATTTTGGATAACCACACTTGGTTTTAACAGCAGTGTATTTATATAAGTACAGTAATATAGCTTAAAAATAACAGTGATGCCTTATTCCATGGAAATACACTGTGTTTATCACGTGGGTTCACTTTATACATGTTGCTACAGGAATTTAAGAACATTGTTTCAAGCATTCATACATGGGGATCTTTTTGCCTGCTTCTGCAGTCTATATATATAAAAAAAGGTTAGACCTTTAGAATTTGTGATATTTCACATTTTGTATTTATTACTATGTTTCAACCATGTTCAAATGATTTATCTACTATTTTGTTCTACTATTTTGTTCACCTCTATATGGGTCCTATTGTATGTCCAACTGTCTTGCCTAAACAGTAGAATTTGAATTGACATAACTTATAATTTTACAGTAAATTAAGTATAAGAAGTGTAGTCTGCTTGGGAGTTATATTTGCTTTGCAGTGGCTCGCTTCAAACCAGCAGTAAAATCTCCTTTCAGGCCATTACGTAATGTTGTGCATGTTTTTTTTCCCCTGCACACCCTAAAGATTAATTAGCTGGAAAAAACGGTATGCAGTTACTTGCCGTCATGTCATTGAAATAAATCTTGCAAGCTGTTTTTTTTTTTTTTCTACAGTGAAAAAAGGAAGATGTTTGTAAAGCCAATGTTAATAGGCAAGAGGTCATGTGGAGGAAATGGTACAGACAAAAGGTCATAAAAGGATATTGTCTTCAACCTGCCATCAGTGCCACCCAAGGTGGAGATATAACATGGCTTTGCTTTAGGATCTGACTGTTCTGTCACAATATTTCTCTATTTTTGGGGTACAGAGAAGCTTATGTTTGTAAGACAGAATTATTATAGTTGTTTAATAATATGTGATTTCGGTTGTTGCACAAATGCAAGATCTGTACAGGAATAGATACAACTGTTTTGTTTTAATCACTTCTGTAGTACTTTTCAGTTTCGTTTAGAAACATATAGTATTTAATAGTATTTAAAAAACAAACAAACAAAAAAAATGGGTATGTACTACAAGTATTTCTGTGTTAATGTAACCTAACAAGAACAAGGTCACTGTTCAACTGGGGCTCGGTTTTCAGGGACTCCTGGGAGTTTGTTATAAACAAGTTTCTCTGTACCTATAGTTAAGGCACAACCAAGGTTAAATAGCCTGCCCATCTGTTTTGTGCAAACCATAACATTTTAACAGAGTTCCATTGTTGACACTTTTTCTGCAGCAGTAGCCCCTGTAGCTTCCATTAGAAAATATCCATGCCTAAGGAGTTTCTAACCTGCTTTCTCACCCAACTCTGAACATTCACAGGGCAATATTTTCCCTTTAACAGGGGTGTTGTTTATAATGAAACCACAGAACTCCATCCATTGAGAAGTAACTTGATATGCAGGTTGCTCTGTTTTATAATATAAATAATATAAAGAAAAGAAAAAAAAATCCCCACAGAAATAAGTTAAAACCATGCATTTATTTGGTTTATTTATTTATTATTTCATATATATATATATATATATATATATATATATATATATATATATATATATATATATATATATATATATATATATATATATATATATATATATACATATACAGTACTGTGCAAAAGTTTTAGGCAGGTTTGAAAAAATGCTGTAAAGTAAGAATGCTTTCAAAAATAGACATGTTAATAGATTATATTTATCAATTAACTAAATGCAAAGTGAGTGAACAGAAGAAAAATCTAAATCAAATCCATATTTGGTGTGCCCACCCTTTGCCTTCAAAACAGCATCAAGCATCAATTCTTCTAGGTACACTTGCACACAGTTTTTGAAGGAACTCGGCAGGTAGGTTGGCCCAAACATCTTGGAGAACTAATCACAGTTCTTCTGTGGATTTAGGCAGCCTCAGTTGCTTCTCTCTATTCATGTAATCCCAGACAGACTTGATGATGTTGAGATCAGGGCTCTGTGGGGGCCATACCATCACTTCCAGGACTCCTTCTTGTTCTTTACGCTGAAGATAGTTCTTAATGACTTTCGCTGTATGTTTGGGGTCGTTGTCATGCTGCAGAATAAATTTGGGGCCAATCAGATGCCTCCCTGATGGTATTGCATGATGGATAAGTATCTGCCTGTACTTCTTAGCATTGAGGAGACCATTAATTCTGACCAAATCCCCAACTCCATTTGCAGAAATGCAGCCCCAAACTTGCAAGGAACCTCCACCATGCTTCACTGTTGCCTGCAGACACTCATTCGTGTATGCTCTCCAGCCCTTCGCTAACAAACTGCCTTCTGATACAGCCAAATATTTCAAATTTTGACTCATCAGTCCAGAGCACCTGCTGCCATTTTTCTGCACCCCAGTTCCTGTGTTTTCATGCATAGTTGAGTCGCTTGGCCTTGTTTCCAGGTCGGAGGTATGGCTTTTTGGCCGCAAGTCTTCCATGAAGGCCACTTCTGACCAGACTTCTCCGGACAGTAGATGGGTGTACCAGGGTCCCACTGTTTTCTGCCAGTTCTGAGCTGATGGCACTGCTGGACATCTTCCGATTGCGAAGGGAAGTAAGCATGATGTGTCTTTCATCTGCTGCAGTAAGTTTCCTTGGCCGACCACTGCGTCTACAGTCCTCAACATTGCCCGTTTCTTTGTGCTTCTTCAAAAGAGCTTGGACAGCACATCTGGAAACCCCTGTCTGCCTTGAAATTTCTGCCTGGGAGAGACCTTGCTGATGCAGTATAACTACCTTGTATCTTGTTGCTGTGCTCAGTCTTGCCATGGTGTATGACTTTTGACAGTAAACTGTCTTTAGCATCCTCACCTTGTTAGCTGAGTTTGGCTGTTCCTCACCCAGTTTTATTCCTCCTACACAGCTGTTTCTGTTTCAGTTAATGATTGTGTTTCAACCTACATATTGAATTGATGATCATTAGCACCTGTTTAGTATAATTGTTTAATCATACACCTGACTATATGCCTACAAAATCCCTGACTTTGTGCAAGTGTACCTTGAAGAATTGATGCTGTTTTGAAGGCAAAGGGTGGTCACACCAAATATGGATTTGATTTAGATTTTTCTTCTGTTCACTGACTTTGCATTTAGTTAATTGATAAATATAATCTATTAACATGTCTATTTTTGAAAGCATTCTTACTTTACAGCATTTTTTCACACCTGCCTAAAACTTTTGCACAGTACTGTATATATATATATATATATATACATTTGCTGGTGCTTGGAAGAGCAGTATTTTAGTCCTCACTTCAGTGTGTTGTTTGCTAATTGGGTAATGCCTTATTACCTTACCGGGACCAGCTTTAAAAAACTGTATTGCAAGCAAAAAAATAAAAGATTTTCACGTGGAAGTTGCAGTTTGTAGCAATAATTAAATATATGATAAATGAATAATAAAAGCTGTGTTTTCAGTCAGTGGGAGTAGCAGAATGTGTACTGTTGGTACAAGAAGGGAGTATGCCAAGTACCATGTGAAGTGGACAAGGAGACTCTTTTTAGAGATGGAACTTCTTATAGTTTGCAACAAAGAGGCCCTGCAGAAAGAAAAGATGCACATTTTTAATCAATTTAGATTTGTCAAGCTTGCATCCCTGATGAAGAGAGTACCGTTACACTGTGTTATTAAATACATTGAAATCATTTGCAGCCAGTCTCCAGTGAAAGCTTTTCTTCGATTAGTGTTATGGTGCTCGTTGAGCATTTTGATTACACAGAGTACTTGGAACACAGATGTAGGGGATTTGTTTTTATTTGTATTTTTTTATCATTATTGTTAACGTTATGGCCGAACTCTAAAAACAGATTTACATTTAAGATGTATTTCCACAGTACATATGCACCTTTTCTTTATATAAGTTGCTAAAAACTATTTTGCGCTTCAGCAGATAATTGTGTGTGTTAATTCTCAGTATTGCCTTTTAAGTAAGATATTAGATACATAAATGTATTATTTTCTTTCTTTCAGCTTTTTGGTTACAATGAAAAGCCAGTCAACCTACAGATGTTCATTGGAACAGCTGATGATCGCTACTTAAGACCACATGCCTTCTACCAGGTGCACAGAATCACTGGGAAAACTGTGGCTACAGCTAGCCAGGAAATCATCATTGCCTGTACAAAGGTTCTCGAAATTCCTCTTCTACCCGAAAACAACATGTCAGCCAGGTACTTGTCATGACTACTTAAGGGTTACATTATTCATCCTTGAGCGTGCCACTCTTACAGCCTTACAAGCATAAAAATAGCACTCTTGTCCAAAGAATTTATAGTAGTTGGGACTGTAATGTCTTTCACTGTGAATTTTATAGATTTTTAATTGAAACCAACAGCATAGCTAGGCAGAAAGGAAAATATGAGAATATAAGACCATGGGAGTCTAGAGAATAAGCTAATTTTTCCATTTACAGACAAGCATGGTCTATAAATTTTGCATACATTTGTTATAACATCACAGCTTTATTCCGTGGAAGAAATACACATGCAGTCTCAAAGTCTTTCATATTCTATTCACGGCCTAAAATATGTTTATGGTTATTTTAGCAGGCAAAGAGGGAGTTTCCATGTGTGGTTATTAACACGTGAAGTGGCAGTGCACGTGCACGTTTGGGAGAGGATCAGGTTTGTGGCTGAAAATAACGGCCACAGAGAGGTATAGGATAAATCTCATTTACTAGTGAGCATGACGTAAAACACAGGAAATCCACAGCCATTTTCACATGGAAGTCCGCATTTCATGTGAAAACGTCCATTGCTCCTAATCTAGACAACCTTGGGAGCGTAAGTGGAAGGCATCTGACACAGATCTCTATAATCCTACGTCTCCGCCGGTTTTCAGACATGATGATCTGTAATAGCTGGGTTGGACAGTTTCATTATATACCTTAGGTTAATAATTTTCTTTTTTCTTTAATTAAGTCGCGTGATTAAATTAGTTGGAATATTATTTACTACGACCGACATGCCACCCCACCAATGGACATTTGAAAAACAATTTGGGCAAGAGCAGTAAAACACATTATTAAACAACCAGGCACAAGGCATTTACAAATCACAGCTTTGGAAACCACATTTTCCCGAGCTGTCTGTGAAACAACACGAAGAATGCTACACGTGGCTAATTTGCATATCGACCTCCTCTTCCCCCTTCATTTGCATGACGTCAGGTGAAAAGAGGGTCTTCTCGAGTAAAATAAACTAAGCTAATGGAAACCCGACATGTATAGGGTCATTTTTCATTTGGCTCAAGCACAATGTCTCATGAAAAATTAGAGCACACATGGAAACTCCCCCAAATTTACATTTGTGAGACATGTCCCTTACAAATAATGAAGAATGGAGGTGATTAGCAAACAAACCTTTCTTTCTTTCCTTTCTTATTGCTTTAAAGTTGTGGTCTATTAATTGTTAATGACCTATATAGTTGTCTTCTTGGATTTCCTAGTAAATTGTGAACCATAATTTAACATGTAAAAAGCTTAAGCAATTCTGTTGCAAGTTAACCACTTCAACTCCAATGAAACCCCTTCCCAGGTACCAGATTTTGAAAATAATAATACTGTTTTCAAACCTGTAATTGCTATAAAATGTTAACATATGATGAATAAAACACAAATAAATAAACTGTGTTTTTCATTAACCCTTTATGCTCCTGTGTACTACATACCCATGTTCAATATATAAAAATCAAACATCAAAACGTGTGCCATTATCGACTTGCTCTGTGTCATTTATTGAAATGTTCAATACAACAGAACCCGGGGTTGCCATTGCAACCACTGCACATTTTTCTTGTGTGCTTTCTTTTGTTTTCATTTTCGTAGCAGACCCTGCACCTTTTTTTTACCGTGTCTGCTTCCCTTGTGTTGGAGGGATAGTCACAAATGCGTGTACAGGGCTACTTTGCGCAGGCATTGTGATGGATCTGGCTGCCACAGACGCCTGCTTCATTGCCTTCTACCCAGTACTGTGTGTTTTCATAGTATTTCTTTACAGCACTGCCATTTCAAACCAAACAGCTTCCCATTTGCAGTTGGCTTGCCTGTAAAGTAGCTGCATGCTCTTTTGTTTGTACAGTTTGTACTGTTCTTGGCTCCACATCCTCTTCATAATCATCGCTGAGTGATAAGTCAGCATCACTGTCATTGGTATCGAAATCCCCCGAACCAACTTCACTCCCGTTGTCGCTTTCCACGTACATTGCCATGTTTAGATTTCTCTAAAACCAATATAAACTACAACGAAAAAAAAAAAAACTAATAATAAATACTAATTTAAAACACTAATATATATATATATATATATATATATATATATATATATATATATATATATATATATATATATATATACACAGTATGTATGTGTGTATATCTATATCTATATCTATATATATATATATATATATATATATATATATATATATATATATATATATATATATATATATATATAATTTGTAAAAGTTGAAAGGCTTCCCGCAATATATCTCCGTCTTCTAAACGCCTACAGGTAGATTGGAATCACTACATGACAAATGTCACCTGACCCTCCCCCGTCCCCCATTCCACAGTACTAGCACTGCCTTAGAGAATGAAACCTAAAACGCTAGACTGAGAAACCGATCGTAGAATAGAATGGGAAACTTGACATACACACGTACGGCATGGTACTGTAAGTGGGTTCTCATTTGACGTCGTGCATACATCATGGTGTTGAAGTGGTTAATAATAGTCAAATATGACCTTAAGATTTGAAGCAACAAATCAAACACCATATTACAGTTAACTTGTGTATAATGTTTGTCTATCGAACAAACATGTAAAGGGCTTGTTTATTTTTTTTTCCCCGTAGTACTTTAGTCATTAATTGCAGCAATTTACTTGTCCACAATCGTAAATATTCTCAGTCAGTGTGCAAGTAGCCATAAATAGATACAAAATGTGATATTCATGAAACTGTTCTAGACTGTTGCTGGTATAAACTAATTTTTATAATACCAGATATTTTAATTATTTGACCTTTCTCTTTACAGCATTGACTGTGCAGGAATTTTAAAGCTTCGGAACTCGGATATAGAACTCCGGAAAGGTGAGACCGACATTGGCAGGAAGAATACCCGAGTGAGAGTCGTGTTCCGTGTGCACATCCCACAACCCAGTGGCAAAGTCCTGTCTCTTCAGGCTCCATCCATTCCTGTAGAATGTTGTGAGTACTGAGTTCCAGTCTTAAACTGTAGAAAAGTTTCATTAAGCTCATTTATAATATTGTTGTTTTTTTTTAGCTGTGGCTTTGTAATCTTGGATCTGCTCAGGACAGCACATCTGTGAGAGCAATAAGCATGATGTTTATATGTAATAATATTACTGGTTAATAATATGGGCAGTGTGTATATATATATATATATATATATATATATATATATATATATATATATATATATATATATATATATATATATATATATATATATATATATATATATATATACACATACACACACACACACAGATGCCTATTGGATGTTTATTGATGAGTTGTGATTTATTATTGGTGAGTTGTGATTATTTTATTTTACAGGCTATTAAGAGAGAAATTTGTTGCAAAGACTATATTGGGTGGGACAGACTGTAATAAAATATTGTGTGAATTTGAATGCTGGCTGTACAAAGTTATGCATCAGTGCGGGAAGTTTTAACTCAAAACAACAATAAAAGCTATTTTTCCATATACTTTTTAGCCAATTTCCCCTTTCATCTGACTAGAATACAGACTTGCATCTGTACATTCCCAGTATGATGAAGTTGGCTTAGCTGAATCTTTCCCATGGTGACACTTTGGCACTGTGTCTACCTTGTCACACTATTCAGCCCCGTTTTCCTTTGACTGGGCCCTCTGCCCTTTAGTTCTGGCCCTGTATTGATTTTTCTTGGGGGAAAGCCCTTGCAGGAGTGAAAGACAAACACACGTATTCTAGTCACCTTTTAAGGTAAGGTCATTGGCTTTTTATGGTGCATGATTTCAGTATTTCCTGATCATATTTTGCAAACCTAAATACCCATCAGTTTTTACTGTATGAGAAAATCCAATAACCTAACCTTACCATGTCTTTGAACAGTACACCACCAGACCTGCTTCATTTTCTAGACCTTGAATGCCATCTAAAATCTGTTGTTCATTTGAAGATGGTGTTCCTAACTATTATTAACATATTGTTTTTGGCATTCCACTTCTGTGAGTTCTTCAATAAACCTCTAGTTATGTTGGAATACTAGTTGAATATAATTGAAATTTACTGTCACTGTCTTTTTCACAGCACAACGATCGGCCCAGGAGCTGCCGCAGATTGAGAAATACAGCCTGAACAATTGTTCAGTCAATGGAGGAGAAGAAATTATTGTAACTGGTTCCAACTTTTTTCCAGAGTCTAAAGTAATATTTCTGGAGAAGGGACCAGGTAACTCACCATTTTACAATGACCATACGGTTTGTAGGCATTTATGAGTAATTCATTTCCATATAAGGTGATCCTGGCAACCATGAGGGTTGAGGATGTTTTTCAAAACCAGTTTAGCAAATTTATTGGGCTGGTACCAACCTCTTTATTTTTAGTTAAAAATGTCACCTTCAGTAGGTAGTTTTATAAACAGGACTGGGTGCATGGCTAGTGGGTTATACAAACCTGGTTTAGTCTGGTTTTGCTTCAATACTCAGGCTTATGAAAAGCTGCATTGAGTACATTGAACTGTCCTTGCTATTCTTGCAGTTCTTCATCTTACTAGCGTTTACAGCCACATAATGTGAGAATGATCTTCTGCATGTGTTATAAACTCCATATCATTGTCGTGTTCAGTCAAGCAGTTGTTTAAAAATCCTGTTAAATTGCTCAACTTGTTGGTAATTCAGGTTTCCGTGAAAAGGTATGAATTGAGTAATGAACATCAAGGAGAATTGTTCGTAGATTTTAATAGTGATCCAGAGAGTCAGTGCTCAGTAAGTAACACAGATTTATGATGTATTTATGAATGGGACTAAACTAAACATCTGAAGCATTTGAAACTTTTGTAGCAGTATCAGATTGTATTTTTTCTACTTTTATCTAGGGAGGGGTTTTTTTTCCCCCTTCTCCCTACCCAGTTCAACATCTTGGGAATGTAGGTAGCTTGTTGAAGTAAAACTATTTAATTCTCAGTGTCTCATGCCCTGGAGTCCTGAGGATTTGATTTACGTCATTACTTCGCTAACAATAATAAACAAGTAAAGGCGAGCCCAAATTGGAAATAGTTCAAAGATGGCATTCTGTTACCAGTTCATCCCTGTCATGATTGTTTGTGCAATGTCTGCTATCTCCAGGGAAGAGCCCTTAATTATTGATTGCTGACAAAGTTCATTGATGTTTTAATAAGTAACCTTGAAAAGGGAAATCTTTAATTTCAATTTAAACTTGACGTTAAGAAACTTGGAGAGGCACCTCACAGCTGCTAGCGCTCTGTATTCCAAAGTAGGAAAATTCTTCAAGATTGATGTTGTGACTGATGAATAGCAGATTCCATTACTTCAGTACCCCTTTTTCAGAACAAAAAAGAACCAGCTTTTATAGTCCTGAAAGCTCAGTCAACAGAGAGGTCTATTTCTGGAGGCAAAAGGAATTGTGATGGATCATGAGTTTGAATGATATAATAAATATAATGCTCCTACTAATGATGATATTATTTGTGTCAGTCTGTATAACAAAATGTCACAAAACCATTCTCTATTTGTTATTTTTACATATATGTCACCTTGTATAACTAATGTAGCTAAGATGTAATAGTTTGATCCATTGAATACAATATAATACCAGAATATTTAAACTGAAAATATGCAAAGGGCTGTGCTTATCAAGATTTGCCTTTTTTGAATTTTAAAACCTACAGTATTTCTTTGGATTTTTTTTTTTTTTTTTCATTTTCAAGTAAATTAAGTTTTAAGCAAATATGCTGTTTGAACAGGTTTCATATCCTCAAAACTGGCACAAAACAATTGATGCTTGGAGGATGTGGCCACTGTTAAATGAGTAAAAGTAGACCACACATGATGCAATGTTATGCACATGACCTGAACCATGTGGTATGTAATGTAATGGATTGTGCAATATATAAGGCCTGGGGCAGTTGGGTGTTAGATAGCAGTCAATTGGGTCAGGAAGGTGAATAGTTTGCCGAGGATTGGGAGCTCTGAAAGGCATCAATCAATCTATATGCACAATAAGCTAAACACCGAGTACAGGTAGTGAGCAAACTGTATTGATCAGAACAGTGTGCAGGACATTAAACAGGACATGTTTTATTTTGTTTTCTTTTATACAACAGTTGGAATTGTGCTTGTAACCTTTTAGACTTGGAATTATTTATCATCATAGACACATTGCTGAAAGATCACTAGCTAAAACAAATTATACAAATTAATCTTGTTGTGTGGCACTGTCTGGAAGCAGTGCCATTAAAACTCATTTTTGTCTAGAAAACAGAACAGAAATAATTTATGAGGTACTGACTGATTTCTTTCAGATAAATGCAACGACAATCAGAAATTGCTCCCAAGGTGTGATGCCCTAATTATGAACTTGGCAATATTAAGCCAATGTTTACAGCCTTTTACTGTACCAGTATGTTTGCTGGAACGTGTTAGGTCAGGGACCAGGCATCAAATGGCGGAAGGTAGGAATGTAGTGATTTAGACAGAGGTGAGGCATGTGGATTGAAAGTGGCCCCCGGTACATGTGGATAAGATTACCTTCCCTCCTTTTTCCTGTTAGGAAAGCAGGGTTTTCCTCCAAATTACACCCACAGTCATAGGCTTCCTGTTGTTACTAGAGAAACTAGGGGAGTGGGCAAAAGAAAAGTATATCAAAATGATTGATATGGCAGCTCTTGTGTGACCTTGAAGAAAAGTTTAGCCATGTAAACTAATAAAGCGTGCACAAGGTTCCAATCAAAAAGACAAACAAACGCAGCACTGCTTCCCTAAGGTAAGGCTATCAGCTACAGGAAGTTTTCTTAAGGGAGTGTATGTCGATTATTTATTTATTTATATATATATATATTTCTATATATATATATATTTCTATTTTCTAAATTATATAACGCATCACCCTCCCAAAAAACAGTAATGCATAGTTGAGATCAGAAATAAATCCACAGTTTCAAGGAGCGATAATAATAATTAAAATCAGGAAAAATACTTTTCTTTTAAAGCTGTTTTCTTTGTGCCCCCTTCAGTTTGGGAGGAAACCTTTCATAATCACACCCGCACACGCCATTTACCGTTCAATGCTTTCTAAAAGACTATTAAGCTACCCTGTTTAATTACAAGGGTTTGTTAGAAATAAAGTTTAAATCATTTATCTAAGACTTGCAATGAGCTCTGTAAGCTTCTCTAACTCCATTTCAGTGCCAATACTGAAAACAATAAAAACAACTGACCACATTTCTGTCTCATCGTCTTTAGCTCGGTATTTTGATAATCCATACAGTCTTATGTGAACAAAGTATGATGAAAGCCTAGAGCATTTAAAGACTCCTTAATGAGGTTGAAGTCAATACAATCTGGAAATATGCCTAGAAGAGTAGGCAATTTCGACTGTACTGCTGTATATTAAAGAGCAATTCTAAAATAAGAACAGCAGCTGAGTAACTTATCTTACAAAAACTTGCCACTTCTGTCTTTAGCCAAATGTAAATGCTTGTTTTTTTTTCAACCTTTTATAATTGGGTGAAAAGGAATTCTGGTATATTGGCGAACATTGTTGTCTATATGGCAAACAATGTGCCAAGGGGTTTGCTTTAAAAATTGTTTTCAGGTACCAGTGTAAATTTAAGTATTGTTGAAAAAAATTTATTTACCACTGCCAATTTATATTGGGTCATTTGTAATTCTGCTCTTCCATTTTCATCCTAAGATTACATAGTGATCCAAGTTTGGATGGGAAATACTGTATGCACGATTAAGGCTTTATGTATATAACTAGGGCTTGAACTTTTCAGTTTTCATTTTCCAAATATATACCTTTAAATGTTAATTAGTAGTTAAGCTGTCTCTGCATCCTAAAGAGAAAACTACACATTTTAGACTGGGTTTAAGACAATTTTTTTATTTTGTTACAAATCAAAGAGACTTTAAATGATGGACTTGCGATCAGTGTACACTCTGTACTGGGTATTTTATGCTGAAAAGAAAATCTGGCAGGACAACTCTGTTAAGCGAGTGAAAATAACAAAAGCACAACGATAAACTAGGCGACTACAAGAATGAAATGTAATTAGGATCAGCGATGAGCAATTAACGTTATTTGTTACATCTGTGTGAAATAAAAATTAAGCGAAACAGAATCAGGTTCAGTCAAGATATGAAGGTAAAAACAAGTGACATTGTTTTGTAATTAACAGCTTTTTCTGACTTTTAAGGGATGTCATGTGATCAAAAATAAAACCAGAAAACTTCAAGCCCTATTTATTTTATTTTATTTTATTTAGTTATTTATTTATTTACTTATTTATTTAGATGGACGGCCTCAGTGGGAAGTGGATGCAAAAATAATACGGGAGAAAAGTCAAGGGGTAAGTAGTAGATGTGCCGAATTCTAAATGTGATTCTTGAAACCTGAGGACATACACTAGTATGTTTAGTATCAGCTGTGTCATTTAAGTTTAAAACTGTACTAATAAAGTGGAAATGCAGATGGGTTAACGATCAGATACACTGTTAACCGGTTTCGTTAAAATGTATAGTCCAATTGACTGTTTAACTCTTTTTTTTTTTTTTTTTTTTTTTTTTTGTAGTCTACTATTGTCGTTGAGGTTCCCCCCTACCACAGTAAGACAGTCACATCTGCAGTCCAGGTGCAGTTTTATGTGTGTAACGGCAAGAGGAAAAGAAGCCAATCTCAAAGATTTACATACTTGGCAGGTAACTAAAAACAAATAGGTATTCGGTGTATGTGTGTGTATATCCTGATAGTCATAAGTATTTGGGGCTGGTCTTAAATTTTGCCGGAGTTAGTTTGAAATTAATGGCTTCAGAATTGAGGGACATGCACCGGTTTACTGGTCATTATATATATATATATTGGGAGTTGAGAAATTAGAAACACTGGCTTTCAAAACCTAAAGTTTCTTCTTCAGATGAGCTCTTATATATCACAGTTAATGTAATAAACAGTATCAATTCCTCAGATTTATTACCACTATTAGCTTACTTTAACACACCAAATAATAATAATAATCTATTTCAGCAATATTTCATTAGAAGATTAGAACACATTTGAAGAAATGAAGGTTGTGTTTAGTCCACGCTGCAACTTAAAACTTATGTACTTTTATAATAAACGACCTTTACAAAATTAAGAAAAAAAACTGTTGCAATCTGCAAATTGTAAAAATATTTTAAAAAAAGCATGAAGGAATACATTTTTTAAAAGTAAAAAAAAGGTGTAGTCCAGTTGTAAAATATGTTATCGTTTGTGATAAAGCAAGCATGTCCTACATTTTTTACTAAAAGTAATATTACAGAAAAGCAGCTGAATTGTACCAAACCCTACCGCCCACCAGGTCTCGTGGTGCACCCACTTCATGCAACTGTTTCCTGTTTTCCTTTTAACAGCCATGTTGTGAGCCAATGAGTGACAAGTACAGGTGTCTGCAGGAAGTGGCTGTTCATACTTTTAAGCAGCAGCCACTGATTATCTGTTAACCGCGGCCTCTTCATGAAGAGAGAGTGGCAAAGGCAGGAGCCGTGAACCGTCGACAAAGTGTTTGTTATTAACAACAGGCAGCATGTGGGCGGCAAAGGCACTCGAAGCAAGTACAGGAATGGTGCGAAATGCGTAGGCAGGGTATGGCAATACAAACAGCTTATAATAAATAAAGCTGCTCAGTTTAATTGTCTTGCACTCGTTCGTAATTGGTCAACCTTCAGTCATTTTATAGAAAACAAATTATCGCCGTGTTTGCCACTAAGCTTCCAATCTAATTTAGATGGTGTTGCGCCTAAAAGCAAACAGGCATTTTCTATAGTCATGACACATCTTTTGTTGGAAAGGGTACTTGTAAATGGCCCACAAATAACATGCCAGAGGGGAAAAAGCTCAGCTAGGTTTTCCTGCTGTTTATAACAGTGTTGTTGTATTGGCGGCTGCAAGGGTGATTTTAGTTTTTTCCCCAGAAGCAGTTTATGCCACAAAGGACAAACAGCATATGCTTTGTAGTTCAGGCAATTCAGTTACACCAAAGTACTTTTTTTCTTTTGATGAGTACCAATAGGCAGGTTCTGTAGATTTAGCTGATGCTTGCTTTACTTTGTGTTCTAACACAGCACACATACCAGATATAATCGGTTTAGTATTTTTATTATAGTATTTTACTATATTTTATGGTTAATGAAAATGTGATTTATTTATTTATTTTTTTATCTTCTATGAGTTGCAATAGGTGTGGTACAGGTTTTGAGGAAATCCGTCAACTGTAAAAACAGAATCATAAATCCAAAAGCAATTCCCGATAGTAAAGCCAAAATACCAAGTGGTGCATGCCCTGGAGACTATTACAAATACCTAATTGCTGTGCACATATAATGATAGTTATTTCTGTATACTTTTATCTGTTAAAACCTGTTACATCAGTACTTTGCCTGGGTGCCTGCAGCATTAAACATGCTTGGATTCAGATCAGGACACACGCTCTTATCTCCTCAGGTGTGAACCTTTTACACCCAATTTTCTAGTCTGATCAGCTCTTCTATTCTGAAACAACATCCCCCAGGAATGGTGAAACCAGTGTGGACAAGGAATGAGAGGAGTAACAATCCTTTTCTGTGCGCTGTGCCATGATTTGTTTACAACACAACCTTCATTGCATGTTTCCCTTCAATAACTTTGATGAAATAAACAGTTTTGTTAGTCACAGTTATACTGTAGGTGCCAACATAAAGAGATTATTTCTCTGCCAATACAACTACTTTTATTTTTTTTGTTAATTGTTGAACATGTGCCTAGCAAGAATAAGGTCAGACAGATCAACAATGGCTAATAGAGTGGATTTAATTAGTAGTGTCAGTTACAACGATTATGGAAGGTGTGGTCGTGCCATAAAGTTAATTGAAGCTGAGTAACTGCCATATTGAACCTTTACTTGGAGCCTATTTTTAAAGTATCAAGAGAGGGTGCCTACAGAAATGTAATCTGTATTACCGAAACAAAGAACTCGCTTAGATATACAACTGATAGGAAAAGACTTATCAAGAAAGTGCAAAATGAGTCGTACTAATAAAGGTACATCTAACAAAGGGCCCTATTCACAAAACATTTTAATATTGTATGATAAAGTAAAGTTTTGTTTTTTTTTCCCCAAAGGGGCTATATAATTTATTGTGTTTCAACAGAAGCAGAAAAGAAGCAAAATACCCCATCAACTAGAAATGTTTTATTTCCTTTTCAGTTTTAATTAAACAGGAGCACAGAGAGGAGTTGGATTTGCCTGCAGTTCCTTCTATCTCCATCCCAATGACTCACCCTGCCAGTGTGCCAGGTCTTCATCCAGTCAGGACACAGCTGTCATCACCTGACCAAGGGCATCCTCATGAAAGTATGCACTCAACTTCACCAAGGGGCCTTGTCCCTTCAATGCAGCAGCGTGCGCCATATGCACCTATGGTCCCCACTGTCGTCCAACATATGGCTCACATTCATGGCAGAAACATCAGTGCAGGCTCAGATTGCCAGATGGTCAGTCCCCCCATGGTGCACCAGACTTTCCAGGCATCGCCAGCTCCACCCATGAGACCATCCTACCAGCCTATGCAAGCAAACTTGATGTACAATGGACAATCCGGTCTTCCAATCAACTCTATCTCACCACAGGGATACGAAAGAATACCCTTTCAGTCCGATTCAGCTGCGTCTCATCCTTTGAGTCTTGGGTGCCAGCCAATGGCATACCACTCTCCGAACCCAGGCTCCACGTCCACATCTCCTCCCACTGCAGGGCACCCACTGGCTCACCCATCTCATTCTGGACAGCACTCCCCTCATTCCCCTCACTTGCAGTCAGTCGGTTACCATTGCGTGCATGCGGGTCAGGTCTCTTCCCCAACAGCAGCCCACCCGGGGATGGGGCAGCCGTCGCCTCAGCTACAGCCAATGTCCTACCACTCTTCAAACCAGAGGTCTGCCTCGTCTCCTTCTCCAACAACCCCACACCCCATGGTGCAGTCCCCTCATTCTGGACCCTCCTCCCCTCAGATGCATCCATTGCCATACCAGTCGCCCAACTGTAGGCCTGCTTCCTCTCCCTCGCCGACGTCCGCCAACCCCATGGTTCACCTGGCACACTCTGGGCAGCCCTCACCACAGGCACACAGTCCTGGAATGGCAGGTCACTCCGGGCCCAACCTGGACATAAAGGAGGAATCCGACGATGGAGAACTTGCCTTCCGGTCCATCGGCCTGCAGGACATCACACTTGATGACGGTAAGGAATCAAGTCGACTTAAATGTTCTGCTGTGTTTGTTTTAGATGGAGAAATCAGAGTGAAGTAACTGCTAACTTTTAAGAAAGAAGCCAAACATCATATCATCTTTAGTGTGCGAGTGCGAATGGTTTAAAAATGCTTTCAAACTAGTCCCATTTTCAGTGATTGGAGCTGGTTAGTACTCATTTTTCAAATACATAACTATAACCCCCATAAACTCAGCATTTCACAGTGAGAAGTATAAATCTATTAATTCATTACTGTTTGTGTAAGTGGTAGAGTAATGCACAATAGAGGAGTCAAAGCATTGGGGTACAAAGATCCACTGCATAAAACTAGCATACATTGTTGCACCAGTCATTATTCTTATCTATGCAGTATTAATAATGCTAGTAGTTGGCTTTTTAAACCTTGTTTAAACACAAATAAAACGAACTAGCTGTTATGCAAACATCTTGTTCTGATAGCTGTTCAAAATTTTGCTTCGAGTAAGTATTACATACCCTTGGAATTAGATAAATAATTATATGATAATGTTTTGCTCTGTGTATCAAGGAAAAAAATGTTCATAAACTGGCAACACAGGCAAGGAAAAAGCAAACATCTGCTGCAACTTTCTTTTTATAATATTTAATTGTAATTTTGTGTTTAGCAACTGCCTGGACAAATTTAAACTGCTTCATGATTATGCAGGAAAATCAGTATTAGTTGTTTTTCTGCCAGACAGTGCTTTTGTTCTAGTGTAATGTTACAGATAATTACCAAAATGTCTCACTCTACCCTAATTACATATGAACACATTGATAAAGACGTTTCTTTTAGTTTTTGTACATATCTTATGATTGAGTGTTCTATTATGGACAACCCTTTTAGTATGTTAGAAACATTAGTAGTGCCTCTCACTTTTGCAAAGAAAAAAAAACAAAACACACTGCATCTTCAGAGCCCTTTTTAGTTGGCAAGGAAGACAAAAAATAACCCCTGTTGATTTGTGTTTTTTGCTGTTTTAATAAATAGCACAGTACACTATTTTGAAACTTAAGTGTTTTTGAAACCTGTGACGAGAGTGTTGAAATGAGTAGGGTCTTGTGTTGTGTGTCAACGTGTATGTCACAATGGCAAAATGGAAAAGAAAAATAACTTGCAGTGCAACACGGAACAAAATGTAACTTTGTAGCGGACTGAAATTAGCTTTGAGGGCTGCTGCAGTTAGCAACACCTACTTTTTTTATTTTTTGTCATTTTGCATTTGTATATGATTCTTTTTTTTTTTTCAACATCTCCTGTCACCCACGTGTAATGTATAATTACATTGCAAATATATTACAGTAATTATAGCCATCCACGCAAGTACATACTGGAGTAAGTGGCTTTTTCTATGTGGTATCAAATTCCAGGAGAAGCATTTATGGTACCAAGAACATGTTCCACTCTCATTGCAGTCACAGCCCATCTCATGGCTACAAATCGTGTGATGAATTGGCAAACTTAGATTTAAAAATGGTGTATTAAATATTACTTCTGGGTTTTTCTGAACTTTTTTTTTTTTTTTTTAATTCTGGCGATTTTAGTTACATTGAAGACGATGCTCTGTAAAATGAGATGTGAGCAGTGGAGGCAGTGAAATGTTCAGATTAAATTAGAGTAAAGCTTAGCTTTAAAATCATTTGCGTGGGCATATCTAATGCTCAGAGATTACTTACAATATTATAGTGTCTGAATAATTCTGTATACATAATTTGGCAAGCAGATTATTTATGGGATTATACTTTTAAATCGGACACTATAAATAGTAACTAACAGTGTAGCTCTGCAGGATCTCAAGCGTTTCACAGCAGTGAATTCTGTTTATTGAGGTGTGGGTACTGTATGTATGAAAACTATTTATCTAAAGTTGATGTCTACAGTAAAGTTTGAAGCCTTGGATACACATTATTACAGTACTACAGTGGTAACCTTGTAATTTGAGTGTTTGTTTTAGCATTAAGGAAGTACTGTGTTAAGATTTGAAGTGCTTGCTTTTTTTCATCAGACTATTTTTTGCAGTATGAAATTCCAATGACCTTTCTTTAATCCTCTTTAGTTTCCTTATTTTCTATCCTTATTACGTAGGGCTGAAGATTAAAATACAAATCTAAAGTACTTACATGCACACGGCTCATTAGGTCGACTTGCTAAATTTGCATTGAACAGGAAGGAGTTTCTTGTTAGGCACAGAACAGACTACTCTGACTGCCCTGGTTCTCAAAGAGCCCAGACATGAACTCTGTGCAATACCTATGGGATTATCTCCACAGACTACTCTTTTGCAGGAGAATGCACCCTGTTCACAAGGAAATCGGACAAAGCCTGACCTTCTTGGCTTCTGTGCCCTGGGGTCTTCAGACACCAAAATGCATGGTCCTTTCCTGTTTCAGCAGCTACAATATAGGATTGAACAGATTACATGAAGTATTAATAAAATAATCAAAAACCTAAATAATTACAAGCTACATGGGTGGGGTGGTGTCTAAAGAAACAGTAAGTAAATAAATAAGAAAACATGCATTTGTATTTCATAACTGAGGCAGAGAGCTGAGAATAATGTGAGCAGTCAACAGTAAATGTTTTATGATTTGAGTGCTGTATAGTCAATTAACCTTTCTACTGGGCTAATCTAGACAGATCACTTGGTACAAAGCTGGCTTTGTTCTTTATAATTCACCAATGCAACTGTGGTATGTCGGGCTATGATAATAAGAAGAGATTCACTGAAGCAGACTGAGCTTGCTGTTTGAAGTTTGAAGTAAGTAGCATGGTTAGGAAAAATGCAGTTTTTACATAATGTACCTGTAATTTTTCTTTTCATTGTTAACATCCTGACAACTTTTTACACTTACAACTTTAAAGTCTGTTTTCACAGCTCTTTTCAAAATGTCTGCTCTAGTGCACAAGGGGTTTGAGATCTGTCCACTAAATTTCTGCTGGAAGAGAGATTTAAAAAAAAAAAAATAAAAAATAAAAAAAATACAGTAACCAGTGCTCTGGCTTTTCTGTTCCATACCACATTATGGATCGTTATTGCTGTGTTACCTGTTTGACAGTGTGGGCAATAATCCTGACACTATCAGTGCACTACAGCGAACATTTTGAAAAGAGCTTTGAAACAGACTTTAAAGTTTTAAGTGTAAAAATTTGTCAGGATGTTAAAGAAAAGAAAAATGACAGGTATGTTATTTAAACAGTTGTAGCAACACGTGGGCACGTGTAAGGCTATATTTTTCGGAACCCCACTACGCACTCTTTTAAGATGTAAATTAATTGTGCATTTTCAGTGTAGCAAATAATGCATTCAAACCATTAAAACATTGCTTGACAGACAATATCTTTGTTTATGTACAGTAAACTGCCTGCCTTTTTAAATGGCAAAACTAATCATAAGTGATCCCAGCAGAAGAATTATGATTATTGTGGCAGTAACCTAAAATTCTTATTGTGGCAGCCCTTGCGTATAATTAATCACCTTTCGTTGTATTTTGTTTACTCTTTCTGTGTAAGCAAAGCCCCCATATCTACCATATGCCTATCTTTGTTTGTGCTCCAGCCGAGAATCGCAGCTGCTGCACCGCGTATAAGAACGATCTGGGTTAATTATAGGCACGGCCTGCTGCTATGGTGAAAGTTGACACTGTTCCACTTGCAGGTTGTGCGCAGTCACAGACAAGGCTAAATATACCACACTAGCTAATCTGGTGCAGTTACTGGGGCTCTCGACACAACCACAGCTGTTGCAGCACTGCATGGGGATGACAAGCGATCCAACTCTTATCAGGGGAAGCATACGATATTCACTGCCCTTCACATCCCTTGAGGCATATCGGTAAACTTGAAAAGCTATCCACTGTGAAGTATATCCAAGGCAATTTCTACACTTTGATAAAGTCTTATTGGTGTCTGTGCTACAGAAACCCACAGAAGTGAATAAACTAAATAGCATGTCAGCAATGGCAATATTGATCCTCAAGATAAATAAACTCATCCATTTCTACACAGCAATGCTAGTTTCCTGCTAGTTCCTAATTAACTCTTATTCTGATTAATCTCGACTTCAGCAGACAAATGTCGTATTGAATAGATTCTGAGCATTGGTCCCAGCCATTTATTTCAGTGGCGGTTGTGATGGTGTTTTTGTGTGACGTGTTCAAACAGTTCCCAAAGGTAATGGGCAATGTCAAGGACATTTGTACTGTGCCACTGAAGCACATACATTACAGTATAAAAATAATCAAAGCTCTTAAATATGTTGAGCTATGACTCTGAGTTCTGTGGGTGGGGTGGGGTGGGGTGGGGTGGGGGAATCCCTAACCATAAAAGAAGTGATATATTAGAACATCACAGATATATTAAGGCAGAGGCTGGGAGAGACTGCTGGGATGGTCACAATTAGTCATCTAATGGCATTAGTGTTTCTAAGCAGAAGACATACAGTATGTGTGTGTGTATTTTATATATATATATATATATATATATATATATATATATATATATATATATATATATATATATAATGTATGTATATTACTGACTTGTTCTCTTTCTGTCCCATGAGTTGTATAAGATTATACTCTGCTAATTTTATTTTAAATTTCCTTGCCTTCTGTACAATGATTGTGTTTTTTTTTTTTTTTGGTCTGAAAACAAAAACAGCAATGGAATATATAAATGTGCCACATCTGCATGTTTTCTTGCCAAATACTGAACAGTATGAAGGAACTTTCATTAAAAACAATGGAAAAAAAATATAAAAATACCATTCGGAAAACCCTGAATGTCCTCCAGTTTCTCTCGCACAGTTTCTTGCAACACTTAATTAAGCATGGTAGACTAACAACATAACTTGAAATTCATCTTGGGGAAATTTCAGTGGTAAAAAAAAAAGAACGTTAAACAAATATAGCTAACTGAACAAAATCATGAGCTGGAAAAAAAAGAAACTGCCATGTGAAAAAACACCTCTGTTTGCACTGTTATTACTCCTTTCTAATTTTTAAAATTACTTTTTAGTTTGCCTATATTTGCTTGGTTCATAAAAATCACACCTTGTTGCATTTACAAAAAAAGACATTCTGGCTCCATCTGAAATAGTTCTTACAGAAAATACAGTTTCTAACTTTTTTTTTTATATACGTTTTTATTACTTTCTCTAAATAGTGCTTCAGCAATTAAATAAAATACATCTTCTATGAATAGTAGCATGAACTCCTAATCGCAAACACAAAGCTCCTTTGCATCTCATTTGAAACTTTCATTTCATACAGAATCTCATAATTCCTGGACAGCCTAAGAAAGTTCTTTGATAGTATGTATGCTGCTGCTTTATATTTGCTATAATGTGGTGACAGCACCATGCTGGTACAAAGGCAGCAGTGTGGAGTAGTGGTTAGGGCTCTGGCCTCTTGACCGGAGGGTCGTGGGTTCAATCCCAGGTGGGGGACACTGCTGCTGTATCCTTGAGCAAGGTATTTTACCTAGATTGCTCCAGTAAAAACCCAATTGTATAAATGGGTAATTGTATGTAAAAAATATGTAAATCACCCTGGATAAGGGTGTCTGCTAAGAAATTAATAATAATAATAATAAAATGTTAGGCTTCAATTTTATTTTCCTAAAAAGTGAACAGATACAATAAACATTAATGCTCATTCCCAGATACATTGATTGGTTTTCTGCATTTGCCTTCCCTGCATTCCGAACCTCAGTAGAGTCTGTGTGGACAAAACCGTTCATGGCATATTTCATGTAGCCTATCACTGCCTCAGTAATGTAACTATCTGTAGAAGCGCCCGAGATAACTGACAAATATTTAGCAGTTGCCATTCTGGTTAACTGGGCTTGACGCTGGGTCTTTGCAATAGCGTGTACACACTTCTGTGCCTGTTTGTAATTTCTATAGGTTTTCCCCACATTTAATTCTTTAGCCTCAACCTCACACATCCACTCAAAATCAGAATACCGTCATGCATCCTTTGCAAGGGTGTGAGCTGGTATAAAAAGCACTTTTAGCTTTAAAATCACAGAGGTGTGTAGTAATTGTTCATGCTTTTGATGTGCCTTGTTTGGCAGTCTTTGCCTTCATCAGTTTCACACAGTTATAATGATTACTTGATTTTTCACATACTTTAAAATCGACAGTCTTAAAGGTAGACGACCCAGTCCAAGTGTGCCACTCTGGCATTTGTCATGGACAGACTACGCTATTAATTTTATTCATCGTCGTGGTTTAAATGTAAACTTTCGTTATTATAAACTACATCTACTTTTTAGACAGTATAAAACAGTATAAACAGTATAAAAGCATCAAAACACAAAATAGCTCAAGTGAATAGCCATTTCCTCACATTATGGACCATATGAAATTGTTATTCTAATACTATTTTACACTTAGTCGTGTAATACGAATACGTTGGTAATAAGACATAGTTAAACAATCATCTGTTAAATCTATATAGTTTTAAACACTTTAATATTTTACACTGATTTAAAGATCAACCTACCAAATAAGTTGTTGTGTTCAAGCAATTGGGCTTTTTCAAAAAAGAAATACATACTTGAAAAATGAAACAAAATGTGAGGAAATGGGTGCTTTTATACTGTTTTTGTCTAAAAGTACATTTTGTTTATACTGAAAGTTCACAGTTAAACTACGGCGATGAATAAATGAATAGCGTAAGTAATCACACAGGCAGAGGAATGAAACACTAACGCCTTCACAGAATGCAAAATTCAGCATGACAAGAGGAGATGAAGGGGAGGTTTCAGTTCTGAGTGACTGTTTTGTAAGCATTATGAATGTTTGTTCATCACTGCTACACCCTGATAGAAAATAGGCTTTTCCTGCATTTTTTAAACAGCTTGTGGGAGTATATCTGTACACTTTTTTAGGCGCCCACAGGACTACTGAGACACAGACATCAACTAGTCCTCATTAGTTTTAATTCGCCTCGGGTGAACGTTCGTTTCTAACCGTGCATAAACTTAACGTGATCAGGCTTATGTATTTTTTCTGAAGCAATTATGTCATTGTATTGGTCATGCAGTCTTTTTAAAGATGATTAAGCCCTTGACGGTAACTGTTGATTAATCAGAATTTTTGTTTTCCCCCAAAGTCCAAAAAATGATCTTCCCCTTTACAAATGCGAAAAATGACAAATAAGCTTTGGTGCTGCTTAAGCTTTTTTTTTGTGTGTGTGTGTGTGTGTGAACTGTTGCGTCATAATTTCATATCATAGAATGACTTGATAAAGTGTTTGAAAAAAATGGTGTGATCTGTTAAAAGAGCCACGGCTATATGCAAATACTATGATTTCATCAAGGTTTTGTGCAAAAGAGTGCAGAACAATTGATACAGCTGCCTAATTTCAAACAGGGTTCTGAGTTTCTGTTTTCAGGTTTTATTCTTGCACGAAACAAAGCCGTTATCAAAAACTGCATTTGTTTTAGGCCTGGGTTATCCCCGTACTGTCATTTAGGATTTCCTATTTAAGAAAATGTTTCTTTAGGTGTTCAAAATACATTACTCCCTTGTTTATTTCTCTATATTACTTGCATAAAAATCATAAAATATTGAGGGTAGTGAATTAGTGAACGGTCCTTACACATTTAAAGTAAATGTACAATTTACTGTTAACATGGTCTAACATGAATTAACAGAATTTGTAAATAATTGAATTATGAAAGAACAAGGGCTCACTGTATTGTTTTGCCTTATTATTCAAACCATCTAGTCACAATTTAATTCATATCTGTTTTGTTAACCTTTTTAACATTGTTGGCTTGATTTTTAAGGATTTTGTTTGTATTTTTAAGCATTATTTTGGAAATAAGCATGCTTTGGAGGTTTGACAAGCTTGTGGCTGTGGCAGAGTGTAGGAGTGATATTTGTAGTTATGTTGATGTTGCACTTGGCTGCAGGAAAAAAATAAACAGCAAAGGCAATAACATGCATTAGAATATGATTAAGCTCTATGAACTCGATCGGAGTATTCTTTTCTTTGGAACCGGAAAGCTCACTAGAAGCTTTTTCAGGTTTCAATAAACACCTTATTAGCCCTTTTTAATAGCCAATTTTATTTGTTTTAGTTATAGGCATTTTTCAGAGCCATTTAATTTTTAACAAAGCCTTTTGAGTTGTTCATTATTTTCTAATGTCATGGTTTTAATTAAAATAATAAAAGAATAAATAAAAAGAGTTGTATATTTGTTCAAATCAGGCCATTGTGGCATTCAGTTTACATAATTTCCCTCCTATTGAAAAAACAGACACACACATACAAAGCTGACGCTTGTTTTGTATTTTCATAGCAAATAAGGTACATTAATTTGCCGTAATTGATTAAATGTCAATAAACACAGGCAGGTTTTGAGTAAAAGCTGTAAAATCTTTTTTCCATTGCATCTAGCATATCGCCCCCCCGATATTAAAATTGTAAAAACCGGTCGAAACTGGATACACACACTAATATGTTAATCATGCCTTTTTAAATATTTTACTAAAAACCTAAAATCCCCGCTAACTCATTAAAGAGGATTTTATTATGCAAATGTCTTTACTTCTGTGAACAGAGATCATTCCTTGCATACCATTTATTTGTGATACTCTGTATTACAAAAGAAACTAATCATATTCATGCAAATTTAATTATTCATCGCTCCCATGCAGCAATCTACTGGCACACACTTTAGCCAATCCTCCATATAGTATATCTAGTTTAAGTTTTATTAAAGCTGTGAGGGCTGGGGGTGGTTATTAATAATTAAAAAGAATGCACTATGGAATATGCATACCAAGGTACAGTTAAGAACATACATACAGTACCTGTATTTCTGTATAATGGTATAGCAATTCTAGTTGTTGTGGGCCATAAACAAGGTCCCAGAGATAATGCCAGCATCATATTCAAGGACTTTCCACTGGCCTGTTGCAGTTTATATTCACTTATTCCACAACTAATAAATCTTATTCATTTCTTATTTGTACTGTACTAGTACGTACTGTATCTCTAGTGAGACTGTATTGCAGACTGAATAACAGACAGGTGCTTCTAGAGATAAAAAGTAAATAATAATAAAAAATACCGTTAATTTAAGCAATTCATTGCCAACACAATGAGTTTTCTCGGGTGCAGATGTTTTATTTGCCCGTCCAGTGATTGTCTATCACCTGCAGGTAATTGGTTTCCAATCTGAATGTAAAATAATCCAATTTGCAGTTTTATAAAGAGCTATTAATAGGCTCTAATGTGGTAGCATGTGCACTTCTCTTTTGATTTCAAGGCTAGCAGTATTCTTTTTGTAGCCCTATTTGTTACCAAAAGTATGATTTAATTGCAGTTTGAAAATTAGATATGCATTGAAAGGGTAACAACACATCTATCCTGTTTGACTAATTTTAAAGGGGACTGGCAGGGGTATGGATTACTGTATGATTTGTAACTATATCAGAGCCAGGTTTAAAAAGAGCTAATGTAAAAACAACTAGCACATTCATAAGCATGCTCCTGATCTGCGTTCCAAGGGCAGGGCAGGGTTTATTTTTCAAATACCATTCCGCACTCTGATGACTAATGGCATCACTGATGAATTCTAAGTTACAGTCTACTGTTGACAGAGCCTGTGTGTGTGATTTATTTCATGCACTTTAAAATCAACCGCGATCCATGATCATGTGCCATTAACTGGGAGTGTTTCCTTTTGATTTTTAGTTGTGGCTGTGTACATAACATCTGTGTGTTTAAATATATATGAACCAGTTTCTCAGATACACGACCGGTATTCCAACCAAGGGCCCAATTTTTTTAGCTGGGGAAAAAAGAAAGACGTTTTAAACCAAATTAATCTGGAGCATTGCTTTTCTTTTAATTCAATTAAAACAATATCAATTTAAACAACAACAAATAAAATCTCCAAATGCAATTTGTTTATTGCGTGTATTTATGTTTTCCTAAAACCCTTTTTTTCCCCCCCAGATAAAAGTAAATTTCGTCCCAAAAAGTATTATGAATAGGAGTTTCAGTGTCAGGTGGTGGCGGTCTGTAGGATTTATAGTCTTGTCTCTTTATTGTGGGTTGATTAAGGATTCTGTCTGTAAACTATTATGTCTGAATTGTAACCTGCTGTGAAAAAAAAAATAAAAAAAATACATTTGCAGTAAAAAACAAATAAACAAAATGGTGCTGCATTAGTAACCCTTACCTTCTGGCTGTTGAGGTGTTTGTGTTTTAAACTGTACAAAGCTTTTCCGCTTGTTTTTCAGAGCTAGCCTACATAGTAAGCCAGCTGTTTTCTGTAAGGATACATATTTCAGTTCAATGTAGTATAATAATTTATAATAAAAGGGCATACCTTATTATTCTCAATATCTTAAGTAGGTTGTTAGCTGCAGCTTCGACACTTGGACTTCAATCCATCAAGAATGTCAGTGTTCAGAATGTAATAACAAACTTTATGAAGTCAATACCAACAGGGCCCTCTGCTGGAACTAAAAATAACTGAACTGTAGTTTAGAATAGTCCATTTGTAAGCACCAATGTGACATTTTTTTTTTTTATTGGCCTCTTTGTATCTTTGAAGCATATTTTAGTATTGCAAATCTTTGGTACCTGTATTTTGTTTTGCCATAATACAGTAAGTTATTGTTTTATTTACACACACACACACACACACACACACACACACACACACACACACACACACACACACACACACACACATAATATTATTCCTACTGGCAATATGTAAAAGAAATGGATTCACAAACAGCTGTATTATCTGGTTTACAAGTTGTCCTTTAACTTTCGACCTGGTTTCATTAAACAAATATAAAGAAGAAAAAAGTAACCTCACAAGAAGGTGTCAGTTCTTTGCCTTGGTTTGGTGATGTCTTCTCGCTTGTACCCGTCATGGACCACAGTTGACCTTGGTAGACCACAGAACACTGAGACTGATGTCACTGCTTGCTTGCACCGCCCACACTTAATTCTGATTCTAGGAACTCACACCCTTGTCCTTAACACTCAGCATCAGCATTTCCTATAACTTCACAGAGGTTTAGAACCAGGTAAAGTGTTTTATAGTGCAGTTTGTTAAAACTGGGCCAAGTGCTGTTTGGGACATCATCGTGCTGTATTCCCTGTGAGTGCATACAGGAGTTTTGTATTTTTCAACTGCACGAACCAGAAGCCTGTCTCCGAGGATTAATTTAATTTACTGTAACCGTCCCATAAGCTTCTTTTTATTGTCCATGTAACAACAAACATGGTACGAAAGCCTTTTCAAACTGTTCTGGTGCATGGCATGTCTAGCCAATCAAACCTGGTCATTCCTCAGCACAAGCTTAATTGGGCTCTAAGCAAAAGGAAGACATCCACTTAAGCCACCACGTGCTCCAGTAGGACCCCTGCAGTGATTAAGAATAAATGTTAGATAGACTGCCCTGCTATTGTACAGAGAAACGTTTTGTTTTACAACAGGGTGGCGGCATGTTCACATCACAATTAATACTGTAATAATTTATCCAAACTCACCAGAGATATTTTTTATTAAAGTGCTGGGCAAAGGGGATTTGCAAAGTAAGTTATTGGTACATTTTTTTCTCTCTGTTTGGTCCCATACAAGATGTTGGTAATTATAACTTGGGAGGGGATAAATGTTTCAGATTTGAGAATTATAGTTTTATATAAAGGGGGTTCTACTGTAACAATATCAGTAATTCTTGTTTCTTTTTTTTTTTTCTTCCTTCAGTCAATGAAATCATAGGAAGAGACATGTCACAGACCCCAGCCTCCCACGGGGTGTCTGGAGATGGAAATTCACAGCAGCAGCAGTCACCTGATCCGAGTGGCAGATTCTCCAGCTGAATTCAAGCTACCTATGTTTCCTGAGCCACATCCTCCTCTACTGTGCTTCCAATTCAGTGGCCTTTACGAACTGGAACATTCACTCCCTGCTTTGTATATACTGTATTAAAGACTTGATCTGAGATCTTTTTTATTATTATTGTGTGTGTGTGTGTGTGTGTGTGTGTGTGTGTGTGTGTGTGTGTGTCTATGATCAAGTCATTTCAATGCTTTTAAGTTTTGTGAAAGTACTGAGAAGCAACGCGTTTGTTAGTTTTCATATGCTGTGTTTAATAAGTGTACATGTGGGTGGGTGGGTGGGGTGCTTTTTCTAATCTAGTCATGTTAAAGTAGCCTACTGTATATGGTAAGAGTGCTTTACAAACTTGCTTCAGCTAGGCTGTCTGTTAGAAGTCTTACAAACATTTACATGTAACAGGGGGTTTAGGTTAATGCCTCCAGTGTGTTGATTTTCTACACCAGCAGTAAGAGAATGGCTGTAATGAATGACTTAGGCTGGATTTTGTTGACTTTTTAAACATCTGCTCAGGAGAGAGTTTGAGACTTGAGGAACCTCCCAGCCTTAGTCAACACACCAACAAAGATGTCCCGTATTGCAAATAAAAAAAGATTATAATTCTAGTTTTAACAGACAGCAAAGCCAAATGTAGAGCTGCACTTCATTTACCTTTTTTTTTTTTTTTTTGGAGGGTCGGGGAGGGCTACACCATTCCATCTTGGAAATGTGTTGGGATTTGTAAAATGCCACATTCCAGGATTAAGGTTTTTTTTAAATCTGTAGATTTTTTTTTTTTTTTCTGTACTTCAGGTAGCACACATGCCTTATAAATATACAGAAGGAAGCTTTGAAATGAAATGTTACATTTTATAGTAGATTTAGTTAAAGCCATTCTTGGATAGTTTTCAAAACTACAGTTTGCAGAGGATTTTCAAGTGCTTATGAAGTGTGTTTGTCACTGCTACTACCGCGTGTAATGCATGTTTGCACTGGGTGCCCAGTATCATCTTACAGACTAAAACAGCCATGCAGGATAAAACAAAAGCAAAACACAAACAAAAAAACGAAACAAAAAAACAAAGAAAGCAGTAACCAATTTATCCCCAGATCATTTCAGAGGTACAGAGAGGGGTAGAGGTAGAATTACTGTTCTATTCTAAGCCATTTTTGAGGTCTTAACAGCAGTCATTTTGCTGTTTTTATATATTCCCTCGATTTTGCATTGGTACATTTTTATTATTTGTAATATTAGATCGATCTAAGCCATGCAATATGTATCCTGGTTAACAGGAACTTTTTAAATGTGCCTTTTAAGTTAAATATATATATATATATATATAGAACTATTGTAAAAATGCCTGTTATGAATTTTGAACACAATGATACAGGCAGAATGGTATAAGCAACATTTTGATTATAATTATTTTTATTTTTAAAAAATACATGAACAATATTTTTTTTAAAGCACAAGGAACAAAGTCCCCAGGGTGGAAATTGTATATATGAGTTGCATAACCCCATGCCACTTCTGTGACTTGTATCTAAGTGGTAACTTACAGTACAATTTGCAAAAATTTTTTTAGAAGTTTGACGATTTAATTCTGTTTAAATAATGATTAAAATGCCAATAATGTTTTTTAAATTATTAATTGCTGAAACCTCAAGAAATATGTTTTTTTTAAATAAAAAAAAACAGTAAATAATATATGTACTGTTTTCTTGACAATTTAAAAAAAGAAAATGTTTATAAATAGTCCCCTTTGCATGCATTCTGATTTCACTTTTTTTTTTTTCTTTACTTCATGTGTATTTTAAGAAAAATATTTTTTATTGTTGCATAATGTGTTCAGGGATTATTAAATACCAGATCGATGCAGGTTTAGATTGATCTCCTGCCTCATTCGTTTTCTTGAAATCTATTGAAATCTGTTTTTGCATGTGTGTGCTTTGTAAAAATGGCTGGTGCAACCACTCCTTGGTTCTCTTTGCAAATCCTCTGGAATTGAGTGGTGGTAGTGCAGTACTGTACTAGAGTATTGATGCTCGTACAATCAAGAAAAAAAGATAGAAAAATATAAAAATAAAAAAAACGCTATGCACAAAAACCTTTCTGATGCCTTTCAAAACCCTTGATGCCTAGAGACTTTAGAAGCTGTTAATGTTGCTTTTAATATATTACAAAAAAATCTTAAATCTGTAGCTGTAGTTTTAAATAATAATTATAAGCATTTTTTTTCTGTGTATCTGCCTTGTAAAGAATTCAATACAAGGGTCTTAATAGACTTTTTAAAAATTAATTATTGTGTTCATGCTAATTTGTAGATATAAGACTGTTAAAAAATCCTGTTTTAATTTCAATGGTGGAGAAGCACATAAAGTATTGGGCTATGCAAACTGAAATTCACAAAACCAAATTGTGATATTTGGTATATTGTTGGCATCCGTAAAAAAGAAAAAAAAAGTGTGTATATGTGTATATGTGTGTAATATATATATATATATATATATATATATATATATATATATATATATATATATATATATATATATATATATATACCACTTAGATATAGTATATTTTAATCCCTAGTAATCTGATGCCCTGTGTATATGCCCTGTGTGTTTTCCTGGCCAACAGTGAAGAAAAAAAAAGGTAGTAAAGACTTAACACTTGTAAAGTTTAAGAAAAAAAAAACATGAATTAAGTAAATTGTAAGTAAGCTTGATGATTGTTCATAAGGGAGATCTATGATGAAAACAGGATCAGGTAAAAGCGGAAAAAATAAACTGGTTAACTTTAAGTGATTAGTGTGAACTGCAACTTGGGGAATTAAAACCCTGGCAAATGTGCCCCCACCCCCTTTATTGTGTCAATGGACCTGCCATCTTTTATAACCAAAGATTTAAGAAAAGAAAGAAAACAATACAAGTTTTACTTCTAGTGTGAATACATGCTTTAAAAGTATATTTTTGATACTCCAAGACGGATGTCATTCCTAAAGTTTCCAGAGAGGGAGTGGGGGGGCGGATCATTAAATGAAAATGATAATTAAAAAATATATATATACATTTTGTAAAAACAGGAAGAGAAGTACAGGTTAAGATAACTGTTTAGCTGATGTTTACAGAGCCTTGTATTGTAATTTCATGTACATTTTGTATTTTAACATTTTGTAATTGAGATTGCAGTGCTATTTGAAGATATACAAAGGGAATACTTTGCATTTTAGGCTCTTAATTTGTAGTGTAAAAATAAAACTCAAACTGCAGAACTCTGAGTGTGTATTATCTCTTGCTTCAAGGTCAAGTTACAATTCTACTTTGTTTCCTGCAGTTAATTAAATGCCAGGTGGTTATATCATTTTAAGGGGATGTTTTGCACAGCGAATACACAACACATGTAATTGTTTTTAAATGTTAGCATCAGATGCTGTTGTATTAGATGCAATTTAATTTTTTTACATACTGTACATATAAAAAGGATTCCAATGCTATAAAATGTAGTAAACATTAGTTTCCCTACATAAAGTATTAAAAGTGGATGTTGGAGAGTGTTTGATGACAACTTTAATTACTGTACTTGTCATTTTTGCCCTGAGCACATATCTAAATATGGTCTCTTCTTTTCTTCAAAGTTTTGACTTTGCCAAGGGGCATGTGAAATATAAACTTCTCACAAAACTGTATTAGAAGTTTATATCCAGGCTCTGTGAAAATGATTTCCCTCGCGATGGAGTGGAACCGCTGTAAAATGCTATTTTAATGTACTGTACTTTAATGAGGCAGATACTCAGTTATAAAATCTCTTTTGCAATGCGCTCCGCCTGGAGTGCAAGATGCGCCCTATAGTCTGGACGTCGCCAGTTCGAGTCCAGGCTATTCCACTGCTGACCGTGGACGGGAGCTCCCAGGGGGCGGCGCACAATTGGCCAAGCGCTGCCCGGGGGGGGGCTTTGGTCGGCCACGGTGGCCTCGGCTCACCGTGCACCAGCAACTCCTGTAGTCTGGCCGGGCGCCTGTGGGCTTGCCTGTAAGCTGCCCAGAGTTGCGTTGTCCTCCAACGCTGTAGCTCTGGGTTGGCTGCATGGCGTGTCTGCAGAGTGAAAAGAAGGGGTCGGCTGGCGGCACACGCTTCGGAGTACAGCGTGTGTTCGTCTTCGCCGCTCCCGAGTCAGTGCAGGGGTGGTAGCGGTGAGCTGAGCCTAAATGCAATTGGACATTTCAAATTGGGAGAAAAACGGGATAAAATTAATTTGCATTTAACCACTGGTCGCTTAATAATATCTCGGTGAAGGGGTTGTGATGTGTGCCAGAGCTCTGGTTTCCCTGAGATTGAATGCGTAAAAAACAATTGATTTAAGCAGGCCCAATTGACATGTTAGGGTCTTGATAAGAAAAGCAAAAATAATCATTATTTACATGAGAATAAGATTGGCATCACTGAAGTGCTCAGTTCCCAACATGGGGATGAGGCAGGTTGAGTCAGATTTGCTCTCACTAAAGACAGTTGGGTGTTTATTTAAGTCCCTCTCACCTATTATTCTTTGTCCATATGTGGGGGGACAAAGTGATCACTATAGACAATACTGGTCAGGTTAATAAGGTACTGAATCCAATTCCCTTCTTGTGATTGTTCAAGGTGAACTCCATTATGCATTTGTGCTTTATGCATCCTGTAGTTGACTCTTCCTATAAAAATTCACTACAAATCTATTTTGTACAGTAACATCTTAGAATTGGTGTCTTTTTTTTCAGAACACCCTGGGGAACATTATAAAGTAGAAATAGATTTGAACCACTGTCTTTTGGGAGAGAAGGCCATGGGATTAGCCCACTGCACCACCAGCTCCAACAGGAAGGCTGTGTTTCACACTGACTATATAAGGTCAATTAACCACTTCTTTAAAAATGAAGGAAGGAATCATCAGCATTTGAACCCAGTCCCTCAAAGAGAAACAGCACAGCATGCTACTGAATGATCCCACTGCACCACTTTGTTCCAATGTGAGAATCCAGCATTGCATATACAATCTTATATCAACCTTTTTATATTATTATTTTTATACTTGCCCACTGACACCCATTTAAAAAGGGCAAAGTCTTTGAAAATGAAAGGAAAACACATGCCCCGAACATGGGGTTTAAACCTGGGAACCAGGGCCCATGCTCTACCAACAGAGCTACCCTGCCAGCCAGGTGGCTCACCTGCTGTGTGAAAGCTTTATTACATTTTGTGATTCTCAACTTGGTTTAATGTGTGACTTGAACTGGATTCAAAGCCAAACCTTATAGGTCTATAAGGTAAATTAAACAATATTGGGGAAAATTAGGGATTATAAATTCTGCCTCGTGGTACTTGAAACAACTACCTTATATAGACAATGATAGAGGAGGCTTTTCCCTTGAAGTGAGATGGCACAGTGGGCTAACTCACTTGCATACTGTGCTGTTCTCCTTGGAGTACTGGGTTAAAATCCATCTGATTCTTTATTTTCAAATAGTTGATTAATGTACCTTATGATCAGTGTGAAACAAGGCTGTCCTGTAGGAGCTGCTACTGGCAGCCAATAGACATGTTAAATTATTTTCTTCATTCCTTAACCACAGATGATGATAGTCTGGACCCCTCCCAATCCGATCCGATCCTCCACCCCCCACTCAACCACATGCACAGGAGAGAAGGCGTGTCGTGTGGGAAGTTGCGAGAGGGGGTGGGCTTGATAATTTAGCACCAGTAGGCTCTCTAGTGCTAAACTTGCAAAACAGTTCAGCACAAACTTACAAACCGATTCACACACCTGTTCAAAGCAGAATATCAACCCATTAACTAAAACGTGCAAGAGGATAATGAACTCAGAAGCTGTGTATCTTTTTCATTTATTGTTTTATTAATATAGGATGCATACATATCTTTCTAAATCCATCAAGTTTCAAACTTGCGTTAAAAAAAAAAAAAAAAGTAACAAAATATACAACTCAACCTCCCACAAAGATCTTTTCCACTTTGGTCTGCTGGTATTGCACTGTGTTTAATTAAGGCATGAGGGATGAGTGCTCAGACTGCAGAGGCCATTCAGACATGGAACCAGATCATGTAAAACACACATTCATATAGCTTATAGACATATACAAGAAACAATCTACATTAAGCATGCTCTAGAAGGCACAATAACTGAAAACAGGCACCTCCCCCTTCAGGAATACACAGACTCGGCTTAACAGTGTGAACACTTTGCATGCCCATTAGAGACCACAAAGTAAATCAACAGCAAAAACAGTTCTGTGTACAGTATACACACCAAGATGTGTTTTATTGGATTGAGATTTGGAACAGCAAGTACAGGGAGGCTCTCCCAGAGCAACTGTTGGTGCTGCTGGGTTGGGTGGGCAATTCCAATTCTCCTACACTAGAGGGCAGTAGAGGAACCATGACACTTGATCCAGAGAGAGAGAGAGAGAGAGAGACTACAATCTGGAAACAGACTGCAGTGGAGTCTCTAAAAAATAAGGAATAATGCACCCTGAAACTGTATGGTGGCAGGGTGGCAGGGTGGCAGGGTGGCAGGGTGGCGGGGGAGGCAAAATAAAACAGTAACATACTCTCCAGGAGTACTCTTCAGATTCCTGTAGCACTGCAGGGCACCCACCCATTGCTTTAAGTAGTAGACAAAGGCAAAAAATTTAGTTTCAAAAGAATTGCTTTAAAATAAAAGGTATTAGTTTATTTTAAATGTGGCCCAAACTAACATTGCCTACTATTGGTTTTAAAGATCATATTCTTAAATAAAATACAACTTATAAAAAGTATATATCATTATTTTTATTTTTTTTTAATTTTTTTTTTAATTCTTTTTTTTTGTGCCACTTTTCAGGATCTTTGGTCATGAACTCAGGTTGGCGGGTGAAGTAGAAGCTTCATTATGGCTTTCAAAGCAGCGACGCACACAAGTACTTCAGATGATTCATCGGAACAGCCCAACATTTTCTTTGTGGACATTTAGAAATGGTTTCATTGACATTTTGTTCTGACAACTCCTTTGTGTTTTTAAACAAAGATTCTGCTGGGCTCCCAACTGCTTTGCAAAAAAAAAAAAATTACAAATCATTATGTGGCTGCTGGCTCTCCTTTGACCAGGTTTAGGTTTCTGCTTTAACTAGAGCAGGATCTCTCATTATATTAGTTCAAATCATTACCACCCAGCCCCCCAGGGTCAAGCACAGGCCCAGTCATGAACACAAACACATGTTGGTTTGGTGTGAACATGTCTGTCACCGGGCTGCAGTGCAGTGGTCAGTGCATCATGCACCAAAGACAGCAGCTACCTGAGATTTATTTATTGTACATTTTTTTTTCTCATCTCTTCTACTGCTAAAAAACAACATTTAAGTAAGAAATCTGAAATGAAGACCCCGGGATTCCAAGGCACTTTGAGGAAATCCAAAAAAAAAAAAAAGAAAATCTTCCATTACAGTCTCACAGTGCTCCACTTTGTCAGCTCTTTTTCTCTTGCCCCCCCCCCCCTCCTCCTCCTCCTCTTCCTCCTCCTCAGGATTACACCACAAAGAGGTTGATGTAGCGACCTGCCAGGGTCCGCTCCGATCTCTCGGCCACGGCTTGCTTCGCAGTGTCAACATTCGGAAAAGTCACCAACGCCTCCCCGCTGCACTGGCCGCTGAAGTTGTAGAGCACGAGAACAGAATCTGGGTGGAGCTGCAACGAGAGAGGACACAGAACACTCAGCAACGGAACCCGGCTTCAAATGAGCCACACTGCTTTCTGGCGTGGTTTATTTTTAGGGACCCGGGTTCCATTCTGACACGTGATGATTTCCACTCAATCCACTTGCTATACAGTGTGCATATAGCCTCCACTGGTTCAGACAGATCTAGATAGTAAAAATTACACACAGAGTCTCCATCAGACATGCATGTAGAAACCAGGTCCACATTACAGTTTATTACATACTTCAAACCTGTACTACCAACAGCAATAGTAACAGTAAAACATGTTGTAACAATTGTTATATCTCATGTAAGACACCTTGCAAGGAGGGCTTGTCCTCGCAAACACAATCAGACTTCGAACATTTCCTCCACCGTTCTAGAAATTCTAAGCATATCAAGTGAGTGATCTCCAACCTTCTGGGCCAAATAATAATGAAACATAACTTGTGTAATGGAAAACTGGAGTGTGACAGAATCATACAATATAGACTTGCACATTGCAACCTGACTGACATTTAAAGCGTGGTGCCAAGAGTTTTGGTCAAGAAAAAAGCATCTGTAAAACTGCTTTAATAAATAAGACTACTGGTAGAATTTGATCATTTTTCTGATGCAAGAAAGCAAATTAAAATGATGAAGATAAAAATGGAAAAGGTTGATTCAGACCTGCTTTTAATAGTGGTTTGTGACGGATGCTCGTAATGCAGCCAGCACACCCACACAGCCCCCCAGCCTGCCTTCATGATGCAGCCAGGTTCCAAGGTGCACACAAATTCAAGTCACACTCTACCACCAGAGGGTCCACCCACACTGAAGGCTAGAGATCCCTCATCAAAAGTGTTAATCATGATGGCTACCACAACCTCAACCAAGTTAGCTGATTCCGACAAGAGCAAGGAAGGGGAGAACCATTCCCAAACAAGCAAGGTAGGAAAAGGATTTGCAGAAGATCAGGGCTATCTTCAGAAACACCACCCCCAGAAACTCCCATCGGATTATTCTGCAGTCAGTCCGGCTCAGCTCATGCTTGGTCTTACCTTCTCGGATTAACGAAAGGCGGGGCAATTACAAACAGACCCACTCTTTGGGAGGCTGTAACAAGCTCCTTGCTTGATCGTTCATCTGAATAAGGCTGTTGTAGTCATCGGGTGCATACTACAGTACAAGTGTGATATATATGCAACAGTCAACACAAATGTGGCAATTTAAAAAATCACCCAAATAAAAAATAAATAAAATGAAAATAAACACAAAAAGCAGTTAAGATGAATACTTTAAATAATAAATTGAACAGACACAGCATTTAAAAATAAAATAATCTTTATATTAACTCATGTTAAGATGGCACGATCTGTCAAAAAATAATTTGGCTTTGATTTTTGTGTTTTGTTTGTGAAATGGTTTTGTTAACAAAACTGGCAATGCTTCTTCAGCCCAAGTTTTGCCAAATCACACAGTTCTGATTGACACAACCAAGGATCTCCCAATCCTATTAAATAACAATAATAACAACATACAAAAACACAGACTATTTAAGCTCTAAAAGGAAGTGTTGCCAAACACACATTTTACTTTATATAGAGAAAAAAACACGCATTATATATATAGGTATGAAAAAAAGAAATTAAATAAAAGGTCGGCCACATCAGATTTGTGTTTCTGTAACTGTAGACTGATCCTAATGCTAACACGTGTCCCATCTCTCCTGCATGAAGCAGACATGGTGCTCACAAACCCAGTCACCCATCCACACAAGATGCATCGTCCACAGGTGTAACATTGTAATGAATGTAATGAGCCATCCAATCTAAAAGGAAACCCCATCATATGAAGCAAGACTGAGATCTGGAGAACGATGATGCCCAGGCAACATCCAAAACAGAATCGAACATCAAAACGACACATTTCCGGACAATGCTTAGGACAGAACCACCCACAGTCTCTATTTACACACAATGCTGCACCTCCAGCGCTGCAGCCTCTCAATACAGCGGTGAAGGGAGCATTCATTCAAACACAGCCAGCAAGAGGGAAGGCAGCACAAGGAAGAACAGGACTTGGTTAGGACACCTTCCCTCTGTGCGAGGTCTCGTGCTAGTGGTCCACTGTGGGGTTGTGAAGCTTCAAGTCAATGTGCAGCACTGACCTGGTATCCCTGGAAGAAACTGAGGATCTCCTTGACGCCGGTGTTGTAGGGCAGCCCCTGCATTCGGACCAGGGCTCCCGGCTGGGGCAGCATGGCGCTGGGGGAGGCCTGGGCAGCGACCATGGAGCTGTGTGGACCAGCAAAGTAACCCACGGTGGTGGGGGAGACAGGGGGGCTGTGGAGGGGCAGAGATACAGGGAGTTAGAATGGGGAATATAAAGGATTTCAACACCTCGGACTTATGAATGAATCAGAATTATCACGACTTTGAATTTTCATCTAATACAACTGCAGGATGAGAAGGGGAGAAAGGACCAGCAGCTGTTCCATGCTCTGCCTCTAGTGGGAGCTCACCTCGGATAGTATGCAGTGTAGTTCATGTTCATGCTCATGTTCATGTAGAGCTGGGCCTGGGCCTGGGCCTGGGCCTGGGCGTGTGCGTGTGCGTGCGCGTGGGCCTGCGTGGAGTAGTAAGTGATAGCAGGGGGTGCTGTGGGGGCAGGGTGCTGGGGGGTCCTGGGAGAGGCCAGCAGGGCTTGAGGCTGGTAAAGAGCTGCTTCGGGGATCACTGTGGCAGCGGTCTGGAAAGCATAGCCAGGGGGGGACAGGCCTGCAAGAGGAGAGAGATGAACACAGAACAGCTACCTTCCCTGTGAACAGGAGAAGCCGTCTCTCATCATGCCACCTGCAGTTCAGAACCCTCGCTAAAGCAAAGCGCACAAATCTTAACTTTAAGAAAGCAAATCTAGTGTGTCAGGTTATGCCTTCCTAGGGTTACCACTTAGAGACACCTGGTGGACTAACACTAACTTAGCAAAAAATTACAATAGTTGCAAATACTGCATCATCATATTTAATCTGTATTTTTTTTTTTTTTAATCCTTTTATGCTAAACAAACAGGGTTGATTTTTACCACTTCCTCCCCAACAAGCCAAAGATCTTTATAGACAGATAAAACACCCTAGAGAGAAGCCAAAGATCTTTATAGACAGATAAAACACCCTAGAGAGAAATCCCCCGAATGTGTGGTCATTTCACTGAGTAGCCCCCATCGTTCATCCCCTCAAATCAACCTCAGTATTACTGATCCAGTGCAAAGGGGAAAGGTCACAGAGCTCCAGCCCCTTCCACGCAGAACACCCCTTAGCAGCGAAGGAAAAGCGGCAGATCTTCACACTTACATGGTAACTTACATGGCGGTGGGGACAAGCCACTACGGTTTAAAGTGCCACCCATTAAAACAAAACTCATCTCCTCCCCGGAGCACTGGAACACCTCCACGTAGCGGTCCTTCATCATCTTTTTGTGGCACTTCTGAGCCACCAGGAAGGAGCGCTCCGCGGACTTCATCTGAATGAAGGCATCCCCGGACGGGCGACCCTGGCATGGGGACAGGAGACTGCCACTTTAAAACACGTATGAAAAGCTTCCTCCAAAAAAGCCAGATTTCTATACTCAAAAGTGTCTGGCATGCATACGTGTGTAAAAGAAGCATCTCGGTTAAAATGTGTGCCACACATAAAAAGTATTCAGATTCCCTCAAGAATTAAAACAATGACCTAAAAAAGTTTCATTACAATCGGTTCTCTAGATGTTAACTGAAATGTAATGTACAGATTACACATGCTCAAAGTGCACAGACTGCCCTGAAGAGTGCCTGCCACAGAGTTGTCTGGGATGGAAAGAAGACTCCTATTGCATGATCCATTTCTGATTTTACTAGGACTACCAAGACACACCGGAGCTTACACTGTGGCTAATCAAGGTCATAGTAAAACCTGGAATGGGTCAAACCGCTATGCAGTAGGCACTGTCTGGGATGCTCACCTGCTGGTTGAGGACCATGTGGACGCCGTGGGGCTTAATGTCCACTGTGAACTCGGCCATGAACTCCAGGATGTCCTCGATGGTTGCGGTGTAGGGGAGGCCCCTGAGGCGCACGCAGTCCCGTGCCGGCCCCGTCATGATAAAGGGCTGGGGGATCACCGGCAGCATGGGGGGAGGCAGGGTGGAGATCAGAGGTGTGGACATGTACCGGTTCAACACCTGCACGAGAGAGAGTGAGACAGAGACAGAGATTACAGCACAACTTCATTACAGTATTAGCCAGTGTAAAACTGTAACTTTGTCTAGATGACAGCTTAAAAATGGACCTCATGAGGAGGTGAAACGCTCCACTACCTGCTGCACCTCTGCCGCAGTGCTGCGGAACAGCTCAATGTAGCGCTTGCCCAGGATCTCCCTGTGCTTCTTGATGGCGTTCTGAGCATACTCCTCGCAGGCAAACAGAACGAAGGCGTCCCCCGCGGGCCTCCCATCAGGGTACTTGACGAAGAGCAGCCCCTCCTTGTCGTCCGTCACAGGGCAGTCTGGACCCAGGAAGCTGAGCACCTCCTCCGCGGTGGCGGTGAAGGGCAGCCCGCGCATGCGGATGATCACCTGGTTCTCCTTTGACAGGAACTGGGCAACTTCATTGGAAGTGCCTGAGAGAGAGAGAGAGAGAGAGAGAGAGAGAGAGAGAGAGAGAGAGAGAGAGAGAGAGAGAGAGAGAGAGAGAGAGACACACACACACACACACACAGAGAGAGGGAGGTGCTTAGGATCACAAGGTAAAACTCTCCAGTGTAGCAGCAGTTGCTTTGTGCCACCCTCTGAGGATACTCATTGCTGTATTACAATAATGTGGCCTCAGTTATACTGAATTCAATCCCCACAACAACTTGATTTCTGCAGCAAGCGTTCAGAATACCCCCGGTACTAGTATTCCAAGAAACACATGTGGTTTGCTGACTCACATGCACAACCTGGAACTGTATTCCCAATATCCGCATAGCAAGTGATCCCGTATCCAGATCAGGTAGTGCACGGGAGGTTGACTCAAAGCAAGTTACGTTCAATACCCTTAGCTTTTGTTGTCATCATCGGTCGCCAGGGAACCAGGGAATGGAAGCTGTACCTTTATAAACAGAGTGCTGTAATATAGGCTGTGTTTCTAAGGTATGTCAGGAGGGTGAGTAAACTCCCAATCTTTCATTCACGAATGAGTGTTTAGGGATGTACGCCTGGCAAAGGAACTGAAGCCCCTTATAAAGCACACTAACTGCCTTTACTGTACTTCCCCCAGATACAGCAATCCATCCCTTCCTGTTTAACTGACAGGTAATGACCATCTGACAGATGATAAAAGCAATGCTGTATGATGTAATGTAATATATGGAAGTGTATCGATCATGTATATGGGTCTGTAATCCAACATTAATTATAACATTTATATTTCTACTGAAAAACAGAGGCAACTCACCACCTGCTATTTTTAGAAATTCCTCTCCTGTAGCTTTATAAACCTGTGAAGTACAAAACTAAATTAGTTTTGATCCTTGGCAATAAAAACAATTATATTGGTAAGTCAGGTTAAAAAAGGCTAAACTACAAAAGCAAGTCTTTAATCTTGACATAAATATGGACGGACACAGCATAGAAAAGGGCAAGGAGCTCCACAATCTGGGGGCATTGTTATTAAACTATAGCTGTGCCGTCCCCTTCACTCACCTCTATATACCGGCTGCCCATGTGATGCTTGTGTCTCTCCAAGGCTAGGTCTCTGTGCTCGGGATTGACAAACCGAACAAGTGCCTCTCCGTTCCGCCTGCCCTGTGCATTGAGGCACAGCGCCACCCCGCCCCTGCAAGAGACAAGAGCATGAAAACCAGGGAGGACTGTCCCAGCCAGGGGACCCTGCCCCTGCAAGAGCTCAGCCAGCCAGGGAACCTCATCCTCAGGTAACCCTGGTGGAGGAATCACTGCTGGGATACACCATCTGGAACCTCAGAGGCGGTCGTAAGCGCACTGGAGTTAAGAACCAAAGATCAATAGAAACACAGTGCACAAGGAGATTAACTTTGATGCACGTTCATTTTATATCGAAGCTTGTTTGAACCCATGCTTTTTCTTTAATGTGTGCAAGATCTCAGGAGAGTGGGGGGAGAGAGAGAGAGAAAGGAGAGCTTGGATCAAGCGACACTCAAATCAGAGTATTCCCAAGCTGAAAAGCAGGCAGTGATGTGAGGGGTGAGGGGAATGCCCTGCCCATCGCACACTCACTTGGCGATGTTGAGCCCTTTGAAGAACCTGGCAATGTCCTGGTCTGAAGACTGCCACGGGAGTCCCCTGGCTCGGATCACTGTCTCGCTGTCCACAGCCTCCGACTTCCTGCTGCAAGATGAACACAAAATGTTAGGTACCCCCTGGGCCGGCCCGAGCCGGGCCGGGCCAGGCGACTGTCACTGGACCGCAGTATACACCACAAAGGAGTCAGACTGCAGCCACACTAGGTTTACAAAATCCCTTTACACCAAGCAACCAAAGTCTTCAAAGGAAGGATCTTGCGAATATAAAGAAAGTAGAAGTTTAAAAGGAAAGTACTTGCTACATTACATATCACACGAAGAGAAAGTTCATCTTTTGTTTTTACTACATTTGATCAAATACAAAGCTAATCCTACATCTGCAGAGAACAGATTTGTAGGCAACACTCACCAGGCGCCGGTTTCAAACTTGTACTTCACGGTCTCAAAGTCTGTGAATTTATGATCTGCAACGGTAAGGCACGGAGTTGACACACCAGGGTTATTATAAGGATCTTCAGTTTGGCATGTGAATACCAATTCATACAGCGTAGTTTAAAAATACTGCAGACGGCCGTGTTTGAAAGTTGGATGTTCAACGTATCGTAAAGCAGAAACCCAATTACTTTTTTTTTTTTTTTTTTTTAAAGGGTTGCGTTTAAATACAAAGACTTATTGTACAAACTAGCTAGCTAGAAGTTCCTTTATTACCAGATTTAGTTTGCTGCCTCAGACACACAGGAGATTACATGCCTCGTGTTTAATCTGTGCTGGGGCAGTTGCTTTCTTCAAATTGGAACTGTTATCACAGAGCGCTCCAAGGCCAAGCAGTCCATGGCGCTTCTAGGATAATAAAACAAGCAATACCCCCGTTCCCCCAGGAAAATGGCAATTTCATTGCAACGCATTACTTGCACTGCCATGAGTCACTGCAATAAACATATCTTCAGACTGAGAGGTAACAGAAAGAGCGACTCTCATGTGTCCAAATTATCTAGTACTATTAAAACACTCAATAGTGCTACATTTAGAAATTCTAGAAGAAAATGTATTTCCATGGCAAGGGTTTCAACCAGAAATCGAGAAAAGCTTCTACTCAAAACGCTTGCCATTAAGCTACATTTTATTTATTTATTTTTTTATTTTATTTTTTAATATTTCTAAATTAAGCCAGAACTATTGGGCAATTTAAAAAAAGACTTACTGTGTGGTTCAGAAAGAAGTCGTAAAACGATTGTTGCCATAGTTTTCACCTCCCAGACCCCTGCGCTTGTCTCTGTGTTTTCTGTAGGGATGTTTAAATCTGAACATCTAAAGCTAAAAGAAAAAACTCAGAACAGACAGACGGCTGTGACCTGTGACCTGTGACCCGGGTAACCTTTCGAGCCATGAGAGTGCACATCAAAATGACTAATCCTGCAGGCACTGACAGGGACCTCAGCCAAAAGCGAGTTAAATACACAGGCATGTGGAGGGGTCTGGTAACTAGCCTGGGGTCCTGGAGTAATTCTGTGGGCAGGTTGGGATTTGAAAGCAGGCTCTGCTCCACTCTAAGAACTCCTTGCACCCCAGGTGTTTTAATGCACAATGTTTACTCTTTATATCTGATCTCATGGCTTTAGGAGGAATTATCTTCTTATTGGATGATCCTGGAAAGGCTCAGATTGCCTTGGGGATGAAAACACAAAGGATACATTCTGCCATGGAAGAAAGGGTGTGATCCTGCGCAGAGCCGGAGTTGGGACAACATTTGTGAAGCTCCTTCCGCAGGTCAACAAAGGAATAAAAACAATCTGGGAGGACCAGATTCTGTGGAGAGAGAGAGAGAGAGAGAGAGAGAGAGAGAGAGAGAGAGAGAGAGAGAGAGAGAGAGAGAGAGAGAGAGAGAGAGAGAGAGAGAGAGAAATGGAAGAATACATCAGTGAGACATACCACTCAGAACAGAAGTGTCATTTTAACCATGCCCTAGGGCAGGGTGTTACAGGAGAGGCACTTTTTCAGGAATAGTGGCTTGAGACGTAGTTTGAGGCAACTTTGTTGTATCAAACCCCAAGTCTCCCCTGGTGTGCCATGCATGTTCCCTCAGCTTACAGGTTAAGACTCTGGTATACCAGATGACTTGAAAAGAGACATGTCTGCAAGCTCTACCAAGACCACAGGGGTGCTTGTAAAACAGATGACAAAGAAAATAACATGATATGCAATATATTTCTCTGCTTTGCTCCATTTTCTCTTGTAATGTGAGTTAATGCCGACAGCCTGGCTCCCACCTCATACCTTGTTGGAGGCCTCTGGATGGAAGACCTGTCTGATAAGCAAGGGTCCGTCTGTGCAGAGTGTGAAGGAGCTCCTACCCAGGAGCTTCAGCTCGCTCGACACGGACTGGTGAAACTGCGGAGAGTAAAGATAGACCCTTTAGTACAAAATCAGACACTAAGGAATTGGGTGAGAAATTTAAATAAAAAATAACACCGACAAGCATTACTTGTTTTTCTAAAGTGCAGGAGATATCATCTACATTATTCAGAGTTAGCAAAGCTTTCCAAACACAAGTTTTACTCCCAGCTTAGCAACAAGCAGAAAAGCTGGTCGGACTGGTTTCTGTTTGCGCAAGAAAAATGAAGCGGGCGGACAAGTTCAAATCAGGAGGATCTGGGATCGCCCTCGGGAGGAAGGTGAGACATGCGGGTAGGTGCAGATTACACACAACAGAACAGATAGCAATCAGAAGAAAAAAAAACTTCAGGGAATGGGCTGTGCCTGTTGCAGTGTCCAGTGTTTAGCAGTCAGCTATCTGTCTGTTCTCTGTCACCTTCAGCGGGGGTTACTGGGTTCATGGAACACTTTCAGAAAAAGAAATCCAACAACAAATGCAAAGCAAAGTGGCACCTTGCATACACAAAATAACAAACCAACATGAAGGTAGCCACAAATCTACACCAATTGAGAACACAACTGAGAGTGATGTGTTTGATCCCTCCTCCCCCCATGGAAACGCCCTTATTTCAATCCTTGCGTTTCTGTTCCCCACTACACATTTGTTATGTATTATTTGGAAGCACTTTTTGAATTGCTGGTACTGCATCGTGGATTCTTGACATTGCTGCTGCATTCTCAGTATTCAGTTTTAAAAAAGCATCTTTGTGCAGAGTTTTACCAGAATCTTTTGTGGACTGATCTGTGTGCTAACATGACAATCCTTGCTATCTCTTCCAAGATTTATTCCATTCCTCCTGAGCTTCCACTGGAAATTCAATGCAATGTTGTTTAGGCTTACCACATGTTCTACAGCCAAGTCTTTCATCACAAATGGTGACCCGAGTTCACATGACAGCAGGCAGAAACATTGTGGACCCTTTGCTTAGTCATGTCCCCAGCAGACCATGGTGCGCCAATGGCTTCAACTTCATTGAAGTATGGGGGGCTGACGATCAAGTCAGGAACTCTACACGAGTCTATCAAACATTGTACAGCCCATACAAAACCATTTGTTACAAAGATGGTTGGACAATAGAAAACACATAGTCTATACAGAAATCAAACAGTTCTCACGATTCACTGTAAAGACACACTGGTGTAAAGATGATTAACTGCAACGTGCTGTGAAGCGAAGCAGGTGGATTGAAGATGACCTCACTCATCCTCAACAGTCTTGCAAGAGCCACTCAATTACTTCCAATGTCAAAGAAGAGTGGAATCCATAATATCCTAACTTATGAGCCTTATGGAAAATGTACGATTGACAAGATACTATGGTGGTCCAGTAAAGCTGCTCAACTGTAGTAAGCCAAACTGGTCCATTTACACTTAGACACTTGTGCTACATTCACAAAGGAGGACAATTCAAGGACCACCTCACACACTGAAACACATTTACAAAACTGGGCGTTTAAAAAGCAGGGCCTTGCAAACAGGCAATACAGCGTGCACTTAAAAAAAACAACATTCTGGCAACCTAAAATAAAATGAGCTAGTCCAAGATTAGTGCTAATGGGGTCTGTGAAACCAGCCTGAATGAATGAATGAATGAATTTAAAGGTCGATACAGCCGCCTTTAAGCTGGACTCCCCAGACCAGGCACTTGTATATTTTGGTCAATAGGAAGCCCTTTATTGGAACCTTTCTCAATACATTTTTCACACTTTAGTCAACAAAAAACACACACATGAAGTTTGCGAAAGCATGCTTGTAGAGTGCAGGGATACCCAGGTTAACTGGCACCAAAGGGGGAGCACATCGTTGACTCTTCTCTTGGTTCAAGTGTCTGTAAATAGACAAGCTAGGAACTATACAGATACATTCACAGAAAAACCCTTCCAATGAAGCCAGGCTCTCACTAAATTCCAGTGAACACCTAACATTTCCATGTTCCTAATTTGTCTCTATTATAGAATGACTTTTTTTTTTTTTTTTAAACCAAGTCTAAACTTGGCTAATGACAGCTCTTTTCTTGTGGTTCCTGTGTTCCTTGGTATTTTGCCATCTTAAAGCCGGTTGTACTACTTGTTCAAAAGATGCCAGGTGTATGTTATTACAACATTGAAATATACTGTTGGGTGTTTAAATGTAAAACAAATTCAACGTCACCTCACACCCAGCATTAAAAGGTACACCCCACATGACGGCAGTTTTAAATTTCAGTCACTTGCTTTAGATGTGGTTAGTTAAAAGTTTGATTGTGTTGGTAAATTGGACATGCTTCCCTGCTCAGCTTCTGTGCCCAGTTGGAACAATGATATGGTAAATGAGTCTCCAAAATAGCGTGAAAAAATAATTAAACAACCTCTTTCTGTTCTGAAAAATGACACGATGATGATGGAAAATTCATATAAAAATAAAACAAACAGTCCATCTAAACTGCAGCATCACAGGTCTCCAACCCTACCCAGAATACAATGGGAACAGGCTGGTATGCAAACACTATAGAATGATGCCAAGGGAAAAGTGTGTGCGGATATTAGGACAAAATTTTGAACGTGCGACTATGGAACTGAAGAGGAATTAATCCTGCGTTTTCAAAATCCCTGCATTCTTAATCCCAGTATTCCAGTTTCTACATGTATGAAGAGAAATGCTGTTGCTCCATGATTCAGACTAACCTCCCCGAGTAAGAATGAAACCACCGACTACAAACATGTTCCGAGTCATAGAAAATACAGCACTAAAAACACCTCCAGGGGAGCTGGCTGAGAAACAATGTTATAGTCAGGCAGAAAGAGGTTGCTTTTTTGCCAAGTACTGTAGTCTGAAGGTGCAATTTAATTTTGGACAGTGCAATTATCTTGAGTAAGCAGACTTCAAAATATCCACTATACCATTTTCAAATATGAATGTGGCCATGCTCCGTGTATAAGCTTGCTCACGTGTGTCCCAGTACAATGAAAGAGGAGGCCACACTGTTTGTGCAAAGGTGTTTGAGTAGAAACACACAGGCACGTACAACCACCTTCTATAAACATCTTAAAAAGACAACTGCCACACAGCGACTCAAATATAAAAAGCACACAAACATCAGAAAGGAAATGTACAAGTTATATTCATTCAAATCCAACAAGGTTAAAACAAACAAAAAAGCAATACAGTACGTGTGTAAGATGTTAACTAGTAAAATAATACAAATATTCTAGTGATCAACATGTTCAGTCCTTGTTTGACATTGGGGGAGAGATGCATGCAGTTCTGGGAATCTCCATGGGAAAAATAACCACAGTATAAAACCAAATATTGAATTATAAACTAGCCAACCTTAGAACCAACAAACAAATTCATAAAGCTTTTGAAATCTGAAAACTGGTCAAAAGAAGTGTGGTTCATTTAAAAACTGCAAATGTCATGCTCCTGTGCTCCATACCCACCAAGGGCGACTCCTAGCCCCATTCCTATCGATTGCACCTCTTGGATCGGGCTGTTTACTCAACACTGTTTGTACTGCAAGGCAGAACCAGTTGGACAACACAGCCAACTTTCAGGGAGGGGGCGCGCCAAGCACAAGATAACACACACACGAAATAAAAGAAAAGCTCTGGCAGGATTTCTAGTGATCCAGTTGCCCCCCATCATTATTATTATTTGTTTATTTAGCAGACGCCTTTATCCAAGGCGACTTACAGAGACTAGGGTGTGTGAACTATGCATCAGCTGCAGAGTCACTTACAATTACGTCTCACCCGAAAGACGGAGCACAAGGAGGTGAAGTGACTTGCTCAGGGTCACACAATGAGTCAGTGGCTGAGGTGGGATTTGAACCAGGAACCTCCTGGTTACAAGCCCTTTTCTTTAACCACTGGACCACACAGCCTCCTTACCCCCATGGCGTACCCCCATGCTTGAGTCAATTAGCCAAGGTGGCTACTTAAAGGGCAAAACCCATTATTTTGCAGTCAGAACTGCAGTGAACAGCAACATGATTTGACTTGCTTCAGGACAGCCTGCACAAGGTGTGACAAGTCTTCATTATTTCCCACGTGCATCTCTTCCCTCCGATAGCCGACACACTGACTGCAAAGCAGGTCCCCCTCAGCTATCTGCGTGAAGTGTGTGTCACGGCAGTAAATAAGAGGCAGGAATAAAACTAAATGTAGAGTTATATAGTGTGTATCTAAAACTCAAACCGCTTCTAATATTGAACTACAGCTCTGGCCAGGAAAAAAATATGCTGCCAGTACCAGGTTACGATTGAATAAGCAAAATAAAATCTCCCAACTATTTTTTTTTTTTATAAATCGTATCAATTTTAGAGGAAATCACATTCATTTAGTACCCGAAATCTGAAGAGACAAAAAAAAAAAAGAAAAAATTCTAAAACAAGTTTCTATACTGGAACAGTTTTCTACCGAGCAACATGTGAATATTATTTTGGATATACCAAACAGGTCCGCTTAGACACACAGGTATTTGCAAATGGGTTTAAATATGGACGAGTAAAAATTAATGAAATCTGCACTAAATTTCAAGATAAAAATCATTAAAAAAAGTCCCGATATAAGTTTAGAGGTGTGGTTGTCCATAACATTATGAGAGGCGCTGGGATTGCTGCTCACATCTCTCCCAGCTTTGGTGTGTGATGCTCCCACCGTCACTCGCTTTAAATCAACTCTCAAGATCCACCTGTTCTCTCTTGCTTTCCATGCTCTTTAAGCCTGATATCTGCTATTAGCTGCTGTGTTGCTGCTACTATTTCATGTATTATGCATTTTTTACTGTACTTAATGTATTATGCATTGTTTTTTACTTCATGTATTATGCATTTCTCTGTATTTGAAGTATTATGGATTTTCTTGTTGTTACTGCACCTTGTAAAGCGCTTTGTGATGGTGGTCCGCTATGAAAGGTGCTATATAAAATAAAGATTGATTGATTGATTGATGTGTCCAAGAAACAATCCACAGTAAATGAAAGGGATACAATAACTGAATTAAAGGATTGATTGATGACCAAAAAGATCAATTTGAAACTATACCTGCTACACTGTCCAGCAATTGCCCATCCAGGTATTCAAACAGGAGGTAGAGATATTACTTAGATTTGATAACTGAAGTACAAGCAATCACACACTGCCCCCCCCCCCCCCTCCCCCTCTCTTTACAAAGCCTAGCGAGTAATTACAGTTTGGGCGTGTTGTGAAGTAAACATCCCGTCTTCCAGATGTCTGCAGAGTAGAGAACAGAGACAAGACCGGACCTGCTGGCGATCTGTATCCCAGAGTCATCATCGCCACATACTAACCAAATGTGGCAATTCAAATTCACAATCCTAATCCTACATATTTCCTTAGACAAACACTGAACCGACAAACTTCTAGGGCGCTAATCTCCAGCACCAAGAACAATGGATTAGACACAAACAGTGTTCCGCCTAATTATATTGCTGGTAACTGCACATTCCAGCTAACCGCATACACCCAGGAAACATGCTTCTTGGGGATATTGCGCACAGAGATCTGTTCTAGATAATTGCATATTCTGGGGTCTTGCATACGACTGTGGACAGTGAGCTGTTCAATTAAGAGGAACGCGCTTTTACTAGCACCCTGTGTTTGTTTTATGAGAACCCTGGCATGGTGCAGTAGGGTACACCCCCCTTTAAATACTAATCAGACAAGCCCACTAACTGAAACAGCAAGGTCCGTAAATAAGCACAAATGTATTCCTTTGGTAGATCTGTAAAACATTTCTAAACTACACACCTCATGATCTATACAATACTGGAACAGTGAAACAATCACGTAGTTAACCCTATAAAATATAGCACAAACAGGACATTGGGTCCTTATCACACAGCTATCATTCATTTGAGGAATTTTCATATTAATAAAAATGTTAGCGCACAGTTGTTGGTTTATCAGTGAAAATTTGTGTACAGGTCTAGGAATGACAACTCCACTCAACACTGCAGTGCTCTAGTAGTATAGGGACTGCCGATGAAAATAAGCTCATAGCTAAATCTAGGTGCAATACATCTTAGGACATGTCATAATGTTAAAAATTGAACATTGTCGATGTCAAATACATAAATAAAAATGAAAAAAGAGACTGCCACTCAACACTGTAAACAAGTCTAATTTTTAATTAAATGGGCATCTCCAGTTGTTTCTGTGGTTGTATTCCATTCGTACTCCCCACCCTTACCCCGGGTCTGCGTTTGTTAATGTAAAAGCAATAGCTTAGCTTAGTTTCTTCTCCAGTGGCCGTGCTCCAATCAGTATAATTCTCCCAGTCATTATGAGGCAGTGGACTCACCTGTTGCAGAATGTCGTCTAGAGGCTCGGCTTTAGAAATGTCATCCAAATTCAGACCCGTGTCTTCTTTACACTGCTCTGTTAGTTCCAGACTGTCGGGTTTTACAAGGCACCTGTGTAATTTCCCCACCTGTAATTGAAGATATTTATATATATACACACAGAAAAATAAAATCAGCCTCACCTGTGTTTATTCATTTATTTAAAGCACCGAAAAATGTCAACTTAATTTACCACACAAGCCACTACGAAAAATACGCGCAAAACATGTATACAAAACGAGCTGCAAGCAAAGTTGTTAATTGTAAACCAAGGGGTTGCTAACCTTACTTAACGTTCAATTCTAAACCGATAAACCCTTTATAGCTGTACACATGCAATGCCTTTTCACAGAAGCCTTTTAACAAATTTGTTTTTTTTTTTATGGCGCTGGTGTCAGCAATCCAATTAAAATTAAACAAAGGTGGCAAGCCGTGACAATTCTAAATAAAAATACACAAATTATTTTTCCACATTAGAAAAACAAACCAAAACGAAATCTTTCACCTAAACTGAATTTACCAGCACCTGTTGCAAAATGTGTGAAACTAATAATGCATGAACGGCAAAACAGTACATTTTGGTTATAGGTGTTAAAGTACTGTGACACTTTTATGTTTAAAATGTATATATATATATTATTATTATTATTGATATTTTTAAAAATCATGAATCAGCTCAAGTGGTCCGTACCTTTTTGTTCTGCAGATCCACAATTTGCCACACCAAGAGAATTAATTCCCTCTCATCCGAACCCAGTTTAACCCCATTTGCACCAGCTGTTGCCCCAAAGAACACCACCACAGTATCATTGTGCGAAGCCATCAGGGGGGACCACAAGGGGCAGAAAACTACAATCACAGGCACTGACCAAACAAAAAAACAACAACACGAGGGTCACCTTTTTTCCAAGTGATAAGAGGGAAGGGGGGTGGAAAAAAATCTAGAAATTAAATGTAAAACCAAAAGAAAAGAAGAATTCTCAAACAGAATACGAAAAGAGTGCGCGACCGAATGTTCTACCTGGTCCAAACTCATGTGCGTGTTTTCCTTTTCCCGAGTTTCTGGTCTGACTGGTAAATGAACCAAAAAAAACCTTCGGGTCCCTTTCACTCTAACACCATGACAAGCGCTGAGGATTTTTTTTTCTCTTGGTTACCTGCATTTGGTTCAGCCCATGCGATTTAAGTCGGTCTCCCAAGAGGATAAGGCCATTGGCTAGTTCCAAAAGGTAAGGTTGTGACGTGAGACACTCACATCTATGCAACCCAATCGGATTGGCTTTTTACAAAACTTTTTTCTCTATATCTTTCTCTGACTCACAACTCCCTGGATAGCAGTATCCTGTTTTAATTTTTTTTTCTTTTTCAGGATCACCTTTACCTATTGGATAATTTCAATATTTAAATCACCTGCCTGGACCGTTTTATAATATAATAAGTTTTATAATATTCTTTGCCCATGACGGATTATGAGATCTTTATAATCTTTTTGTGAAGCAATATTATTTTGTTTTTGTAAAATTAAATCTTGGCATAATCGAAACTGTACAGTACATCGCGTGTAAAAACGAAACCACAATATTATTAGCCGACCTACTGGGACAGCAGCACGATGGGGTTATACTTGGTTATCCAACATGGTTATCCTAAGTAGCAAGGTTCATTCATGCAAAGAAGGAAAGATATCGCACACCCAGAATTCATATAATGTGAGAATAACTGGTTGTGCATACATCCCTGAGATATATAGAACAAAGCATGATATACAAGGGTTACAGATCTACATTTCCTATTAGGAATAGCAATAGAAAGTTTAAAACGGCATGCCTCATAAAAACATCACATACCTAAGAACAACAATAATATTTAATTGGATTACATAAAAAAAAAAAAAAAATTAAAAACAGAGAATGGAGATATTTCCAGACTAATGCAGTTGGTAATGCAGAATTTTATCATATAGTTATTGGTCACTTCAGCTAGTTGTCTGCATACAAACATATCTATACTTTGAATACAACTGGAAAAAAACAGAAACAAATGTGTTGGGCAAGTTTATCATACAAGTTAAAAGAATAACGCGAAGTTGCATGGTAGGTTTTCATTTCCCATGAATTCCCATCTTTGTGTGGGACTCATAGGATTCACCATGCTGTCCCCATGCAGGCACCATGCTTTACTGCAGTCTGCTATGCTGTGCTGCACACTTTTAGCAGGGCTTTCTTCTGCTTTGTAAACTTCTGCCTGTATTGTATTGCATGGGACCGTGGCGTGCTGCCCTGTGAAGTGCCCACTGGTCTCCCTGTAACGTCACTGTCCTGTCACAGGCAGGCACTTCCTGTAGAGGCAGGTCTTCTGTGTGCCCTGCTCCCAGGTTATACAGTAACCAGGCTCAGCTTGGCAGGGACTGAGCAAACATCCCACTCCCACTTTCCAGTGCTACTGGAAACGCTCCCACAAAGGCACATCAGCTTTTCACAGGGGGTTAGCTGCTGATAACAGCTCTGGTACAGGACTAGTGAGTAATGCACACTTATTGTAATGGAAGGGCAGTGCAGGCAGCTTTACAGACATGTACAGCATGTAATAGGTGATTCTCACCTAGTTCTGGATGAACAAGGTATCCTGTAATACAGGAGTGTCCAATCACGGTCCTGGAGGACCATTCAAGTAAAATGATATAATTACCTACTTCAGGGCCTGGATGGAGGGTTTAAACAATTTAGAACAGGGAGAGGTCCTGCAGCAGGTGATGTTTAGCAGTTATCAGCTGTAAAGTTCTCTGGGGTGGGAGGTGGGTAAGATGTTGGCTGCATACTAGACTGGATGAGCAGCAACACGATTGCTGTTAGGAGGCACAGAGCTTGTGTATTGTAGCAGATTAATGGTACGGGGTTTGGAATCAGTGGGTGTACTATAGTTGCCTAACTTTGGTATTTTTCCAGGGACCTCATGGGAATGACTATACTCACAGAGCACGGACTGGGAATGGTGCTTAGGAATACCACTAAGGACAATGCTCAATGTGTCAATAGGGTTAGTGTTTTACAGCACCTGGATTACATCAACCACTTGTCTATAAGGGTAATACATACAGGTGATGTAATGCAGGGTGATTCCCCGATGCTGGAACCGACCAATCAGATTGAAGTGCAGACAGGTTCAGAAGCTTCGATGCCTCTGAACCCAGCTGAGTTTGGCATTGAAACTCTGCACGTCTGTTTTCAAAGATTGCAAATGGCGATCATTTGTGTCAGATATGTTGTGATTAATAATTCAGTGCTGTAGGTGTCAGTTTAGACAATCAGCCTCCTTGTCACTGTTAGACATGCATTCATGAGCAGCACTATCCAGTACAATGGTAGGCAGCCTTCTTTTCTGTATGAGTTGCTGTTGTTCAGAAGGTAATGCATTAGTGATGAGCTGTAAGAACCGTGACACAGTGGTACCTGTGCTTAGCGTAGGGTCTTGTGGTGTGAAAGGTGAAACCTTTCAGCTGGAGAATCACAGATATTAAATCCTCTGACCTTGACATGACCTTGAACATGACATGGTTACCCATCTGTCTAGTTTAGTCCCTATAGAAAAAAAATCATAAAACTAGCAGGAAACAAGAAGTTTTAGGTAGAAGCGGTTCAATTAAAAGATCAAAGTCTCATAACACTGGCCAGTGTCCAATATATTTGAGACTGAGAAAATACTTATTAACTGCTACAGGCATTACCATACCCTGGGCAGTAAAGGGTTAACATTAACATTATTTTGTCATTGGCGCCCAGAGGACAAACACCGAGACGTATCAGTGAACTGCTGTGCTGTACATCATAAGGGGCTTTAGCATCAGCAGCTTGGTTTCGTTTTATTGTGATCACTCACTTCTTTTAAACACAACAGAAAGTGAACAGAACTGCAATTTAAAACGTTAATTTTGAACCTCTCTCCCCGGGATTAGACCTGTCCATGTGAACTAATCTTCAGCTCAGGAAACTCACAGGGCAGCCCAGTCTAAATTCCTCATCAGGGTTGTGATGCTGAAGAATCTTGCTCGGCTAGATCTTCCAGTATACGAAGGGATGGTAGAACTTGCTGCACAAGAATGGACTGTCGGGGAGCAGTATTTTTCTAATAAATGTTTTGTTTAAGTAAGACTCAATTCCTCAGATACACCCTCAATGGCCCCTCCCCCTGCCTGTGCACAAGGCCTTTCACACTCCAACCAGCAGTACGGATCTCTCGTTCATGCAGGCCGCGCCCCTCTCCTTGTGATCAGAGCAGGGTGGGAGCGCTCGCTTGGACAAAGCCCCGCCAAGAAATCTTTTGTGTGCGTTTGGTTTAGTTTTTTTGTATCCCTGCTTTATAGGCTGGTAAAGAGACCCCAGATTGAAAAGACCGAGTCTGGTTCAGCTCTGGAAAATAAAAAAATACTAATAAGCTCTCACACACGCTATTATGGGTAGATAACAGGCCAGGGCACTCAGGAGTCGTTTATAAAGGTGCAGAGTGCATCAATACACAGCCAGTGTTTGTCAGGATGATACTCAGCTTGGGTTTTTCCATCTTCTCACCTGTCATTTAGAGTGTTGTTGAGTTGCAGCCTCCCCTTCAAAGCAGTCATTATATCCAACATGCCGTCTGCTGAGGGTGATGAAGATGTCACAGTCTGTGAAATGAGATGCTTTTAGGATTAAGGGCACTCATCACAATGGGGGTTGCTAATAAGGGAATGCGTATTTGGGTAGTGGAGGATACACTGTGTTTTACAATAGGTACAGTATAATGTGCAGATCTTCAGATTGGGCCTCATGATTATTCTGTGCAAGTATGCAACGTAAATGTGGTAAATGTGCTACAATAAAACACAGGGTCCTTTGTGAAAACCTGTTGGTATACTAAACTGTGTATGTACTGTATATTAAACAGGACAAAATATCAAGGACCAGCATGCAGTTTGGAAAATATTGTATCTTATATGACAAGTGCTCAATTTGCTATTCCCTGTTATTGGCATTCCAGATTCTGTGATAAAATGATAGTACAGTTTGGATAAACAAACCTCACAAAGGGTCCCATTGACAGCCTAGTGACAGCAGCATACGGCCAGGCTGAATGACTGACGATTGAGGTTAGACGCAGAACAGAAAAAAGGGAAGACCAAAACACTTGTCATTGAACAGCTATCATGTGTATAAAAACCTTGACTCCTACTGGAGACTGTTATCTCAATTTTTTATTGTAACATATCTTTACTGTAGAACACAAGCTGTTAAATACCTGCATGAAAAGGGTGTGTTTTCATTTGTGCACAAACAGTACTATATTTGAATTGCAACATACACTGGTATTGTTTTTCCTGTTGGGCGATTCATTCTGTTTCCCTTCAGATTATGCGGCAGGCTCCCAGGGATCCACACAGCTCTGTCTGGCAGCCACAGTGTGTGAGCTGCTTGGGGACACTCGCTAGTGGCAGCTCCCTCAGGGATAGAGAGACACAACAAACCCAGTCAGAGCCGAACCCACTGCCTGTTAATCTGTCCCTCAGGAGAAAAAACAAAACAAAACGCAAACTTTTTGATTCAGAGAAATATGACCCCCTCACCCCACCCCCGAATCAGATTAAGACAACATTGGAGCTCTTGTTTCTGGGTCGATGCAGAGACTCCGAGTTCCTCCACTCACTGAGCCACGAATTCTTGGCATACCTGCCTGCTGACAGGAGCAGCAGGTAATCCCTAGAGGGATGAGACTGGTTTCAGCAAGATATTATCCCCCTAGGCATGTATCACTTCAGAACAAAAAACCTGATTCCTTTACTGAGAGCATCAGAATCTAGGGATAGACAGATCAACCTGTCTGTCTTCATTAGCTCACAACAGTTTCAAAGTTAGTTATTAATGTACATATTCTTTGGTTTCTGTACTTTCTTTGACACAACACTCTCAATGTGCTGCAGGTATTAATACCCCCCACATGAGACTAACTCTCACATTCCAGTCTGGGAACCATGTAAGGGTCAGCTGGGGTCTCCATGCCTACAGCACTGGAAATGAACTGGGACAGGAAGCACACTTCAACACGCATCTTCACTGGTAACAATAAAGCTAACAGGTAAACAAATAAAGCGATGAGGGTGGAGATCCTGCCTTGCGATGGCTGCTGGGCCAGGCTGTCAGCAGTGGTGCCACAACTTGCATAATCGGCAAGCTAAGTCACATGACTCCCATCTCCCACACAACTGTCTGATTCAGTCAGCAGTCCTCTTGATGCAGTGAAAAGAGCATTAGGAACGTCTTCTATTACAAACTACTTCATCATCGTTCTGCCACAGACACACACACACACGTAAAGTAAAGCATTCTGACAAGAGGGAGAAAGACACTTTGTGGCAATACTTGTAGAAATTAGATAAATGCATTACCTATTATATGTATTACTAGAAGTTCAGTATACAAATAAAATGTAATAATTCTCGTCTAATGAAAATCAATATTTTAGTGGGGTTCAGGTACCTTCAGATTGAGGACCACAAGAGATGCCTGATTGTCCTGTGCTTGGCTGCTGGCCCCGAGAATTGTAGAAACAAAAATTGGGAACAGAGTGGGAAGAAAGAAATTATTATTCTTCAGTTCTGAGAGCGGCACAGAACAAACATCCTTGTTTTCATCCTGCTTTTCCTTTTAATTCACTTTTTCCACTTCCTCATTCCTGCTGCGGAACCTGAAAGCAATGTACCGACACCTGTACCTGTCTGAACGGAGTGCATTTACTATAACAAGACTACTTCTGAGAACACTGCTCCCTCCCATGTACTCAGATTGGAAATGATCACATTATGTTGTGAAGGTACTGGATCCTCGTGTGCAAAAATAGGTTTCTTTCATTTTGTTTTAATTGGCTCAAAAGTAATACTTACACATTTAAGTGGAGTAGAAAATCCCAGTTTCCAGAGCGTCCAGTGTTGGACTAATTTATAAATTCCTCTAGGGTAAGAGAGGCATGTTGTCTGGTCACTACTCCCCATCACACAATATAAAGTACAGGTTAAAAGATATATGTTATGTGAAGTACATTTCCTCATTTAAAATGTCTTACCTGTTTATGATCCTATAACACAAAATAATAGCAAAAAAATAAAAAAAAACCTGCTCATGACTGACTAGGGGCAAATAAGTCAGGGGGAGAATATTGGAGTTGCACAGTCCTTCACTTTTAGGCTTCCCTTATAACAGTTTCTCATAGTAAAAGCACAGTAAAGTGTAGTAAAGCATAGTGGAAACATGGTCAAGCACAGATCAGCACTGTGAAGAACAAAGGTATGGTAAAGCACATTAATAAACATAGCAGGTGCATAGTACAGCCACAGGAAAGGTATGGTAAAACTGCAAAAATACAATGCAAAAATACAGTGGTAAACCTTAATAAGAGTTAGTGCACAGCATAACACAGTTCTCCAGAAGTACTTTTTGCTAGAATAGCTTTTAGGCATGCATGCAGAAACAACACTTGAGAACACACATGATGATATTGAACAGGGATGAAATTAGATGCAAGAAAATGTCTTTAATAATGACAGCTTTCTCAGTGCTTCTGATTTTGAGAATCAACACGACTGTAACCTGAAACCCAGGTGCAGGTTGGGAAGCTCAGCCCTGGGCTGCCTCCCAGGTATGTATGTGTACATATAATTGCATGAGAAAAAAGAAGCCTGACTAAACCAAGGTGTGGGGTGCAAATAAAAACTGAAAACTTGTCAAGTTGGGACTGGAAAGGCAGCCTAACAGCAACACAGCTCAGTCACAGAGTCTCCTGACCAAACGCTGAGGTCAGCTGAATTTCCCACGCTATACCCAGAGTGCAGTGCAATGGAGGGCCACAGTCACAACTATAATTATTTTACACAGTACATATCTTCCTTTATCTAAAGCAAGGTAAGAGTTTGATGGAAACCTGCTGGTAAGATTTATGTCTGTTTGCAGCGTGGACCCTCTCCAGGTTTGAGAGAGGTCTGCAGGCTTCATTCCGAGAGGAGTGATATATCAGTGAGCTGCTGTCAGGAGAAACCGGGCTTTGAAAGGAGAGGCTGACATAACTGGCCCCGGGCTGAGAGGAGGAGGCTGGTAATGAACTAAAATGAAAATCCAGAACTGGTTATTGAAATTGGAAGTTAAGTATTTGCATAACCAGGACTTAAACACCTGGCAGGCATAGAGAGCACAAAAGAGAAGTTATTAGGGGAAGATGGCTTTCGCAAAACTTTTCTGACCTCATCATGCTTTTATTTTTTAGAATAGATTCATATTGCTGACCACGTGCTAACCAAATCCATTGTCTTATATCAGTGGTGTCCAACCACGGTCCTGGAGGACAGTTCCACTCCAGGTTTAACAGGCACAATTAGATCTTTAACTACTTCAGGTTCTGGATGGACATTTAGTTGGTTCAATTAAACAATTAAGAAGAAGGTTGGAACAAAGACCAGGATTGTTTAATCTACAAACAGTAAGGACTCATTTAAGAAATATTAAAATAAACTAGAAGTATTTTCAAAGTCTTCAAAAGGGCTGTTCTGTAGGAAAAGGGAGAAGTTGCTCCTAAACAAGTACGCTGTGCAGCTGCTTGTTTTATAGTCACTTATGTGAGCTCTCGTTGTACATGCTATACACTGCATAGCTTTACTTAACTGGATAGGGTACTAAAAGAGAATTAATGGGCTTTAAAAAGACCATGCCTAGGTCTTTAATTCCGGTAAGTGCAGACCAGTGTGTTTGTGTAGACTTTTTTGCTTCCTGGAGTTTAGAAATCATATGACATTGTGACCTTTCAACTCTGTTGATGGTTCCATACAACACCATGTAGCAGGCGGAGTTAACAGAGTTGAAAGGTGGCTTGGCTTGTCAAGAACTAGGAACCAGAGACAACAGCCAATCCCTGCAAGGTGGTAGCCAGCAAGACCTACTGCAGCTGGCATCATTCACACCATTGAAAAGGGCCAGGTGTCTGTTGCTCTGCAGTACTGGAAGGGTTAACACAGATGCAATTGAGCTGTGGGAAGCAAACAGCCTCTCGCATGGGCTCCTGCTGGCAGAGTGCCCAGATCAGACACATTGCAGACATTACACTGAGGGCTTTTATTATTACTGCAGAAGAAAGAGGAGAACGCAATCTTGTGAAGGTGTAGAGAACATCTCGTTAAAAAAAACCCCACAGAAACAAAAAATAAACACAAGCACACACACAGTGATCAGTTAATGCATTCTTGTGTCCATGTTATATACAGTACAGGAACCTTTTCGTATGACTGGATCAGCACAATTCATGTAGAGACCTTTCGTTACAATTATTTAGGACTGACAGCAGCTGACCTGTACATGCAAGCAAACACAGTGCTCTGCAAGCTTTACTGCTCCAGTACAGTGCAAATGAGCAATCTTTGAAAAACAAGAACCGAGAATGAGACCGCCTGTCACTCTTTATGAAGCCTCATTGTGAGCACCTAACAGCAGACCAGCAGCAATGCCAGCTTTCAGGATATTGTAAAATGTAAAATCCAAAGCAGCCAATGGAAGATCCCGCAGTTACAGGCATGCAGGCACTCAGAAGAACTCTTTATAAATAATAGCTTGTTTGCAAAACTGCCAGTGATATCACTTCCTCGTTGAACTGTCCCTCTGTCACAGCAGCCAGTCTCCACTACTCCGAGCCAACTCCGGGAGATTATAGGGAAACAGCGCCACCACCATGTAGGCCAGGATGCTCACAACACTTTTTCCTGATTGGTTACACAACGTGACACTGCTTGCCCATTGGCTCAGGCTGTTGCCTTCCTGATTTTGTTGTTGTTTTTAAACAAAATCTCATCACAGCAGGGGTAAACGTGAGATTCACCATGTTTTATTTGCACTAAAACACATTCAAACAAACGGGGAATACATATTTCTAAAAGCAGCCTAACCCCACCATGGACTTTAGTTGTTGGCACACAGACACAGGCATGCTCCTTTTAGCACCAGAATAAAGCTTTCCTTAAAGTGCATTGAGCAAAGTAGGCATTAACAGAAAATATGGTTCTGCTTAGTATTTAAATGTGCAGCAGAAACTAAAAGTTATGTGCTGCTTATTAGAGCCCAATTCAGAAACACCTTAAGCACGTTCATAAATATTCTGCAAGGTTGCACAGTGCTTGACAGCTGACAACAGTCTATAGTGATGAGCGCTCGTCGGTCTGGAGTCTACGGTGGCCACCGCTGTGCTTTGCCGATGACATTTTCCCCATGTTTTCCCACGCCATCATCACTTTGGAGACCGTGCCTCGTGAATAATGAGTGATTTGAGCTGTCGTGGACACTGAAGCACCTGCCAACCGAGCACCCACTATTAGCCTCCTGTCGAAGTCTGACATATCCGGGGCTCTGCCCATTGCGAGGAAGACACAGCCTTACTGCAGGACAGAATTACTGGAAATAACTCAATTGGTAAGGAAACGGATACTAACAGAAAAACAGCTGAATAAACTATTAACAAGAAAGCACAGCTAATTACCCCCCAGCGGCGACCTTGACTGCCAGATCCGTTTACACATAATAAACATAGCAACTATAAATATGGTTTTCAAATAGCCTACTCGTTTCTTCTAGTCCATCGTTTTATTTTCCGTATGCCCTTTTCTTTATTACGGTGAGCTAGTTCCACTTTCCATTCTCTCTAATTTTGGTCCCTCCTCCGATTTATTAATGTAATTTTACTCACGTCTAGTTTTTTTTTCTATAACTATTTGTCTTGTCTCGTTGATGTCTTATGTTTTCTCTCTCAGTTTATTTTAATGAATTCAGTGACACACAGACACATTGGGTGCGTTCACGGAGATCATTCTGTGCAGAATCTGACCAATTTAGCCAATGATCTTTTATGAACTGGTCAGATTCTGCACAGAATCTGCGCATAACGATCTCCGTGAACGCACCGATTGTCTTCATTCTACATCTATCCGGACTGGATACAGTGTTACCGTGCTACACCTTCCCTCTTCCGCTGGCAGCACAGCAGCAGTCTCCTCCGTTCGTCTTCCTACTGCTTTTTAAATGGAGTTTAACTCTTTTACGCCACCTGCTGTGTTTTTATATTTTAATGCTAGCGGTTGGTTTCACAGACCCCGATTAGAACCAATCTTGGACTATTGACCAGAAACAAAAGCAAGAATCGTTTTATTTGCTTTTACCACCTCTTTACCCTCAGATATATTGACAGCGAGGGCTTTTGTTTTCTCCTTTCCCGACCCATGATGAGATGAGATTTAAAAATCTGAAACGCTACCACAGGTACTACAGTTCAAAGGAAGTAGCTTTTTAAAATGAGGGCTGTATTAAAAATAACGGTATCAATCAATTATATATTACAATTATTTCTGTGAAATATATCAAATACAGTTTTGGCCACCTCAATTTAAATAAGAAACTATTGACTGTGTATTATTTTGAACAAGTGCAAGCAAATAAAAAATAATTTAGAGAGGGTGTGAGGTTCGATAGTAGCAAGGAATGACTTTTATACCTTACATTAAATTAATTCTTGAATATATACATCACATTTTAAAATATATCTGGGTCTATTAAATTAACTAAACAGATGCATTCTAAATCTGTCTTGCTTTTTAAATACAATACCTACAATTCACATTTCTATAGTGCCTTTCATCACACAAATGAACAATTAAACCATTAAAATAAAAACAGTTATACAAAATGTAACAACTCAGAAATTAAAAGAGATAAAAATGTGATTTTAATTGTACAATTAGAAAAATTAAGATAAAAGGCTATTTTGTAAAAACATAACAATTAAAGGAGGAAGTACTCTGACAATCGTTTCGGCAGGAAGACCTTGTCCACTTTCTAAGGGATTAGAAGTGAGGGTGTGTCTGTTCATGGGATCTGCTCTGTTGTGTGCTGCAGTGCTGGTCAAGAGGAAGCGAAACTGCTTTCCTCATCATTTTGTTAGGTCTGTGGCTCCTGTGTGTCGCAATCAATAGAAAAGAAAAGCATTGCAAAAGAGAACTGTATGTGAATCATAACCTGCTGACGATGACTTAAAAGTCTCCCTGCTTACTGAACAATACACCTGCATCCAGCCTGCTTACTGAACAATACACCTGCATCCAGCCTGCTTACTGAACAATACACCTGCATCCAGCCTGCTTACTGAACAATACACCTGCATCCAGCCTGCTTACTGAACAATACACCTGCATCCAGCCTGCTTACTGAACAATACACCTGGATCGAGTTCTGGAAAGTGGACCTTTCTGACTCCATGTTCTAAAGAAGTTCTAACCCAGGAAAAATTCTTCAATCAGTTTTCTTATTACCACTAAGCATAGGTGCAGAAAGACAGGCCAGGCTAAGATTTAAATAAACCCTAACTTTAAACCAAACTAATCTTAATCTTAACTGTACATTGTAGGTTATTCAAATAATGTTCACTTTTAATCTATCTATCTATCTATCTATCTATCTATCTATCTATCTATCTATCTATCTATCCAGAGGGTCGTGGGTTCAATCCCAGGTGGGGACACTGCTGCTGTACCCTTGAGCAAAGTACTTTACCTAGATTGCTCCAGTAAAAACCCAACTGTATAATGGGTAATTGATCAGTTTCCAAAGGCAAGAACTTCAGACTTACATTTCCGAGTGTTTTATTGAGTCCCTTGTTGACTAATTTTAATTCAAAGAAGATGAAGATGCTATCAGCATAATTTGAAACAGAGAGGAAGAGTTGAGCAACAGCTTTCTTTGTAATGACTGAGAAGTCGAGACATGCAATACAGTTCTTGGTACAATGCAGGGGTAATACCACAAACATGACAATTGTATTGCCAAAGTACAGGAACTTATTTACATGGTAGTACAGGCTTTAGTAATCCATGAAAAAATACAATAATAATAATAACACACAAACAACAAAATAGCAGAATTGTCAATTAAACATTGTACTTACAAACTAGAGCAAGTGCATTTCCAAAAAAAAATTCTGTACATTTCCCTACGCAATGCATTTTTAAACTTGTTACAGCATTAATAGATCATGTGACAATTCTGAAAAAGGTGCTGTGTATACATTTACACTTAGAGATGGGGCTTTCTGTGTCTGTAATTCCATGTAGGCTCCTAGAACCCTCTTCTCTCAGCACTTTTAAAAACTTTTTAAAACTAATTTTAAAACTTGAACAGCTGGTAATTGCATTATGTTGTCTATAGTGCACAATACAACTGTTTGGATTACTGTTTCACCTTCAATGCTAAAATGTCTAATTCTGAGTTTTGGAAAATCTCCAAAAAACCCCCAAAAAAACCCATGATTTTGTGCATATAAAGGGATTTACGGTACATATGACATTACTGTATGTACTCTAATACATACAATGTTACCCAGTTAAGCATAATACCTAGTTATGGACATTAAATAGGGAATAAATGGGTACCAGCAAATCACGTATTTAGACTGTCGGAGTGCTCTGAACACTGTGGTCGGTTTGAGAAAGTTGTTTTCTTGATATAAATGACATTTCGTTTGTCCTTTCGGGGGAGGTGGAGGTGGTGATGTAATGAAAGAGCTTCCTGAATCCTGACTCGCTCAGGCTGCTTCGGAACCGGCGTGCAGCGAAGGCGTACAGCAAGGGGTTAATGCAGCTGCTGATGAAGGCTAAGGCTCCAGAGACCAATACCCCAGTCTGGGCCACTTCATCAAGCCTGACTGCCGCTTCTGGATATGACTTTCTTATCAGCACAGACACCACCGTCATCAGGTTGAACATGTGGTGAGGGAACCAGCACAGGGCAAAGGCGATCACCACGCTGGCAATCAGTGAAGCCGATTTCTGTTTGGTCTTGAAAGTCATTTGCTTTATACGTCTCCCCACGCAGGCATAGCAAATGGACAAGACAGAGAAGGGAATGGCAAAACCCACCAAGGTCTCCAGTACCAAGCAAACAACCTCCTGCATGTCTGAAGTGTACTCCCGGACAGTACACTGCAGCTTCCCATCCACATCGTCAACCCTCTGTGTCAGAATAGTGGGAATGCCAAACAGGAAAGCCAGGATCCAGATGACAGCCAAAACCTTGAGTAAGACACCTTTCTTCTTCCAGTACTGCAATGCAAACGGGTAGATGATGGCTACAAAGCGATCTGCGCTCATCAATGTGATCAAGAGCACGCTGCCATACATGCTGGAGTAGATTACATACACAATTGCCTTGCAGAATGTCTTTCCAAAGACCCAGGAATCAGCCAGAGAGTAGATCCAAACAGGCAGAGTGACGAGGACCACAAAGTCACAAACAGCCAGGTTCAGGATCAGAACCACGGTGTGGGATCTGTGCTTGATGTGGCGCAGAATGATCACAATGACCAACAGGTTTCCAGGGACCCCAATGAGGAAAGACAAGCCAAGGATCACACAGGCCAGGGGTCTTTCTATGTGCCAGAACTCTGAGCTCGATTCACTGCCACCGTAGATATGGGAGTCGTTCATCTTGACGGCTGCCAGCACACACTGTCACACAGCTTTTCTCTAGTTCCCTATATAAGACTGAAAACCACAGAAGAAAATGATACTTTCAACAGATTCCGAGTCATAGTGTAGGCACGCCTACAGTAACAACAGAGGTTAATAAAAAAAAAGGCTTACAAGTGACATGCTGGTGGCAACATCGTAAAACATGATAACTAATGACTCCTGGAGTGCAAAAATTGAATTTCATGGAGAATTATAGAAAGTGTATGAATGGCCCCAACGTCACTTCCTTTGAAGCAGATACTCCTTTTTTTTCTTTATTACAATCATTGCAACAGATGGGGAAAAAATTTGCTGAATTCTTGTTCACTATGGATTTTGCATGTTTAGTAAACTCAGCCACCTCCATAATGTCCTGGTCATGTTCAGACTTAAGAAGAAGCAGTTATCTTTAAGAAAGAGAGATATAAATGCAGGCAGATACACAGACAACCAGCCACTCCCCAATCACTGTACAAATGACTTGCTTTGGTCCTAACAGTTATTTTACAGTGTGGGAGCTCTGGTCAGTTTGAGAAGTTGCAGTAATGATGTGCACTCCATTGTATAGTTGTGTTGGAGAAATACAAATAATAACTATATATCAAGAAGTAAATAAAATCACTTTTTTTATTTAACACAAAATAAAACTCAGATATAGCTTTTTTCAATACTCTAGCTTTTTTCAAACTGTCACAGTGCTGACGGTTGATCTCTTCATTCTAAGTGTGAGACATGTTTGATTTGTTTCCTCGGCCCTGGTGGTCGAGGTCGTGATCTCCTGGAACAACGTTGTTTTTCTGGACTCCTCCATGCAGCCTTGGAAACGACAGGCAGCAAAAGCATACAGCAGGGGGTTAATGCAACTGCTAATGAAGACTAAAACCTTGCAAATGTAGACTCCAGTCTCAGCAACTACAGCTAGCATCTGCTCGCCTTCCATCAGTGTGGATGCTATTCTGATCACCAACACACAGAAAAAGCAATGACCACACATGTAATCAGCGTAGCAGACTTAGGTTTGGTCTTGAAAGTCATTCGGTTTATCCGCTTCCCCGCGCGCGAGTAACAAATGGAAAAGGGAATGGCAAAACCCACTAAGGTCTCCAGCAACAGGCAACCAACCTCCTGCGTTTTTGTTGTGGTCAAGGCACTGTGGCTTCCCATCTATATCGTCTGCTGTCTGTGTCAGAATAACAGGAATGCCAAAGAGGAAAGCCAGGATCCAAGCAATCTGCGCTCATCAATGTGATGAAGAACACGCTGACGCACATGCTGGGGTAGATTACGTACACCATTGCGATGCTCCATTTTTATACTGTTGGAGCTGAACTATTGAACTCAATTAGGATCTTAATTTAAATAAAATACTTAAAAAGCTGAGACAACGGCCCACTTTGTGAGGAATCAGAACAGACATGCAGAGGGTTACCAGATTTCCAGAGGGAAAAACGGGGGCATTTTTTTGTCTTCAATTCATTGATGCTGTAAAAAAACCCAAAAAACTTTTAAATGCAATGCACACTAAAATAAACAAAAAAATGTACTTGAAAGTAATAGTAAAGGTGCACAAAGTACAACATAAATACAAAAGTATTTAGGACGTTTCAGACACAAGAATCCTTCATCAGAGTACAGTGAGTCACTGGGGTTTTCCAAAGACTGAGGACAACCATTAAGCATAATCGCTGAACCACGAGCACACATCATACCTTTAGCAGTTAAAAGAGGTAAAAGCAACGTTTTACCAGTTTGAGAGTTTGAGGAATGTACACTGGACTGCCTTACAGTGTACCTAGGGTAACATTAGGTAGCCCCATCCTCATCAGGATTTGCGAAACCAGTTCTACTGTATCTAGCGCAGGAAACTCCAGACCAGTCTATACAGGTGAGATCAGAAGCCACTAGACAGACACTGACGGTGAACTGCTACAGAGACTGTTGTGAACTCTGAGTCTGCAGGTGACAGTTTAGTCGCAGATCCGTGCAGATCTGTGCGGTTCTGTGCAGCCTACCGCTTGCCACAGCGAGTTGAAAGACGTCACACGCAGCCCAAGCCAGCTGATTGCTCAGATTTTAAAAGTAGCTGCCTGCGAGAACACAGATTAAATAGACCTATTTGATGTCTACTACGATAGCACACACTTGACTAATGCAAAGTGTACACCAAGGTGTAGCAAGCTTGCCGATCAACTCGCTCTTTTTCTACTGATCCGCGGAATCTACAAACGACTTAAAACTCTGTGGCACGCTAACCGGAAGGGGGAATTTCAGTGACGTAACAAGATAACCGGAAGAGATGGGGGTGGTTAGAAACTCCGTGAAATAGAAACTGGATATCATGTTGTGTTGGGAATAGAAAGAAAGAGAAAACAAATCGAATTGTTCGCAATAGGGACTGTGAGAGAAAGAGCAAAGACCAGCAAAACAGGGGAACCTAGGGAGAATCAAAATACGGTTATTTAAAGGGAGCTAACCATATAAGAATGGTAAACAAATAAGGCCAGGCTGTCAGAAATATCACTGAAGTAGGTGTATCGCGAAAAAAAAACAATCAAACAATACGTTTAACTGTTCAAGTGTGCAATACCAAGCGGAGTTTAACTACTATCAAAAACTTACTTGCGAGATTTTTATTTACTAACCGCACATTGTACGCGAGAAAAAAGGAAGACAAACAACAAAACACACCCACTGTCAATAAAAAAAAAGAAACTGGCACATTCTGTGACTGTACTCAGAACTACGCGCTTAACACAGAAAATATGATTTCATTATATTATAAATACTGTATCGTACTGTTTTCAAAGTGACAGCGATATTGTTGCTTTGTTCGTGTAGCTTGTCGGTTATATTAAGAATAAATACAGAAAAAAAAGTTACTTAATAAACCGAGCCTCTGTGGTTGCCCTTGATTTTATATTGCTGTTATTAATATTGGTACGTTGGACTGTTGTTACTTGGGGTAACCGCATTGCTACTGGTAGGATGCCGCTACTTTTCCTGGAACGGTTCCCTTGGCCCAGTTTGCAAACGTACACTGGTTTTAGTGCGGTGTTACTGGTTGGCAGTGTACTCAGCGCCTATCACACTGTGACCGAGCCAGCCCACGAGGATCTCGGTGCCGAACTAGACAACTCTAAAATTCTGCACAGTTCAACCACAGAGCAAGATTATGAAATCCACGACATCGACAGTGGGGTGGCTACAGACATATTCTGGTACCTCGTTTCAGACAGTTTCTTTGTATGGGTAAGTGTTTAGTTTAGTTTTTTTTTATTTTTTAAATTGATATTGGAAGTTCAAATGTTTTGTTTTATATTTGTGTATATATCATTTAACTCCCAACTCCAGGTAATGAATCTGTCTATACTGTTATCCGGTAGCCAATTTTAAGCTGTTTGTTTTCAAGATTAGACAATCATCATAGGCACTTATTACAGGTAGTGTATAGCTTGATTTTACTTGTAACCAGTGCAGTGTTCATGGCTATCCTTATTGACTCTCTGTGCTTTGTACTGTGTCTTATATGTGCATGGTTATAAAAACAAAACACAAAATGACAATCAAAATGCGAGTACATGTGTGAATATTGGTAGATCTAAGATCTTAATATGTAGGCCTATGCTTTTTAGCAAACTAGCAGCCAGGTAGGAGATGTTTAAACTTGTTATATTGGTTTACTGAATATTTTGTAATCTATAGGTCCTTTTATTTAAATAATTGTTGGCAAATTTTATATACAGTACTGTGCAAAAGTTTTAGGCAGGTGTGAAAAAATGCTGTAAAGTAAGAATGCTTTCAAAAATAGACATGTTAATAGATTATATTTATCAATTAACTAAATGCAAAGTGAGTGAACAGAAGAAAAATCTAAATCAAATCCATATTTGGTGTGACCACCCTTTGCCTTCAAAACAGCATCAAGCATCAATTCTTCTAGGTACACTTGCACACAGTTTTGAAGGAACTTCGGCAGGTAGGTTGGCCCAAACATCTTGGAGAACTAACCACAGTTCTTCTGTGGATTTAGGCAGCCTCAGTTGCTTCTCTCTCTTCATGTAATCCCAGACAGACTCGATGATGTTGAGATCAGGGCTCTGTGGGGCCATACCATCACTTCCAGGACTCCTTGTTCTTCTTTACGCTGAAGATAGTTCTTAATGACTTTCGCTGTATGTTTGGGGTCGTTGTCATGCTGCAGAATAAATTTGGGGCCAATCAGATGCCTCCCTGATGGTATTGCATGATGGATAAGTATCTGCCTGTACTTCTCAGCATTGAGGAGACCATTAATTCTGACCAAATCCCCAACTCCATTTGCAGAAATGCAGCCCCAAACTTGCAAGGAACCTTCACCATGCTTCACTGTTGCCTGCAGACACTCATTCGTGTACGCTCTCCAGCCCTTCGGCAAACAAACTGCCTTCTGCTACAGAAAATATTTCAAATTTTGACTCATCAGTCCAGAGCACCTGCTGCCATTTTTCTGCACCCCAGTTCCTGTGTGTTCATGCATAGTTGAGTCGCTTGGCCTTGTTTCCACGTCGGAGGTATGGCTTTTTGGCCGCAAGTCTTCCATGAAGGCCACTTCTGACCAGACTTCTCCGGACAGTAGATGGGTGTACCAGGGTCCCACTGTTTTCTGCCAGTTCTGAGCTGATGGCACTGCTGGACATCTTCCGATTGCGAAGGGAAGTAAGCATGATATGTCTTTCATCTGCTGCAGTAAGTTTCCTTGGCCGACCACTGCGTCTCGGTCCTCAACATTGCCCGTTTCTTTGTGCTTCTTCAAAGAGCTTGGACAGCACATCTGGAAACCCCTGTCTGCCTTGAAATTTCTGCCTGGGAGAGACCTTGCTGATGCAGTATAACTACCTTGTGTCTTGTTGCTGTGCTCAGTCTTGCCATGGTGTATGACTTTTGACAGTAAACTGTCTTCAGCAACCTCACCTTGTTAGCTGAGTTTGGCTGTTCCTCACCCAGTTTTATTCCTCTTACACAGCTGTTTCTGTTTCAGTTAATGATTGTGTTTCAACCTACATATTGAATTGATGATCATTAGCACCTGTTTGGTATAATTGTTTAATCATACACCTGACTATATGCCTACAAAATCCCTGACTTTATGCAAGTGTACCTAGAAGAATTGATGCTGTTTTGAAGGCAAAGGGTGGTCACACCAAATATGGATTTGATTTAGATTTTTCTTCTGTTCACTCACTTTGCATTTAGTTAATTGATAAATATAATCTATTAACATGTCTATTTTTGAAAGCATTCTTACTTTACAGCATTTTTTCACACCTGCCTAAAACTTTTGCACAGTACTGTATATTGCACACTGCAGATGCATCTTCCCCCTTTTAGTTTAAACAAATCACTAGTGTATCTATGTAATGTAGGTAGCCTCTTCTATACAGTGCATTTACAGAAGTACCAAATGACATGAAATATTAAAGGTTTGCATCAGTTCAGGCAAAAGGGGTAATTATACGATTACCCTATACCCCACTGGGATAAGTCACAGATTGATTTCTGTAGAGCATTTTACAGCACTTGGGAATTGCATCAACCAAGCTGTCAGAAAATACTTTCTGTTTAAGGAACTGACTACAAAGACTTTGAAAACACCAGATACATACACTTGCACTGAGGGCTTTAATAAATAACATGACCTTGGTAAGCTTTTGGAAAGCAGGCCTTTGTTTACCACTTATTTCAAAATATGCAATGAATAATATACACGTGCTTGAGCTATATCGTCTTATTTTGTTTCTCTTCTGACAGGTTCTTGTAAACACAGCCTGTTGTTTCCTGATGCTAATTGCTAGAATTATCCAGTACATGGTGTTTGGCCCCTTGCGTGTCAGTGAGAGACAGGTAAGGATGAAAATTAAAATCACAATTCATTTTCACAAATTCTGTCACTAGGCCATTTAACAAAAATCAATAAATAAATAAAACATGAGTAGGGTACCAGTCAAACGGAACGAAGACGAATCACTAAAAACTACCCTTCTGTTTGTTTGCAGCACCTGAAAGACAAGTTCTGGAACTTCATCTTCTACAAGTTTATATTTATCTTCGGGGTCCTGAATGTTCAGACTGTGGAGGAGGTTGTGATGTGGTGCCTCTGGTTTGCAGTGTTGGTTTTCTTGCATCTCATGGTCCAGCTCTGCAAAGATCGCTTCGAATATGTAAGTAACAGTACTGTAGAAGAAAAAAAAAATCTGATTGAATGCTTAGCCGTCACATTCTTAAGTCACATTGTTAGTCTGTTTTTGCAAGGCTGGAGACTGGACGTTGCTACATGTAAAATGTAAAATCAAGTTGGGTTGTAGTTAGCTGTTTATAAATGATTTTTATTTGGAATAAGTGCATGTTTTTTTTTTACCATGTCAGTTGTTTCTTATTAGTTTTGTAACATTGGCAGTTAAATTTTCAAGTCACAGAAATGATCCTTCGATGCTTTAACCTAAACATCACAATCTTTCATTTTTCGTATCTAGTTGTCTTTCTCACCCACCACCCCGATGAGTAGTCATGTCCGAGTCCTGTCCCTGCTGGTGTCCATGCTGCTTTCCTGCTGTGGGCTGGCTGTAGTGTGTGGGGTGGTTGGCTATATCCAGGGAATGCACACTGTTGCCTTCATGGCTGCAGAGGTAAGCACATTTTCTTTTTCTTTTAGATATGTGGAACTGTAGATAAAGACCTGAAAACACCTGCTTCTATTGATGTTTTGTTTCTAATAAAAATTAGTTGGTGCATTACTTAAGGTACAGAGTTTCTGAATCCAGGCAAGGACTGTAGAGGGAGAAATTATGTTATGTAGTAAAACCATCTGTAATTAAAAACTGGAACTGATTTCTTTCTTTCTTTCTTTTTGTACACTGTAGTGCCTGCTAGTCACAGTCCGAACAGGTCATGTCATCATACGGTAAGTACTGAATAAACTTTCAGAAATAGCTTGTCTGGAAGTCATTTTCTTCCATTGTATTTGTAGCCTTCATATATTTTTAAAAATCCAATTACGGAAGGCAGCATCTGTCTTTAACACTCAACACCTGGAAAACACGCTGAACCAGTCAATATGTACAGTTGTCTCTCTACAGTGTAAAACTGATCAGCAAGAAGAAAGCAAAGGTGTTTTGTAGGGATTTATAACACACCTGAACCCAAGTCATTTTACATGAAGGAAACCACACTTTTGTATGTCTCGTCTTCATTGTGGATCCTGATTCTTGCTGTTTCTCGCTCCAGCTACACTATCCACCTGTGGGACCTCAATCACGAAGGCACCTGGGAGAGCAAGGGTACCTATGTGTACTACACAGACTTCTTCATGGAGCTGACCTTGCTCTCCTTGGACTTGACGCATCACATCCACATGTTGGTAAGCATAAGGCTGTGTTCAAGAGAATTCACAATCAATATATATTGATTTATTCACGGTGTTCTGTAACTGTGTTAGGATGCGTGTCGTCTCGTTAATTAAGTCATCCCAGAGGACCTAAGCAGAGCATGCTGAACATGTAATTGATCCATTGTTAAAATAGCAGGTTTGTTGCGTGATGTAGAATCATGCAGCTACTTGATTTCATTCAAAGCTTGTAGTCTTGTGTTTTCTTCAGTTTGTCCTTGCATTTATTTTACTGGTTCCTTTATCAAACCCTATAGTATAGGGTGTTTGTTACAGTCCTTAATCCTTTTTATTTGTTTTTTGTCTCCTCTTTGTCCAGCTCTTTGGTAATATCTGGCTCTCCATGGCCAGCCTGGTTATTTTCATGCAGCTTCGGTACCTCTTCCATGAAGTTCAGCGCAGGATTCGGCGTCACAAAAATTACCTTCGAGTGGTTGGAAACATGGAGGCGAGGTGTGTACAGAAAACTAAAAACTTGGGAGGTTTAGAAGGAATAGCAACATGTGCTGCTGAACTATATTGGGGTGAAGGTGGTTTAACTAATCTGTGTTTTATATCTGCTGTCAGGTTTGCTGTAGCCACTTCTGAAGAACTGGCTGCCAACAATGATGACTGTGCAATCTGCTGGGATTCAATGCAAGCCGCTCGCAAACTGCCATGTGGACATCTTTTCCACAAGTAAGTAACATATACGTGTGCTGAAAAATGTGATGAATCAAAGTTTAAAAAATTAACATAAAAACAAGTGGATTCCCATGGCTGTCTCTGATTCTGGCTTTTCTTTCGAACCCCTAGCTCCTGCTTGCGTTCCTGGCTGGAACAGGATACCTCCTGCCCTACGTGTCGCATGTCCCTGAATATCAACGAGAACAGCAGAGCAAGGGAAGACAGGCAGAGGGAGAACTTGGGAGAAAACATTGGGCCAGTGCCGGGAGCCGAGGCCAGACCTCACATCAACCACCACAACCACTTCTTTCATTTCGATGGTGTGTTTTATAAAAGGAGGCTCGAAAGCAAGTCATTCTCAACTCCATTCCACAGTCCAGTCTTTTGTTCTAAATCTGCATTGTATTTCAGTGCACATAAAGAGACCATTCACAGACAACATCTGAGACCTGAACTAGTCTGTTTTTACTGTAATTGTTCTCTAAATCCTTCACACATTGTCCATAAAAAGGAAACAAAAACCTGGTCTGCCTAGGGCCCCACAAGACTTGATTTGACAACTGCTGGTGTCATATCTAGTGGTTTGCCTAGAAGCATTGTTTGGCTGAATGTCTTGTACCTTGTAGGCTCCCGGATTGCAAGCTGGCTGCCCAGTTTCTCAGTGGAAGTGATGCACACAACTAACATCCTTGGTATTACACAGGCTAACAACTCCCAACTCAATGCTATGGTGAGTATGAATGTTGGAAAACGGTGATGTTATAAAATGCTTGTAGTTTTATATTGTTGTTCTGAGCTCTACAGAGTGGCACTGTCTTCTGTATTGCAGGCACACCAAATCCAGGAAATGTTTCCCCAAATCCCTTACCACCTAGTGCTCCAGGACCTGCAGTTAACACGTTCAGTAGAAATTACAACTGACAACATTCTGGAGGGGAGAATCCAGGTGCCTTTCCCCACACAAGCAAGTATTATACCTGAAAGGAGGCTTGCATTGAAGTTAGAGGCATTGTTAAAGTTAACTACCTTTTTACAAACTTTTTTATGACGGCAAAAGCTTGGTATATCTGTCCAAACAATGACAGTTTGCAGGCAATGCTTTTGGGATGCAAGTTGTCATTTCGTTACTTGTGTTTATCCATATCTTTTTTTTGCTGATGTGTCATTCTTGTTTTAAACTCTGCTGGATATGTTTCAGTCATGTTTATTACACCGTGTCCTGATTTTATATAGGTAACAGTGTTGAATTGTTTTGCAGCCAAGTGGCGAGTACCCTGGAGCTCAGTCCAGGCACCGATGAGGCTGCTGGAGCCAGTGGAAGCTCTGAAAATGTACCCAGTGAGCCCGAGGACTTTGAAGCCAGGGGGAGTCGCTTCTCCAAGTCTGCTGAGGAGAGGCAGAGAATGCTTCTGCAGAGGAAGGAGGAGCTTTTACAGCATGCTCGCAGGTATGGTGCAGTCACGTTAGGAGGTGTCTGTCTGTCTGTCTGTCTGGATATATGGAAGGATGTAACTCTTTCTAGAGAACTGCATATTCAATTGTGACAAAACTTGCTTAAAGTTATTTAGAGTGTCAGAATCTGAGGATATAAGAAGATGCCTGTCTGTGTGTTTACATACAAATGTGGTAAGGTGTGCATCTTGCCAACATGTTTGTGTGTAAATAAATATATCCTGCTTAGACTGTACAAACCTGGGTTTCTCTGGATTCAGTCTGAAATCTTTGTTTCTAAATGTTGTTTTCTGTTCATGGGTACTGTAGGCGATATCTTAGTAAAAGCCCTGATCAGGAGGAAGAGGAGGAAGAAGACGAGGATGAAGAAAGTATCCTCTTCTCAGAGCGGAGTTCCTCTAGTACAGACTCTCTCACAGTGCGGCGCAGGATGCTGGCGGCTGCTGCAGAAAAGAGAATGGAGAGGCAGCAGGACCCTCTGCTATAAGGACTTCTGGAGGGAGATACAATGATGCTTGATCTTTATACCAGCAGTGGCAAATTCTTCTTGAGTAAACTGACTGGAGCAGTGTCACAGTTACAAAGGAAAAAACTAAAACAACAACAACAAAAAAGGCAAAATGAAGCTTTTTTTTCCCTTCCACATCTCACCAACAAAATAAAGTTTTTTTTAATGCGAGCATGACACTTTGCCTAAATTGCCTGGCTGTTTTTAGGTTGCCTTAGAAAGACAGACCTTTGTGGGACTGTTATCATAGACTGTTGCTGTTAACAAAGCCAAATACTGTAGCATTTAGCTTTAAAATCTACATATATATTTTTAGACACAAGCACATAAAATGAAAAGGTATATGGCATTTGGTTTATCAAATGCAGAGTGATTTATATTGGTTTAAATTAATTTCCTAAAATTCCTGTTTAAATTAGCCATCTTATTTGTCCAAATGATTTAAAACAGAGAAAAGACTTGTGTCTATTTTTATAGAGATGTTGGTACTTGGTCTGAGAATCTAGCAGCAGAAGAGAATCAAGTTGCAGATTTAGGAATCGCACACCCGTTTAGTATTTGAAAAGATTTTGTACTTGGGAGTGGCAAAACTGTGGACTGTACTGCTGAGAAGCAATGGGGGAAAAAGTTCTGTCATTCATTTTCTGTTTGCCATACACAGTATCGCATCTAAGGATGGGTTAATATCTAACAGATTTACGCATTTTGGAACCTATTTATGCAGCAACATGTCAAACAATCAAAGGAATGTATAACCCAAATTGTCTGTTTAAGCTTTTTCAAAAATGGTATGAGGATGTGCACAACAAACACGTCTCTTGTGTTTTTACTGAGAAGAAAATCTTGAAGCTGCAGACAGGAAGCATACATTTGCATTTATAGTATTTATAGTTTTGTTTAGCATTTTGATAGTCTGAATAAGCTTGCTTTTGAGTGAAAGATTAAAAGCTTTATATTAAGAGCTGCTGATTCAAATGTGGACGTTTAGTTCTGGATGATTCATTGTGAAGACTAAGCATTTACCCATGTTTGTTTTTTTAGCGCCGCTATGATGCTTTAAAGCAGTGCTGATGGATGATGTGCAGATCTCAAAACAATCGTATACAAGAGAGCAATTTGTCCAGATTTTTACTTCTAATAATTTGGCTGCAACACCTGAAGTACATTGTTTTTTTTATAATTTAAATGTTGGGAACCTCATGTACCCCAACTAATGAACACTTAGAGTCCCAACATTTAGTTGCACACTGATGAAATCCAAGCATTTACCAAGGTTTTGTTGAGATTGTGTTTGATTCCCTTGGAGGTTGCACCAGCATTTACATTTCCCTTATGTCATTAAAAAAAAAAAAAGCTTTGTATGTAAGAAGCATTTCAGTGTTCCAGATGTCGATGGATCATGTTTGAAATGTCATTGTGTTACTTAGTCCTGCTGCACAAAAATATCTTTCTGGCAAAAGTTGTAAAGGTATTTGTTAATATGTGAACCATGCAACCAACCACAGCTGTGTTACATGTATATTTCTACCATCCCAACTACAGTATTTTATATTGTCAAGTAATACGGTACTATCGTCCATGTTGAGACTTATGCAGATGGGTTTACCAACTAAGAACATGTTTTATGAAACTGGAAAGGTATAACCTATTTGATTCTTTTTGATAACCCCCAAAGCATGTGTGCCCAAGTAAAAAGAGGACTACAGCATAATGCGCACATATATATAATCTGTAGAAGCTGATTATACATAGATTTTTGTAAATCATTTTTTAATGACAAAAGACTGATTTTTTTATTAAACATTTTGCTTGCCCTGCAAAAGGAAAAAAGCTGCAGAGCTACAATAGAAGCCTTTAACCAAACCTAACTTAATTTTTTGAAGTGATGCATTTATTTTACTCCTTTTAAAAAGTTTCCATTCATCTAGACTTCAGATTGTCTGCTGTTTTGTTTGAGCTTTTAATTGTTCAATAAATAAACTGCCATTACCTGTTTTTGTGAGTAACACGTTTTATTGTGCAACTTATTGGTCAGCAGACTTTGGATGTTGTGCATGCTTTCACACATGCAGATTTAAGAGCCTTAAAGCACAGAACTTATTTAAAACAAAACAAATTGACATTTTAAAGAGCAAGGATGATACACACGGCAGAAACCTAAGAAGCAAAAAAGCTGAATATATGCAGAAAAAGAGCAATGTGTGCGCATGGTGGTGTTACATGAAACGGTTCGGAAATGACTACAACACCTGGGAATACGCATTGTGATGCGCGTTCAGATCTGTGTGTAGAGGTGGTGTTTTCACAGATACCGGTTAGCATTGGGCTTTCCACAGGCATTATTAGGTGGTCTAAGATCAGTGCTAATAGGGGTTTGTAAAACCAGACAGTAATGAGGTTTCATTTGTAATGGTGGCTACACCAACCCGATTATACTGCTTGACAGGCTTACGTCGTAGGAAGAGACCAGTTTGGAAATCACATGATTTAGGAATCTTAGCGCATATCCAAAGACACATCTGTTGAATTTCATATTGCAAGAGAGGACTCACATCATTTTCACCGATATTAATGAATTCAAGAATAAAGTGGTACATAAAAGGAATATTAAATTCAAAGGATTTATTAGAATGCTGCCATACTTCACACTGGCAATAGCCGTCATTTATAACATACTGTTAAATTCATCATTTAAATAAGTAAATATCGACCTGGCTTTTTTCATGTAAGTTCAAGCAAAATGCAACAGTGTATAGTTCTGGTAATGTGTTTCCCTTTGCGAACAGCAGAGGGCAGAAGATCATACCTCTGATGCTGCTGCACTAATTAAAAACAGCAGGCGGTCAGCAAGTACCCCTGGGGTCGGTTTAGGGCCAGAAACTGGTACTTCGTCAGAAAATGGTACGCTGTCAGCGCTGTGATTAACTACTGCACAAGTCACTACAAACAAGACAAACTGTAATTCACAAACAAAATCGTATATGTTTACAATTGTAGCTAACCCCATGCTTCTCAATGAAAGTTACATACATTAATGGGCGTCCACAAGGGAGCGGGTGGGGGGCACTTGGAATCTGAATTTCCAAAAAAAAATAATAATAATTTAAGTCTCTCAGTTAGTGTTAGGCAGTGGTACAGATGAGTCATCTATTCGGGTGCTGAAATCATGTTTTTGAAAGCACCAAGCGTATCAAAAGGATACCAAGCTGGGTGCGTTCAGACTACTGGAACAGAAAGGCAGCGCGACGTTAAAGAACTCACACATTGACACAACCAGAGCGCGAAGAAATCAGGACCAGTAAATAAAACCAATTAAATAAAACAATTATTTGTTGGAGGCACATTTACAGTACTGGTTTTCATCAGATGTTGTTGTTTTAGCTGATTTATGTGCACATATACAGCATGTGCTTTACCTTTCTGCTGAATTTATAAAAATGTAATCCTGGCTTTAAACCCCAGCTCAGCCAGTGACTCACTGTGTGACCCTGAGCAAGTCACTGAAGCTCCTTGTGCTCTGTCTTTAGCATGAGGAGTGAACCCGAGGTCCCGTTCTAGTGACCCTGCAGCAGCGATTGCTGTTGCACAGTTCACAGCTGAGCCTCTGGAAGTTGTCTTGGATAAAGGTGCTAAATAAATAAATAATAATTTTATTATATACTGCAAATATAGTTATTCGTTATTAATAGCATGTTTAATCAGGAAACTTGTTTTCATGTCTTCTACAATAAAATAATTTTTATACTTTTTACCCAACTCACTAAGTTATGCTTAAGTTTAAGCTGAGTATAATTAAATAGCTTGCTGCTGGCCATTTACAAGATTATAATACTGCGCCTCTAGTTAGGTGTGTCAATGCTGCGGCTCTGAGCCACACAAACCTATGCATAATGATTATCATAGTACAGTTTAAGTGTGTGTTTGTTTGTTTTAAATGGTTCATTTAGGCTGGAGCAGTGTGTTTAACATGCACTTCGTTACTGTAATGTCAGCAGGTGACGTTTTGTTTTACAGTTTACACTTCCTGCTCTGCTTGGTTATGGTTGTTTTTCTTTGCAAAGTAGGTCTATATTTAGAATTGTTTTGAGTCTGTTAATAAAGCACACTTTATGACTGCTGTGTGGTTAAAAATAATTCTAAGATGTGGTGACAGTAGCTAACGTGTATTCTTAAATTCCCCTTACTGTGCAGCACAGACTGCGCTCTTCAATTAAAGAAAAATAGACATGTGTAAACGCAACCTGAAAGTGATAAGGATCTCTGCTGCCACAGGACCTGTGCCGGTGTCCTGACAATCTGAGCTACCCGCTCAGAATGAGCTACCCGGTAGCTCAGTGTCAGGCAAGTCTGGAAAACTGCGCTACCCCTCAGTATCAGCTACCTTGATTGAAGTAGAGCAGAGGTTCATTCAAAGGCAGTAAACTATACCATGAGAAGCTTGCAGTCTATAATGTCTATGCATTTTTTTTTAAAAAACAAAATAAGCTTTTTAAAGGATTTATACTATAAAGCAGGTAATGCTTTGCTCTGTGTTAAAGACCGCGGATCAGAGGGGGGCACTTTTTCATGCTCCATCGATTTTGGATAGCCCATAAAGGCTTTCCTATCTATAGTTAATAGCAATATTGACCGTATTTGATACCTGTATCTGTACGGATTTATGGGCGTGTATCGAAGAGGGAGGAAGTAACGTTAAAAAAAAATTAACTTTAAGGGCAAAGTCAGTACATAGTAGGACCTGTTTAGGTCCTGTCCACGCTATGCATTTAAATAGTATTAGTTGCCTTCAAACCAGCTTAAAACTACGGTTAGCGTCCACATTACGGAGCGTTTAATACCGTACTCGAGTCCTGTTCTAAATCAGATCGCGTCAGGTAGCGCGGTTTGTCAGAAGTATGAACGCTGTGATACCAAACTACTTTTTTTTGTGTATCCTGCAATATGTAAAACAGAAGCTGTGAAACAATTCACAACTGGTCTTCTTTAAATTAAAGTTGTTTTGAAAACGCTAGATGCTGTGGTTGGGGATATCAGGCACTTTTAATTGACGCTGGGACGGTGGTGTGTATATGCGATGTTATTGTATTTCACAAATTATTCTTAGGCTTCACAGGTAAAACAGAGACTGTGAAACAATCCACATTTGGCCTCCTTTAAAATAAAGTTGGTTTGATTGAGTGCGGTAGCTGCTGTGGCTGAGGAGATAAAGCCCTTTCACGCGTGTCTGGTACGCTGTGTGCGTATATGCGGTATGTCATTGTTTTTCACAATTTATTTGTTTGATTCACATGTAAAGGAGAGCACGTGAATCAATTCACAATTGGTCTTCTTCACATTAAAGTTGGTTTGGACGCTCTAGCTACTGTGGTTGGGGAGATAAATCCATTTTACGCGTGGCTGAGGCTAAGTGTGCGTATATGCGATATGTTATTGTTTTTCACAAATTATTCTTAGGATTCACATGTAAAACAGAGACTGTGTAACAATTCACAACTGTTCTTGTTTAAATTTAAGTTGGTTTGGACGCCCTAGCTGCTGTGGTTGGGGAGATAAATCCCTTTTCATTGATGCCAGGACCGGGGTGCATATATGCGGTATGTCATTGCTTTTCACAAATTATTCTTAGGCCTCACATGTAAAACAGAGGCCGCGAAACAATTCACAACTGGTCTCCTTCAAATTAAAGTTGGTTTGCGCACCCTAGCTTCTGTGGTTGGGGAGATACAGCCATTTTCATTCATGTCGGGTTAGCGTGAGTCGAATATCAAACGAATATGGAACGTCAAGCTAACTTTACTACGGTGGGTGGAGCAACTGCAAGCGTTTGTGTTCAAGCTTTTTTCCAGCTGGGTTTAGCTGCGGGAGATCTGAAGCGTACAGAGCATCAGAACGACAGTAAGTTTCTTTCTCGTATAAAACAGTTGTTATATTGGCCTTACTGTTTCAGAAATAAAATATAAATCATGTTAATACCTTTTATTGGATATACGTTTTTCTTTTTTTTCCTCGCCACATAGGTACATGAAAGAAAGTTCATTTGAGAAGCACTAGTGTTGCAATTACATTTTTAGTGTAAAAGGCTATTTTTTACATAAAAAAAAAACTAAGTTAAGCAAATGTACAAATGGTGGAACGTTCAATATCTGTAGCGCAATGCAATAGCAATTGTATGAGTTTGTTTCACTGTACCTTGTAGTTTTGTTACAGATTTTCATCAAGTGAAATACTTGGGCACCGCATGCCTCCTCTTTTAGCATTTCTTCAAAATAGTATTTTGTAGGCTTTTAAATTGTTGGTGTAGGTTCTGTATCTTTAGGTGCGCTCTGCAATGTAGATTCTGTATCTGTAGCTGCGCTCTGCAATGTAGATTCTGCATCTGTAGCTGCGCTCTGCAATGTAGATTCTGTGTATGTAGCTGCTCTCTGCAATGTAGATTCTGTATCTGTAGCTGGGCTCTGCAATGTAGATTCTGTATGTGTAGCTGGGCTCTGCAATGTAGATTCTGTATGTGTAGCTGCGCTCTGCAATGTAGATTCTGTATCTGTATCTGCGCTCTGCAATGTAGATTCTGCATCTGTAGCTGCGCTCTGCAATGTAGATTCTGTGTATGTAGCTGCGCTCTGCAATGTAGATTCGGTAACTGTAGCTGGGCCCTGCAATCACTTTCTAGCTGTCTCTCTACAGTCATTGCCCATGCATTTTCAAAACTTGTAATCTGGATAAAAGTCCTATATTTTGTGATCGAGATTACTTTTACGTGGATCGCTTTGATCCCGTTTTTCAGAAAATGGCACTGCTGGATTACATTATCCAGACTACAAATAATTACGATTACTAAATCAGTTTTTTAAAAATTAATCTCGATATAGTATAGGATATAGGATTACAAAATCCGGATCACTTTTATCCATATTACAAGTTTTGAAAAACTGGCCCCAGGAGTCTTAACCACACAGCGACATTGACTCACTCTGGTTTTTCTCTTCATCACCAGTATATAACACACTACAGTCCCTGTCTGTCTGTATTTGTGTGTTTTTTTCTTGTCCAGGCTTCTAGCTCGCAGGCAGACTTGCAGAGGTCCTCACTTCTCTCTCCATGTTGCTCCTGAATCCCCTTCAGTCACTGTGGACTGCATGGCAATCTCAGGGATGCACAGTGACATCACTCCTCGTCATCGTGCTTCTAGCATGGTCTTCAAGCACCAGCGTGGAACAAAAGACCTTGGATTTAATGAGGAGAGAGCCTCTAATTGATGGGTAGGTGTCTCATTGTGTTTACTACAAGAAAGGTGTATTTAATTAATATAAAGCTAACACTAAAACTGCCAAAATACAGTGGTAATCTTTTATAAGGGTGCTGTCAGTATCTGCATGCAGTCTGGATCCTGCAAGAGCTGCAAGGTGTGATCAGTTCCTTTTTTACGGTCATGTAAAGCTGTGCTGCTATGATTGTGCGCAGAAGGGATGAGCAACAGAATTATTATTAGTGCTTTTAGAAAAACGACACACCGTTCCCATGCTTATACCTTTGAGACCTACTGTAAGTGAGCACTCAAGATCTTTGAAATAAAAACACAGGGAGACTGCTTTGCTGAAGTAGGGAATGAACTTCACAAGAGACTAGCCCAGGGATGGAGACTGTCCTGGCTGCTTTATTTTCTGTAAAGAAATTCAGATTTTCTTCCAGTTTAATCACAATAAGGAAACTGGAAATGATTCAGTGTGTTGCTGTCTGGCTGGCTGCTTTGCTTCCCTGTTTTGTTGTGTGCCCTAATTGAAAACTTCAATCTACAGTAATGAAGGCACACCAATTGGCATGGTGATTGTTACAAGGTGCTGAGTGTGTGGGTTCTGTGCATGTGGAAGCAGTTCAATGTTACTCTACCCTAATAGCCACATACATTCTTATACTGACCCATATACTTTTTATATAAGCTATGGGTCCTTTTCACAAAGTTTTACCTCACAAGCCATTAAAAGAATGTTTTGATGAACAAAATCAGCTGGAAAGCAGTTTGGATTAAGAAATATATAATGTTTAATTATTTTTCAGAGCCTGAAATAACAAATACAATGTTGTCCCCCCCCCACCTCCCTCCTCTCCCCGTCTCTTTAGACACAACGATCTTGCCCTGCAATTGCGAATCAACTACAACAACAGGCTGAGCACCATTAACTTACACAACCTCTCAAAAACCCACACTGACATTGAGAGACTGAAAGCAGGGCATGTGGGAGCACAGGTAATCAGCACGGGAAGGGGTTGTTAATGCAGCCACAAAGTGATTGATCAATGAACGCTTATTATGCCAGCCCTGGCAGTAATTCCTGAGAACATGAAAGAGTTAAACATGCAGGCAATTCCATTCATTAAGCAGTAGAACCTCAGGTAGAAGGTCTTTTGGTGGTTGACCAAGCCAGGAAAAAAGGTACAGACAAGTCACCTTCCAAGGTAATGCCCAAGAATCGGGGAGACAGTGTCTCTGTTGTGGTTTTAAACATTTTCAGTCTTGAATTTACATTTTCAATGTTTTTTCTTTCCTTCCATTTTGATTTTTTAAAAGCGAAGTCTATGTGATGAACCACAGTGGTCTACCAACGTACCAGTGCTTCCTGATTGGCGGGTGGAAGTTCTGAGGGTTCTGATATATTTGTGGAAGTTCTGAGGGTTCTGATATATTTGTGGAAGTTCTGAGGGTTCTGATATATTTGTGGAAGTTCTGAGGGTTCTGATATATGTGTGGAAGTTCTGAGGGTTCTGATATATTTGTTGAGTGCCGTGTTCTAATCTAAACTGGAAGCAGGGTCTGCAGTGGAGCTATCTCACTTCCTTAAATAGAGTGCTTTCACTAAACTCACAATGCAAAATGTGTCCCTTTCATTTCTGTAGCTCAAGTACTACTTTTGAAATAACAGGAGCTGGTCTTTAAAAACACTTGGTCATGCTTGTGTGTGTCTGCCTGGAAATAAGAACAGACAGTGTCTGGAATTTGTAATGCATGTTTTCTGAAATAAGAGGTGAATGATATAAATGGATACAAATTCTAATGAACTAGAACAGAGAAAGTTATTAAATAATATTTAACTAACAGAGAGATAAAACCCTGAATATTACAATACAATAAATTGTAAAATATGTTGGATGCAATTGTAATTATATAGTATATAATTAATGAATAAAAAATTATAATTATTATATATCAGCCCGTTGATTTCGGGGCGACGCCGCCCTGGTGGTTACGCGCATATTACTCAGGCACCTACCTGGCTTGTTTAAAAGTACAGACTAGGGGCTTTCCAATGACGTGTTCAGTGTGTGTATGTGCAATGCAATAAGTGCAGTCGTTGTTTGAATAGAAAGTTAGTCACAGAACTGCATTATGGAGCAAAGCACTAAAAGTGAAGGACTTATGAATGGGAAGTTTATTTTTTGTAAACTTTCTGACAGTTCATTGGATAGATAGACTGTTAATCTGTTAGTTCCAGTATCACAGAATGCATCCAGTCTGCTGTACCCCCTGCATGCTGTAAACACGCCTTCACTGCTCAAATAGAATCCCAGGGTAGAACTACACCGTGCTGTACCCCCTGCGTGCTGTAAACACGCCTTCACTGCTCAAATAGAATCCCAGGGTAGAACTACACCGTGCTGTAAACACGCCTTCACTGCTCAAATAGAATCCCAGGGTAGAACTACACCCTGCTGTACCATCGGCATGCTGTAAACACACCTTCACTGCTCAAAATACACTTTCTAGCAGACCTTCTGCTACAGGCAGCAACAACACAACAACACATGTCAGTTTCGACCAATATTTATGACTCCAACTCTATGAAAGTCAATGGAGTTAATTCATTTTTAATTACCACTTGGTATCATTGCCATGTAAGTATAGTGTATCAAACAATATTTATAACACTGAATAAATTGGTAAATAACATTGTTGCAAATAGAGGGTATGTAAACTTTTGACGACAACTGTGTGTGTGTGTATATATATATATATATATATATATATATATATAATGTGTATATATAATGTATAATGAGTATATGGTGTTGTTTGCAGATGTGGTCAGCCTATGTGCTGTGCAGCTCTCAGGACAAGGACGCGGTGAGGTTGACTCTGGAGCAGATTGATGTGATCAAACGCATGTGCAGCAACTATGAGGAGCTGGAGCTGGTCACCTCCTCCACAGGTACAGATTCAGGACTAATACCTTACTGTGGGGCCTGTGAGACGTGCCTATATCAACAGTGAGGGGCCTGTGAGACGTGCTTATATCAACACTGAGGGGCCTGTGAGACGTGCCTATATCAACACTGAGGGGCCTGTGAGACGTGCCTATATCAACACTGAGGGGCCTGTGAGACGTGCTTATATCAACACTGAGGGGCCTGTGAGACGTGCCTATATCAACACTGAGGGGCCTGTGAGACGTGCCTATATCAACACTGAGGGGCCTGTGAGACGTGCCTATATCAACACTGAGGGGCCTGTGAGACGTGCCTATATCAACACTGAGGGGCCTGTGAGACGTGCCTATATCAACACTGAGGGGCCTGTGAGACGTGCCTATATCAACACTGAGGGGCCAACAGTTAAACAGCAGAGCAAAACAACAACAACAAAACAGACAACATCTGTCATGTGTCTGTCCTGCAATTACCTTTCAGGGAAACCCTTTTTTTTTTTTTTTGTTCTATGCTAGTATGCCATTAAGTTTAATTGGCATAATGGTTTTCATGTGTTTAGCTGTAGGCATTTAGTACTGCAGTTATAAAACTGTTGTGTAGTTTTATGCAGTGTTGATTCTGTGTTTTTTAGCCGTCAGGGAAACAAAGAAGATTGGCTGCCTCATTGCGATAGAAGGAGGACACTCCATTGACAGCAGCCTGCCAGCCCTCCGCATGTTCTATGACCTGGGTGTTCGCTCTCTCGCTTTAACCCACACATGCAACACTCCATGGTAACTGGGTCCTTACATTGAGTACCTTAAGCGGCAGTCTTGAACAAGGTCTAAAACAAAGCACCAAGCAATCTGACAGTGTGAATCAGAATCAGAGCTCAAGAAGAGGTGTTTCAGGACTGTGCTAATACACGGTGCAAATGCATCGCTTTGGTAACACTGCACAGTGCAAATCCATCATTGCACACTAGCACACCGCGGGAGATGTTAACTGCTTCTTCCTTTTTAGGGCAGAAACATCATCCACCAGTCACAGGGTTCACCAGAGGGATATCAGCTTGACTGAATTTGGCAAGGTAATATGCTTCTAATGTGTTGCTATGTATACTAGAAATGATGTTCTCCAGATTTGACAAGGTTGATTTTGTTTATGCAGCAATTATTAGGAAAACATATTTCATGCTCAGCTCTAGACATGCTCATAGTCCATATAAATGTTTGCATACAGAAAACAGAGCTGTATCATTCATGACTAGTAAACACGCCACAGTGCTGAAGGAAGAAATACTGAAACACTCACATAGTCTTTTTCAATGTCTTCAAAATTGTATATATATTTAGCATTATTCTAATTATAATTGTCAGACTTGTTAGAAATAAGAAGCCAACCCTTTCTAATAATGCTCTAATCCAGGGGTTCCCAAACTTTTTTTACCCGAGGCCCCCACCTGTTCAGCTGCATTAGGCACTGTGGCCCACTATTAGCACTCCTTGGGAAAATGTCAAATTAAAAACACATTTTATATGTTTAGACCTCAAACGTTATAAATAAACCTGATCTAAACTGGCCTTTATTCCTTTGAATAAATATTATAAATAATGGAAATCACAAGAGATGCATGTCTCTTATTATTCCCATTCATAAATACATGAGCAGGAATCACTTTTGAGTAAAACCAGTATAACGTGCACAACACCATAACTCTTAAATCCTAATTTCTGAACACTGTGTAACTAAAACGTCCAGCAGTTACCTCTCATGCTGAGCTGTCATGTACAAAAAAGACGAATGCGCAACAGAAGGAAATGAGAGCTGTGCCTAAGTTACATTTTCGCCACTACTCTGTACAACCAAATACAGCTTCCAAAATCACATTCAGTTGGCTTGCTGTGCCACTTAACCAAAAGAAAACTTATGAAAATAAATCCATCTGCAGCAAAATTTGAATCAGTCAAAAAAAGTTTTTTTTTATTATTATTATTTTCCAACAAAACAATTCTAGCGTTATTTTAAGACGACTGTGAATGAGCCGGTAATCAATAAAATAGCAGTATATCCAAACATTTTAATAAATCAATTACCGGTAAGTAACAAGATTTATCAGTTTGATTAATAACTTGATTTAGTTAATATTGAAGCATACATCAAAGTACTCAATATTTTAAAGGTTAATAGCTAATTAGTCACAAAAACGTATTCATCAGAGGACTCAATTGAATTTTTAAATGAATGTTATCAAGTACAAAAGTTAGTATGAAAATGTTTACAGAACCTGAAAACTGAGCCCACGGTACAATTGCATTCAAACTCCTGTAGCTGCCTTTTTTGTTCTTTAGACTTTGCAAAACGTATTATTTGGTAGCGGATTCGACATATTGCAATTTTATTAATACTGAACACACTGTTAACATCTGCCAGCAGAGCGATCACATGACCTTAACTCTGCCGTATTGTCAGAGCTCTCTCTTTACATCCTGCCTACAGGTAGGCAATCTGTTAGCTCTGATTTGTGAATTTCTGCTTTGATTGACAGTCCGCTAATACTGCCTTGCTACACTTCCAGTACTGGAGATGCCCATCCCTGACCTCCACCTCCACACCACCTACATAATACAAGGCCAGCATGCATTGAAACCACAAGATTGCCATTCACTTGTCTTGACCATCATGCATGATGTGGTTTGCGTTGATAGCGTATTAGACTGTGCAGGTGTGTGAGGAGCAGCTTATGCGCTAGGGTGATGCCAGCTGGCATGTGCCTGACCGACGGTCCTGTTTTCTAGGAGGTTGTAAAGGAGATGAATCGTCTGGGGATGATGATTGACCTGTCCCACTCCTCGGTGTCCACAGCCAGAGCTGTGCTCCTCATCTCCCGGGCGCCTGTCATCTTCAGCCACTCCTCCGCTTCCGCTGTCTGCAACAACCCCAGAAATGTGCCCGATGACTTGCTGCAGCTGCTGGTAAGCAGTGAATCAACACTAACACTTACACATAATGCACAGAGACTGGGCATGCCTTATCTAGAGACACTAGACCAAATACAGCAGATCAGAATTAACACACCGCCACATATTCTCAGTGCAACACGCAGCTCGGATGAACATTCTGGATAGCGTCAGTCTGCTGTTTCTCTTTTAACGTCACATTTATCTGTGCTGTTTGATGCAGAGTTCCTATTTAACAAAAAGCCTTTACAGTGTGTCAGATTTCTGAATCTTCTGCAAATATTAGAGTCAACACTATGTAAACTACGGTGGCAAAGAGAGCACCAGTGTTTTATGTATTTCAGAAAATGATGTAATGCTCTTACCCAATGACCATGCACAGTCCTCTCTCCCCTGGACAGTGCCTTCTACCACAGCTAGACCTGACAGTAACAGGTGTCGAGACACAGAGTTCTTAGTGTGTTGACTGCTATAGTCCTTACTCTTCCAGCTCCATTTTTAAATGTAAAACCTCATGGCCCTCAACAGTGCACATCTGACCTCTTTCTTTCTTAATACATTGCTTTCTACAGATTCCCACTCGCTTCTATCATTTTGAAAGTGTTGCTTGTGTTTTATTCTCAGAAAGGGAACGGAGGCATTGTGATGGTGAACCTGTACAGCCGGTTTGTGGCCTGTGGGAGCAAAGCGAACATCGCCACAGTAGCAGGTCCAACAGCATTGTTTTGTTATTGTTTATTAAAGTATATGTAAAGTGTTCACACAGTTCTCACTGATGCAACATTTATTAAGAGCGATGTGGTCCTTTGCTCAGCCCCTACAGTCACAGTAGAAGTGTGGATTCTGTACTGCGTTACGCATTTGACAAATGAACCAAATAAAACAAAGGAAGCGTTTGCTTTTAAACTGCATGGCTTATTGGTGAAGATAATGCAATGTATCAGATACTTTACAGTAATACTTATTAATGAAAATGAGCAACTGAACCAATGTTCTTATTGTGCAATATTATCTTTCTCAGATCATTTCGACCACATCAAGAAGATTGCTGGTCCTGAATCAATAGGAATTGGGGGTGATTATGATGGAGCTAGGGGGTTTGTAAAGCATTTGTATTTATTAAAAAAAGACCAGAGTTCAGCTAAAGACTAGCACTAATGAGTGCCTGTCAGTTAGCCAAATATCTTGCTAACTGTGTATGACGCTGAACTTTGTTTATTTAACAGCTGTGTTTATTTAACAATATCATGAGTCACAGTATTGTTCCAGACACAGAACAACATATTTTCTGCACTCAAATGTACCGCACTTTACAGACACGAAAACTCCTAAGTGTTCATACCAGTGAGACCCTTGCTGAAAAACCTTGGGATGGTGGTGCTGGTGACGCATTAAGAATTTTTCCACATGGCCGACCGGGAGTGAAGCAAGTGACACGAGTACATAAAAAACAACTGGAGCTAATCATGAAAAGAAAATACTGTCTGCTTTTGCTCCTTTTCTGGAGATGAAATAAAATAAATACAAGAAATAGTCTGGGTACACCACACACTAAAAAAAATTACATTTAACAGTGAATGTTTATATGTGATCTGGTTTAACATGTAAATTATTCAAAAATAATACATCTACACATATTTTCAGTTTTAATAAAATCGTCAGTTAGTGTGTGAATGTGATTATTATTATTGGTCAACATTATTAAAACAACAAAGCGTCATTTTACAGAAATACGAAACCAGTGTGTGGCACTCCCCCTTCACTTTGACTAAAATTAAGGTGAAATAAAGAGAGAAAGACATACCATCAATTTCCAGTTGTTCTGTTATTTCGTACCATATGGTGTCTTTCTTTGTGTTGTTTTTATAACCACTGACACTGGCATCAATAAAGAACATTATATGTTTCAACTTTAATAATTAAATTCTCATTGATCCATTTCTCTTTTATTTCTGTGGTAATTTCTGCGTGAACGAGACAGTGACAGTCTGACAGCCTCTCCTTCGACTCTGCCCAAGTAATGACATGGTGTGTACAGAAACATAGAAGGCTCGCACAGACAAACCGTTAGTTTGAGACAAGAAGGCAATACTATCTTTGGAGTAAGGGGGGAGTTTGCGTAGCAGCTACAGGAATATGGTGACCCCCCCCCCCAAATGAAATAGTCCGGACAGTTGGACAGTTGTATTGGATTTACCGGTGTATCATGTATAAAGGGTTTCGCAGCCTCGCAAACAATAACAAACTTATGCACAAACGTGAGCATCCATTGCACAGCTTTTTTCAGAACTATTTTAGGCCGCTTATCTGGCAAAGTAGATGGCAATTTAGCCGGTCGGCGGCTGGAAATGAAAAGGCTGGTACCTCTGTATCCTGGTTTGGTTAAGTTGGAAAACAGCTGTGCTTGAGCACAGTGTTCTCCAGTGTGCTCACAGTATTTGTTTAACCTTCGTTGACCCCTACATCATAAAGACACATTTGTTTTCAAATTCCGAAAGAAATCAATTACTAACTTGTGGATTCCTTGTGCGTGTAAAGCTAGCAGTTCACTGTAGTGACTGATCGTAGGTTTCCGGAAGGCCTTGAAGACGTTTCAAAGTACCCTGCTTTGATCCAAGAGCTTCTGCAAAGGGACTGGACTGAGCAAGAGCTGGCCGGAGTTCTGAGAGGCAACTTCCTCCGTGTGTTTGAACAAGTGGAACGAGTGAGTCTAAAAGGAATGAATTTGATCTACAGCATTTGGAAATGGCTGGGAGCACTGGAGAATGTTGGTGGGTTTGGGGTGTATAAAAAGCACAGAGCAGGATTAGGGACTTGGTTCAGAAGAAGCTGGAAGTAGTTAAATCACTTTGTTGGTTAATTAAGGGAAATGTTTTCTTTTTCAGGTGAGAGATGAGCTTCAGGCAGAGCCAGCAAGCGAAAAGGAGATTTCACTGAAAGAAGTAGACAACCCATGTCGTTCAAACCTCAGGACATTACTCCCCAGCTCCGGCTGTCTCAGCAGACATCACCCTTCTGCTTCTTTACCTCTTCCTTTATTGTTGTTTTTTCTTATCGTGTTTTGAGAGATTATTCATGTTGTAATATGTTTTTTGTTTGTTTGCACAAAACCCCACGAAATTAATGAGGAAATGCCTTAGTATATTCATAAATATAATATTAGTAAATAAGTCAGAAGTCTATTGCAAATGTAACAAGTGCTCATTGGAAGAATGTATTGGATTTTAAACAGCCTTCACCTGTGTCAATGAGAATGTTTAGCTTAAAAAATACCTTTCCATTGTTCTTGTGTTGCTCCAATATTGAGATGTATTTAATAACCTTGCTTTGTACTGTATATAAAACACATTGTTTTGAGAAAAGACTAAAACAATTGTATATAATACTTTATTGGAAAAAAAGAGAATCTGCTTGCTTTTTATATTTGGTGCAATTAAAGTTAAAGCCTATAAAAGTCAACAATAATGCAACTGTCAACAAGTTATAGAATTAAAAGCTGTAGATATAAAAGCAGACTTTAGTTCTGCCTTGGCTGAATGAACAATACATTATACAAACACATACTGATATTCCATATCATATCTCTGCTCATTACCAAGACAACTGGTATTTTATACAACTTTGTTTTGGGAGTTTTTAGCAAATAAATAGTAAAATAAATCAGTTTTTTGTAACTTGCAGAAAGAAGGCAAACCTCATCTTAATAGTTTTTCCTCTCCGCTATCATAATAACCCATAATTACTATGAAAAAATAACTGGTCTTTTCTAATAAAACTGTTAAAAAAAACAAACCCATACAAAGAAAAATGGCATATTCAGCAGTACGAGAAGCATGTACTGCCATGAGTGGACTCTTGATGTGCTTGATCTGGTCTACAGTGCGTAAACACAAAAGCACTCCCCCAGTCACATTACACAGCTCTGTACTGCTAGTCCCTCCCAGCAACAATATCTTCCATTTCATCTGCTACGTCTTGAAATCTGCCAGAGATGACCATTCTTCTTCTCAAGAGTCGCTCTAAGGATATGTATTCTGTACACGGGACAGAATAAAGGCAATAATAAAGTAACTCGAAGAAAGCTCTGAGCTTGACCAATCACACTTATAACGTTCTGGCAAAAAACAACAAAAACACACAAAAAAACGTTTTTTTTATCTGTCCTAATTTGGAATGTCTTCAATGTACTGGCAAAAAATTGTAATAATACTGCTGGTGTTTCAGGAGTAGATGGTGATGACTTCTCGGCCCCCCCCTCGCACCAGCAGCACTCGCTCCAGACCCTCTGTCAGCACCTCCAGGAATTCCATGTCTGTGCGGAAGAGGAAGTCAAGGAGAACACAGGACTGGGTTCAGCCCCGACCTGGCGGGCTGCACATCATTTAAAATATTCAATCTCAAGAATAATTTCAAACCTGGCTACCTGGTAAATGCTTAAAGGTAGAATGGAAGAAACTTCCACGAACAGCTGAAAGAATGGCTTCAGCATGTCAGAGTCAATCAAGTTAAAACACTTCTGACTGATCATTCACCTTGATGAGAAAACAGAAGTATGAAAGCTTGGGTTCAGGGAATAAAGAATGCCCCTGTACATCACTGCAGAAGGCCTTCTAACTACTTTATTTCCATTTTCAATATGACTTTTCTTACCATTTATTTTCAAACGTTAAACCCAAAGACCATTAAGACTTGAAGAGTTAAGTACTGGATTATTTTTTACAGTAGTACTGTAAAGAAAAAGAAAAAGGGCAGTGCTAAAGTGTAAGTGGGAACAAACGTTTGTGTGAGGAGTGTTTCGTTATTAGAGGAAAGTGTATGCATGTGTCTAATGTTATCCCTGCTGTGTATCTGTAGATTCAGCACTAAGCTCTTTAAGTGTATTTTTAATTTAGCTTCAGCGGAATGCATTTTGTATGGACTCCCTTCAATTCAAAGATTCTTATTTAAACATTGTATTTATTATGCTGCCATGGGCTTCCAGTAAAGGGCAGAGTAAATGTTCCTAATGTTCCTTCAATGACGTTAAATCTGCAAGCTTCAACTCCTACGCACACCCACCCTGCATGCTACAATAACACAGGGGCAGCCCTAGCCTGGGAAATGTCCTGCTTCCACTTATTTTTCTGGGCATTGACTTCTACAGACACTGTCACACAGAGAAATGCCAATCCCCTTATGGAAAAAAACTTCACATATAGTTGATAACAGGGAAGGAGGGGGCGGACTAACCTCACTGCACAACCCGGAGCCAGACAGTCTGATCTGTACTTGACACACAGCTACGTTCCTATTTAAATCGGGGTAATTCATATATACAGTGGTTTGCAGAAGTATTCACCCCCCTGCAAAGTTTTCACATTTTGTTGGCACCTGAGCGTACTCCACGACGCTTTCAAATTAGACTTTACATGTAGAATCTACACAAACTACTCCCCATTGATAAAGTTTAATAAATAAGTAAGACTTACAGAGAAAAACAGATTAATCTCAGTTGCATAATTATTCAAAACCTTTGCTAATCAGCCAAGACTCTGAAACTGGGGAGGAAATTCACATTTCAGCAGGACAATGACCCGAAGCACAAAGCCACACTGGAGTGGTTGAAGAAGAAGAAAATTAATGTTCTTGAGTAGCCCAGTCAAAGTCCTGACTTGAATCCAATCGAAAATTTATGGCAGTCCATCGACGATCCCCAACAAACTTATCAGAACTGGAGCAATTTTCCCATAAAGAATGGGCAAAAATGTCACCATCCTACTGCGCAAAGCTAGTAGAGACCTATCCAAAAAGACTCATAGCAGTAATTGCTGCAAAAGGTGCTTCTACCAAGTACTGACTTAAGGGGCTGAATACTTATGCAAACAGTAAATTTCATTTTGTACATTTTCTTTGCAAGTTTTGCTGACATTTAACCTCCTCCTTATATAACAGTGCTCAGTTTAACCACTACAGCTTTGAATAAAAAAGTCTGTTTGAAAAACTGTGCATACATTATTTGTAATTCAACAAAATGTGAAAACTTTGCAGGGGTGAATACTTATGCAAACCACTGTATCTGTCTGTTGGGGTTGCATCATAGCTGTGTGAATTCGTCAAGGATACAGTTCTCATCTCCATCCGAGTTCCTTGGTGGCCCGGGCATGTTGAGCAGCACCAGTTTGGCATCGTGAGATCTATTGACTATCACTTCATTGAGCTTCACTGCTGTGTGCATCCTGCGCACGTTCGACTGGTCCCTGCAGATCACAAGCAGGGTCTCAGACCGTGGACAAACTACACGTGTACTTTAGAAAAGAGCAGCAGAGAAAAGGAAAAAGAAAAGTCCTGCAAAGAAACTTACAGGTTTTCCCACTCTCTTCCAGCATGAACGCGTACAGAGGAAAGAAAAAAGAATTACTGTGTGATGAGAAAGACATATTGCAGCGCAGACCCTCACCACATAAGCCTCAAAGACACGCTAGAGCTGTTTAACCTAAACAAGCAGAAACTTACAAGCAAGTCTCAACTGATACAGGAGGAAACAACATGCACAGAAAGATCATTTTATTCTAGAATGTAATCTCGTTGGAATGTTTGCTTTCCCTCTGGTCAGAGGAAATATGCTGTTTTGTCTGGGTTTGATAATACTGAAGTCAATGACCACAGAGTAGATAAAAGAATGAATACTGGCTGTCCAAGTGAGAAACTTTGAAAGAATAAAAAGATGTTTGTTTGACAAACTGATAGATTCACAATACCAGGGACCTTGTATTACAGTAGGTGTCCCAGCACTTAAGTCAGTGTAGTTTGCGAAGGTCTTCATACTCACGGTTTAATACTGATCAGTTCTCGGAAGTTCTGCGGGGCGTTGTGCCTGTTCCTCCTCTCGGCATCGTACTTGTCCTTCGTCCAGGTCATCTGAATCTTCTCAGGAACGCTCTCCACCACCTCCTCCTCTTCATCGGAATACAGACTCCCCATGCGCATCAACGAGTGCCGGTCCTTCACCAGCTGAGCCTGCAGGGACAGCCCCAAGAAGAGCTCTGTGAGTGGGCAGCTATTCAGCACTGCTAACCCCAGGAAGAGCTCTGTGAGTGGGCAGCTATTCAACACTGCTAACCCCAGGAAGAGCTCTGTGAGTGGGCAGCTATTCAACACTGCTAACCCCAGGAAGAGCTCTGTGAGTGGGCAGCTATTCAACACTGCTAACCCCAGGAAGAGCTCTGTGAGTGGGCAGCTATTCAACACTGCTAACCCCAGGAAGAGCTCTGTGAGTGGGCAGCTATTCAACACTGCTAACCCCAGGAAGAGCTCTGTGAGTGGGCAGCTATTCAGGACTGCTAACCCCAGGAAGAGCTCTGTGAGTGGGCAGCTATTCAACACTGCTAACCCCAGGAAGAGCTCTGTGAGTGGGCAGCTATTCAACACTGCTAACCCCAGGAAGAGCTCTGTGAGTGGGCAGCTATTCAACACTGCTAACCCCAGGAAGAGCTCTGTGAGTGGGCAGCTATTCAGCACTGCTAACCCCAGGAAGAGCTCTGTGAGTGGGCAGCTATTCAACACTGCTAACCCCAGGAAGAGCTCTGTGAGTGGGCAGCTATTCAACACTGCTAACCCCAGGAAGAGCTCTGTGAGTGGGCAGACTCCCAGTAGTGCAGCTATTCAACACTGCTAACCCCATTTCAAATTAAAGGAAAACAATATCACATTACAAGGGGAGGTTGGTTTTAACTAGGGATGAAGTTTAGAAGCTATTCAAGCACCAAGTACAAGAAATTCTACCAGTTTAGCAGTGTACGATTCCAAGGCCTTAGTAAGTAAAAGAAAAAGGGTAGCGTGTCTCGAGAGCAAATCTCCGTACCTCTCTGTCCCTCTCTGCACTGGATAAGCGCATCTGCCGTAACATCTGGGACCTCTGTTCCATCATTAGGGTCCGTTCGTATGTGTATGCTGAGATATCACTGTTGTGCTGGAACAGGAGAAAAAATCAGATCACAAATTCAACTGAAATACAAAGAACCCTGCTCTTGTTATTATTTTAACATTGTGTACCTGTGCAGGAAGATTACCCCTCCCTCCCTTCAAATGCTTCCTTACCATCTCCACCACCTCGACCTCCGCCTCTATGCGGAGTTGATAGAGGAACATGGCGAGATCCTTTTTCATCTGAATGCTGTTGTCATTCATTTGCGCGACAGTGAAAATACGCATCTTACATTTTCTCCACACCTACGAACACACACAAACAAAAAAAAACAAAAAAAACACATTGCAATTGGGGGCGCATTGTACAGATCCAAGGGGCTTGTCATGCAACCTTGAGGACTAAATACGACATACTGTATATGTTCTGTACTGTACTGATTCCGGACAGAATTAGGCAGATCTATGCAGTTTTAGTTTTATCCGTGGGAATACAATATCAAAGCAGCAGCCTCGTATTATTATCCCAGGTGTCATCAGAGGACTCAAAATCGTCTGGATGCTGAGCCAAATTCCTGATTTTCAGCTGCAGCTCAGGACCCACCTTGTGCTGTTTCAGCAGGAAGGGCAGCAGCATCAGCATGCCCCCGTCGTGCACGATCCACCACACGTCCACGTGGCCCTCGGTGAAGCGCTCGTGGTTGCTCGGGTAGAAGGAGACGTTCTTCGGCACCATCAACGCCAAGTGAGCTGCCGTAGTGCAACGAATTGTGTCTGTGCGGAAAAACAAAGCAGGGTATGAACAGATGAATGACGCTTTGAAGAGCCTTGATACGCTTTCCAGATACTGAAAGCAGGGTCTTTTTGTTTGATGTTGGTTAAAAATAGGTGTTTCTACTATTCAACCATTTGCTCAATTTATTTCTAGAAATCTTCAGATGTTCTGTTGATGGCTATGTGGCTATTAGGGTTTTTATTGCCCAAAAGTACTCTTAAGGAGTCGATGTGTTGATGCAACCTGCTAAAATAAAACAGCACAGAGCTGTTCCCTATTGCAACGAAATACTGTAAAAACTGTCCCATGAACAAGGAGAAACTTACTCTAAACATGAGGCACAAAGTTTTTCCATGGTGGCATGGTCACTGTCGATGTAAACTTTCATGTACTGCGTGGAAGTCAAAGATCTAAGCGCACATACAAACCAAAAAAGTGTATCTGTGTGAACCAGACCTTGCTGGCTAATAGATAAGAGATACACATGGACAGGGTTTTCTCTAACACAGTCAAATGCAAACCCCAGCTATCTTCTACCAAGGAAAGAACGTTTGCTGTACTAAAATTGGCTCAAACTCATGAAGGTGGCAGAAATATTACTGCTAGTAAATCTTACTGATGAATGTTTTCCAGGCTCGTGGGTCCTCGCTCTGCCTCCATCCGTAGGGCCAGCCCATCACCACTGTGTTGTGTTTCATGCCACCCAGTCCACAGGACTGAATCAAATGAGCGATCCCGTCACGGACCTTATTGGCTACGATCACTTGACAAAAGCCTTTCACCTTTTCAATCTCCATCATGTTCTTAATGGTCTAATGGGGAAAAATAAATAAAAACAATTTAAAAAACAAACAACTGAAGGTAATATTAAACAGATCTACTGTACAGGACATATGTTTAGCTATTTGGAAAAATTCACAACTTTAAAAGTTATGTGATCGTAACGACAACGACAACATTTTCTGAAAGTTTATCACAAAAAACAAACCCAGATTGTCGCTACCTGTTCTGAAGCCTGCGCCTCTCCAAAGGTCTCCAGGTAATTGCCTTGAATCACTGATCCCACAATCGTGAGGCCTTTCCCAGCTTTCAGCTGGGACGCAAACGTCAGGAGTCGAGGGTATTTTACATGCAGGTCCTCATCTAACTTCAGCAGCACAAGCAGCTGGGGCCTGTCAAAACACAAAAGCACAGCTTGACGCAACACTCTCACATTCTCTCCATTCTAGAATTCTTGTAAAGTGGTTCAGCTACTGCTTGTCTTTTCTATAAATAATCAAACATTAATCTCCTGTTATGGTGCAGAGTTAAACTTAAACTGCATTGCTTTCCAGTGCGCACAGGAAACGTCAATCCCCATGCACGTCAGGCAGCAAAAACATTTAGGGCCCTCCCAGCCGGGACAAACCCCCTGGACTGCCAGTTACTTGCCTCCAGTTCTTTGTATGAGGAGGGCCAGCTTCCAATCTCAGCAAGGCATAGCGGGCTGCACTTAAAGACAAGCCCCTGATACCATCACCCCATTCCTTCTCAGCTCTGGGGAAAAAAGGATTATGCTGGTTTATAAAAACAACAACAATGAGAGAAATAATAATAATAATAATAATAATAATAATAATCCAGACCTACCCCTGGTACTCAATGTACTTGTAGATCATGCCCGCGATAACCATTGCCACTAATGCGTAGTACCAGGACGAGATGAACATGAGTGCCAGACAGAGGCTCATCCCCAGGAAGGACAGAGCCCTGAGGGAGGAAGCACAGCACCTCGTTCAGAACCATCGTGCAGCTTCACATGGACTTGGACGCAACAGGAGGGCATGTGATGGTTCAGACCATGGGCTGCATTGCCCACACACCAGGAAAGCCCACAAACAATATATGTTCATATTTCACTTTCATTTTTATCACTTTCATATATATGAAATATGAATATATATTGCCGTGGGGTTCTGCTTTTAGTAACTGATGGCGAGAGATTGCAGAGTAAGTAAAGATTACAGCAGACACAAACTGATGCTTTTCCTTTTGGTAAAACAGTGATAATGACCATTGAACAGATGACACAAAGCAATGGTAACCGGACTGTACTTGCAAGAAAACAGACTTCTGCAAAGTGACATTCAACACAGTACCAGCCTGGACTGAAAATCACTGTTGCAGAAAGTCACATGGTAATAACAGCAGATTAATCAAGGAGGGCTGGTCAATTCACTAAGGCACAGCATGCACTTCTCTCCTCACCAGTGGTAGTATTTGAACCGGGGTCTCCAGATTAATCAAGGAGGGCTGCTCATTTCTCTAAGGTACAGCATGCACTTCTCTCCTTACCAGTGGTAGTACTTGAACCAGGGTCTCCTCATTAATCAAGGAGGGCTGCTCATTTCTCTAAGGTACAGCATGCACTTCTCTCCTTACCAGTGGTAGTATTTGAACCGGGGTCTCCAGTTGGGGGTTCTCAGCAGAGTCTGCACAGCACATGCCAAGTTAACAAAAAGGTAACACATCAGGAAGAACCTGAAGAGAGGATTCAAACAAACACAAGTTCTTCATTCTAAATAGCAGAGGGTGGGTCAGTCAGGCTTGGATCTGATCCACTATTATTATTATTATTATTATTATTATTATTATTATTATTATTATTATTATTATTATTATTATTATTATTATTAGGGCATTGCTGAATGTATTTGTGTACTATGGTAATGTGTATACTGTACATGTAGAGCAGGTGGCACTGTGGCTAGTGGGGGGTTATTTGTTCATTCATGTTTAGGCCAAGATGACCATGCATTACCATGAACTGTACTTCAGTGTGCAAGGATCGTGGTTAAATTAATATATTTAATGAAGCATGTTGCCAAGTAGTGCACCTGGTAATCTGGTTTACACATGCATCAAGGGAGTTTAAGGGGCATAGTAATGTTTAAATGAACAGAGGCACGTGAAACAGGACCACAAACCAAAATTAGGCCAATTACAGTGTGACGGCAAACTCCTGTCTTTGTATATTGCAAGTGAAAAAAAAAATCAATACATTCGAAAACCCTGTGAGAATCTCAGGTCTGAACAAATCCTGGGTTATCAGATCCTGAAAAACGAGACCTTTTGCCATTTCTGTATGACGTGCTCATATTTCTGAAACAGTGTGTGCTGCTCACATGGAGAGGATAGGAGCCACCATGTCCAGGGAAGCGATGAGGATCCCGAGCTCAGCGATGAGGCCGGTCAAGAGCAGCGCCCAGGTCGGCTCCCCATTGGCCTTCCCATGACCAAACACCTGTCCAAAAAAACCAAATAAACAACAAAGCAAACGTGTTAAAATGAGGTTTAAGCCCATCTCACACTGCTATAAAAACAGAAGCCTTCAAGTTCAAACGAGTGTAAACGTAACCTCATTAGCACGTGCTGTGCAGCAGTATTTGGGAGGGCGGGGGGGGGGTATCAAAGAATAATTATGGTCTGACATAAAGTCCACAGGTGAATTCATTAAATGTTCAGCAACAAAAGAGGAACAAAAACAAACAAAAACAACCACCAAAGAACAGCAACCTGGTGCTGGCTGTTCTACTACTATTGAGTTTAGAGCCAGCACAAAGCGGCCAGGGCAGAACCGTCTCTATTGATTTGCAGAGGGCAATGGGAGGGGTGGTACGAACCCGCAGGAAGGGGATGATGTTGTCCTTGGCAATGGCCTGCAGGAGCCGAGGCGCCCCGGTCAGGCTCTGGAGGCCGGCCCCGCAGGTGGAGAAGAAGGAGCCGATGACAATGACCCAGGGGGAGGGCCAGGACAGTGTCCCCACCACCAGGGTCTTCTTCACAGCGTCTCCGAATCTGAGGGGAGGCGAGCAGCAGCCAGGTTAGGGGTGTGCACACAAAAACATCTCACACCCTTCCTCACCAACTACTCCACGCAACTCCTTGTCCAGGCCCTGGTACTCTCCCGTCTAGACTACTGCAACTCCCTCCTGGCCGGCCTCCCTGCGTCTGCCACCCGTCCGCTCCAGCTCATCCAGAACTCCGCTGTTCGCCTGGTGTTCTCTCTGCCTCACTTCTCCCACGCTACTCCACTGCTCCACTCACTCCACTGGCTCCCGATCACCGCTCGCATCCAGTTCAAGACTCTTGTACTCACCTACTGATGCCTTGACCAGACTGCACCCAGCTACCTCCAGACCCTCATCTCTCCCTACACCCCCACCCAACCTCTCCGCTCCGCCTGCACTAGAAGACTGGCTGTACCTCCTCTACGCTCCCCTGCCTCCAGATCCCGCTTCTTCTCCACCCTCGTCCCGCAGTGGTGGAACGACCTTCATAAGGATGTCAGGACTGCCCAGTCCCTGACCACCTTCAAGTGCCTCCTCAAGACACACCTCTTCAGACAACACCTGTAAAACTCAACTCTTCCTTTCTGGACAATATAACACTCTGCCTTTAACGCACTTTAACTTGCACTTATCTGCTCCCAATTTTACTGTAATCCTGTACTTAACCCAATCTGTAGTATCTTGTATTTCACTTGCACTCGTATCTAACCCTGATGTAACTATCAACACTGTTATCTGCTCTTGAACTGCCCCTATATCAAATCGTACTGTGTTTTGTATTTGCTGTTATTAGGACTGAAGTCATTGTATTTTGTATCTTGCTCTTAATTGTACTGTAATTCTTGATATGTATTTTATTTTGTATACAACTGCCCTGGGTAAGGGCATCTGCTAATAAATAAATAATAATAATAATTACTTTTTATTGGTTTGTACTTATTTTATGATTTTTTTAAATGTATTACACTTTTTGATTTTGTGAACTCGGTGCTCAAGTCAGTCTGCATCCTAAGAGCTTCCCCTCATAGCTTTGCGAGATAGTGCCCCTCAATCCTGGCCTGAACGCTGGGTTACAGTCACTTGACTGCCCTACAACCATGACAAGCACAGACTGCCAACTATAACCGCAAAATAAACATCAGATTCCACTTCCTTTCACGTCAGAGAGCAATACTGAAGCTTCAGTGATTGATGTGACAGATGAAAAACTTCCTCCAAAACATTCAACAGTGTTTGCTTAGGATACAGTCAAACCTGTTTTAAAAGACAACAGTGCCTGGACTACATCCCACTCTCTAATCGAGCCTGGCTGGATTAAGATGAAGCACTTCTGAAATGACAGTGTTCAAGTACTGAGCAGATGAAACTTCTCTTGAGAACAGTGACAGAAGATATCCCCCAGACCTAAGGAAACCACGCTTTTATTAACGTACTTACTTATCTCGTAGGACCACCCCCTCAAGGCAAGCTCCGAACAACACAACAGAACTGAAGTCTGAGTCGTGCGGTCAAGGAAATGAAACACACACGCCGTGAGAAACTACACTGCATCAATTAATCACATTTCACACCAAAATAAAACGCTATGAATATCACATTTCAGAGATTATATTTACAAGTAACTTATCCTGTTACCTGTTATCCTGTTAAGTGGCAAATCTTGTGGTAGATTAATATTAGTCTAATATTAGTCTGGTCTAAAGATTATAGAATACCAAAACAAAAAAAAATGACAATAATAACAATAAAATGACAATAATAAGCTGAAATGCTAGTCTGGTAGAAGTCTGAATTTTACTCACAAGCTCAACAGTCAGTACCTAAAATATACTGTGTTCTTATCTAAAAGACCTCCGTTCCTGCATGCTAAACAAGCAGCTGTCCATAACACACTTTTACACAGGATACACCTGCCCCTCCTCTCTTATTTATTGTTTTATTTTTTTTTTTTTTAATTTAGTAGTCGCCAATTCATTTTTTTATATTTTCTCCCCCATTTAGTAGTGTCCAATTATTTTGTTTAGCTCAGCTCACCGCTACCACCCCTGCACTGAATCGGGAGGGGCGAAAATGAACACACACTATCCTCTGATGCGTGTGCCGTCAGCCGCCCGCTTCTTTAGACTCTGCAGACTCACCGTGCAGCCACCCAGAGATACAGCTTCGTAGGACAACACAGCCCTGGCAGCTTACAGGCAAGCCCGCAGGCGCCAGGCCAGACCACAGCAATTGTGCGCCGCCCCCTGGGAGCTCCCACCCTCGGTCTGCAAATGAATAGCCTGGACTTGAACCGGCGACAGTATAGGGAGCATCCTGCACTCTACGCGAGTGCTTGTACTGGATGCGCCACTCGGGAGCCCCCTCAAAGCAATTACTTAATCTTTAATTGACTTTTAAAAAGGAGAACAAATAACAAAACTAAGTAATATAATTATTAGAAAAACAGACCCAATAGTTGCCAAAGTATTCAGAAGTTTAATGGAAGGACTTGTAACTAATTTTGTCATTCTTCTTTGTTTTTGAATTGTAATTCATTTTCTTTCCTTTCAGAAAAAAAACTGCAAATGATGATGTGTGAGGAAATAGCTGTAAGAATCTAGCGTGTTCTCCCACGTTTTATGTTGTATCTCCGTTTTGTAGCATTTAAGTTAATTACATACTGGTGGAAATGCTTTTACCTAGAGAACAGTAAATGCTTGTGTCACAGGGGACGGTATCAACAGACAATCAGGTCTTCTTTGTGCCATGAAAGGATACAAACTAGCGATGTTGTGATGATAGCCAGGATTGTCCCAACAGGGATAGATTTCTGTGCGTCTTTGAGATCTCCGGATCTATTGGAACCAGCCATAATTCCTGAGCAAGGCAAGAAGACTCTTTAAAAGCACTTTTCTGTACATGCAAGACAACTGTCAATAAAACAATGGGCTTGAGTACATTTACACTAGTGAGATGCTAATGCTGATCACCCGAGAATATTTCTTGTGTCAGAAAATAAAGATTGCAATTCGCTATCCAAGAAATAGTCGATAGAGATGTACAAACTTTTTTTTGATCAACAGCAGCCTCCACTTAAATATTTGAGATCTAACTGCACTCAGAATTAGCCAACAGTGATTGATAGTGCCCAGCTCCACATTTTTGAGCATCCCCTCCTTTAAGATTATAACTCTTTGAAGTACCTTTATCACTGCCCTATGATGATTACATGTCAATTCAGTTTCCATGTCTGAAATAAAACTGTGCAAAGATATACATGGCTGTATCGATTTGTTTAGTGGTCTGTCCAGTACTAATGGAGAGGATTCGTTTAGTGGTCTGTCCAGTACTACTGGAGAGGATTCGTTTAGTGGTCTGTCCGGTGCTACTGGAGTGCAGAGCTCTATCCTAAACCTGCATACAGGTCTGCAGTATAGAATGAGATCCCCTGCCCAGCTCACCGGTCACAGAGGGGAAGAAGATGCCCACGAGCACAGTGAAGGAGGTGGCGATGTCAGAGGACACATACAGATACAGGTTACTCAACGATCCGTGCACATCTTCGGAGGGCAAGCCAGGCTTCTCCAAGATCTCGCCTTTCTCCATGTAGCTGGCCCACAGATTGTCTGAAAGAATTAATCCCTGCAAATTAATAGTGGGTCTGTGTCTTCTTGAAAACACCACACGCAGTCATACATGTCAATAACGATAAAGGATGGGGCATTTTTTGTTGAAAACTGTTGCAAATCAATATATTTTGTAAAATCACTTCTTTTTGTTATTTTCATATTAATTCAGGATATGCACAGTTTGCAAATGCAATGCTATAGATACTATACTGCTGTTGATCTGATGAGTGCTAGACCACTGGAGTGAGTCTGAACTACAATACTAACCCCATACAGCCAACTCAAAGTACTACACCAGTCTCATCAGGCATATCTTTGTAAATGTACAGGACAGCTCTAAAGCCATGCAGTACCTCTTATGATACCCCTGGCCAGACCGGGGATCCCCTGTATTTCAGTGACGTTGTTGTGTGTGAAGTATTCATCACACATTTCCATCGTCATGTTTGCAGTGCTGCAGAAATTCTCCCACAGCTTGCTCGCTACAGTCACATTGTTTTCCACCACCGTCTTCGCACAGACATCAAACAAGTCTCTAGAGAGGGTCCTGTTACCCAACATGCAGATCCTGATTGAAAAAAACAGACAAGCACTCAGCCAGGAGGTGACTCACAGAATCACAACTGTAAAACATACAATACACCACTTCAAGATAATGCTTTAGTAAACAGTAATTAAGATTTAATTTTCAGGCACTACAACCTTTCTATACGTGTACCATTATTTATCTTTATCTTTGATATATGACATTACAGTATGTCTACAGGAAAGGGTCTTGATCATTACTTTAATGATGTACAGTATGAGATTTAACTTTAAAGATATGACCACACACACACACACACACACACACACACACACACACACACACTCACACTTACGGAAACTCCGGAGGGTCAAAGATGGATTTGATTGCCCCAGCATATATTGACAAAATGGATATTATCACGCAAGCCAAGAAGAGAGAGGCGAACTTGTTGACATATTTCACCCCTACAAAGACAACCAAAGCCATGAAGCTGAGGAAGAGAGTCCCATAGACTCTCATGTTGTTCAGCATGGCGCTGTCCATGTCGTTCACATCGCTGCTGTGGAATATCGCTGCCTGGGGGACGATGTATTTCTGAGCAAAAACAAATCAAACTGGAGGTCAAATCAGGTCCGCCAGGAGGCGTACAGAAGCGATGAACAGATGCTGGAATAATCTGCTCTTTTCCTGCCTGACTGCACTAAAACACAGTTTGCTAGCTGCTGTTTGAAATAAACTTCAGTATATATATATTTTTTTTTTTTCTAAGACGATGCAGTACTATGCATGATCTGCTTTTCTTGGAAAATCACAAATTACGTCATGACTTGTTTGTTCTGTATCATCTACGTATCACTAACTAACTAAATAACTCTAACCCTAACCATAACTAACTCTAACCCAAACCATAACTAACTCTAACTCTAACCCTATCCCCCACATTACTTACCAGTAATATTTCAATTGCACCCAGAATATACATGGCTGCTGCGAAGGTGGTCCCCAAGTAAAAACACAGCCCCACTGCGCCCCCAAACTCAGGGCCAAGCGACCTGGAGATCATGAAATAGGCGCCTCCGGCTGCAAGACAAAACACAACTCAGGTTTGCATTTTAATAAAGAGACATGCACCTGCAGTTCTTGAAGTAAGGATTCCCATAACACCCCCAGAACATCTGATGTGCTATATATATACTGTATATATATATATATATATATATATATATATATATATGCTAAATAAGGGTTACATTACTGACACATGATACAATCTTAACGTAACAGAGAATGTTCGCATGGAATTTGAGATGCTATACCTGGAACAACACCATTTGTAGCAATGGCACTCATTGATATGGCAGTTAACATTGTCTAAAGAGAAAGAAAAAAAATATTACAGGCATTCAGACAAGCAACTTTCACCCTTTAGGTTGTCTTTCAATTATAAATCTTATTTTAAGAAATATATACAATGGAAAATTGCACTAAGAAGTATCACCAAGTGGTTCTTTCATTGCATTTATGTATTTATTTATTTATTTATTTTTATTTTAAAAATAAAGTTTTGGCAGTGTCTTCTGAAACCCGCACTACTGTACTGTATCACTGATACATAAAGAAGACAATCACTTTCTTATTGAAAGCTTTCTGATCTCTTAGATTGAAGACTGAAGTACGGGACATCCAAGACGCAAGAGCCTGTAAGAGCCCCAACGCCTAGAAAAAAAGAAAAACAAGACAATGGTCCTACTGTCGTCAACAGACTGCTGAGCTTATCATGAACACAGAGCGCGCTTCTGAATAGAGAGTCCCACTCACACAGCAGCAGCATATTAGGACAATCAGGAGAGACTGCATGATCCCCGCTGTGCCTACGATCCAGGTCATGCGCAGGAACAGGATCACCCCGAAGATATTCTGCAGGCATGGCAGGTACACCCCCATCAGGGTGCCCATGCTGGGGGCCTGGAGGCAAAACACAAACCAGCAGACTCTGTGAATCACACACGTGGACAAATACGAGCTCTGGAACGTTTACAACAATACATCCTTTACTTTGTGTGTGAAATATGGAGCAATGTATTTTAAATCTGATTACTCACCCAAAGTCTTGTTTGTGGGTTAGGGTTAGGTTTGGGTTAGGGCGTCCACTTAGGGTTTTTCATGACATACCTCTATATACTGTATAAACTCACACCAAAGTTTTTTTTTTTTTTCGCCTTTTGTTATCAATTCCAAAGCCTTTTCTTATTGATTACAATAACAAAACATATATATTCAACGTCAGTGTTTATTTTTTAGAGCTACTGTCTAATTAAAATAATAAAGACAAATTGAACAAAAAAAAAAATTGAACAGTTTTACATAACAGCCATCTTGTAGCTCTTCTGTGTTGAATTGACAGTAAAAAAGATAACTAAGGAATGGAGTTATTTAGAGTTATTTTACTTAGATGTGAATTAGAGAATCCGATTCTATCTGACAGATTTTTAAAAATTATATCTATAGGGAAGTTGGTGTGTATGTTGCAGAGAAACCCTATTTTATTCCATTAAAAACATACATGACTTGCTAACAATCAGTTCACCGACAGCCAGACCGGTACTCTCGGTTAAATATATTACCCGAGGGCCTGTAATTAGAACACAACAGCAAATATTTCAACTTCTTTTGTGAATAGACAGCACATATTACATGCTGTTCCACTCGATATACCAAAGCACCATTTCTCTGCACATGTGAATGGAAACAAGCTATTGATTAAAGTCATTGATCAGGACTCTGAAGGTCACAGCAGCACCCTCTTTCTGCAGCATGCCAGGGCAGCAGGAGTTGTGGTGTCGGACAGCTTGCTGGCTGCAGCTCATGCCTGGGAGGCCCTGTGATGCAGACAATTGCCATAACAGCCGAGGCATCTAAATAACTTCTGATGTCATGGGCAAACCCTACAGGGCTGGGCACATTGTTTACACGCTCTCCCACTTTGGATCTGACCTAATGGTCTGACTTTGACTGGTGACTGCAGACACACAGCGGTTCACACACTGCAACCTCCCATCTGCAGAGCAGAGGCAGGTCTGCTGGCTTTTACTGGATTCAAACCTGTAAATGAGGAATATTCTTTCCTGGGTGTGGCCATGCTGAACTATGTTTTCAAACAGAAAAACAGCACAGAGCTTCTGTTTTGGAAGCTTAAGGCTTTGGCAGAGAGAGCAATTGGGGCTCCCTTTGCCAACAGTAAGCAGACAGCTGCGTAACTTTTTTAGGTTATGGTTCAGAGGACCCAAACTACAGTCTGTGCAGCAAAGTGGAAACTGAAAGGTGGGCTGCAGGACATGACCCTGTATTGGACACTTGAATTTCCCCCTGGGACCTGATTTGCATCTGGTCATGATAGAAAACCAAATATTTTGTAAGAAAGCAATCACAATTTTATGCAGAGTGATTAATCTAGGTTTTCACATGGGCAGAAGTACACAACGACAGGACAGGTCTCAATTGTCTTAAGATGTCTAAAGATAGTAAATACAAAAGTGTTGCTACATGAGGTCCCACTAGTCAGGAATCACAGGCATATCTTAGTATTGGTTGCTCACTATTTCTTTACAGTCAACAGGTTGTGGCTTCTCAATTTAACAGAGAACACCTAATCAGCATAATATATGATATAGCCTATGCTGCCCGAGTTCAGGGCATGCTGTACAGTATTATTATTATTATTTGTTTATTTAGCAGACGCCTTTATCCAAGGCGACTTACAGAGACTAGGGTGTGTGAACTATGCATCAACTACATCTCACGCGAAAGACGGAGCACAAGGAGGTTAAGTGACTTACTCAGGGTCACACAATGAGTCAGGGGCTGTGGGATTTGAACTGGGGACCTCCTATTTACAAGCCCTTTTCTTTATCCACTGGACCACACAGCCTCCAACCTATCTCACAGCTGTGCGCAGTGGCTGGGTGTGGAGTGGAGCTCAGTTATTACACATCCTATCTCACAGCTGTGTGCAGTGGCTGGGTGTGGAGTGGAGCTCAGTTATTGCCCATCCTATCTCACAGCTGTGTGCAGTGGCTGGGTGTGGAGTGGAGCTCAGTTATTACCCATCCTATCTCACAGCTGTGCGCAGTGGCTGGGCTCACCTTTGGGATCTTCTTCTTGGAGCCCTCTGCACTCTCTGCCTCCTCATGCTCCTTGGCTCCCTGGGTGATGTTTGTGTAGTTGACCAGCCGGTTGAGGAGAGAGGACACCTTGGGGCGAATGTCCAGCTCCTCCTGCACAAAACACAATGGGAAACTGGTTTAGAAACATTTAGAACCACTTGATTCGACCTAGATGTAAACCACATGAGAGAAACTGCACTGTATGAATACACGGTACCTCAAATAAGGCCAAGTTCTTGTCATAGTAGTCATTTCCATTTGCTGTGTCAGCGCTATTCAGGAAAGGGCTATTTTCTTTATGTTGGCCGTGACCTGGAAGAGAAAACACAAGAAGCTTTTTCAATACAGCAATATAACGGGGCACTGTACAGTAACAAGTGAAGGGCACTGACACAAGAGCCTTTACACAGCTTAGCGGTGAGATCTGGCAATGGCCAGGGCTTTCAGAAGATCCCACAGTTTATTAAAACAGGGAACCCAGTGAGGTATGGCTGGAATCAGAAGCAGTAATGTTGACTGGCATTGTGGTTAGATTAGGCAAGGCTAGGAGCATGGGTCAATACAGTAGCTGTGCTCGCCCTGGCTCGGACCCCTGGACAGTACTGGAGGGCTTCACAAACATCAACTTGTGATTTCAGAATAGAACACAGTGCCAGAAATACATTGCCACAGGTGGGATGTAAAAACATTGCACGTGCATAATGAGGGGTGCTTGTAATCTCAACCATGTCTGGGTTAGGAAGGGGTATAAAATGCTTCAAAATATCTGTTAAATTAAAAGAAAACGGGGAAGTGCAATTAACTCTGATAATTAGATAGCATGATCATTTCTGCAGCATTCAAGACCATTTTCTATTTAATTTTGTGTAATCCCAACACAAACAGATTAGTCTAACGCAATCCTACCAAACCACAGCGAGCATTATTAAATTACACTTCAAATCACATCAATACACAAACAGGGCCTTTTAGTTGCAATAATATCCATGAAAAAAATGCTTTATCTTGAAATTGGATTTAACGAACATAGAAGAATTACTTAGAGCCAATGCATGGCAAAAATACTTCTGTACCATAGCATAGGGAATGCAATACCACTCTTGTAAGGATGTGTACACTTCTAAATGCAGAGCAAAACTAGTCTCATATGATTTTATTGTCGATCGCTGTGTTTATTCAGATAGAAAACACCCACGCTTGGTTGCCATCGGCTCTGGATGAAAAAACGCTTCTGTGTATTCCGTGTATAATGCTGTGACCTTGTGTGTCCTTAATTTAACATGTGGGCTGTCTAATTAAATGATTGCTGTCAGAGATTTTCAATTAGGAAACATACTGGCAGATATTTTGTTTTAATAACACTGCAGCTGCTGTTTGCGTTCCAGACAAATCTTTTACTGTAGTGGTTCAGAGCCAGAGATTCAGAGACCCTGCCTGGGGTGTGTGATTGCAGGACAGCAAAGTGGATTAACAGGGATCTCTTACTCTTTAGTAATCTGCTGTTCGGTCTTGCCATTTCAGGAGAATCGGCTATAATGCCAGTTTAGAAAGTGCATTGAGACGTCCAAGATGTAAGCATGCAAACATGACTGGGGGCTTACTGTTGAAATGCCGTCCAGTCCTTCACACAGGCGACAGGATGCAAAGGGGATGTTTTGTTTTTCAAAGCCTGTTTCTACACATCCACTTGTGTGGTACCATTTCCCACTAGCCTCAAGGTCTGAGAAAGCAAAAGCCAAACTTGACGGCCAAACTCATATACTGTACAATGAGAATAAATCACTAATAACTGTGAGTAGTTAGGCTTTAGCATCATCTAAACTATTTACATTGCGTTTGCTATAGATAACACATTACAGGGTTGCACAGCATGGTGTCTTTTGTAATATCCCCACATGCATGACCAAGACAATGAATTTTGCACAGCTCTTTTTCTGCCTACCCTGGAACCGTTAGTCATCAAATCACACGTGCTTTACTCATCATCAACCACAAATGGATGAAACACAGCTGAGGTGGCACGTTGTTCATAACCACATACTTCTACATTTGCGATTATTCTCTTAAAAAGAAAGTGTGACGGATTTTTCAATTTTGTGAAGATGAAAATAAAATCATAAACTTTCCATACTAACGCAGTCTGGTTAATAAACAGCTCCAAGTCTTTTAGCAGCTCAAATGCAAGAACAGATCGTAAACTCGTTATTTGAATGAACTCTGTCTAATCTTGAGATGTTCCCAGTAGTTCAGAGCAAGTCCATTCACAATGTACCATACTTTCTCTCTCAAAATATGAAGGTGACAGTTCTTCACAGCCCTGTGTTGTACAGTACAGCAGGCTCAGCCAAATGACAAGGTCTTCTATGCCTGCAAAGAGTCCTTAAAGGAATATACCTGGCTCCATTGTTAGAGCTGCAGTACTGTATCTGAAGGTGCAGGTTCAGTACCTCCTTTGAGGTGTCGTATACAGCTGGAAACATGAAAAACTTAGCAAAACCCTAAAGTACAAACAAATTTGAAAAACACAAAAAACAAACAAAAAACCCACAAAAAATCCCCAGATAATTCTAATTTACACAACGCACGGTTCCAATCATTTTCTAGTAGACAGTGTTCTAACTTGGAAAGTGTTATAATTATGTATTTACTGATCTCCATGTCCTGCCCCCTAAAATAGGTATTTTTAACCTATCATTGTACCATGAATCACAATAAATCAGTTTTTAACCCCAAGACCAATTATCCTTCAAGGAAGCGGTAAACCACATTCGGTTTTCAGGAATTACTCAAACATTACACCACATTACAACTTGCTTTTAAAAGCACAGTGCTGCCAATAGTCCTTTATTTAATGTAAACATTGCTGACATGGTGCAAGCAGGTTAACTAGATACTAGAAAAAGGCTACAACACAGGATGATAAAGTGATTGGTTTAAACTTATCCCAACACATTCTATATCTGGTTTTCTACATTGTACAGTAAACAATCCACCTGTGACCAGTTCCATATAAAAGACCAGCTCATTATTAATATCTAGTATCAGAACCCAAACTAATCTGGATTTACACAGGGTTGTAATGAAGCATGTCCACTGCATTCCAGTATATAAGCTGATACGAAGCTGATACGAAGCTGAAAAGGATCATTATCAAATTCCATATAATAACAAACAAACAAAACCACAGCCATCCAAAATGACCATGTTCTTTAGTACCATTTCCTAACTTTAAGATCTCAATTATCCAAGTGCATCTCGGCAGTGAGAAAAAAGAAAATAAAAAACACTTAGACTGTTTCCATCAAACACCAGGATAACCGTACAACCCACTATGCCGGCTGGTTTCCCAGTCCCCTCACAACAAACCCTGCACACTTCAGTCGCACTGGTGACAATGCAATGCTAATGCGCCATGCCCCATGCTCCAACATGCTATTTTACGAGCAAAAGGGCCATCCACCCACCTGTTTTGAACACTACCTTTCCATTTTCAGTAACCTGGTTTACCATTCTTCTCACACTGCACCCCTCATTCAGTACATATTCCAGCTGGAACGTGGGAAAGCCCTAATGCAAAGGGTATGGTGTCTCAGTGGGGCTGTGCTGTGCTGTGCTGTGCTGACGAACAACTGCATGCAGCATCAGCCATCCAGCAGCATTAAATTGGTTCTGGGACCAATAGGGATACTCCAGGGGGAGGACTGTGGGTGCCGACTGAAATCCTACTGGAGTGGATGGCACAGGGTTTACTAGTTGCAAAGGGTTTACTTTTTGCACGATATATGTAAGTACACAATTGTATCAGAAAAGGGTTAGCAAGCCAAGAGCACTAGGGAATCCCTGTCCTAGACCACTGATGGTCTCCAAGACAAACAGTGATTGTTTTGCCAAATGCTGCCCTCTTCCCTCTTCAGAGCCAACCCTGCATCACTTATCACTTGAGACTAACATCAGCGACTTCAGCCCCATGCAAAGTGTGCACAGGTTAAACTCATTAAATAAACAGGGGAATGGAAAATAACTCTGTACACCCCGGGCTAGTGGAAGTGGCTTGATCACCTGATGTCTTGAGATTGGAATCGCATAATAAATAATGGTTTGGTTAAGTAATGAGATTAAATAAAAGTTCTGTAGTCTTATTTATAACTGGAATAGGTACAGTACATAACCATTGGCAATCCTATACTTTATAAATCTAGATGATATGAACGTACTACTCTTCTTTTGATAAATCTGTTTTTTTAACGGAGAAACAACAAATCAGCGATCTGCCTGTCACTTAAGATCTACTTTGGAAATCTGCTCGACTGAACTGCAGTTTCAGATTTCACTGTTTTCAGTTCAAGCATCGCTGGCCCACTAAGACACGAAACAAGCTCCTAATTAAAAATTCAGAAGTGGATTACCACTTATAAGGATATCAAAGTGGCTTCGTGCCCCCCCCCCCCCCCCCCCCATTGAGCCCTGCTCAGAAAAAGCAAGATGTTTGCATGACAAGCCTGAACAAGTTCAGCTACATGAGGAATGTTTTCCAGTTGGCAGATCAAAGAATGCCAGCAAAAATTATTACATTTTGCCAAATCTCTCTGCTATCGTGCATGACAATTCTGTTGCAGGGTTTTGCCCTGATGTGCTGAACCAGGATTCTTCTTGACTTCTGATGCATACTCAAGCTCAGAGCCGATGATCAAAAAGGTTACTGTATAGAATTCAATAATAAGCCAGAACAAACCCCACAAGATAAAATCAACAGAATTTAAAATAAATGCATTTACATAAACTCAAATAACATTATAGTCACACATTACAGGCATGAAGGTAACCAGCAGAGGAGTGGCAACCCCCCAGTAAATCTGGTCTCTTAAATAAGACATAAAAACAGTTTTTTACATTCTACAGGAAGGGTGCATTTAAATTTCAACTGGATAATAAGCATTACTTTGTTGGAGGAGGACACAAGTGACTCGCTATTTAAAGTTGAACTCCCTTACAAGCTGTTATTCAAATCCAAACACATTTTCATTCATGTTAAAACTGTGTGTAGTTTTCAAAGTTTTCATTTAAATCCAGCACCATTCACCCTCAAATTCAAGAAACAAATCTTGTCCTTTTTACATCTCCAAAAACATGCATAAGCTTCTAGGAAGTCAAGAGCATTAATATAATAAATTAGACAGTACAACACTTCTAAAAAGTGTTTCTATTAATAACACATACAATGGCCGTTTGTGTACAGTCTGTGCTACCCTTTCCTTAACCAACAGCTGCTGAGGAAATAACAGCAGCTGTGACGTACACGTTTTTCTGAGAGCACTGAATGACTCCAGCCTATATGGAGAATGATACACACATACTGTAAATACAAACTCATCTTAAAATGAGGTTACTGGCACTTGCAGCACACCTCAGAATGAGATTTCAGGCCACAAAATAGAACGCAGAGATGAGATGAGATGAGGAATCAATAAGTGTAGGAATTCGAAATCATATCTCTGGACCCTCTATAAGGAGTGTAAATATTCTTCAGTGCCACAGTACGCCACCGTTTGACTGCTTTAATGCAATACAGAACACATTTTTTTCTAGCCTGTCTTCTTCTTGTAGATTTCTTAGGAAACGAAAATGTATTTGGTGGACAACTGAGTTGATGTCACAATGGCGATCCCTCCAATCAGTCTCCAAGCAGCCTCCAGAAATCCACATCAACCTACTGTACACACATCCCGATTAACCCCGATGTAGAAACATAGGAAGGGCAGTTACAGAGGAATATAACTCATGTTTGATCATGGTAGGAAAGACTGAATAAATAACATCACTTGTGTCTTCAGGTTTGCAGGCACAACTCCCATTACATTCCATGCAAGTCTAATTTCCATCTCTTGTAATAGTAATCTTAACACAGATGTGGCATCGGACATTTTTTATTTCAATACTAAGATTTTTATTTCCACCATTTTTTAGTCTATGCAAGAAAACAAGGACAATATATAAGAAATTACATCACGTTTCTCTAAAGTTTTTCTTTCATCTTAAAACTGTGATGGCTCCTTAAAATTCCAAAGCCTAGGAGTCTCAATGGTTAGGTCTTCCTTTCTTTCTTTTAAATTAACTTTTAAGACAGAATTAAATAGCACTAAGTACCATTAATTCAGCTAAGCTTGTTTCATGTTTGACTGCATCCCAGGCCATAACGTTATGCAACGCTAATCTTTCATTTTACTTAAAAGAGGCACACTTGGAGGTGACATTTTTGGGGGGGAGATTAATTCTTAATCCTTTAATTCAAATGTAAAAAAATGCCACAAACTTCACAGGTCTAATAAATGCAGTGTTGCCAAGATTGTAATTCATTCATGCCACGGCGAACTCTAGCAGCTGTCCGGGACCATTTCACTTCACATCCTTTCAAGCACGCAGAGGTAATGTGTTTGTTTCAGTCTTAATAACTAAGAATCTGTTCACAAACATTAATGGATTAAATAAGTGCTTTTCATGAAACTTTTCCAGACTGCTGTTGACATACTGAACAGCAGACAAGGAACGTTCATGAACTTTATTTAAATGAACAAGAATAAAAAAGCAAACAGGGTAAGGTTTGGTGAACAGAGTCTGTAGTATAACATGCATACGCCTTCATTTGACAAGTCTTGACAACCTACAAAGCAGAAAAGTACAATTTCCAGTAATTGTAACCAATCCAAACTAACACTGGGCTTACAGTAGTCACTGGAGTCTGGGAGGGTGTGCTTTCAGCCAGGGGATCCCAGTTAGAAGGGTATGATGCATAAAGGTGAGGTCTTTTCTGTGGCTATTTGCATGTCATTATCTTTGATAGTAATGTCTGGTGAATACACAGAGGGAGAAACAAATTTTCTTCACACTATTTATACAATGTATTTTGGGCACCATGCAGGACCCGTAGCCCCAGGTGGATTTCAGGGTTTGTGGAAGTCTGAAATGTACTCTAAATACCTGCATTATTGTACATCATCTTCACTGCAACCCACTGTATGTTCAGCTCTCAGCTGGGACTTGGATATGTTTGGTAAACAGAAAGACTAACTAAGGATGACGTGACTCCAAATGGCACACATGCCAAGTATTATTTAACTGATGATTACAGGTCAAGTATCAAGGGAACGTCTGTCAATCTGAAATGCACTCATCACAGAATTGCCCGTCAATAGCGTACTTATTAAATATAAATGCACGTCTAGCTCTTTGTAAACCAGCTGCAATTGTGATTAAAAATATGATTTAATGAAATGTACAATACTACATGTCAAACGTCAATGCTTAATGTCCTTTTTTTTATAGAGTTCTATGAAGCTCTATTTTACCAGCAGTTAGTGTTTAATATTGTCATAATGTCTGGTTTTAACAGTAATAACATTACTGTATATTGTATTTTAGTTTTGCAAATGAAACAGGGACTTGTCAACAGTGTATTTAGCTACTGACTATGTCGTCATCAAGTACTGGTGAATTAATGAGTTAAAGTGATTTAAATTTGAGTTTTCATGCAATGCTTTTTGTTGCAGAGACAGCATTTTTGTTTGCCAGTTCAGGGGGATTTTGGAATGCAGTTACTAGATTCTGCAGAAAGTGATTCTACACACTTGATTTCACTTTGATTCACTTTGATCTCTTAATGAAACAGTCCATGGAAATCACATGTGGAATGTGATATAATGCATTGTATTAATAGAGGGGCACACAGTATTTTCAAAGTGTGCATTCCAGTCTTTATTTAGATTTTTTTAAGAGAGCACCTGTTACAAAACAAGTTATTTGTTCACTTTAATAAAGACACACTGCAAAAATGTATCCTTGAAGACATTAATGGTGATACAGTATATAATAGTATGTTGGTATTTGACAAATGCTAGCTGCTGCTTATGGTGACTTCTTTGTTACAAATATTTATTGATCAAACTTTTTTGATAATTACAAACACTATACATTACACCTTTCCTGTATTTTTTTATGCAGATGCACAGTACAGGGATGGAAATAAGACTCCCATTGCATAGAACTTTGATCCATTCCTGGTTTTACTAGGAGGTTGATAAGACACACCTGAGCTTGTTACCTGTACACTGTGGCTAATCAAGCTCGATGTAAAACATGGAATGGGTGAAACTGCTATGCAATAGGAGTCTTATTCCCATCCCTGACCTGCTAAATCCTATGCAGTGGTTGCAGGTGCAGGTAATCACTAGTGCCTGTCTACAGTGCTCTGGTCTGTCAACTGCAATAATCTCAATTATGTACCTGCAAAGAGTTCAACTGCAGATCACTGAACTGCAAATTATATGTATGCATCCTATAACTAGTCAAAATACAGCAGACTACAGTCAGATTGCTGTTTTTCCTATATGGTAGCCTGTGTCCAGTCTATTTTGGGGATGGGGTGTAATAGATGAAATACCCAGTCAGAAATATTTGGCTGAGATTAGCTTTGCCACTGGTTAATATCATTAACATTAGACCCAATGTGTCGGGTGAAAAAAAAGAAAAAAAAAACAGGAAAAGAATGGGCTCCTACATTCGGTAATAGGCAATACTCTGTGGATCAGTATTCCAGATGGGCTTTTATCTGAATACTCTCTGACATTATGCCTTTGTTGTACTGCATCATCATTTGAACAGCAATACTCTTAATGCTTAACCCCGTTCAGCTTAGACAAAAATGATTTTCTTCAAACCTCTGGTCTTTAATTCACTCCCATTGTTTTCTTTTTTTTTAAAAGTAGAAGAGAACCTGTTGATGTTACAAATCTAGAACCACAGAAACGACTCAGTACCGAGAGCTCTCTTTAGCCCTCTCTCACAGGTCGCTCAGTTTTGTAACATTAACTAGAATAATAATCATCATTTGTACAATATGTCCCAATGGTTCTCCAAGCTATTTACAGATCTGTTCATTGGTGCAGGGCTCATGTGACCCGACAGCTGCTAACAGTAGCTTTGCTGGGCCACAGAAACCCTAAAATCAGCTTTTTTTCCTTTTTTAACTTTTAACATGCAGGGTTAAGATTTCACCTTTATGGAGTCTTCGTCGTCTATTTATTAAGGGAAAAGAAAAACTGGCACAAAAATATATTATTTGTAGCATGCTCCAAACACCGGCAGTATAAAATGTATGTGCTTTTTCTGTTTGTGTCTTTCTGAGCTGTGACTGCTGTGTGAGGGACCTCACTGCACTTTACAGGATAAATCAAAATAGTGTCTCAAAAGGTAATTTAGTATTACTGCCAATGAAGTGTTTGGTGAGCAAGCTGTTACACAAGTGAGATGCCTTACCTCCAACACCCCCTACCCCTTCAGCTGCATGCAGTGTACTGCACATCATATTATCACAACTTCAGAGTATAACCTGGAAGATGCTTAAGGCATTAAAAAAAAAAAACTTTAACAAGACAGAATTAGCCAATAATAAAGATTGTTGGAGAAAGTCCACCTGGTGGTTTAAACATCAAAGTGTTTATTGAAGCAAACAGGAAGCGGACAGAATTAAAGAAAGCAGTGTAAACGTCCCACTAAACTGATGAATGTCTGTCACTTATGTCAACACACAAATAAATAAACACATAGAAGCTGTGGGCCTGTGTTCAATGAACTGAAACAAAAACCTTCACGACACTTCTGAAGGAGACCCCTACTGTTCTATTTACAAAAGGCTAAAAGGGTGAATTTGGCACTTGTGTTAAAAGGCTTCTTAATTACACCTAGTTCTTTACATTACAGTGCCCTACAGCTGTGGCACTTTTACTAGAAGACTCAATGTGGCCCTTGTTACCAGCACCCCAGCAGACAGTTACCCAACACAAAGGCATTTAATGCAGCCCTACTGAAGCATGGGAATGTTACCGGGCACAGGGCACAGGGCCCACAGTCGTCAACAGACCAACAGGCAGCACCCATTCATAGACCAGCACGCTGTAACTCATTTAGTGACAAAAAAATGGTAATCCACACACTCCAAAAAGTATTTACACACAAAAGCAACACAACAAAAAAGTGCTAAACAGTCTCACCAAACAAGATGTTCAGCTATGATGAATAAAGGACTGTATAAATCACAGCAGACAGGGAATCACTTACTTTTGGAAAGTGTTAAAAAAAAAAAAAAAGTTCAGAACTTACCATCAGAGCTTACTGTGTCATTGTGGTCCCTCGAACCTTGCCCTGTATCGCTGTAATCAACCCAGTTGATGCCCTCCAGACTGTCATAGTTCGAAGTGTGATTGTCTTCCACCGGCACCACTGTGAAGTGAGGCATTTTCCTACAGCAAGATGTGTTTGCTTTTGTTACCTCTAGCTGAGCCCAGCCTGTTACAAAGCAGCCACTACCAAACTCAGAACTGCATTCCAGCTGAGTTTGGTCACTTCCTCCAAATGAAATTACAATCCTCCCCCTCCCTCCAGCTCCACCCATTGACTGGGCTCAAAGGCACTCTGTGGAACAGCATACACAGACACAGCATCATTTATATCTGAAAAGTTTTCCAGGCGCCCCAACCAGAAACACTGAAGAACAAAGATATTCAGTAGCCGTTACAATAGGGAAAGACCAGCAAGTGACAACAAGGCTACAACATGGGAATTCCACTGTTAACTAGGAAACACACTGCACTGCCACAAAAAAAAAAAAACCCTCATAAATAAAGAATCTAAAGTTTGTATAGCATTGTTTTCTCTCTTTTGTTTTTCACTGTAGGGAGCTGTAAGAACTCCTCTTTCTGGCTGGCTATAAAAAGTACATAAACTGTACTGTAGAATTCCTATATAAACAGTTTTTCTGGTTTGCATGGAGATCAAAGAGGTTTTTGTTGTGTTTAACACAAAAGCCCTCTGCTTTATTCTACTATTTCCAATTTCTAAACTAAGGAATCTGACATGTAATACAATTACAAAAGACATCAGATGCTGTGTTAAGGGCAGATTTCAATGATGCCATCGCTCAGTAGAGCTGGGTCTGAGTCCCATCCTCTGTTAATGATCTACATGTGGCAGGATTCAGGTCTGGCACAGTTTTGATTTGATTGTTATAGCCTCTCATCTCAAAGCGCTAAATTAATCCAAGGGTGTGGAAATGTTTTTTCCACAATCCCTCTGTGCCCTTCTGTAAACCACTTGAGCCGAGCCTAGCTGATTCTATATATGGTAATCCCTGAGAAGAATGAAGCAGTGCAATGATGAAGCAGCCCCTTGCATTTTGTACCCTTGCCATTTCTAATCTCTGGTTTGTTATTTATTCAGTCAGAACTTGTACAGTATGTTAGTTTTTATATTACAAGTGTGAGCCATCATTCTCTCTTGAAATTCAGCGTGTGCTGCATTCATTCCAAATGATTACTGGAATCTTCAAGAGTTCTATGAGCAAGTGCCCAATCTGCACATTCCATTTGTTTTATTCTTGGCGACAATTAAAAACACAGTGTTACATTGAGTCCCGTTTTATATAGAGTGGCAGCACGCTTAAAAACAAGTATGAACCCGATGCAATGCATACTCCATGATCATGGTAATTATGGGCTGTTGACTGTCCTGAGAGAAATAAACACAGCACACTGTAATGAAATGGCATCTCAGCCCATTGAATTGAATGGAAAGGCAAGGGCTGGACCTGAACCACAAAGACGAACACATCACCATTCAACTAAAGAGCAAGCGCTGTAGTCGACAGGCAAGTACGTGTCTTATTATTAACTCATCGGCCGCTAGGAACATTCATTACAACCCCATATAAGGTCATGGAGTGTACCAGTGAACACAAAAAAGAGAAATAAACTTCAACTATAAACAAAAGTTTTTAACACAGTGCAGAGGACATAAAATACACAACCACTATCAGATCTAATATAATGATTATTATTATTATTATTATTATTATTATTATTATTATTATTATTATTATTACTATTTTGCTTACTCACAGAACCTTTGGTTGAGTTAATAACAATCCTGTAGATACAGCAGGAATCATAAGCCTTCCTGTTCACATACTAAAGTAATCACTCAACTCTTAGATGCAAGATTTAAAAGCAGTCTTGCATTAAAGCCTGTTTCAACGTGAATAAAAAAAAGAACTGTGTATATACAAACGCCAATGTACTCAGCATCAGGTTTGAAGGTTAAACAGAGGGGGTTGTAACACAATGAATTAAACAATACAGATAATAGCAGGAAATCCGAGAGCTTATCCGAGATCTTACCCTCACCTCATAGAAGGATAAGATCCCTCCCTGCATACTCTGTTTGCTTAGGGGTTAAACGATTAGTATACATTAACAGATGTCATTAAAAATACAGTATTGATAATCAAATATTTCACTTTTAAAAGCAAAACTGCAATTCCTTAAAAAAAAAAAAAAGTCAAGGAAGCCTGTTAGGCGAAATCTGACCATTTAATTTGCTGTGTTTTTAATAAAAATGCTATTGTGAGTTTCTTCTCTTGAGTGTGGGTTTTTGCTACAGTACAATTATCAGGATCATATTTATTTAAATATTTGTGTTTTATTTAAATTTTTTTTCATAATTTTAATTACAATGTTAAAAAAAAACAAGACATACAGATGTATATCTCCAGACAAATACAGCATAGAATATATAGAAAAAGAACACGACAGTACGTGTTTAATGCTGTCATTCCCAACACATTCCCTCAATGGAATTACAGTTCAGTGTTATAATCCAGCGCCTATGCCTGACCTATGTTGGTATGGCATGAGGTTTTTACTACTGGGCAGATCAGGTTCCTTCAAGAACAGGTAACTGCTGATGGGCCAAACTAAAATTGCCATCCCAGCACAGAGAGATCAATGCGGTCACTGCTCACTAAACAGAGCTTTGTTTAACACTCTCTGCACCCTCACACACAACGGCATGCACTTTGGAATGGGATGCAGCTCTACTGACCATGTGTCACACCCTCTGCACCACCGATGGCGATTTGGGAGTGGGGTGCTGCACTGCGCATTGCAATACTTCATGCTTTCACTGGAAACACTACACCACCATTAGTAGAAGCAACGTGGGGGGGCTTTTTCTCTTCCTATTTCATGGGTGGGGTGACCAGGAGGTTCTGCAGCAGGAGGGTGGAGAAAGCAAGCATGAGTTTAGAATCACTTGGAAAAACTACCAGACTTGTGTTGAGATTAGCAAACTGGCACAAAGCAAGGAAATCCTTTTTGTTCCGGTACACGAAAATGAAGCTTATCTCACTCTGGGATGACAGTGTTGAGACTGCTGTGGTAAGACTTGGGTAACGGGTAACACTGGAACATGAGTACAGGACCATGGGAGGTCTGGATTCAACCATCCAGAAGCACCACCATCTATTAGCACTAATAATAAACTTTATAAACACAATTATGATGATTATTATTATTATTATTATTATTATTATTATTATTATTATTATTATTATTATTATTATTATTATTATTATTATTATTATTATTATTATTATTATTATTATTAATAATTATCTCTTGTGGGTTTATAAATTCACTCACTCTCTCCTGTGGTGTACAGTTGACCGTGTTGCACCTGTGTATTTTAATTTCGCATCGAGCCCTGAGACCCTGTCAGAACTGCAGAAAGTGGAACACGCCGGGCCCTGTAGAATGAATGAATGAATGAGTGAATAAACAGATTATTAAATGAATAATCACCGAGGTGGAGGACCCTGAAAATGAATACATTGATTATATAATGATTTCAGCTTTTGAGTTTGGCTGCTGGGGCCCCCTAAGTGTGTGGGCCCGTGCAACTGCACTGGCTGCAGCGGCTATTCCTCCACCACTGACTACATCACAGGACCACCTGGCTCAACAGCATGCCAGCCTGTCTTCGAGTAGTTTGTAGTTCTTTTGTACGGCTCCCAAATTTTGAAGATGATCGCAAACTACAACTCTGTGGACCACATGCTTATTCGAAGCTGTTAGAACCTGTCCCATATTTCGATTAATTGAAGTCGCAACATACTGTGTAGTACAGGCTGTGTCCAACTTTGTACTCTCTCTCTCTCTCTCTCTGTCTCTCTCTCTCTCTCTCTCTCTCTCTCTCTCTCTCTCTCTCTCTCTCTCTCTCTCTCTCTCTTAGCTGAAGGAACTAGCTGCCCAATCTTGAATACGTTTTTGCACATATCGATTATATATAGGAAAGATAGTAACTTTTTCGTTTTGTTTTAAATATATATGTAAAATACACCAACATGGTATTTTTCCTCATTTCAATGCACCCTATATTTTGTCTAATGAAATCCCTTGTAATGAAGAAACACCCACACACACAACAGAGTGTCAGTTTAAGCTTATATCTAGGCGTTGCCAGTAACATATTCGTGGTAATTATACTCGCAGTTCTGTTATTCCAATGCTATGTTTAAGTAATTTTATTATATGGGTTTGCAAATGCATTATTCACCTTTAATTTGCAAATCTGTTTCTAAGATCTAAGCGTAGGCCCTACGATCTCAAGTATTAGACTCTGGAAGTATTTACCGGACAGCCCAACCCTTTCAATACGCTTAGGTAGCTTTAAATAGCAACAACCCAGGATGTAAAACACACTCTCTCCCTGTCCTCAGCATAACAACTCCACCTGCCTCCAGTCCCTTACAATATATCAGTGTATCGTTTTTTGCAAGTACTTTTTTTTTTGTTTGTTTTTTTCATGGTTATACCCTGCGTTTACCATCGTCTACCATGGTTTGCCAGGTTTATTGATATCCTCTGCCATGCATATTGGGGGTTTGCAGTGCCTCCCTTTGCCTTGCTTTATTACACAGACTCGAGTCATTTGGATTTCTCTCAGTAACTATTCAAATACAAGTTTCTTGTAGTGTTACTGGCAATACGCTGCTGTGCACTAGAGGGCGCTGGTGCTTACCATTATACAGGCACAACTAGCAGGCAACTGTAACTAAAAGGTGTCTCCTGACTGCTTGTCAAAGCCCCTTTAACTCAGAATGATCAAAAACACATTCTCCATATACATTCCCCTTTGTGGTGCATTGTTTCTAAAAAGAAGGAACATCACCTATGAGCTTGTATTCTTTAGCTATCAATACCAAGGGGGATTCACTATTCCTGATTGGGACAGGTTTCCGATTTTGTTTTAAATGAATGCAATTACCCATGTTGCTGTTCTTTCTAGTCACCTGGGTGTAAGGTTCTCACATCTTCCAGAAATGCTAACCTTCTACTTTCTTTTTACTGTGAAAGACATGCAATGAAACTGCTAACATTAGAGGTCAGTATGCACCCACGGTTTTTATTTCTGTTCTTGGACAGTCATCTTTACTCAAGTTAACCCTTTACGAACTAGATGAAATAAAAACGAGTTTTGTTTACAGTACAAAGAACACAGAATAACTGGACTTGTATGTATACCCCAAGGCGCTAGGAGTAAAAAAAACTTTGATAATCTCCCCCATTAATAAAAGCCGCTTATTTGAACGCTGCTCTACTCTAGGTTCTTGGGTTTGCTGGGAATAAAGTTCTCCAGTCTGCCTGGGGAGCGCTGGCCCGGCCGGATGCTTGTTTTCTTTTTGGAGTTGGCATGGCAGCACGATTAATCAAACACAGCCCCTCTACAGTGGTATATTATTTCTTCTTTCGGTTTAACGAAGAGAGAAACATGCCACAGCTCGAAGTGACTCATTATGAGCGGATTAGCTGGCATGGAAAATGAAGCACCCATTCAACAGGGGGAACGAGAAACAGGTCAGCAGCTTCATTTGATCACAATTCATTTGATCACATGTTTGGGACTTTAAAGCCAGGAAAACGCTTTACATTGCGGTTACTGAGTACATACATGTGTCCTTACGCATAATTACAATGTTATTATGCATAGTTACAGTGTACTTAAAAAAAAAAAAGCAATACAATCTCAGTCCAACAGAGAGCAGTATTCAGTTGAAGACATGCATAAGAAATAATATGCTTATTAACTAAAAAACAAACAAACAGCGGTTGCGTTTGTTTACTTATTTATAACCCATATTAATACCTGCAAAAACACATTTCAAAGTGACCCCCCCGCCACATTTAATCCTTTATATATGTATATAAGCAAATACATAGAAAGATATAAATAAAATACAAATCATTCAATTATACCATTTGCGTACTCGTTTTTGTGAAGAAGAAAAAAAATCCGTGGGTTTTCCATGAAAGCAACTTCTACTAGTATTATTGCAAAAGCACATTGTAATTCTATATTTATTTGAAAAGATAGTAGAGCTCCCACCTCCCAAACAGAAACCTATTCCTGTAGGCGTTTTAAAATGTCGCTTTTTTTTTTAGACATGTTGGTTAATTTTAGACAGTGTGACTGCAGGTCGTCATTCATCATCATTCATTGTATATAGATGACAATGCAGGCTTCAGCAGCCTGCAGCCACAGATTATTCTGCTAATAATGCGCACGACTGAGTGAATAAAGGTTGTTCCATTAATGCGATATTAATTAAAAATAACTGTGTGGACAAATTGCCCTTCGACTCCGTGTAGTGACATGCTTTGTTGTTTCAGTCTAATTCTGTGAGCCACTTACAGTAGTTTGAGCCATCTCTTACAGTCACTCAGATATCCTTTTAGCTCAGTGAGGTTCTCTTGTTTACATACTAATATAGGACTCGTAAGTATGTTTTCAACATCGAATTCAGCTTCACTACCAACAATGTTAAATTCTAATCATGAAGACTTTGTATAATGATGCTACACCCGCACCTTTCATACATAGAACAGCAGTGCGCTTTCTCTTCTGAACCGGGGCTGGCTAACTGCATAACTTATATATGTACGGTACATGTAAACAAAAACACATAGTTAATTTTTTTTAAATCATCATCCATGATTAGTTTATTTAAGGCTCAATTATTATTATTATTATTATTATTATTATTATTATTATTATTATTATTATTATTATTATTATTATGCACCATTCTGTCTTCGTCTTCTTCTGAAGGTAGACTAGAGATAGAAAGAAACAGAGATTTTAAATAAAATGTTGTCTTAAGAAAATAAATAAATACTATACAACTGTTAAAATTATATCAAATGAATTTGTAATGAACCGAAGCTGTCTATGTAAATTTGCTCTCCACGGTGTATTACAGTGTATTAATGTCAGAGACTTACCTATATGCATTTATTTATGACGCCCTTAGTCGAGTACTGGCGGCCAGATGGCTTGTGAACTTGACAATAAGGACGTGATTTAAGCAAATTGCTACCTAATGCATGTGAGTGCTGGGTAATTTGCTTTTCCTGTCTTTTCTGAAAACATCTGCATTGTGTACAGTAAACTGAGTTACTCAGATACAGTGTCTTTTCAGTTGATTGATTTGAAGAGGTCAGTAAAGCAGGCCTCACCTTTGGCATAGTTTATTCAACGTCAATACTTGGATGAATACAAGTTGGATTAATAAGAAACTTTCTAGACCTTGTTTCTGCATTTCACAGAGGTAACTTCTACCAGTCAGTGCAGTGAATAGATCCATTAAAAACATATTTAGGAACAGAGCCCAGTGGGAGTTTGTTTTGAGTAAAAAGAAGTTATTTGAGTCAGGAAGGGAATATAACAGTAAAATCTGATAAAGAACAGAATAAACACATGAAAGAGACCCCTGTAATAAATCTATAATCTGTAACATCCAAGGGAGATGCTATCAGCTCATGGGAAAACATGAAAACAAAAAGGTACAGCAAGGTTCCGGTTAGGGTAGCAGCCATGTGTCTGTGAGATTATAATGGATACATTGAGTGGGCTGAGAGGAGCAGTATATCCAAAACAAGAAAACAAAACAAAAAATGAAACTTAAGATGTTAGTGTAGGAAATCTTTTTTTTTTTTTTTAAGCACCCTGGAGTTTAATAACCTTTGTATGCTGTTCTATTATTATTAACCCTTGTGCCTCTGGTTTATCTTCAATCTATGAATACCTTACTTTTAAGGTAACTTTTGGTAGTCCTAGATTAGTGCTAATCAGGGTCTGTGAACCAGACCACCCTATGAACGAGACCACGCTGTGTTTTTAGTACACAAAAAACATTTTGCACACCAATAGATTTTTTTGTGTGTGATCTAACTACCATGCTGTGTAAAATGTCATGCTTGTTTGCTACACCCGGTTTGTAAGATTATTGTGTATCGGCGTATTTTCAAACATTCCACTTTCACCTTGACAGCATGGTACACACTGGCCATTGATCCACACAGAAACACAAACCACTGTCCAAAGTTCCCAGAAAGTCTGATTGTAGATGGGGTGGATTGGGTCAATGTGCATGCTTTTCTGTTTGACAGAGCGCAGCACAAATGTATTAATAGCACACAATTTCATTTGATTTCAGGCTTTTTTCCTCTGTTGCATCCAGAGGTCAGGTTTGTTTTAACAGGTTAAATGAATTCATTGCAGCTTTATGCTGGTGTACCCCCGTAAGTAATGTGGAAATGCAAGGTTGGCAGGGATGGGGTTAAATCTATCCCTGCCAGCAATCGCAGGCATGGCCATTCCCATTAGGTAATTGGTGTTAATTAGGGAGTGGCCACATGTATATAAGGAAGGAGAAATCCATCCTCAGGTGGAGGGAGTTTGGTAGTGATGAGCCGTGGGTGTGGGTGTGGGTGTGGGTGTGGGTGTGGGTGTGGGTGTGGGTGTGGGTGTGGGTGTGGGCGCAGATCGGTTCAGTGAAGGTGAATGCCCAGCCTGACAGCAGTTTTTTGCATGTATTTTGTTTAAACCTTTTGTTTTTACCCTGGTGCCTGTTTATTTGCTCCTTTTTTTGTTTAATAAAGTGTGCAGCAGTGCTTCACTGCAGCTTCTGTCTGAGTCTCTTGTCCCTCTGGTAACAGCTTGGGCCGTGACGCTATCCTGTCACAGCTGGATATCAATGGTTCCTCTGACAATAGAAACGACTTTCACATCTTACTGTAGCCTGCTGCCTGTCTTTGCCTTTTAATGTTTGCATTACAATATCATCCTGTAGAACTCTATAGTACCCAGATTTAGATTCCAGCGTTGTGCACCCAGGTACTAGAACACCAGAGTTTTACTCTTTGTGAGCTTTTCTGCATTTGGAACTTGCAAATTGTACTGGACAAAAGCTTATGCATTTAGTCTTTTCTGGCTGCAGATAATGAAATCCCAAAAAGACCATGGAAGCTAAAATAGTGTTGCTACAGCAGAATTATCCAAAATGTATGTCTAGATTAAATGAATGCTATGTTTTAAAACCTGAAGGACATTACTAGGTTATAGGTAGCGATGCTTCACTAGGAAAGCCGATGTTTCCAGTACCTGCACAGGGGGTGATTATAGCGCTACCAAGTTTTGAGATCATTTATATGCAAATTATTTTTAAGGCAGTAATCTCACAAACAGATTGAAACTGTTGAAGCACCTACCCTGAAAGCGAAAAACATTCTTCTCCGTAATTAATTAAGCAAGTCAGGTGACATTTTGGTAAATTACTCAGTTTTATAATCTGGATGTGAAGAGCCTATATGAAAACAGGTAATGAGTCATTTAAGGGAAATTGTACTGAGAGACTTAATTGCTTTTCTGGGTAGATAAAGGGTTATTAATGATAACATATTAGCTGCAGACCAGGTGCACCTCTTCTTAGCTTCTGAGATTGAAATCCCTGTTGCAATGGCTAGGGTGGCCTTGGAGAGGGTCACCTGGTAAAGGCACTACTGCGTGGTGTGCAGGGAGAGTCCTAGAGGCAGGAGAGCGCAGGAGAGCGTCATGGCTGTGCATGGTGTGCAGGGAGAGTCCTAGAGGCAGGAGAGCGCAGGAGAGCGTCATGGCTGTGCATGGTGTGCAGAGTGTCCTAGAGGCAGGAGAGCGTCATGGCTGTGCATGGTGTGCAGGGAGAGTCCTAGAGGCAGGAGAGCGCAGGAGAGCGTCATGGCTGTGCATGGTGTGCAGGGAGAGTCCTAGAGGCAGGAGAGTGTCATGGCTGTGCATGGTGTGCAGGGGTCCTAGAGGCAGGAGAGCGTCATGGCTGTGCATGGTGTGCAGAGTGTCCTAGAGGCAGGAGAGCGCAGGAGAGCGTCATGGCTGTGCATGGAGTGCAGGGAGAGTCCTAGAGGCAGGAGAGCGTCATGGCTGTGCATGGTGTGCAGGGGAGTCCTAGAGGCAGGAGAGCGCAGGAGAGCGTCATGGCTGTGCATGGTGTGCAGGGAGAGTCCTAGAGGCAGGAGAGCGCAGGAGAGCGTCATGGCTGTGCATGGTGTGCAGGGAGAGTCCTAGAGGCAGGAGAGCGCAGGAGAGCGTCATGGCTGTGCATGGTGTGCAGGGAGAGTCTTAGAGGCAGGAGAGTGCAGGAGAGTGTCATGGCTGTGCATGGTGTGCAGGGGGAGTCCTAGAGGCAGGAGAGCGTCATGGCTGTGCATGGTGTGCAGGGAGAGTCCTAGAGGCAGGAGAGCGCAGGAGAGCGTCATGGCTGTGCATGGTGTGCAGGGAGAGTCCTAGAGGCAGGAGAGCGTCATGGCTGTGCATGGTGTGCAGGGAGAGTCCTAGAGGCAGGAGAGCGCAGGAGAGCGTCATGGCTGTGCATGGTGTGCAGAGTGTCCTAGAGGCAGGAGAGCGTCATGGCTGTGCATGGTGTGCAGAGTGTCCTAGAGGCAGGAGAGCGCAGGAGAGCGTCATGGCTGTGCATGGTGTGCAGGGAGAGTCCTAGAGGCAGGAGAGCGTCATGGCTGTGCATGGTGTGCAGGGAGAGTCCTAGAGGCAGGAGAGCACAGGAGAGCGTCATGGCTGTGCATGGTGTGCAGGGAGAGTCCTAGAGGCAGGAGAGCGCAGGAGAGCGTCATGGCTGTGCATGGTGTGCAGGGAGAGTCCTAGAGGCAGGAGAGCACAGGAGAGCGTCATGGCTGTGCATGGTGTGCAGAGTGTCCTAGAGGCAGGAGAGCGCAGGAGAGCGTCATGGCTGTGCATGGTGTGCAGGGAGAGTCCTAGAGGCAGGAGAGCGCAGGAGAGCGTCATGGCTGTGCATGGTGTGCAGGGAGAGTCCTAGAGGCAGGAGAGCGTCATGGCTGTGCATGGTGTGCAGGGAGAGTCCTAGAGGCAGGAGAGCGCAGGAGAGCGTCATGGCTGTGCATGGTGTGCAGAGTGTCCTAGAGGCAGGAGAGCGCAGGAGAGCGTCATGGCTGTGCATGGTGTGTAGGGAGAGTCCTAGAGGCAGGAGAGCGGAGGAAAGTGTCATCGCTGTGCATGGTGTGCAGGGAGAGTCTGCTGTGGAGCTCCTGGGTGTAAAAAGACAATTAGCTTGGGGATAAAATAACTGTAAAAAAAAAGAATCTACAAATATATCGGGGTGAATGTTATTATTATTATTATTTATTTCTTAGCAGATGCCCTTACCCAGGGTGACTTAGAGTTGTATACAAAGAATACATATCAAGAATTACAGTACAATTAAGAGCAAGATACAACTTCAGTCCTAATGTTACAATCTATTGGCATCCATTTAAATCATTTAAACAGCAGATGCATCTTAAACTTAGAAGCTTGCCAAGTTTCCCCTGTACACGGTATTTCATAATGACACATAGGGTACCATAAGTCCCCCATGCTGTGAGTATAGAACAAATCTGCTAAGATCACTAAAATAGAGATTGTTGACTTTGTTTAATGTTGTTACATAAAGGTTACATTTTAGCGGATTTCACTGGAGAAGTCTCAACACATCTATTTGATATAACACGGTAATCAGGTCTTTTTGATGTGTGGTCAGCATAAGATTCATTTGTAAGAGTTTCCAGTATAAAAAGAGAAACTAAGCAGGTATTGCTTGGGATATTCCATGCCATCTGTACCAGCTTCTTCCTGTCACAAGACATGGCACTAATGGGTATCAGCTCAATTAGGGAAATCATTTTAAACCATTACTTTAATGAAGTTAACCTCAATGCTGAGGCAGGTCACGCAAGATAAATAGCAGACTATTTCTTCTGTCCGAAACTATTTCAAAAGTTTTTTTGGTTTATTGATAAGAATGTTTTTAATATGGAACAGCCATGGAGGGGTCTATTTTAATAATCTAAGGAGTGACGGATCTAAATAGCACTGCTGTTTAACTATATTAATCCTGCCAGGATATACTGTATTGACAATAAAAATACAGTGAAACGAGGTCCGCGGAGATTCAGGGTGATGGGTTTCAGCACAGAGGTATTAAGATCTGCCACTGTTTGGATAATTAAAATAGACCCCTGAATGCTCCTCACATACAACAGAAAGTACAGCACATTGGCCTCCAACTAGTATTGGAACCGTTTGCTTTGCTGTGGGTAACATGGTCTAGTTGCAGTTGTAGTTTGAACTACGACACATCAAGTCATCAGGTACCAGGTCGTGGCAGAATCTTGCCATCACGAGATTGTTTTTGCACATTGCAAACTGAAGTATAAAATACATGCAAAGAACCAAAAGAGCCACCAGAGATAGTATTGCCAGTGCTAATGAGAGGTAAGAAAATTGATTTTAAAACGTTGGTTAGCATTCCTTCAAGATCAAAGTGCTGGTTTATAAAGTTATAGAGCTGTTTGTAATGACATGATTGCAATGTTATATCTTAGCTGGCTGGGGAATAAAAGAGCCAGCGTGTCTGTTTAAGCCTGAAAGAAGATTAGCAAGATGCTGCACAGTAATCTTACTGCAGCAGTGAAAACTGTTCCCTTTGTATAAAGCTATCAGGGCGTGAAATCAAATGGGGAGGCGCACAATTTAATTTAATTTTCCAAATGCAACACTTGAATTTATGCTTGTGATAAAAAAAAAACAAGAAAGGAAAGGAGAAACGCCCTCCAGTCCTAATCGTTTGAGTGTCTATGCATGCCACAGTATCTGTTACAGGAGTTGGTCGGCTCCCCTCATGTTGCACCCTGTGTTTAGTCAATGTTGGTATCTGGTATGTGGAATGCAGAGACAGTCAACATGGTGTGCTATTGTAGCAGGGCAGAGGCTGAACGTGAACCGGCTACCCCACACACCGCAGGCAAGCGCCTTAACCACTATGCAAGAGCCAGGCTCGTCTGCATTCGTGGATATAGAGATTTTAACCTCATTACCTCATCAGCAGGGGAGAGAATCTGTAACGGCAGTGCATCTCACAACACTGCCCTAGTTACACTAGGCTAAGAATACACAATGTAAAACAATGTGTTTCAAGAAAGGGATCTTGCTAATATTTTGCATCTCGTGCTTCAATGTCCACTGTGTCCAGAAGAGAACTCTGTACTCTGTTTGTATGGTTGGAGGCGTGTCACCAGCAGCTGGTGCATACTTAACTTTTTTTTTTTTTTTGCAGAACTTGTGTCTGAACCACAGCACATTCTCTTTCTTTCCTTTCCGTTTGTGATGATACAGTACTTTTTTATTTTCACTGCCATAAAAGGGCTTTGAACATTTTTCCAGCGGACTTTTAAGCATCGCTGGCAGTATCTGCATGTTTTCAGAGCAGTATTTCATACTGTAATAAACCCTTCTTTGTTTGGCTCTAAAACCACAAATAGATGACCTCTTGTTTTCCAAGTGAACTTAGTTAACAGTGTTGAGTGGAAGAGGAAGTCCTCTTATTTGCTTTCAGGGAAGGTAAAGAAAGCTTTAATATCATGCAACAATAAAACACTAATGTTGGACATAATTAAGTCTAGGAAGACACTCCAATTCAAAAGCTGCTCCAAACTGTCTGAAGCGGTTCTTAGTACGAGCCACAAGGTTTATGAGCGGTCAATAGTTTTATGATGAACCATGCTTGGTATAAACCAGTACCGTACAACAGCAAAATTGGTTAGAATAGAGCTGACAATCCACATGTTGCCACTGAACAGACATCCTCATTCTTTCTAGAGAGGTAGAGAGAGTCGGTAGGGCCAGCAAGTTACATTGTTACATGATTTCAAAGGAATGACCAAGTCAGTTTGGCGTCGGCAGTTAGGATTCTCCCGACAACTCAAATCAAGCTCCAAGCTGGGTAAACCGATAGAGAGAAAGATTATAAAATCTCAACATTGGACCCAAGATCACTCAGAATGATCTGTGCCTGAACATTCCTCATGAACGTCAAGGATATTACTGTGGGGCTGTGCCTGCTGGGATCAGTATAGTATAAGGTAAAGTATATTGAGGCTTTTAAATGACATTTCAACTCAGGGACAATTGGGTCTGTTGTTTTGGGATGTGCATATCTGTGTTTATTTGATGCTTGTTTTATTAAAGAGCCACTGATAAACAAACACTACCGCACAGGCTTGTTAAATGTCCTTTACCATACTACTTGTAAGGAATATGAAAGAACTGCATACGTCATGGCAGTAGGGGTCACCACATGGAATGTGCTAGCTGTGTTAGGTCTCACACAGTAAATTAGATACTGTGAAAATAAACCTCCTTTTACGTGTATATGTATTAGTGCCAGATCTGCTATTAAAATAACTATCAACCGCTTAAGAGATCCCACTTGTCTGAGTTCAACTGATTAAACTAAACATTGTGAGTTGAAGCTGTGCATTTTGCACTCCTTTGCCAAATCAGCTAACACAAACCATCATCTCAGTTCCTCTCAAGCCACTAAATTCACATGATTACAATTTATGAAAGAAGGGGCACATTCATCTAGAAACCAATTAACCTTTGGCTTTGAAAGGAACTTTGTTTGTCATCCCATCTAGATCTCATTGGCTTTATTTTCTCATGCGGATTTTCCTGCGATTTGTTTTACCTTACTTCCATGTGCTTTACCATGCTTTTGCACAGTGATTTACTACACGTTGTAAAGCTTTTACCATGGGATACTGCTTTCTCCATGTGACAGGTTTAGGGAAAAAGAAACCCTTTTCAAGCCACATACCCAAATTAAAAAGCAATACAATGAATAAAATGATTTGTTTAACAGCTACAACATATTCTTTTGTATAATTATAAATCACCTATGACAAATCAACTGTTTTTCACTCTGCAGGCCCTCCATGCAGCTACTTTCAGAGCTACAGCGTTGGAGGATCACACAGCTCTGGGCCGCTTACAGGCTAAACCTGTTGTTATTGATCTGCTCTTTTCTTTGTGCTTTATAATATTAATTTGTTGTGTGTTAACAGAAATCAGTATGAGCAGACAGAGACGGCTGTGGTACTAGCGTAGTGGTCAAGGCTGGCTGATGGCAGGTACACATTATTTACTAAGCAACTGCTATGTAAATATACAATAATTAGCGACACAATGTAACTTGCTACTAATAAAGACATGCATCATGAAAGCAAGTGTTGTCACCTCACACCACATCTACTTTGTGGTTTACTTGAAGTCATTCCCAGGTGATTCCATTGAGAGAAGAGAAAGCTCCTGGTTGGTAATTGGAGATTATACAAGCAACCTGTGTAATAGCCCTGCCTTCCCTGCCTCATTGACTCTGTGGCATGCAGCTTCATAGCTCCTGTAAATCATCAGAGATCTGCCATTACTGTAATGATGCACGCTTTCCTTTCCTTGTTATTACACTCTACTCCTTGAAATCCTTCAGGAGCACTTCTGGCTTCCAGGAATTCCTTTTATCAGGAATGCGTTTGTCAAACTGATGTTATTTCTGAAACTTTCCCCTTCGGATATCAAGCCACTGTGAGACGCACAGGAGAGGCCAGGAACACATGCAGGACCATGTGGAGAGCGTGCATTAGCGCAGCACATGATGCAACTTCTTTCCTGTAGTTTTACCATCAACAAAGTAGCATTATTTGAGTTATTAAAGAAACACTTCAAAGACCAGTTCAGACTTCTTCACAATGGGACCCCCACACTTTCTTAGTGTATATTGTAAACAACTAATCTCAGATACATACAGTATATCTTTGTGTTACTTTTTCAATCTGTGATCTGAGATTATTGAACTGACGTCATTTCGTAATATATGTTTTTTGTACTGATTAATTAAGCATTAATGTCTGACACAATTGTTATTTCTTGCTGGATAATTGACCATGTCTATAATTTGTTGTCCCAAGATCAATTATTTACAGGCAATGAAAACTACGGAGTATATGTGCTATTATAAGTCACATTTTTAAATGTGTTTTTAGGTTGTATTTTGGCCTCGGTCGCTTAGGCTGCTTGAAATTCATGTTGTGGATTAATGCAAGTCCTATCAGCTTTTACCAGGCATCTACCTGTGTCCATAACGACACACTGCAAGTCCTATCAGCATTTACCAGGCATCTACCTGTGTCCATAACGACACACTGCAAGTTCTATCAGCGTTTACCAGGGCATCTATCTGTGTCCATAACGACACACTGCAAGGCCTGAGATGATCTGCGAGATTTATATTTCAAGCTTCAGGATCCCTGTCTAACCCTGCTGGCTCAATCAGAATGACTCAAAGTTCGATGTTCAGAAATGCATGTGGACAAACGGAGTCCATTTCCAGCAGCTTGTCTTAGCTGCACGTGCCAGCTGCAATGGCTGGCAGCCAAGTGTGGTTCTGTGTGCAGGAGTGTGGGGGTGTCGGTAACTGCTGTACAAAAACCTGCTGTCAAGTTCCACGTTTCCAAATGAATCGAGGAAATAAGGGATTGAGTGAGAGTAGATGATTGTGGCTGTTCTGGTTCCCTTGTGATAATAGCTGTATTTATGTGGCTATGATCACGGAGGGGTAATTACAACATCCTTATCTCTCAGCCCTCCAGAGCAGAAGAGCAGTGACTGCTGATATCAAAATGTATGGGACCGGTTGGTGCCATTTGATTTCGATTATACATACCCTACTTTATTTTATCACAAGAAATTATTTTATGCACGCATGTACTGAAAAACATTGCTGAAGTGTGTCTTATCAAAGCACTGTATCTTATTGTTAATTGCTTGTTTAAAAAGAGGTCCTATTTTTTGTGGTTTTCTTTCTTATTATATTAATACTGTTAGCGTAATGGTGTTATCAGTTTTGGCATCTGTATACACATGGGTATTACTGTTCCTTTCTGAAACATACTGTTGCAGATGTTGAACAGATTATAATGTAAATGTACTATTCCAGATGTGGAGGCAAGCGCATTCAATAATTTATCAAGAGGAAGAAAAAATGCATGTGGCGGTCTGCGTATTCAGTGATGTAGATATATCTTTACCAGCGATGGGTAAACTGACCAGAATTTAATCGAAACCCATCTGAATGTTCTTGCCTTGAAAGCAGTCGATTGGCATGTATTTCTGAAAGCTTTTCTGAAGAGTGGATCTAGATAGCAGTGAAATAAAGAAGGGTCTGTGAGGATTACACGTTTGGGCACTGTTATTATTTAGCATGTTTTTTTCTATCTGATTTAGCATGGTTTTCTTGAAAAGTTTCAAACTCAGATTTTCAAATCAGAGTAAAAACATGCTAAAGAAAAAACAAAACAAAAAAACACCTATTCATATTTTTTCTTACAAAACAGAACCCTGGCCTAAGCTCATTAACAAAAAAAGGTAATAATCCATTCCCAAATGCAACAAACTCCAGAATCCGAATCTCAAGTTCTCAACCATATCGATGAGCTTTGCTGTACGTATTTTGGCTCCATTCCATAATGCTTGCCTGATTTTTTTTTTGGTTCAGATAAAACGGGCACGTACTGTATAAGTATGTACCAATATTCCATGTTAATATGTGATTTCTGGTGGGGCTCACATCAAATCCCACCTCAGCCACTAACTCATTGTGTGACCCTGAGCAAGTCACTTAACCTCCTTGTGCTCTGTCTTTCGGGTGAGACGTAGTTGTAAGTGACTCTGCAGCTGATGCATAGTTCACACACCCTAGTCTCTGTAAGTTGACTTGGATAAAGGCGTCTGCTAAATAAACAAATAATAGTGTCCTTGCAGTGTCTATAGGATACATGGTGCTTGCATGCTTTTTATTTTGGAGGAGTTTTATCAGTTAAAAAAGCTCTAATTATGCACAATAAACAGGTATCAGCTGTCCCTCTGTAGCTTCTACAAAAAATCAGGTGGTTGCTAAAAAGTTCTCCAGTTGTTGACTTACACACACTCCCTTTTACAAATACAAGCCTGGGGGATCGGAATGGCTGCTGATGTAAAAGTCAGATTTTCAAAGAATAAAGCTTTTAGCTGGGCAGTCACATGGATTAACGTGTGGCAATTGGATTATAAGGGAAAATTCTTGATATCAGGAAGTTCTCCAAAAACTCTTTCTTCTTCCCAATTAGATTAGTGCACCATTGTCACAGCAATCAGGATGCTGAGTGCAGCTCACCAGTTTGACTTTTATTAGTTAAACAAATTTAAAGAAAGTTTGTGGTTTTGCCCTTTTGGCTGCATTGATGCTCAATAGATAAGCAGAATTGAAATGGCAGACTCCACCGTACACATTATTATCAACAGAAAATAAGAACCTGGGGCAGATTTAAAGGTGCTCTATCCATTTTAGGAAGAACCTGTACAGTGCATTGTAAAACAAGATTTTATTAAGCATGCAGTATTTTAACAAGCGATTGCATTCTGCAAACTGACAAAAGATGGTAGCCTTGCAGTTTTGCGCTTCACAATATCTCCCTATACTTTTCAATGTTTCCACCATGCTTCACTACACTTTGTAGTTAGCCTCAAACACATGGAGGGCGTTCGCAGCAAAGCCCTGGCTGAGAATGAATACGGTACCTCCAGTCCCTCAAAGAGATCAGTAAGCCTGGGTTCTGCAAAGAACAAAACAAAAGGTAGGGGAACGTTCCACTGAACAATCACAAGAAAAGCGAGCTCAGTATCCGCCACTGCAAAGACTAGGGGCCCTTCCTGCCGACTTGGGCAGCCACGCGCCACGGCGGCTGTGAATTTCATTCATTTCCAACATGTTTAGGAAAACACAAGTTCACAGCACCTCTCTACAGCTTTTCAACCCCCCCCGGAGGTCCCAGCGTAGCTCCCAGGGGATAGGAGGTTCTCGATATCCTGTTCAGCACTCAGTTTATTCACATTTAACATCTCACCAGGGGGTCATTCTTTTCTTTTTTTTTTGTTGCTTCTCTTCATCTTCTATCTGACTGATTGTTCACACACTGCCCATCGGCAGTCTTCTGGACTTGGTTGCACTTGAGCCTGTTCTGAAATCCCTGCTGCCGAATGTTTGAGATTTCCCGTTGCTGTACCACGTCCAGCACCAGAATCGCAGGGTGGAGCGCACTGTTCCGTAAGGCAGATGTATAAAAGCTTCACATATTGAAAAGTATTTTTCTCACATACAAATATTTAAAGGAATACTTTGTACTCTTTGAATTTGTATAATGTCACATCTGTTTATCTGTTTATGATTCCCATGATATGTGCTCTTGTGATATTTGACATGTTTAATAAAATCACCAAAATATATCAGCTTCAAGGCAGAGTCTCTGAGCAAACCTGACTATGGTTGCTGGAATGAGGCCAGTATAAAAGCAACAACTTGGGTAAACATCCCTCTCAAATCATTCAATACCAAATGCAACTTAGAAAGCAGGTAGCAGTAACCACCATGAGCAAGGCACAGCCACCTAATTACAGAAACCACAACAACAAATTAGCTACAGATGAATTTGTAAGGGAACTGGGTGAAGGAAACCACTGGGCAGGCGAAGGCCTGGGAGCGAGAGAGATCAGTCTCTGAATTAGAGGCTGAAGCTGTTCAAGCAAATACCATTAGGAAGCAGATAAACGGAGGATAATGGGCGATCTATCTTGTGGGGCTGGTCAGCCACGTATCCACAGCCCGTGGGGCTCTGCTGTCACTCCTCAATTAGATCTTGCGGCGACGTGCAATTTATTTGTGTTGGTTTCTTGTTTAACCCATTAAGTAACAAATACAATCAGAACACACGCTGCATATATGTAATCTGATACATTCTAAATCAGAACACACGCTGCATATATGTAATCTGATACATTCTAAATCAGAACACACGCTGCATATATGTAATCTGATACATTCTAAATCAGAACACATGCTGCATATATGTAATCTGATACATTCTAAATCAATAGTTCTTTACAGATTTTTTTTTTTTTAAATCCTTCATTTTTGGCTGCTGCATCCTATTTTGAGTACAGTCAAAGTAGACGTGCCCGTAATCAGACCAGTAAAATTAAGTACATATTTGTACTTGTGGGAACCATCGATAATGTTGCTTGTGCCAGTAGAAGATTTCAATTATAATTCCTGTCTATGATGCCTTTTAGCGAAAGCAAAACTCTTTCTTCTACTTACCAGCACGTCAAAACTGTTCTGCTCACTAAAAACCTGCTTTATAATAACACAACAATAGGGACCCCTGGGGCTAGAATAATTAATGTAATTCTAGGAGCCTCTAATCACGTGATCTCATAGACTAACCTTTGCACCTTGTGCTGAGCTGTCCATTTGAAATATAAAACAATATGCCTGAGAACCTAATCAAGAGCTCATTTGTTGTCCTATTATCCAGTCCTGTCCCATCACTATAAGGCAGAACACAGTCAGGTTTGCCCAGGGTATTTAATAGACCTCAAGTCAGGGCTGAAAGGGCATAGGGCAGCACACTGAAAACCAGATCATCCTGCTCTCCAAACAACCCGTTTAAACTCTATGGACTGACATGAATAAGTGTGTACTTAGTCATCTACTTAATATACTTAGAAGGGGTTTCATCCTCACCCGGGTTCCAGGGTAACTGTGTATATACGAAGGGGGGTAAAGCATGGTGAAGGCATAGTAAACATGTGGGAAAAGCAGGGTCAACCGTAAAATGATCATGAAGATTCACCATGGTGTTTGGATTTGCACTTTCTAAGACTTTTTACAGTATATAGAGATACGCTGCCAATGTGTCTCCTTGCATTGTTCTCTCCTGATTTCTGCTGTTTAGGCCATGGCTGCTTCATCTAGGCCATGGCTGCTTCTTTCAAAGCCATCTCCCCTTGCTAAATTACTACCTTGAGGAAAGCTTGAGCCTTTGTGAATATTTCTTCCTGCTCTCTGGTTTACAGAAGCCTGCTGCCTAAAGCTATGGCTGTAGTTGACTTCTCCTCCTGTTGCAATGGACTGACTCACATTAACTTCAATAACAGATCCCTTGTATAACAACTCCCAGAGGAGAAGGAGGGGCGGGGGGTGGGTGGAGATCATGGCCACTGGAACATCTTATACAGAGAAACTCAAACAGCAACTTACATAATAATAATAACATTCCGTATTGTGATAGTCGTGAAGCCAATCAGAGGTCCTCGCAGAATAGAGGTGACCAATCAGAATGCTAGATGGGTCAGAATCTCAAAGCTCTCAAAGCTTGTTATTAACACAATTTAATCAGAAAACAAAAGAATAAAAAACACCTGATAAAGTTACCAAACCAGAAATAATAAACCAGTAATAAACCAATAATAAACAATGTTTCTAATGGCAATTTGGAATAAGACTGATTTGAGAATGTGGCCCGGTGTTTCCAGACACATGTGTTTACAGCAATGATTATACTGGCAGCGTCTATTATCATTGATTTAGAGATCCTGAATTTGCCTTTGTGATTAATCCACATTTTATAGATACAACATTTAAAACAAAAATCTAATAGAAATGTGCTTTCCACTGTTCTATTCCTTACAACAGCTGGCAGAGGCTAACGATGCCACCGAAGTATTACTGCTATTAAAATAACATAAAGTAAAAATACTGACTTATAACTTCCAATAATCACATGCATGTCATTTGGTTCAATTAAGGAGGTTATTGAAGCGATCAGGTAAAGCATTTGCTGCCCCGTTGATAAACACATTTAGTTTGGACATCCTGCTTAATGATAACCTTCATTATCAAACCATTGCCAGCTGTTCAGAGACTCCCCTCTCTTGGCGATTAGATGTTTCTGACACACTAAGTGATGCTCCCGCAAGGAAACTGGTGTTTATGTTCGGACCCTTTTATCTTACTTAATTGCTTCCTTAGAAATAAAGGAAGAAGAACATTCAGATTTGGAGGAATACTCTATCAGCGGCAGCTGCCAAGTCACTTCTGATTATTCGGGAAAACTGAACACATTTTACAAGCCCTCTGGTTATGTAACAAATAACATAATACATTGTATATAAGATACGATTTGAGCTGGACATACCCCCTCTCCCCTGGACTTTACTCCACTATTAGTTATATTTATATAAGCTTCCTTAGAGTATTGAAGTAAGTATTTTGTGCAGAATTCAATGTAAAGGTCTACTACAGCAATGTTTAGTGGAGCTTGGCTAGAAATGCTGCAAGAGAGCTTTAAACAATAGCAATATATATATATATATATATATATATATATATATATATATATATATATATATATATATATATATATATATAATTGTGAAAAATAAGGTAAGCATTTATCATGATCAAATAATGCACCATATCCATTTGTTGTTCCTGGGGCAATTCATTGAATTTTGGTCAAAGCTGGGGAAGATTATTATTAATCTTAGAAGAAAAATGGGTGAATTGTCAAACCCCTATCTTATATCTAGGTGACTGTAATTATCTGTACACATCAAGCACCTTCTGCAGCTTTTTCCTTACTCTATTGTCCGAGAAACAAATGGCTCAATGCGAAAATGAAAAAAAAAAAGAAAAAAAAGCATATTGTACTCTGGTGTTTTTGTTCAGATTTCTTTAGAAACAGTAAAACATGATTGTTATACACTTCAGAAAAAAAACTTGAGGTCAATAGTAAGGTCATGCTCATGTTTCAAGGCAGGTTGAGATTTGGTTAAACCCCTGGGTGCTTTGGAAAGGATACCTATCTCTATTTGAATGGGTCACTCAGCACACACCTACCCCTGAAGGCCACCAGGTCCTAAATTATACTGTGGAAATCCCTGTGGATGGAGAACAGAACTGGAAGATTTACATCCAAGGAAGAAAGGGAGGTAGAGGCACCCCAATATTATACTGTATACTACACTGTTTACAGAGAGAAAGCAAGGGCACATTCATTCAAATCTTGTTAAAGGTATAAAACTAACAAACAATTTAGCTGCAGCCAGGAACATGTACAGTATATTATTGTTCTGAGTGAATCCTGGCTACAGTAGTTTTATACTGTTAAAATTGGTTTGTGCCTTTGCCCTTGATAAACGTTGCACAACAAGTCCCAGAAAGGTTAGGAAAGTTACATGAAAAAAGGGTTTGCTATTGCTTCACAATGCGACCTTGTGTTGTTGCACACAGGAAAGCCTTTCTTCGAGAGATGGAACTAGGATCTCTGTTTGAACTGCTGGCTCAGTACTGAAAAGATAACTTCAGGGAAACTACGAATTTTACTTAATATTCCAGCCAATACACTGATGATTAAAACAATCTAAACTGATCACATTTTTTATTCTTATATCTGAACTCCCTCCCACCTCGGTCACCTCAAGACTAGCGAGAAGATAAACTCCCAAAGATGAATCCGGCCAACTCACACATCAGCTGGCCACAGGCTTAATCTCGGTGGAAAATGACCAGCAATAACCAGTACTGGTTTATACTGGCCAAAGCTTATAGTTTGCTGGACATTTACATTTACATTCTACAAATGCTACTGTCTAAGTGCAGTAAAGCTGTGATGCAGTTTTATGAAATAGCTGGGAATATCCCAGTCTCCATTCTTGCTGTTCACTGCCAGCTTTTGCTCTGTTAATGAATCTGCAGCATGTTTTGATGGGATGGGGCTGCAGAGAAAGGTATCTATGTTTCCCATAGTAGAGAGTTCCTAGGGTTAAGGTCAAATATATGACATATTGTACTGGAGAAAAAGCTCAGTATATCTAACTGTAGCCCTCAATTTTCTGTTGGAGTCACTGAGGAGAAAACTAGGCGATGCAGGCGATGGAAAATACACTGTCCGACACGTGCTGACCGCAAACAAAACAAAAAGCATGGAACAGATTCAGCACACAGAGGTGTGCAACACAGACAGATTAAAACCTGCTGAGTAGGTCGCTGGTTCCCTGGTATAAACATCACGTACGTGAACTGAGACACAGGCATAAGGACACCAGCTCGTTCTCTTATTTTACATTACATAGAGTGACCAGTTAGTTCCAAGCTCCGTTTCCTTCTACATGCCAGTTTGATGTAACCATGTGGTGCCCAGTGTCTAGAGCCCAGTCCCATTTCGGTGGGGCTGTACCAGCAACTTTCTTGCCTTAGCTAGACTCAGAAACCAACCAGCTTTCTACACTGTGAATGTTATTGTGTACTATATAGTCGTCTCTTGTTCACTTCAGTGTTTTTTTTGTGTTTATGTTGTGCATCTGGACGCTGGGAGTCGGTTTGCCCAGTGGGTGATTTTCAGACAATTAAATGAATGCTTGTACTGTACTGTGAAATGTTTTTCTTGGACCGTAGTCGTACACCTAATTAAACAGGTAGCCACCATTGTCCAGCGCAAGAAAAGATGTACTGGTTTTGTAATTCAGGAGGAGTTTTTTTTACAGCAGTTTTGATATCCAGGGACCATGAAACCCAACCAGAAGACTTATTAGTTGCCATTTCTTTTCCTGTAATAAAACACCGTTGTATTTTTTCTAAAATTGCAGTGCTATGAAAATGTGTATTATTTAGAGGCAGCCTTATCACCTTCTTCTTCTTTTCAGGGCCCAACCTTTTGATCTTCACTCCAGCATGTCTGTTTCAATCACGGACAGCCAATCTCCAGCCCCAGGACTAGCTGTGGCCCTCCAGACCCTGAATCTGTCCCCCAGGCCCTCAGCCTGTTCTGCTGAACTGCTGCATATGGCAGGACACCGCACTTGACAGCCACTCTGCACCCTACAGGGATACTGGATTTAGCTATTTATATACATGCCAAACAAGACAAGAGTATTTTCTAGCAGTTTCTTCCCTCTCATAGCAGGTCCTGAATGTCCACTTGACAATACCAAATCTGTCTGAAAACAACGGTGTCACTTAAAGGCTGGTCATTGGGTTGTTTAGGTTTTGTGTTCGCACTTTTACATAATCTACAAACATACTGTAAAATGATAGATTATGATTAGGAATAGCAGCACTGAATTAGAATACGTGTTATCAGAATGTATAGGAGTAGTTTGATTGTGGTTTGGATCTCGCTACGTGTCCTAGTTTGACTAAATATCTTCTGAACTAACTCTGGTTCAGAGCCTGCAAAAAATTGTCAAAACGAGGCAGAAAGCAGCAAGAAAGAAATAAAAACAAACCAAAGTGTCTGTAACTACTTTCCAATATGTATAGAAGACACTCTTTATTGTTATAGTGTGCTTGAGAGACACTTTTTTCACCCACTTTTAACTGGACTCCGGAGTGTACACAACAGTCTGTAGATAGTTCATACAGTGTGATACACAGCTTGTAGATAGTTCATACAGTGGGATACACAGCTTGTAGATAGTTCATACAGTGTGATACACAGCTTGTAGATAGTTCATACAGTGTGATACACAGCTTGTAGATAGTTCATACAGTGTGATACACAGCTTGTAGATAGTTCACACAGTGTGATACACAGCTTGTAGATAGTTCATACAGTGTGATACACAGCTTGTAGATAGTTCATACAGTGTGTTACATAGTTCTTATTTGTAGTATACTGAACACACAGAGACGGAATGGAACAGCAGACACTGACACTGAAAAGAGACTTTACATCCACAGGTTCTATAAACAATTTGATAAATACAAGATTAGAACATACACCCCCATTATCCGTGGCGTCACTGCATAATCAGCAGCTGTCTACATTAGAACTGGACGGGGGGGGGGGCACAGCACACAGCACAGTATAACAAAATAAAAAATACAAATTGAAAGAAGTGTGGCTTTCTTCCTACCTAACAAAGCATTTTTTTTTAATTAAATGCCGTCTTAATTTATGCAATTGAAATAAAATAGAAATGTCTTATATATCTAATTATATACATTTTTTTTAAAATATATATGCATGAAACTGTAATTCTGAAGTAATGCCTCAAAGGTATCGGCCACCCGTTTGACGTTTTGGTTTGAGTGTTGCACAACATTAGTTTGATTTCGTACCTCTTTAAAGTGGCTATAATTATACTTTCATTCTAATTTAATCTGAGCATGCTGTGTATTTGTGTAGTGTGGTTTATGAAGAAGTGATTAAACGAGCAGCACAGCATGGCCACACCATGGTTAAAAAAGAATAATAATTTCCATGAACATGCAGCACAAACGGTAACATGCATGCTGTGGCGATATATTTTCATGAATGATTAATTAACATGGGCATTCTTTGCATTACATTATGCTGGTATTAACTTTATTCTCTGCCCTAATTTGTCAGTATTTCACTGTTGAAATGGGTGTTTTGTATTTCAGTCTTCGGTAATGTGCATATGGCTGAAATTTTGGTTCTATTAATTTATACAGAGGCAGCTACTTCACTTCAGTGTGGCCTGCTTACTTGATGCGAGGTGTGTACAACAACAGTGTCTATTTATTCGTATTTACAAAACCAAATAAACAAAACAAAAACCTAACTCCCCAAGGAACATCTGAGAACGGGTCATGGACTGTGACAGAAACCTCCAGAGCAATGCAAAGCACGTATACAAAACTGAACAGCACAAAGTGTCTGCGTGGGACATTCATTTCTCAGTCTTAGCCGAGAGACCTAGTGTATGCGTTGTCATACTAATAACATGAAATTATTTCTCTTGCATGGAGAACCACAATTACTCATACAGAAGGTTTGGACAAAACTTGATCCTGACAATGATAAAATGGAGAAGAAGAAGAAGAAGAAGAAGAAGAAGAAGAAGAAGAAGAAGAAGAAGAAGAAGAAGAACTAGTGGCAGTAGGCCATTTAATATTTTCCCTACTCCTCTGGAACACAACCTGACAAACCTGACTTCCTAACCAGACGGCCTGTTTATCCTCACTCGGTCTCCTGCAAACAAACATCACATAGATTTGGTGTTCATCTGAAGACCTGACAGTTGTAAGAACAACAGGTGGAATCCAGCACACAGAGACAGCGTACCATCTGCCAGCAAAATAGGAGGTGCATTAAAAAGCTGTCATGTTGTGTAAAAAAATGGTACAAAAACTCAAAAGTCAGTTAGGCGAAAAACAAACTTGTCCAGCCACCATATATCTGTGCTGAACATGTAAAGAAGAATCCTGCTTCATCCCAAAGATCCGAGGAAGCGCTCCAACACAGGGCATTTTTTTTCATTGGCCAAGACAGCACAGAACTTCCACCACTGATTCCAGATGGATGCAGCAAAGCAGTCCTTTCATATGGCCAGCCAGTGCTTCAGCTGTAAAACACAGGAAGATGTGAAGCCATACTGTACCTGCCAACTGTATAATTAAATAAGGATTGGATTGGTTTTCTTCCAAGCTTTATCAACATTAATACAGGTTCCGCTTTCTTATTCTGTTGAGAATATTTAGGCTCCTCACTTGTGTTTTTTTTTTTTTAATAGGATGTGCAAATGTTTCAAATGCAACACTCACCTTAAATTGCCGCACATTCCCCTCGGCTACAAGATGATGTTCATTCTCAGGGGTGATGCAGTAAGCCAGCCTCTGAAATGATACATAGGTATCAATCATTGAACAATCATACAGTAAAACCATGGCTTGTTGCCCAGATGTATGAAGCAGGAGTAAAAAGTTGCTGTGAAGAATACCCCTTACTGACAATATCTTTAACCCTGATCACTATGTACTGTACAGGTGACACCTGCTGCTTTTAATTACCATGCTATACCTGTGCTTTATACATTCATCCACCAGGGTTGCGTTATAGCTGCGTTTGCCAATTCTTACATTGATCAAAATTCTCTAAACACTTAAATAAATAATTTAATTTTAGTACATGGCCCTTTTACAAAGTTTTACACTGAGAATCAAAAGCAGCGTCTTGCGATTCTGGATGCTGGTATTAGGTTAGCTGATGCCTGACCAGCCTGCTATACAGAACACTTTCCTCGCAGCCCAGTCAGTTCATTTCCATTAACTTCTTATCTGTGACGTGACCTCTGATGCCACCGCTAATGGCCTGTGTGACAACCTGTGAAGAAGCCCGCACTCACTCACTCGGAGACAGCTTCTTCATCTCCGAGGAGGTGCGCCTGTCTGTTTGAATCAAGCTGTTTACTGGTGCAGTAGTCTAAAGAGTGGAAGGGGCCCTTTTACAAAATGTACCAAAACAACACCTAGGGTCCTGTAGCAATGAACTAAAAGGCATCTGACTGTGCATTAGATTACTGCGACAAGAGCTATTTTTTTTATTACAAAGGGTATGAAAACCAACAGTGCATGCAAGTCTCTCTACCACACAGATTTGGGTATGTGAAACACCGTGATTTAAACACCAGCGCTATTCTGATCTTTAAAACAGCATCCCTTCTCTTTGATCTTCCACCCACCTCTTTAAACGTGCCTCGCACTGTCAGGAATTTATAGATGGCATAAGCAGGTACAAAGAGCATTGAAGACATTGTTATTCCCCAGCCGATCAGGCTAGCCCAGGGGGGAAAGGTATAGTCATCGTAGGTCAGTGTTTCCATCTTCACAATGCTGGCGACCACCACAAACTGAAGAACAGGGAGGCACATTTTATAAGTACAACAGCGTATTAAATACAGCATGTGACTGAAACAAACGCTTTGGTAGCAGAGCTTATTACTGGGTTCTGATTGTCAACGGATCTGACCTCAGATACAGGGACATTTAATCACAGCTGTATAAAACATGTTTCCCGTCCTCCACAATGCTTGTCCAACTGAATGTCAAAGGCTACACAGATGGACTCACAAAATGCAACATGTAGCCAGGAAAATACCTAAGAAGCAAAATCCAAGGAGACATGTTAGTTTGCTTTATGATTTATTTCTGACATTCATCAGCTGCACATTCAGGGAGCTGCCAAAAGCACATAGGTTTTATTATTTCTTAAAGCTAATATGAAATAAGCTCAAACCTCAAGCAAAGTAGTTAGTAGCCAACTATGTTGCAAGAGCTGTTTGGGTTATAAAGACTTCCTTTTTCTTACAGAAATGGCATTGGTGCCAGATGAGGAAACAGCCCCTAAAACAGGACTCTGCACTACAGCTGTTTACAGGGTCAAAAGATTTAATTCATTTAACTCTCCCACTGTTCATACACCAAAGATGTTTCATCCTGGTCCTATTTCCGCTCTTACCATTCCAAGCAGAAGCTCGATAACCCTGCCATACTCATTGTATTCCCTTGTAAAGCCACTTAGCCCCTCTTGCCCTCTATCCCCTGCATTTCATACACCAAAGCATATGAGAAGTGTTAATGGAGTGTCAGGAAACAGTGCATTTCTTTAAATTCCCCACTTCACACAGACGCACACTCCTCTGCTTTCTCAGGGCTGGCTTGCATGCAGCTTGCACACATTGCAGGGTTACCAGCAGCATGTCACAGCACTGAGAGTGAGAGCTGACAAGAGCATTGTCCCACAGCGTACCAGCAGAAAGGCAGGGCTAACAAACTTCCAGCAGAGCCTCCAGTAAAGACCTGGCTTGAAGCCCATCATGCGCTCGATGTCTTCGCTGAATCGGTCCACGCCTGAGGGACAAACACAACACAAGCCGTGAGGGCTCTCCTGCCAGAGCCGGGCAGCCTTCCCCAGTTTAACTGTCAGAGAAAGCACAAGCCACATATTTCACAGCTCAACAGAGTGAACAATTAGATGCCTTGTAATTGGCATGAGAATCTTGTCATGTATTTCCAGAGAGGTTTTACCCATTCCATTCCAAAATAATAAAAATAAAATAGCTGAAAGTACAGTTAGGGTTGCCAACTTTCCATTTTTCCAAAACCAGCAATGCCAGCGAAGCAGTCCCGCGTGGGATTTTAAATATAGATGCTCAGTAATCGTATCCTGCTAAGCAGTGAATGGCAAATTAACGAAGAATACTTTTCAGTTTAGTTCTCAAACTTAACAGACCAATAGTAAAAGGACTGGCTCAGCGAGAATGGAGATACCCAAACGGCAATGAACAGTGTGGAAGCAAGATTCGCAAGAATCAGACTTTTGCTGTCCGGTCAGTGGTTCTGACCGGACGCTGTAAAATTTCACTTAATACCGGATGTCTGGTCGAAAACTGGACAGTTGGCAACCCTATGTACAGTGGTTGGTAGCAGGTAGTGTGAGGCAGGCGGCAGTACAAATTTGTTACTGTATTGCAAATAGCATCGCTATGGTATAGGAATAAATAAAGGTTAAAAAATAACTTTTTACATTCATATTAACTTATTCAGTAGTATCAAAAAGATTTTTTGAACTTCAGTTTACACACTGAAACATTTATATTACAAGTCAATGAAAATAGTAAAATCAATATATATATATATATATATATATATATATATATATATATATATATATAAAACACTATTCATTTTGCTTAATATAATGATACATTTTCTATACCACACAGGAACATTAACATTATAGTGGTTTGAAGAAAATTCTAAAGACAAAACAATCCGACAGCATACTGAAACAATAAACTACAGAGATGTCTAAAGAAATCCAATGACTTTATTTGCATTTTAATAAATTCAGAAAGCAGTCTCAAAGTTTGTCGATGGAATGATTTCTCTGAAGCCCGCATTGCGTATGCTGGGAGTAGTTCTCCTCTGAGTACGAGTTGAGGAACGCCATACAGTGACTCACTAATCACATGTGGGAGGCCCTGGGAAATGGAACTTTTCACAGCCACTTTCTTATTGCTTCGCTCACCGTGCAGCATTTAAAACATTCCTAACAGGGCTGCAATTGTCCTCTTTGGGAATAACATTTGCACTATTTCACATCATGCAAGGCATTAACTCCACAGGGTGGATTTTATTATATATTGTCAGGAAACCTTCATCCAGAACAATGGGGAGGTGGCCAACCACAAGCTTTCCCAGCAGTGAGGTGGGTGTTCCAGTAGTGTACACATTCAGCTAGACCTCTTTACAGGGCTGCAGGGTTGAAAGAGTTAATATAATATAAACTTCCTGATCATATAACTTTGGGGGAAGTGCTGTGCTCATTTAACATACCCGTATTTGAAAGGGTTATCGATCACTCCAAATATCGATCACTTGAAATATAAACAAAAAAAGCAAATGCATGATAATTGGCCTTTCCGTGGAGCAGATGGCAATGCCTCTCTTCATTGTATAAATGTCAGGTGTGCCCCGGGGGCCGGGATGGAGACACTGTTGGGTCCGCGGGCCAGGGGGGGTCCCTCTGCTGTCAAGAGAGGGGCAGGGTAATGACAACACGCAGCAGCCAGCGAGTTCAAACCCAGCCGGGGGCTCCAGCGCACTGCCATCCCCAGAACAGGCACTCACTTCCCATTAGCCGAAGCTTCTCAGAGAAGGCATTCCGGATCACAGGTTATGATGAAGGAAAAGCAATGAGAATGTGGAAGAGGGGAACTGTCTCTGGCCAAAAGCCAATACGCATAGGATCAAAGACAACACATATACCTAAAGATGTTCAAGTTAACCACTATGTTTTACAGCTGAAGACGTCATTCAACTGGACTGCTATTTAATCTTCCTCTTAGCTGATAGTAGATATTGGTTAAGCACACCATGAAAGACAACTTCTAGACAATTAGCAACAGTTTTCCACTAAGGGACTGCTTACAATTCAGATGTAAAGCTCAGTGTACCAACCTGGCATGATGGGATGTCTATTGGTGATCTCCCACCAGCTCATTGATGGCCTCAGTGATTTCCAGTGGATGACTACAGTAAACAACTGGCATTAACTGAAAGCTCGCTATGACAAGGGATTGGAAGCCATAGACAGACAGCATGTGAGGATCGTGCGAACCGACGGTGTTGAAACACTGGGACAGTACAGGCATCTATGATATTAACACGCATTATGCCAGATCATGGATTAGACAAATGGAAATGCAATGGTGGCAACTCCCCTTCCCCTTACAAACGTATAGGGAGGCAGCTTCAGATTCCATTGCATGGGCTGTGTCTACGAGTGAGTGTTACGAGAAAGGAATCTGTGCAGCTCTCCGTCAGGCCTGGATCATTTCATTTACAAAATGCAAAAAGAATCACTCGCCAGTGTATCGGACCTCTCTGGTCATCTTTAACCTCAACTCAGTCTGTTACATTTACAGTGCGATGAACATACAGCAGCTCACCATAAAACCAGGATACTCCGATGGCCTCTATCAATACTCCAAACAGAATAGATGTTCCTGCTGAAAACGAATCCAGCAGAGTCAGGACGTAAATCCCACCCTATAATAAAAAAAAATAGACAGGACGTAAATAACAAACCACAAAAACAAACTGTGGAGACAGCAGCACAGCATGGGGTCAGCACACTGTCAAGTCATCTGGAGCAGGGTTCAGCAACAGTGCCCCTGGCCCATCTCCCCCCAAGAGATTTTGTTCATTTTATTCAACAACTAAATGTGATTCTCATCATGTGTTTCTCATTGGGGATGGCTGTTTAACTGGTTTAAAGTAAAAGACTGCTTAAAAGTACTTATCTTTGCGAGTCAATTGCAAAATTCAAACAGAATTAAAGAGGATCGAACTCACATTTGTAACGCAAGATAAAGCTACTAGGAAGGTGCCGAATGCCGTCACAAAAGTGAAAAGTTTCCTGTTTCTCTTCAGGATCTTGAAGTCATCCGTCAGACCCGTGATGATTGCCTCCATGCCTCCCATCTGAGGGTCACAAGTAGAAGGCTTTATCAGACACATGCAGCTCTGCACAGGGAACCCAAGCACTCCCCCTTCTGCTGCTGAAGGAGCCTGAACTAAACACAGTGGAATAAAGTGATCCCAGGCAGATTCTGATTCTGTCTGGAAACCTGCTGGTTCCGAAGTGAGGAATGCACCATGATGTTAACTTGTTAAGTTCATACAGCATGTCATTAGATTTGAATACTGTTTTTGTTACCGATCTACCTAAATACTACTGCATTTCCTAGCATACTTTAATTGGAATGCCATACAGTTTCAAAGCAGACCAGTTTGAGGGGAAAGACACTTCTCACGTACATAAAGAACGTTATGTTGTTATTGAAAGATGTACTCACGGAACTGTCGATGCCCAGCGTTAAAAGCATAAGGAAGAAAACTATTGACCAGAATGTTGAACCTGGTAGGGTTGAAATGGCTTCTGGATAGATAATGAACACCAATCCTGGCCCTTCAAGAAAAGATTAAAAAAAAACGACAGTGCGTCTGCATCCCATGACAGGGGTGCAAGGTATTCCACTGGAAGAGACCTCTTTGGACACAATCCTGCAACAGAACCCCCCCCAGCATCCTTATCGAAACTTTTTGGAAATATTTCCAAACAGTTTCGAGAAACCAAATTCAGTTTTTGCATTGATTTTTACACTCACTGCGACACGGTTATGCATTCACATTTTTTCTTTGAAACAGATCACCTGTGACCGCTGGGTAATCTAAATTGATCACAGCTGAATACTTCAAATGGCTAACTTACCTTCAGTTGCTACGTCCTCTATATTAACCCCATGCATGTAGGCCATGTAGCCGAGGACTGAGAAGATAGCAAATCCTGAGAAGAAGCTTGTCACGCAGTTTATAGTGCTTGTGAGAATAGCATCCCTGTAGGAACAACAAACAAGCAAAACAAAGTTCGGTCCGATTCATTATCCTGTTGTTCAGGAAAGCAAGAACTGTCTAGAACAGGTCCATTAGTATCAAGCTCGACTTTATTCTGATTGTCAACCTTTAAATAAAAGCAACAAATAACTAAATTAATCCAATCAATCTGCCTGTGTGGTATTCTAGTGGTGGGATGAACATGGATGTGTCATGTTGAATATTCAAATTAACATTCGGCAACCAATATTTGTATCTGAATACTTGAAGATATTGCTCAACAAGAAGCTTTTCTAGGTAAAATACTTTAATGGTAAATATCCTCTGTTCCGGAGTGCCACCCTCCTGTCAGCCCTGCTTATGCTCACAGACATCCCAGCAGCTGATTCAAATTGGATTAGACTGTTAGACTTTCAATACCATCCCAGTTGTCAGAGAAATCAAAAATCAGAAACCTTCTTCAACTCAATTGACCTCGCTGTAAAAGGACCCACTGTATAAAGACAGGCCAAAGTGTGACGTTACAAAAACCTGATCGGTCCATATTAATGTAATGGGCAGTGTTGAGGTGAGGTTAAAAGCTCTAAAACCATGAATGTGGACAAGCCCGGCTCTTTTGCATAGTGGTTAAGATGCTCGCTTGTGGTGCCGTTTCACACCCAGCCTCCTCACTGGTACACTGAGATGCAATATAAAAACAGCCCTTTTAGAAACTGGTATGTAAGCATTTCCCTGTTTTTCCAAATGTGTATGCAAGTAATACCAGCAGAGTCATGGCTAAAGGTTCACAGGTACTGTGGTCACCAGCTGAGCAGATGAGAAGTTTCATCTATACTGTGGGTCGGCAGCTAGGCGGATGAGAAGGGTCAGCTGTACTGTGGGTCAGCAGCTAAGTGGATGAGAAGGGTCAGCTGTATTGTGGTCACCAGCTCAGTGGATGAGAAGGTTCAGCTGTACTGTGATCACCAGCTGTGCGGATGAGAAGGTTTAGCCTTTACTCGTACCCTACAAGCTCTGTTCCTCGACTTCAGCGTTCCCTGCAGCACAAAGAAGACTTAACAGAATTACCTGTATCTCATTACTGAAGAGAACAAGTGATAAGTGACAGAAATTCAATCAAGATTTCTATGCAAGAGGGTTCTTGGAATCGAGACAGAACAGAGAAGGTAAGCAATGCCTGGTGACATGTGCTCTAATCACTGACAGGCTCTAATGTCATTAAAACCATGGCTGGGAGCTAGCATTCACATCCAGTTCGTTTCCTTTATCTTTATCGCCAGGCTCAGGGATACAGTTTGTGTCAATTTAAACTCGAAACAGAAAGGAACAGACTAATACGGTTTGCATTGACTCCCAGTTTTAGATCATCTGATTGGTTGTTTTGGCCAGCATTAACCCCTTAATAAAGTTATACACAAGAATCGAACTGCCACAAAGAAGCTAGAACTCCCTGAAAAAAAAAAAACTGGTTCTCAAATGCACATTTACTTATATGAAAACAGGCTACACGAGTGTGCTATTTGCACAGTATTAACTTTAGCAGGGAATTTGCAGGTCGAAGCTAAACTAAACATGCAGGCACTGCTGGTGTGAAGAACCCAAAGTGTGAGTAAATCCAGTGTCAACAGTGGTGCAGAGGTAATGTGTGCATTTCATTACCATGGCAGAGACCTGCTTGCACAAAGCAAAGGAGCGGATGAGACCGTCTCTGCTCTAGCACCTGTAAATGTGTATGCTAACTGGCAAGCTAATGATCCATTAAAACAGATCAAGGACCATTTTCATCCACTCTGGGGAAGATCAGGGCATCCTCATGTATTTGCCTTATCCTAAGGTTTATGTGTATGATAAACTACAGCAATTAAATAAATGCTGTTCAATACATTTCAACATAATAGCAATAATAAAAGTGGGGGCATTGATAGGGTGTCCTGAGTTTACCAGAGATCAGTGTCTAATTACACTAAATAGCTACAAAGTGGAAATAACTTTGGAAAAGTTTTGAAATACTCTCACCTGTAGCAGTTATTGTCAAACTTGTTATAGCTGGCAAATGCGATTAAAACTCCAAATCCTGCTCCTAGGGAATAGAAGATCTGTGTGGCTGCATCAATCCAAACCTAGACAGAGAAATAATATAATATTCTCTACTGACGCCTCATTTTACACTGAGAAATCACATTTGTGCACAAAAAATTATATTCTGATACTTTACATTGGTATACACTGCATGATTCATTGATACTTCAAGTTCACTTCAGTTTACGGAATCCGTTACAAATGATTCTAAAGTTACAAATGATATATTGTGTGTGTTGTTATTCAGTTTTAATATTCCTAATACAATTGTTAATAGGATAATTATTATTAGTTTGTATCAACTCTTACCGTGGCGTTGTTCAGGCGTTTTAAGTCTATGTGCAGGTAGGCTCTTATCCCATCCATAGCCCCCGGCAGGGTAATACCGCGGATCACCAACACGAACAGCACTACGTACGGCATAGTGGCTGTGATGTACACCACCTGCAGCACAGAGACCTGGCTTCACATCACATCACACAGCGCAGTGCAGCTCTATAGAGGCTGCCAACTCCTGCTTCTCCACTCGTATGAGCATCAGAAACACCGGCCCCTTATTAGCATTGTGCCAAAGCTTTTGTTTTGTTCTTTTAACTCTGCAGATATATTCAGAAAGATTCAACTCCTGCTACCTGGTACCTTATCACTGAAGCAATTGTGGCAGCTCATCTCCCTCCTCCCAGAAAGAAAAATACCCCATGGAAAGCAAAACCGCTGCAACAATCATCTGTGCAGGCACACATAGTCTGCTTTAGGTTTACCAGAGTTAATTTGCACAGAAATTCTGCAGTTCTGCCATGGCTTTCCCACGGTTATAGTGCAATGCATTACTACAGTCATTACCATCATTTTCCATGTTTTTTTTTTATACTGTACTCTCTGGGCTTTGCATTGCTTCATTTTATAAGGGCTAAACAGAGCCTGTGTATAGTCTGAGTCAGGGGTCTGGATGAGGGGTCCCGTACCTTGCCAGAGGTTTTCACTCCTTTGCAGAGGGTGAAGTAAAGGATGAAGACCACCACCAGGAGACACAGCACCAGCTGCCATCGCGGCGGGCCCAGGTCATGGATCCCTTCACTTTCATGGAGGTGCAACACTCCTCGTCTGCTCACCAAAACAAGGGAACGAAAGGGTTAACAACACTTGAGTGCTTCCACCGTGGCTAGTTCCACGCCAGCACCAGGATTCTGCACTCTACATCAGCTAGATAACTCACAACATGTGTGGATACACCCAGACTGATTTTATGCCAGCCATCCACATCTATGTCCAAATACTATTCCAATACTGTTTCGAAAAAGCACTGCAAATGTTTGAAGTGGATCATGCACAATTGTCCCTGTTCTACCCACATTGCACTGCATTCATGTTCCACAATAAAACGCCTTCCTCAAAGGCACAAGGGCTGTAATGGTCCATGAAAAAGACCACTAATTACACTTTCCAATCATTCTCTCCTATGGGGATATCCATGAACAATTGGAACAGCAAATGGAAAAATGTTACAGAATAAGCAGCAACAGCTCCAATTGGATTACAGTACCAGAATACAATATGAAAGAACAGACCTGGACAGACTATTTTTAGAAAAATTACTTTGGCTCCCTGAAATACAACACACTCCTGCTTGATCGTGGTCTCAAACCTTTGTTGCTTAAAGGGTTAAATCAGCAAATCTAATCAATATTTTAAACCTTACAGATCAGGTTTTGAGTAGAACAGTAATTATCCTGCAGGTAGATGCCCTCTAAAAGTTAACAGGGCTTTAGAAGCCTGAAACTCACTTTTAAGCAGAGACACAAATTTCAAGCACAGTAAGCAATCCAGACGGAATACTTATATGCTGCAAGGTTTCTTTGTTTGGTTTCTAATAGCATTGATATCCTCCCTACAGAGAATTGACTTTGGGACACCTAATTGTTATCATGTTCAGTTATCTAGCAGGTAATGTCCGCTGCGTTGGACACTAGTGCTTATTTAGCCTTGGTTTTAAGTTCTGGAAGACAGCTAGTTAACTACAACTTCTCTGCTATGTTCCCATCATTGGGAACAAACCCACTTGTCTGGTACAAAACAAAAAGTTAACAACTTAGAAAGGATTTAACTACAAGGAACATGGGTGTAATTAAAGTATAGGGTTTCTTATTTCATGCTATAAAACATACTTGTTATCCAAATTCCTTGAAAAAATCATTCTTAGCAATTTCCTCCATCAGCCCCATTTTATTGGATGTGTGATTCACAGGAGCGTGGCTTGGCAGGGACCTTGTGATTTTAAGTATGGTTTCCCAATTTGCTCAAGTTCAGACGGGTCTTAGCTTACCTACCTAGGAAATGTCTCATTCCGATGGCGCTTAAGCTTTTAAATATAATAAAAGACAGAGAAGAGCTTAAACAAAAACAAACAAAACAAAAAACTGAAATAAATGGGCTGCTTTTGTGAAACGAGAAGGTCATTTAAAGTTAGAAAGGATTTTATTTCAAAGATTATCCGCGCTTTATTAAAAAAAAAACATATTACACACAGACCTGGAACTGCCAAAGCTTGCACAGTTCATTGCAGTTTGCAAGATATGATCCAATTGAATGCTGGATTTCGCCAGGGCAGTCACCCACTTACGTCAAGCGTCAGCTTGTTGGTTTGCTAAGATGCCAGCTGTTACAGATGACATGGTTAAGTGCAACTGCAATATCATAAACCCGTCGCCATCAGTTTTTCTAGATCGAGATGTTTGTCGAGTGAGAAAGAGACAGACCATCTTACTGATAATCAAACGCTTGTTAGTCAGGTTCCTGTCCCGCTGATTCATTTGAATGCTAAACCCTGATTGTGTTTGAATGCACTGCAGAGCTTAGTCCTGGTGCTAGGATCCCCCTGTAAGACTTCTATCTAAAGCAGTTATTAGTTATCAATTATTGTGGGACGTCGATCATTTCTTCTTCATTCAGAGATCTTTTGATCCTCTCTTTTCCAGTTGACAACCCATTTGTGTGTAAAGAGACACATTACCCATTAGTGCCCAACCCCACTCCTCTGGACTCCAGAACCCTATTTACTTGCTGAAGAGCCTGTAGTCCAGCACAGCTGGAACATTACAACACGTTTCACTGTGGTTTTCATCTAGTGGGGCACCGAGCTATTATTCTCCCCCTGAGAAATCATACCATGTACCCGGAATGCTCTGTTCTATGGAGTTTTTCATCGTTGGTTGGTTCAGAGACTGACGCACATCAAAGAGACTGTTTGAAGGGTGCTTTACATGATCGTCAGGAGCTGCAATTGAGAGCTGATTTGCAGGCTGTCGAAAGAGACATCATGCTATCTGCTTATATTAAATTACATAAGGGCTGCTGCCAAAGACCCATGAACAACACAGCAGGGAATACACTAATACAATAAGATTATTCGCTTTTATTTGTACACTGCCAGTCAATATACATTGGAATACCTATATGCTGAAAGGTTTATATATATATATAGTTTTTAATAACTTAATGAAATTTAGCCCTATTGTGACTGAATTACCTTTCTGTCTTATTCTCTGCTCAGCTGCCAAACTATGAGCAGTTACTGTGTTGATGTACTAGTCAGCTGTTGGTCCAATTGCCCTTATTTGTTAACTAGACAAACTTACAAACACTGTTTCTTACTGAACATTTTTTTTGTATGTTAGCAGACAGGAGCACGTTCCCCTGATTTTAAAGAAAAAATGTGATGCCGATGGATTTTGTGTTCTGCTTGCTGCCAACACGCTTGAAAACAAAGCAAACAAGGTAATTAAAGAAGGTTTCTCTGCAAATCGAACCCTAGCGCTGCGTTCTCCTCCACTTTCTTCTTGCTACAGATCAATAACCAGCCACTCAGTGATACAATGCATTCCAGAACTAGGTATTGATTATTTTACAATAACCAGCCACTCAACAGTGATACAATGCATACCAGAACTAGTCACAGTACAAATCTGTATTCCACCAATAGAATTCAGAATTCTTCTTCCTGCTAAGTCCTTGATAACACAACCTGTGCTATAAGGAGTCATTTATTCTGGGATCAATGCAGTATTATTTTTTTGTTGCTGGTTTTTTAGGAAACATTAACATTTGGCTGTTATAATAAAGAACTCCTTTGCTTGACAAATGGAGCGCCCAGCTTATGTAAATGTTTATGACACACAGAGCTTGGTTTGTGCTGCAACTCAGAAATCCTGTGCCTTTAGTTATATGCAACAGGCCAACAGTAAAATAAATAAATAAATAAAAACTGTCAAGGAAAGTGTTTTTCCTTGTTGTCAAACTTCCAGAAAACTGGTGTATAAACTCGGTAGCTCTTTACTGTCAGGTGCACCCAATTAACACTAAATAATATGCTGGCATACCATGTTGTCAATATAGGAAACTGTTTCATTAGATTGTATATATATATATATATATAATGGTATTGTATGTCGGTTTACATTGAATGGTCAGGCTGGGGTCTATTTAATTGATGTTGATCCTAATGCTTACTGAAGTTCCAAGTACCAAGGCAGGCAATGAAGCCAGCACCTCGGACTGTGTATTCTTGGCCCCTTGTTGTATTTTCCCCTCCCCAAAAAAGAGAGATTACTGAAACGCTGGCAGTATACAGATCAGATGACCCTGATGCTAGGACAGGGAAGTGGGCACTGTGTACATTTCCACACTCCTGCTTGACAAGACAAGATCTCTGGTTCTGCTTCACATTATCTTTACCTGAGCCAAGTTATTTTTGCAGGAATAATCGAGGGATAACGGTGACATTTCAGATATAAAGAATCAATAAGACATCTTTAAATGTTCTATAATGAGTGTTAGGCTGCCGTTAAAATTGGGTTATAAGACAGGGAATATCGTCAGGAGTAGAAGTGAAGGGACCAAGTCTGAAGAATTGGGTTTCTTAGTGACCTGCCGTGGAATAAAGCAGGTGAAGCGTGCACTCTGATTGGCTGAGCAGTCTATAATAATCACAGGCTATAGCGACATAGTATTGCAAGAACATGGAAGTGTTCCTGATAGTGCTTATATTTAGATAGAAGAGCATCTCCTCACCACAAACTGCAATGTTGTGTTTTCATCATGTACGATATGCAAACTCACCTTTTGTAGGTATTTAGACATACTGCTTCGAATGTTTTTTTGCTGCTGTTATTGTTGTTACGAACATATACTGTATGAGTACAGTATGTGACCAATTTCAAACCTCTACACTTCTGCTATACAGTATGTGTGTACTTCTGAACTGGGTGTGCTTTCACAGCTGTTATTTTTAAATAATTATAGGAAAGGGAAAAAAAGCATGCAGCTTATTTCAAAATACAAAACTACAGTACATGCATTAAATGTGATCTATGTAAAATAATTACATATAGTATATGTAATAGTGTTTAGCTATTAATAAATCAAATCATTGAGAAGACCATTTGGTGATCCACTAAATTTCTCCCAGTGTCCTTTGGGGTGAATAAGCAATCTTCAGTTACACTGTTGAAGCATGAAGTTTCTTTGATGTGAGTCTGGTTCAAAATTAAACATTTATGTGCTTCAAAAGCTGCTTCTAAGCTATTTAACATGCTTACAGAGCCTTGAACGTTTAGAGGAGGTTATTTTCAGAAACGTTGATGGCAGCTTAATTAGATAGCGACCCAGGTCAGTGTATTCCTTTTATTTTAGCTGACACTATTTGTTAGATTTATTTATAGGTGGTCCTTTATACCACAGGCTGTTCAACATATAATGTAATTGTACTAGCACTTGCACTCTGGTTAAAAAGGAGGGCCACAAATAGCACAGCCTCTTAAGAACAGATCCTGACTGCAGCCACACAAAAGGACACAGTTATTTCCTAAGGCCATGGAAGGCACCAGACAAAGGGTTAATTCATCATCTTCACGCTAAACATTTAGCTCAAATACTGATGCAATGGTCTGCCTCGTAGCCAAGAAAACATACTCAGCTGATGAAAATGTTTTGTAACATGCAGTTTGGCAACAAATTAAGCAAAGTACCATACAGAATAGTGCCACAGAATGATGACAGTCTATTTGCAGCTTCAGAGAGCCACACATGACAGTTTGGATTGACACACAGCATTGATGGTAGAGTAGGGGCTCAAAGGAATACTTAGTCAGTCAAAGAGGGTAGCCACTACTCAACAAGAGTGAACAGACTAAAACAATGCACACTCACTTCCAGCATGTTCATCTAAATACACAGACGGGCTCACAATTCCAGCCAAAACATTCCGCTTGCAGATTCTTCACAGCTTTCTATTTTAAACTGCTCAGCACCTAACATTTCTGACAAGCCGGGTTCAGACAACCTGCGTCTGTTATTAGAAGATTCACATCAGAATCTAATGGACCCGTACGTGCCCCGATGGGTCAACACAAAGCTTTTTATTTGAAGTGATAAACGACTTGTCTTTGCTACACCCTGAAGTACAGTATGTACTGCTGGGAGACAGGCCAGCCCTATGACCTTGGTTTTGGACGCAAGGATTAGCTTCACACAGTCACTCCATTCACAAAGCAGACAAACATGGGCATGGCAGAGCCTCTAAGTGTATTCAGCTGTTGCACTGCTAACCAAAATGTGAAAAACAGTGATAAAGGTAGCGACTTAAAGACCATGGTATGGGTATGAATATCAGCGGGACTTTGTTCTAATCAAGTCCTAAATTAGCCAATTGGCAGGGAACGTTTGGTAAAGAAGGAAATAAAATCAAGGCAGAGTATAACAGACAGACAGGCTGCTGAACAGACATGGTCAGCACCTAAGGGTCCACATTTCTTAATGACTGAGTCTGTGAACTGATCCACTCCTTCTCCTCCGTGTGCGCTATGGACAGTGGATAAAAGGCAGCACGCACTCACTCGTAATACTCTGCAGCGGGAGTGATTTTATATTTGGAGTACTTGGTCTCATTGCCCAGCAGCACGCAGCCGTTCAGCAGCTTGGTGTCGATGCAGTTGGGGCTGTTCCATGGGTTTCCACAGTGCAGCCAGGGCAGCTCGGAGGCAAACGAGGCAAACAGGTAGTACAGAGACCAGGCTATGATTACATTGTAGTAGAAGCCCACATACAAGGCTATAATGATCACAGTGTAGCCCACACCTTTAAAAGAAAGAAACACATTGTTAGGGGTTAAACTGCAACCCTGCAAACCTAAACTAAGCAGTCACGTGCCATTACCTGCCAGTAAGCAACTGCCGGCTTTCAGCATCCACATGCCGCAACCTGGTTATTGCTTATTTCACCGTAGTAAGCCAGTTGTGTTGTGGCAAAGTGGATTTCCTGCATCTTTCTGATAAGGTGTCTTTATTTAAAGGAAATACTGCATTGGGTTTTGTTATGCCACTGTAGAACTTTATTTTAGTACACAAACATATCATCTGAACCCTTCAAACTCTGCGCACACCACATGCAAACCGTGCAGAAACAGTTCAAAGACCCGACGTGGCTGTTACAGTGCACACTGTCTGCAATAGCAGTCAATTAGAAAAACGCGTTGGTGTCTGACATTCGTAAAAAACAAACAGGTAACAGCTGAGCTGGCCTGTTTACATTATAGAGACATGAAGCATGGCATACCGGCAATACCTGTTAATAGAAATATGTAAAAAAAAAAAAGTTCTGATTAATGTAAAACAATAAGGACAGTCTCAGTACTGTCAGAACACATGTGTCGCAGATGTGTTATGGTCCTTATAAAATATCATCATAGTTCAAAAAGTAAACTTTTTATGTATTTAAGCTGATGGAAATATTTATTTAATAGACACTGGCGCTCAGCGTCACCGCTTAGAACCCTGCTGCCGTGAGATGGTGGTTAGGAGGACTGCAGCAATCCAATATTTTACTTTTTTTGGTGGAGGGGCACGAAAAAGTACAAAATAAACTATCTAAAACTCTAACATTCTTTTAATAGTGCAGTCAAACCTCCTATTAATTACAGGTAATGTGTCGATTATAATAGCAGATATGCTTTATGTACCTAGACAGCATCCTCCCTCACAGAAGAACCGCTGTTTTAAAAGTTTACCTTTAAAAACAGGGCAGATTTTCCAGACAGTGGCAGCTCCTTCCCGATTATATTGCCCCAGTGCCAGCTCCATGTAAAAGAGAGGCATGCCAGCAATGACCAGGAACAGGGTGTAGGGTATCAGAAAGGCACCTGGAAGCAGACATGCACAGGGGTTTAGTATTTGCTTGTAATGTATTGAATAATCTCCTCTTGTTTCTCCACAGAAGACCGTGGTATAGCGAGCATAGGAACAAATATAAAAAAAAAAATAATAATAATATTAAATCCACTCAGCTAAGGAGGGCTACGATGGAGAGCATATTGAACGACAATGTTTACAATTAGTTTGGCAAAAATACATTAGGTGCCTTGTGGATGTCATGCCTTTGAAAGAAATGTTATATTAAAAGACTGCAAGGATCCCACTGCTCGAAGCGGTTCTGCTTTGAATTAAATTCATACCATTTGATGTTGTCCCTAGGTTGTCAAGTAAATTCCACATGTTTGGCACAGGAGATATTTTGTGAACTGGGAATCTGGATCTACTTTGCTATTTTACAAGGAGAAAGGCAGAGCCTTGGTTTGAACCTTATAACCTGCAGTGTACCCTGCCGTCGAGGGTAAGAGATTCACACGAACACACATCAGTGTATCAGCCTCGTTACAATGCCATGTGATTAAAAGAGTACAACCAGTAAGGAAAATCACTTTCATTTCCATGATGAGTCACTTTAGAAGTGCCTGTGTGTTATTGCTTACTTAAACACGTTTAGTGGAGAGTATACCACAGAAAGATACAGTAAAGCATGCCGAAAGCAAGGCAAAACAGTGAGACAGAGTTATCATTCAGTGCAGATACATGCAGGTAAAACTTACAAGCCAAGCAGACCAACGCCTCGGCTACTGCCTTCGTCAGCGAACTCTAGTTACATGCAGACAGGAATTCCAGTGGCTTTCACAAAATAAATCTCAAAGGTTATTCCAATTTAAGAATCTTGAAAATAAAAGCATCAGAAAAAAAGTGTGGGTTTCACAAGTTTAATTCTCTGATTTCCGGCACTTTTCCTTTCAGAAAAACCTCAATGCACGTACAACTCTGTGAGAGTTAACTTTTATAAAGGTCTGTACATTAAATAAAGGCAGAATAATCCATACTAGGGCAAAAGGAACTTGTACACATTGCTAGAATAACTAAGCACTGATGTAGCTTCACTATCTGCTCTGAGTCAGTGTATACAGCCTCAGGCTACGCATAAGAAATGGATTGTATTCCCTAGCTACATCCCTGCCTCACACACAGCGTAGGGATTAACTAGGAGGCTTGCAGCATATAAGCAGTAGGGCAGGAATGCAACGCCAGCATTCTGGAATAGTCAATTGGGTATAAAATCTGAAAAGGCGTGTAAATCCATGAGGCACCCCTTTAACCACACACACAGGATTCTCAAGTCTTATGTTATAAATGCAGTGGAACGTGAGGCTGTTTCTAAATGGAATATATATAGAGTGTTGTTTTCTGAGCCCTCCAATAACGCCCTCCCTCCCCCCTCCACTTCTAATAGAGAAAGTCCTCTGTACCCCCTAACACAATTCATGAAAGCGGACATACATGATACAGTAGAATTAAACTTCACAATAACAGAGGTGGGAGAAGTCTGTTGATTGAAATAAATAACTGGCATGTTTTTTTGGAATTTTAGAGACAGGTTCAAGCACTTAGAAGTGGACATGCAGCAGGGGTGGAAATAACACTCCCATTGCATAGCAGTTTGATTCGTACCTGGTTTCACTATGAGTTTAATAAGACACACCTGAGCTTGCTATGCACACTGTGTCTAATCGAGCTTGTAGTAAAACCTGGATTGGGTGAAACTGCTATGCAGAAGGAGTCTTGTTTCCACCCCTGATGCATCTGCTGTCCCCCATAGATGATATCTTGCCCACTGGCTGGATAAACTTCCGATACATCCCATCAGAGTGACTCATAGAGACTCATAGCCTGGTTCTGTAAACCACTGATTGGTGTGACTGTTTCTCTTGTGCACTATCTACATTGTTTTATTATTCTTTATTTCTTAGCAGATGCCCTTATCCAGGATGGGACACATGTATGGATGCATCCCACTCAGATACTTTGCTCACTAAATATTTTGATATCCCTAAAAAGATAAAAAGTCCCAACATATGAATATTATCTTGGCGAGAGCCAAGTTCAAATCAGCATGAAGTTTTAACATCTACTCTCGTGTAATGGAAATCAGTTATATGTATGATATAGATATAGATATAGATATAGATATAGATATAGATATAGATATAGATATAGATATAAACATATGGGGTACTACACCTTTAACAGATTGTGCTGCATGCTTATATTTATGCAACCCTGCTGTCACTCACACTCCGGGTATATCCAGTCTCATCTACACACACATCACTGTAATCTCTGCTTTCATAAAGATTTTATTTTTTTCATTTTTTATTTTTTTTATATCATTACTGCAGTAGGACTTCTTATCCCTTGGAGATCAAAAACAGGTGGTAGTATCCCCTTACTCTGCCGAAGTTGTAAAACCACCTTGATAAAGCAAGTCAGCTCACCAATTTACAAACCAACGCGGTATGCAGACAATTCTATAGAATCAGCGCGTTGACAGCGTGCGTGTTGAGATAACAGCTGCGTCTGTTTTACCGTGTTGTTAATAGTATGCGTCTATGGAAGCTTCAATTCAACCTTACAAATGAATTATTTCATAAACACACGAATAATGACTCCATCCTGGATGTGACCGTATAACTGACTGTGCCAGTTCAATCGCTCTGAGTACATTAACATCCCGCCAGACGAGATCCCAGGGTCAGAAAGCACATTGAACATAGCTTAAATAATAATAATAATAATAATAATAATAATAATAATAATAATAATAATAATAATAATACATTTAAAAACAAAAAAACAAAAAAAAACATTTCAGTTCAGTTTTTCTTTGCGGGGATATACAAGAAAAGGCAATTCAATTACGTTTACACAATAGTTATAATATGGATAACTGCCGGTATGCCTTGTCCCTTTGCAGAGCTCCAATCCGCACTAGCGCTGTTATTATAACAGCGCTATAGGAACCTTTCAACAGTTGCTAACGGGGCACAACAAACTTACCTCCGCCGTTTTTGTAGCACAGATATGGGAATCTGCAGATATTAGCCAGGTCCACTGCGAAACCGATGACCGACAGGAGAAAATCGATTTTCTTGCCCCACGTCTCCCTCTCCTCGTCCTCGGACGATCTGATCGGGACGCGCGTCTCCGGGGCAGCAATGATGGCGGTGTTGGTGTACTGAACCCCATTTAGTTCCTTCACCAGAATCAGCTCCACGTCCTTCTTTTCCACGGTAGTGTACTGTTTGAGGGGGACCACGGACGACAGCTTGTGATCTGAGTGGAATTGCACGTTCATCCTTTCGGCAGCCTAAACCCAACCTGCCACGCCGGTGTAAAAACCAAAGTGCAGTCGGTGAAGCTGATCAAACTCCAGTCGGTGTCGGGTTCTTGCTCTGGGACTGCATCGCCTTTCTCATCAGCTGCGGAAACAACATTGAACTCTAATTAGATGCATACAGGTGACAATGATGACCAAAGCCCCTTACTCAATAGCGCGTCACATCACAGAACTCAACCAAGCTTTAGATAGCCTTGGTACAACTACTACGACTACTACTACTACTACTACTAGTTTTATAAAGTTTAGCTCTCTCTCTCTCTCTCTATATATATATATATATATATATATATATATATATATATATATATATATATATATATATATATGTATTGAGCAGATAGATTGCCATACATTTTAAATACAATCTTACTTCCATAATAATAATTGGAGGGCTCCCGTATTATTATTATTATTATTATTATTATTATTATTATTATTATTATTATTATTATTACTGCAGTACATGTAACAATCTCGTAAATGTGTATAACTCACACATGCATACTATTCATTGACTGGTTGGCAGTTATATTATTACAGCCTACAAACAATAAACACATGCAAGACTTTTTTTGAATCCCAAAACAGAAAAAAAGAACGAACAATTACTTCAAGATGTTAAAGAAGTTCAGATGATGACAAGAAGCATGCAGTTAGTTCATTATAAACAATGGCTCTGCAAACTCCGAGACGGAGAAAGCCGCACATACTTGACTATCAGAGCCCAAGATACAGCGGATGACATGGAGCCGAGGTCGCGACGTGCTGCGGCAGGACCTTCTCTGAGCAGTAACTGTCCGTTGCGTTGAAACTTTAAGACTCCCCCTTTGAGAGGCTGCGGGGTGCAAATCTGCAGCGCTTTAAACCGGACTCCACTCTCTCTCCACGTGACTCGCTAGCTAAACCCCGCCACCATTTGCAGGTATAGCTACCAGTGTGCTACAATTACACTGGCACACATAAATAACATTGATATATTAATGCAGTAGTGGGAAGGCACTAAGCAAAGAAGAAGCAGCACTGAGACGCATTAGCCTATGTAACATACGTGTGAAAGAGATATTCACTACTCATCATGTATCGTTTATATATTCTACTGTTCCTACATCGTGGATCATAACACTGCTGTTATTTTTAATTTTTTTAAATGTACACAAAAATGCTGTCTCCCAAAAGAAAGGTTCAGGCACAATGCATCTATTATTTAATGCTTGCTTAGCACCTTGCTTATTGGTAGACTGCTAGCTTTGTTAAGTATTTATTGAATTACAGTTTTCACGTTAAAAAACCCCAAACACACCTCGTTCTAGAAGTACGCTGGATTGCTCTTTGTGTTGCTTGTGGCAGTACCTTTTCTCTCAGGTTCTCTATCAGGTATATCTTCTTAAAGTAAGTAAGTAAAGGTAATTCGTTTAGGAGCATCCAGTTCTTATTTCTTTTTTTAAATGCATTTCTCTCTATTTTTATGTACGGAGTTTATATCATTCTCGTTGTAAACGATAGAATCTGTGTATAACAGATTTGGTGACCTGCAGTTCGTAGTATCCTACATCACAATAGAGACCAACCCTGTGCGGAGTTATAACCAGAGGACACACCCAATAACTAATGGTTGCTTAATAAATGGAAATGTACGTTCTATACCTGCACACCCGCAACAGAGCAAGCAAGCAAGCTTATTTAGTGTATTTCCATCTTGTATTATTGATTTGAATGGCAGTGGCATTAAGACATGCCAGTGTGAAGATCATTAAGATAGACCCCATTATGTTTCCAACATGATTGAAGGACAGTCCCCTCGCTCTTCTGGCTGCCTCTTTCTAGGTAGTTTCTCAGGTTTTTTCTCCTGCGGTTTCTGCTCCATTCTGACAGCTGGATATTCCATTAGGACTGACCACTAAACAGCCTCCCTTTTCTGTGGGTCTTCTAGCTAAGAAGATAATTCAATAAAGCTGACCTGTGGTGCATTTCCATTCGCTACACATGTCTTTACATCTGCAGTTCTGCAGTTACGAAAGAGACACGTGTAATTGCAAACGTGTTTTCATAATCAAAGAAATTTCATCTGCTATCATGTTAGGTTTTAACAAGGTAACACTTCAGCTCAAGTTAACAAACGTTTAAGCTGGTACTTTCACCAGCGTGCACTGAAGCAATCCAAAACGTTTGCCTGTTTCACGTTAGTTTCTTTAAAGTTTGATCTGAAGCTATGTGAAAGAAAGCGATACACGCATGCCATAAGTTTGAGTCTTGCACTTCCTCGGCCACGTCCCCTGGATACTGGAACTGTGCCCACCCCTTCAACGCCCTTAATCCTGTCATTAACCAATCAGCTACTTACGCTCTTGATTGACATGCTTTAATGCTAGTAACAAGCTTTGCTCCCAAAAGACACCGCTGAGGTGGAAGTGCATCCAGATAACATATTGATTGATTTATGTAAAACAACGTGTCCTTCTTTCAAAATTGCATATGAGATCTACATAAGTGGAAGAGCCCAGCTGACGGCTGTACAGAATGATAGAATTAGCTACAACACTCATGCTTTTTGTTTTGCATTAATCAGATGGAACTCATGCCCTTCCCCTTTGCTCCCCAGAGCTCTGCTTATTGACCAGTGATGAAATAAGATCAGGGTTACACCTGATAAAATATGCATCCTGGACTGGTATTACTGCTGTGGCAAACGCACCTCAAGGTGCAGTAAAGCAAAGAGAAAGTTAAGGCTAAGGTAAGCATCATAAAACAGTGGGGGCTATCAGTGATGGAAATAAGACTACGGTTTTACTATACGTTTAAAAAGACAGACCTGAGCTTGTTACCTGTACACTGTGGCTAATCAAGCTAGTAGAAAACCTGAAGTGAGTGAAACTGCTATGCAATAAGAGTCTTATTACCCTGAGGTAAGGCAAAACATTATAAAGAAATATCCCTAATGGATAAGAAAATGCAAAGTATATTGTAAACTTTTCCATTAGTACTAAAAGGATTTATCCATAGAAGCAGAATTGTGGTTAATTTTTGCATTTCCATTCCATTCAGTGTATAATGTGGTGATGCCTGTGTCTATGTCTTCAGTAGCATGCCAATAGACTAGCAGGGGTCTCCTACCCTGGTCCTGGAGAGCCCCGGACTACAGTATAGCATAGTACAGTATAGTAGCCTCTCCTACTTTATTACAAAAGCAGGAAAATACATTGGCAGTTACATGCACTCAGAAATAAAACAGCATTAAAAAGAAACTGAATTAAACAGAAATCAATTCATCTGTTTCCCCCACACTTGCATCTTGACAGTTTTTACTTACAGCAGAATCCCAGTGTCGAGTGTTTTTAAAATTGGACCCCTGAGCTTGAAAATAAATTGCAGCATGCAATAACTACAACAGCAACAACAAAAATGATTCTGGCTGCATGAAAACACGTCAATTAAGCAGCAGGCAGGCAGGCGTTTGCAGCTTTTGTTTTAATACAAGATTATTTATTGTTTCTTAAGAGGGGTGTTCACCCTAAACCAGTTACATTAGCTGGTGGTCAAATAAAATGAAATTACCAGCACTGAGCATTTGCAATTTAACTAGACAGGCTTTCCTGGGGCTGCAGAGAAATGAACACGCCACGCTTGTGGACATTGATTCTTGGTAACCTTATCAATTGAGATTAAGGCTTGAGAAAGTGATGAACTGGCTTGTACAAAGAAAAGGGTCAAACAAATTGAACCAAGCAATGAGAGCTCTTGAACTGCAGAAGCGCAGGGTCACAGGTAAAGTCTCTATATAGCCTAACTTCCTGATACATACATAAGTGGTACTACAATATATTGTGGATTACCACATATATTGTGTAACACATGTGTGAAACTATATATAGTTTGTAAATATATTTAACTGTATATTATATTGATAAATATATTGCGCCATACATGAAAAGTGGCATTAGCCTATCTGTATATTTTCCCAACATATTTCACGATATAATTCAAAACAATACATCTGTATTTTTGAAAGCAGAAGAAAACATTGCTTTTCATTAAATATAAATAAATAAATAAATAAATAAATAAATAAATAAATACACATACAGTAAGATAATGCTCCAAAACTGTTACACGTTTTGGAAAGACAACAAAGCTCACTACCTCCCTCATGTGTTATAAAAGGACATTGCACTACAAACCAAATCTACAGTATGCACCACGTGTAGCAATTGTGTATAACAATGCAGGAGTCGATACACGTTTATTGTTTGATATAATTAAATACTATTTAACGTTTAAAGGCTTGCTTTGCGTTTATTTGGAAACAGTATGTAACTTGCTTTCTGGAGGTAGCCTAATATTATAATTATATTAAAGCTCAAACAACGTTGACAGCTTTGCAAAAAACAAAACAAAACAAAAAAAACCTGTATATTAATATACAACGAATGTGTATAATATGAATTTGTCAATGCTTTATTGAACTCCGAGCTTTGAAGACCATCTAAAGCCCCTTTAACAGCTGCCTTCTTTAACAGCTCTACAGCGACATGTATTTTAATCATTATAAAGGGGGTTGAAAAACAAAACAAAGCAAAAAACATTCATTAATTTAATCTATGTGAATAGTGAATATTTATAGATAACATTTAAATGTTTAGATCCACCGCTTCGCAGTGTAAATGTGATAATCCAGTTATCACCACTGCTTGTTTAAAAAAAAAAAAATCAATAAGCAGGTAGAGGTTGTTTGGGTTAGTGATGCAGTTTGTATCGATTCCCAAGCCAGTTAAAAGTCACATATATAAACATTAACGGCACTCACTGACCTTGTTTTCGGCGGCTGTTAAAAACACGTTAAATTTTAGACTAACGTCATTTTTTGGCGTTTACTATATTTGTTCATATTTTCGAACGGATTGTTTCACGGTCCCACTAATCTTGGGCTACCTAACACATCTTTAGGCTGATTGGTGTCTGTGAAACCAGCCGTTTTAATAGTGTGCGTTTCTTAAACCAGTTCCTATGGAGGTTACTAGACGCATAGATTCATTATAAGTGTGTAATATCTCAGTAAGGATGCTGTAAGAGAGGGCTTCTCTGCTCCAGAAATGCGAAAGACTTGTGACAGTCCAGTTTGTTTACATGTCCTATATGGTACAGCTGGGGGCAAATGAAACATCAGAGAAGTACTACTTTCATTTCTCAAAATGTAGCTAAAGCAGTATTTTGTGTGTGTGAAAATCTATTAATTACATTTACTTGAAACATCAACCTGAAATGTATTAAATTATTAATTAGAATCCCCCCCCGCCCCGCCCGCAAACAAGCGCCAAACGCAGAGCGCAATTCTATCGTGAAAAATAAATATGTATTTTCTGACTGGTAAATGGTCTTAGTTGCTTTACTATACAGGGGAAAATAAACAACCGTTATATGGCCGCTCTAAAATTATTAGAAGAGATAGAAAAATAAAAGCATTTAATTTCGTTTTTTTTTAACCTTCTGTATAATTATCATTATATATATATAACAGAATGCTCCCTTTATTTCTGTGTTCTATTGTCTCTTATATTATTTATTTTACTACACTGTTGCCTAGGCTACTTACATTTAAGTTTACGATGCACCGCATAACTAAAAGTTTGTGTCTCCCATTTTTCTATTCAGCTGTTCAACGGACAGGTGGAGGTGTGGCAATGTTATATATATATATATATATATATATATATATATATATATATATATATATATATATATATATATATATATATATATATATATATATTAGGAAAGTGAAATATTGATTTATAAAAAAATAATACACTGCTCAACTACTGTACCTCCAATGTTTTGATGTGCGATGAATGCAAGTTGTTATTGATTGGTATTAAAAGTTAGATAGATAGAAGTAAATGTCATAAGCCTGCAGCAAATACTATCAAATATACTGCAGGTCGTAGAGACTTACTATAATTGTGGGCAATGCTAATGCTTTTCTTGGAAAGCACCACAGCAAAGCGGTTTAACATTCTGCAATGCTCTGCAATAACAGACCAGTTAAACACAACTGTCTTATTCCTATAAATAAAGTTATAAAACAAAGTGTGTAACAGAAACAAAGTTTATTCAACTCCTTAGTAAAAGGAAGTGTAACACTTAGGCCACTTAAAAATCCTGCACATTAAAGCATTTATATATAAAAATGACAATAATAATAATAATAATAATAATAATAATAATAATAATAATAATAATAATAATAATAATAATAATATGCATAGTATTAACATTATTTTTACCTCCAAAAAAATCTAACTGGCGGCTAACTGAAGGAATTAAAAAAAAAAAAAATAATAATGTTATGTCTAGACCCTGAGATCATTTATCTTGTGATCGGGACAGAACGTTTTGAAATGTCAAGATCCTGTGATCATGTATCACCTGATCTCGACAGAACACGTTTCTATTGACTTATCCTCCACTGTCCTTAATGAGCCACTGTATCGAAGTCTCTCGTGTTCTATTGGAAATGGTCTGCAGTGCGATCTAGTGACTTCACGGTCAGTCTTCCTTCTTGTCCGAGGCACTGTCCTCCGCTTCAGGGCTGACTGTATTAGTGGGAGGTGCTGCCACCTGGTCTGTGTCCCCAGAGTACAGTGCGTGGTGCCTCTGCAGCTCGAGGTAAGTTGTAAATAACTTGCCGTACTCCGGGTGCTTCAGAGCAAAGTCTTCAAACTCAGCTGTGGAGAGAAAACACCATAGAAACATTTGCTAGAGAAACAGATGTTCATCCCGTCTGGCATTATATATACGGCACTATAAATTTACATCCCCTTCTGTCACCAATTATTAGCTTCATTTTTAGAAATTTGAAAAACACTTTGTGTGAACTCTATGGATTTCTGAGCAGTTGCAATGCTATAACTTAAAAAAACACATGCATTCTAAAATACAAAGATAGGAAACTTAAAATGGTACAATTATGCACGCAGTGACTGAAGGGCATATTGAGTATGCGTGTATCCAGATTACTGTGTAATCAAAGGCCAACACCTTTGGTAATTACTACTTGCAGAAAGTGTTTGCTCTGTGCAGTCCAGCTGCTGCTCCCTCTTCCGCACTTACTGTATGTAATCTTTCCCGAGCCGTCTGCGTCTATGTCTTGGAAGAGCTTTGTGACGTCCAGGTCAGGCACCCCCAGCGAGGAGCGTAGCAGGGAGGTGAACTCCTCCTGTGTTATTCTCCCGTCATCGTCCACATCGAAGAGCTGGAAAAATTAGTGTGTTTGCATGCCCAGTACAGTAATTACTGTTGCTTCCCAACAGTGTTCCCAGAACTAGTGTCAAAACAGAGTCCTGAGGATATGGACTATACAGCAGATTGCTGTTGATTCCGTTTCGCTGTACAGGAGTCCTTAACGTGTGAATCATTCCTATTGCACAGTACTCTCTATATCGCAGGTACGGCTTTTAAATACAGAAAAAAATCACAATGCCGGATATTTACATGCTCTGTAGCAATAGCCAGAATAGATACCGGTTTTGCTTGTGTCGTGGCTGCAGCAGACACACTCCATTTTGTCATGCGAGTTCGGATCTGTGGGACAAACCAATGGAGGAAAGCCTCAGGGAGATGCTCGTACCTGACTGGAGAGTGGTATTTGAAGAATGTGGCTTGACAGACGAGCTGGGATTTGGTGCAGGTTGTAGGGTTCCACATGCTCTTACCCCCCACCCCCTCCTCCTCCCTCCTCCCTCCTCCCTCCTCCCTCCTAAAAACATTCCAGGTTTTTTGTTTCAACCACAAACCTAAATATATTTTTTAAACATGTTTTCTGGGGCAGAAAAAAAGCAGGACTTTCAGACAGCCTCTGAGACTTTAAACAGTAGCTCCAATGATTACTTTAGAGCAGGGGTGTCTAATCACGGACAGGTGGAGGTGCTGCACTGTATCAAATCGCTTATATAGTGTATGTGCGTGTGCGTGAGTGTTAACTCCAACGGGATGTGTTAAAATGTGACCTGTTTTTATTTAGATTGAACTGCATTAATATGCACAACGGAACCGTGTTCTATGAAATAATTAAACTACTTTAGTGTCTGAATGGAGGTTTAATTGGTTCAATTAAACAATTTAGAACAGGGTTGGAATGAAGACCAGGCATGGAACTTTGGCCACCCCAGCTCTCAAGTACATGTGCATCTCCACACCGCAATAAAAACAAAAAAAGAGTGAGCTGATTGAATAAGGACCTGGAGGACCATGGTTGAAGACTACTGCCCTAGAAGACTCCACTGTTCCTTGATCTAGAAGCATCATACAGTTATGGTTGTCTTACGCAATCATTTGAATTACCTTAAATAACATCTGGATTGTGCCCTTGGTGTTGGCAGGTCTACACAGTACGGTTAGACCAATCACATATTCCCTGAAGTCTACTGTGCCATCTCCATTCTGCAGGAAAGAAAAACATGAGAACACAGGCATTGGTTTTTCTTCTCCTTTGACACCATTAAACAGTTTTGAAATGATTCTGTCTTGTAATTAGATCATTAAAATCGAAATGTCCCAGCCAGATAGAGGATAAAGAGAGATCTAGGGTCTAAAGAATGATCACAGAATATGTACTGATGAAACTCCATGAAAATCTGTTTTGTTAATCAAATATCATAAAGACTAAACACCCAATAAACAAGTTACAATTGGGATCACAATGTTCCTATTAAAAACAGCAGTAAAAAGACAAGTGTTTTATAATACTGTATCTTAGATAACACAAAACATTAGAGGCAGAAACTAATGAGACATTATGCAACCATTCTCTGTTGTTCTGTGAAAATTACAGCCCATAAAAGCACAAAAATACAGAATCATAAACAGAATAGAACTAATTAATCAACAGAAATAGATTATTTACCTTCACTAATAAGTTTGTTACCAGCAGAACAAGCTTTAGTGTAACTATGGTACTGCCCTGCTTTTGGGCATTGGGCTATGAAATTAATTTGCTTTTATTAACAAGATAAAAAGCAAGAACACTGATTTCTAAACCTTGTTTAAGGCTCCTTTCGCGTCCGATTGCTGGCATTATAATGTATGCTTTTATTTTTATTTTTTAAATGTTCTAATAAATTCCAGCTGCGACTTGTCTTGGCTGGGTAAGGGCTGATCAAATCGACCCCCAAGAAGAGAGGACAAGCGTTTTAGCTCGTGGAGCCTTCACCCAGTTAATACTGGAATCCCCTCAGTGTGAAGGTGCAGATAAAGACAGAAATGCAAGAGTAAATACCAACCCTGTCGAACAGTGTGAACAGCTCATTCAGAGCTGGACTAATGGGCAGCTTAAGGAAACTGGCAAATTCTTCAATCCCGATTCGTCCGCCTTTAGATTCATTTGCGATTACTGCAAAGCCCTCCAGCTCTTTCTTGATGTTATCCCATTTCAAGCTTAAAATGTGTTTTAAAAACGAGTTAGACAAAAAACAGGTAAAATGCTTCGGAAATTGAGAATAAATCTAACTGTCCCTAAAACAGTTGGATAAAAATGTCATGATCTTCAGGCTTAATTAAATTAATCGAAATGGGTTTAATATATATATTTTTTAACTGTGACTGCACCACTACAATTTGCCTTACAGTCTTATAAGACCCCATCAATATTTGAAAATGTTATCATCAAAGCCAAAAGCGAAGACAGAAGACATCTCATTGAAGATAACAATAAAGAAAATTATAACAATAATTTGCGACACAACAGCATAAAGTTGAGAAAAAAGGAAACGGGATTTTGAAACTGTGCAGTCATCCTCACTCACTTTAGCTTCCTGCTGATCTTGGTGAATTCTACTAATCCTGCTTCCATTGGCAGGGTCAGCTCTCCTGCAGAAATCATGAGCCGGCAGTCTTCGTAAGTGTGATCTGTAACAGGCACACCCAGAGCTCTGCAACGCAAACGCACGCAACATAGCTTTAGAACTGGAGCTTACTCGTGCAAATTTATACAGAGGGTACTTAGTGGGTAACAAAGTAATCAATGAGTGACAAACACTCAGGGGGGAGATGGTCCCAAGATGTCTTTGTCTTTACTCATGAGTTGATTATTTTTGAGTTCCCTGCGAAGAGCCGTTCTGTTTTCTGTTTATACATCAATTTGATGCAGTAGTTTATTGCGGCGAGCTCTGAATTCAAAGCTTGGCGAAGACGCTCTTGTTTCTTTAAGGAAAGGCTTTTGAGGTCTTGAAAGCTAGTGTTTACCACAGCTAATCTAATAAACCTGGGTTTATCATGCAGAAGGATGGGGTGAAGGAGTGGCAACCACGAATAAGATGCAATGCACTCTACTAGATTATACAGTTATACACCGTTAAGAAACACAAAATGGACAGGCACTCCAGGTGTTTTTAAATTTACCATTACATATCAGTAAAACTGTCACTTTTGTTCACAGAACTGTACTGTAAGATGCATGCAAATAAGAAAGGTCAATGCAATTGAATAAGCAAATAATGTAAACAAGTAAGAGTTAGGAAACAATGATATACTTTTGCAAGAAGAACATTAACTTTTGCATACATTCAAAACATTTTAGAAAACAATAAAAATAATCAAGTGGAGCTGTAGTGTGCAGCGAGGAGGAGGTATTTGACTGGATAGTTCTTACATGGCCATTGTGTCCCTGACTCTGTGTGCAAACAAGGAGGGCACCTGCTTCTCTTCTTCAGTGGGAACGTGCGGAGGTAGAAACTAGGAGGGCCAACAAGAAAACAAACAATTGCAAGGATCAGTGTTGCTGTGTTTCTTGATTGAATCGAGCCCTCAGTCAGATCCGCATGGCTTGGACATTACAAAGCTTTTCTTACCTCGACCTCCACGTTTGTATACAACTGGCTCAGCGTCAGTAACAAGATTTCTCTCCTACAAAATAACACAGAAAGATGCAACATTAACCCCTGCATTGGAGAACACTGCACACATTCAAAGCAATTCTGTGCTTTCAGTAATTACAAAGCTTTAGCAGATGAGCATGGAAAAACAATACACAAGTAAAATGACGTTCGTAATACCAGACATAATTTCTTATAGTCTTTTGGAATGCTGTAAATGTTTGGGATATGCTCAATGAAAAATAATTAGACTTCAAAGGTTAAAAAGCACAAACCCCCTTGTCTTTGGTTAGGCTCTGGAGATCGATCTTTCTATTTCTGTGCATTTCTATGTCGATCTTCTCAAGACTCTAATGTGGAAGTCCTCGTAAAGTTTAGAAACACTAAAAGAAACTTAACAAATTCAACGATAAAGGTTTCATTCGTAAGTCTTTCTCAATGTCAATGCTAACTTCAAAGCAGTCTACAATTACCACTACACACATTTTTTGAAAGTATTTATTTAAAATGTACAGAGATGGGGGCTCCCGAGTGGCGCATCCAGTAAAAGCACTTGCGCAGAGTGCAGGATGCGCCCTGCAGTCTGGACGTCGCCGGTTCGAGTCCAGGCTATTCCTTTGCCTACCAAGGACTGGAGCTCCCAGGGGGCGGTGCACAATTGGCCGAGCGCCGCCCAGGAGGAGGGAGGGTTAGGTCGGCCAGGGTGTCCTCGGCTTACCGCGCACCAGCAACCCCTGTGGTCTGGCCGGGCGCCTGCGGGCTTGCCTGTAAGCTGCCCAGGGCTACGTTGTCCTCCGACGCTGTAGCTCTGGGTGGCTGCATGGTGAGTCGGCAGTGTGTAAAAAAGCAGGCGGCTGACGGCACACGCTTCAGAGGACAGCGTGTGTTCATCTTCGCCCCTCCCGAGTCAGCGCAGGGGTGGTAGCGGTGAGCTGAGCTAAAACAAAATAATTGGACACTACTAAATTAGGGAGAAAATAACAAAAAAAATAATTGGCAACTACTAAATTTAAAATAAATAAATAAATAAATAAAATGTAGAGATGTAAAGATAACTGAGCTGGACTATGACTTTACAATGCAGAAAGCGGTTTCAAATTACAGCTCTAGGTCTTTCTCGATGTCAATGCTAATTTCAAAACCTTCTACAATTACTGCTGCACGCATTACTTAAGATGCACAGATGCAGAGAAGTAAAGATAACCGATGCAGAGATGTAAAGATAACTTTGCACTGCAGAAGGTGGTACCAAATTATAGCCACTTCCTCTCTGTCAAAAGCTCTCCTTCGACTGCTCCATCTGATACATGCAGGCATGTTAATAAGACTCTTAGTGCATAGCAGTTTCGCCCACTCCAGGTTTTACTATAAGCATGATTAGCCAGTGTACAGATAACAAGCTCAAATGAGTCGCATTACACTCATAGTAAAACCAGGAATGGATCAAACTGCAGTGCATCCCTGAACCACTTACGCCTTGTATCCTTGCCAGGTCCAGGTCACTGTGTCCTGAAATTAAAGATTTGTGCATGCGTAAGTGAAAACAATTAGTGGAAATGTTAAGAAATGAGAAAGCCTCAAGTGGCATGGCATTGCATTGCGGCTGCTGTACATCAGCAGGTTTATCCGAACAGAGGCTGGGTTTGCGATGACACTTACGTGGCTGTTTGGATATCTGAGCAACACTGGCTGCACTGGTACTCCAGGTATAAAGGCACCTACAGTAATAGAAGCAGACAGAGTTACTGGAGCATTTCTGACCATTATTAGCAATACCAACAGAATGATAAAAACAGTCATTCTGTTAAACCACGAATTGAACCAAAGGATTACATCTTATATCCTTATAACTACATGAAAAGTCAATCATAAATTGTGAGAGGAAACTGTTACAAGGTTTCAACAGCCGAATTGACTACTGGCACACAAACTGTGTCCCAAGAATGATGTCCCGTTATATGCAGCCCTCAGTGGTGCTCTCATTGTTAGTATATAATCTCTTACAGGGCAATGCAACACATAATCTTTCCCACCTTGTTTAAAAGTGATGAGACAAGAACGATTTGTGCAGGTCCCTTCAGGAAAAATCAACACCTTTAAAACAAACAAGAAATAATAATAAATGATGAGTTCAGTTGAGAGAGCAAAACGAAACTATAGACTTCTGAAAACTGAAAATGGGACCTTTTGGCCATTCTGTATACTAAAAACAGGCCACATTACAATGTATTCAAAATAACAGAACGCTCCCTCAAAACTGTGCTTGCGATTTAATCAATCGTTTTCTTTTTTTCTCATCCGGTTTCTTATTCACGGGAGATGACTTGCATTGTAACTAATTTATTTTTTCTCGGGTAGAAATCCCTACAGGTGAACTCCCTCTGCCTCACACACAGTATTTCCTCATCTCTTCTAATTCACCAGGGGTTTTGGTTTCTGTATGTGTGTGTGTGTGTGTGTGTGTGTGTGTGCGGCAGTGCCACAGTAAAAGTTGCTCATGATTTGATGTAGTTGCATGTTTTGTAACACTGCGGTCATTCATATGGGACTCCCACCTTCATGATGGTCAGACACTTGTATTACAAGTGTGATCTGCACAGTAGATGGTACAGATAATCGGCCATTGGGGACCTTGTGTATTAAACAAAGACCCATTAATATCCTCCTTCTTGGAATTCATTCACCCCATGAAGGATGACCTGGTACTGTTTCCCATTTCCCATTGGAGACATGATTTAGTTTATTTACATGACAGTGTTACTGGGGAGCAGTGTTATTGGGTTACTGTGTGCTTAAACAACACGCTGCTGTTCCTTAGGGGACACTTCAAGAACATCACACTGTTTAAAAGGAACTTGCTCACCTGAGGCCATTCCCCACATGACGTGGCTCGTCTCTTGATCTCTAAAATCGTATTCTTTCGAGAATCAGGATCGAGACGAGACACCAACACAGGCTGAAGACAGCGCAGGAACCCTGGGTTTTAAAAATAAAGAAATAAATTACCTGAAAAAAATAAATGGTAAAATGCTCCCAACATATCATACAATTATCAGCACCCATTCTTTAGTCAAAGTAATGAAACAGTTCAAGTGTATTCTATAATACGCTGATTACTACAGAGACCCTCTGCAGTAATCTTCTATAAACATTAATGACATTCTAATAGACAAGACACTTAAGGAATGCTCCTCTGTACAAATTGAAGTCCAACTCTGTTTGTTAGCCTGTCTTGACAATACATATATTACGTTTAATCGATGGTGTTTGGTTAGCCTCCCAACACAACGCTGCAGTGTGCCTGGTTTTCAACACACACATTTAGATTATAAAAGGTTGCAGTGGTCTGAAACTACAAAGCTGATCCTTAAGAGAAGTTTCAAAGCTCTTGGAATCTTAATAAACATTTCCTCAAACAAACGTTCAAATAAAATAAACAAGCAAACAGAACTGGAACTCACTGCCGAAAACGGGAGTGGTTAAATTTTCTGAACGAGACACGGTTGAGGGAAGCCCAGCAATAACACACACGATCCCATCGAAGAAGCTGGAATGAGGGGCCACAGCGAGGATGGGGGCCTCTTTACTGCTCACCCTCTTCCCCTTCACTGTCACTCTGAAGCCCATTAAGAAGAAGAAGGCACGACCGGCGGAGCTCACCACAGCATGCCCCAGACACCTGGAACACAAGGCAGCAGGACAGTGTGAGCAGGTCAGGCAGAGAGGTGCTGTTACCATACAGCCTGCAGAACTACTCAACCCTCAACAGGACTAAAAAAAAAAAAAGAGTTTTATTCATAAGCGGTTTCCTTTCAAACTGACTTACCCACCATGCCACAATATCTTAGAATTACGCATTCTAATAATGTAGTGAATAAGGCTGTCTAGATGATATCTCGGCACTAGACCAACACAGTTAGGATTTGAACTTGGTGCAATTTAGTGATTTGTTTTTCTGCCTGCCTTTCCTGAACCTAGGCTGAAATGCAAGAGAAGGCTGCAGTACTAATCTGATAAGCTTGATCACACTGGAGGCTTAGGCATGGCCAGATGGTGTGGAGCACAGTACAGGACAAGCAGAGAGAGAGAGAGAGAGAGAGAGAGAGAGAGAGAGAGAGAGAGAGAGAGAGAGAGAGAGAGAGAGAGAGAGAGAGACAGAGAGACAGGGAGAGAGAGAGAGAGACTTTTTGACTTTTTAAGATCCTTTATTAAATCATTGCAATTAAAATCCATTCAATAACAATAATAAAAGGTAAACGATTAAGATACTTGCTGGCTCCGGGGAACAGCCAAAACCTCCCCAACGCATCAGCATAAAATCAACACATGTTCTCCTTTAACAACAGATTTGAACCAAATAAAAGGATCATAAAATATAAATAAAACACAAAAAAGCCAAAAAAATTAAACAGTGTTTTCCTGTAAAAACAGATTAATAGTAAAGTAATAAACACTGTAAAAATAATAAAACAAAATATAAAGAAACCTAGAAGTTAAACAGCAGCTCACCCTCCTCACTCAATGAGCACAAGGCGTCTCCCACACACCACCTCTCCTGAAAGCCCTCCAGGTTACTGACCATTTTAAAATAATTAAAATCCACCATTACACGGCTGATTGCTAAAATACTGAAACAATCGGACAACATCTGTTAGTCCTGCCTCTAAAATCTTATTTTTCCTGGATTTTAAAATGGCCAATTTTGCCTGCCCTAAAATAAAGTTAATTAAAACACTCCTATTCCTTGATTTAAAACTATAGGGGAACCCAAAAATAAAAATCTCCTTGCTAAAAATCACCCCAAAAGCTTGCAGGAGCGCCTGCAAGAGATGAAAAAACGACCCCAGCCTGACACAATCACTGAAGGTGTGGAACACTGTCTCCTCCTCCCCACAGAAACAGCACTCCGCACTGATAGTGGGGTCCACTCTGTGGAGGAACCGTCCCGTAGACACGGCACAATGCAAAATCCTCCACTGCAGGTCCCCTACTCTTTTAGTTAAGGGCAGTTTGTATAAGACCCTCCACACTGGCTCTCTTTCTTCTGCTGCCTGTAAATGGCTTCTCCACTTTGTGTCTACAAGCCCTTTTAGCTGCTTGGACTGGACTGTTTTAACATGCAGCTCATATAGTTTTTCCCCTCTGCTGTGTGGAGAGCTATATTTCTTACTCTCTCCACTTTCCCTATCCTCACTCCTTCCCGCCCTCTTCCTCACCTAAACCTGGGGATAAAAAATTACAGGGAAAAGGGGTCCCCTCCCTGCTCTGACCCCCAGCTAGCCCCTCTCCCAAAACCTCCTTGAGTTTCGGGGAGAGAGTTCTTCAGCTCATTAATTATTTTCTCAGCCAGCCTCTCCGAGCGCCAGCCCAGCCGTCCGGCCAGCTGAGCCGCTGAGATCCAAGAGGGGTGGCCTGACTCAATCAGGTGGGCCAGTCGGGTTATACCGGCCTTAACAAAACTGGCACACAGCACCTCCGACTGAAAAAAATGAATGGGAAAAACGGATTAAAGAAGAGGGGCTCCTCTAGTGACCCTTTCTCCCTCTCCACTCTTACTGTTTGCCACATTTTAAAAACATTAACATAAAAGAGGGAGACCTGTCTTATCTAACCTGGAAAAATTAATTAAGAACAGGCCCCGATCTAACCCCATTCCTCCTACTCGTCTCAGAAAATAAAAGGCTATCTCTCTCCAGTGAGCACCTTCCTCAGCATACAGGAGCCTTTTCACTGCCTGCAGTCTGAAGGCTGCCACCCTGCTGGCAATGCTGACCAAGCCTTGCCCCCCTTCATCAGTGGGGAGGTACAGAACTGCCGGCCTCAGCCAGTGTCTCCCGCTCCAGAAGAAATCCAGCAATATCCTCTGAATCTCCTCTACCATTCCCCTTGGGGGTCCAGACACGTCAACTTGTGCCATAGCATTGAGGCCACCAAATTATTGATGACCAGGACCCTCCCTTGAATGACAGCTGAGCCAGCAGCCCCTGCCAGCTGTGCAGCCGCCCCTCACCTTATCCACCAGGCCCTCCCAGTTCTTCTGCATGAGCGGCTCTGTCCCAAAGAACACCCCCAGCACCTTAATCCCAGTCCTGTCCCATTGCAGGGCCTGAGGCAGTGTGGGGGCCCCCCTCCTGCCAACCGCCTGACAGGAAGGTGTTGCATTTTGCCCAGTTTATCCGTGCTGACGATGCTCTCTGAAATACTGCCAAGCTCTCCTTCAGGGCCTGGACGTCCCCATCACTGCACACAAACACGCTCACATCATCAGCGTAGGCCGATACTTTCACAGAGACAGGGGCGGGTGAGGCAGGCACTGCCCAGCCAGACAACCTGCCCCTCAGAAGATGCAACAGTGGCTCTATTGTCAATGAATACAGCATGCCAGACAGAGAGCAGCCCTGTCTAATGCCCCTGCTCACTGAGAAAGGTTTGCTCAACCCATTATTAATCTTTAAAACACTAAAAACATTAGCATATAAAAGCTCAATGTAGGAAATAAAAACAGGGCCAAACCGAAGGCTCTCAGGACTTTCACAAGGTAGGTGTGGTCGACCCTATCGAAAGCCTTCTCTTGATCAAGGGAGACCAATCCCACATTAAAATGACATGTTTCACTCAAAGTTAAAAATCTCTAATTAAAAACAGGTTATCAAAAATAGATCTTCCTGGGATACAATAGCTTTGATCTTTATGTATTACTGTACTTAAAACCTTTTAAGTCTATTTGCGAGACATCTAGAAATTATTTTCGAATCTGCACATAAAAGCGAAACAGGTCTCCAGTTCTTTAAAAGGCAGAGGTCTCCTTTCTTGGGCAGCAGTGTGATCACTGCCCTGCGGCAGCTGAGAGGCAGTTCTTTCCTCTCCAGACTCTCCTTCAGCACCTGGAAGAAGTCCTCCCCGATCACCCCCAGAAATGTTTGAAAAACTCAGCAGGGAGGCCATCTATCCCAGGCGCCTTCCCGCTGGAGAGCTGTGTCATTGCAGTGGTCAGTTCCTCGAAGGTCAGCTCTGTATCCAGTCCTCTCTGCTCCTCCTCACTCAGGCTGGGTAGATCCTGGAACAGGGTCTCTGTGTCATCAGGATCACATTGTTCTTTAGTGAATAGCTGCTTGTAGAACTGCACAGCTGCCTCACTGATCTCCTCTCTGCTGTATAGTTCTCTGCCGCAGGGCATTCGCACACACCTCAGCTGCTGGCTGCATGCTCTCTTTTCTCCAGGCCAAAGAAGAAGGAAGTGGGTGCATCCATGTCCCTCAGCTCCACAGGCGAGAACGCACCAACGCCCCTTCACCTTCTCCTCCAGCAAGCTGCCCAGCACATTTCTTTTCTCTTTTATTTTTTGGAATGTTTGCTCATTGGAGTGATCTTCGTTATTTTCTAAATTTAGAATGTCTCTCTCTAACTCCCTGACTGCTTTGTCCAGTGACCTGGTTGCCTCCAGGGTGTACTGCTGACAAAAAATTTTAATTTGTTTTTCCCAATGTCCCACCACTGCCTTAAATCTTGATAATTGTTCTTTTGTTTTTGCCAGATTTTCCAAAACTCTTTAAAAATAATTCCAAATTTACAGTCTTTTAATAATTGAATGTTAAAATGCCAATAAGAGGATTTATGTGCTTCAGTTGGAATAAGTACAGTAACTAACAGGCAGTGGTGGTCTGACAGACTATTAGGAATGATACTTGCCCCTACAAAAAATTGAGGTGACAACGGAATGAATAAAGCTGGTCCAGTCGTGCTCTAGATGTGTAATTATTACGAGACTGGGACCAGGTGTACTGTCGAGCATGAGGGTGCAAACATCTCCATACGTCAACCAGGTCACTGGACTGTAAAACTGCAGTTAGGTCTCTGGAGGATTGAGGATGTGGCTCCTCAGTATTCCTATCCTTTGTAAAATCCACAGTACAATTAAAATCACCCGCAACCACTAATACGTCATTATTATTGCATTTTAAAATGGTCTGATTCAACTTATTAAACAATACAGTTCTTTCTCTTCCTGTATTTGGTGCATAAATATTTATAAAAGTAAAGTTAAAACCAGCCATTTGTGTTTGTACTTTTAAAAGCCGCCCTTTCTCAATCTCTTCTACTTGCTTTACTGTGACAGCCAGGTCTGATTTAAAAGCACCGCTACTCCGCGCTGGTGCTGGAGCCGTGACTGAACACACACTGACCTCCCCACTCTGACCGCCAGACCGCCTCATTCTCCTGCTCAGTGTGCGTCTCCTGCAGCAACACAACCCCAGCCCTTTTCTGCTTTAAAAATCAAATAACTGTGCTCTTTTAAAAGACTGTCTACAGCCATTAACGTTAAAAGAAATAAAATAGACTTTTCCATGGCGGTTAGAATATTTAAGACCATCAAGTTAAAACAAACACTAAAAAAGCAATAAAAAGTCGTAATACAAAAATCCATTTTAAAATAATGTTTTTGAGCGTAACATTTTCTTTACCGTCTGTACTAGTTTTTAAACGGTATCTCTTCTGCTGATCTAGCTCCTCAAGTGTGGACTTCCTGGAGACTACATGCAGAATGTAAAAACAATTTTAAATCGGGAAAAAACTTTTAATGTCCACTCCCTCTTACCTTTAGTACTGTCAAGAAAGTTGCAAATGTACTGCAGTGTATAGAGTTTTCTCCTGACGGGTTGGCTGTCAGGGACGTCCGAGATTAGCGAGGAATCAGAGAGCCCCGTCATCCGACTTCGTACATGCCCTCGTCTTCCTCGCCGTCTGCCCCATCTTTTTCAGCGGCCTCGCCGCTCTCCACAGCCTCAGCTTCAGCCTCGGTGCCCCCTCCTGCCTTGCTACCTGTCTCGTAGTCAGACTGGGGCAGTTCTGTGCTTGTGCCTTCTTCCTCAGGGCAAGGTGGCACAGCCTGCGGGAAGACGTCAGTTCCTCTTCAGGCATCGGTTGGGGATCGCCTCCGCTCTCCGCAACTTTCACGCCCGGGGACTGAGTCTTCTCCCGCTGCCCACAAACACTAACCCAGGGTCTCGCTTGGGCTCTCCTTCTTCAGGCGGTTTGTTTTTCTTTTTCTTTTTTCGCCACCATTTCAAACTCTTCTTGGCTTTGTCCAGTCTCTTGCCCTGAGGCTGTCTGCGCTTGACTGTGTCTCTTATGCTGCGGTGTCGACACTGCTTCAGACACGGCTGGCGCTGCTGCTTCAGGCACCGCGGCTTCAGGCACCGCTGCCTCGGGCTCTGCTGCTTCAGGCACCGCGACCTCGGGCTCTGCTGGTTCCGCCGTCTCGGGCTGTGCTGGCTCCGGGGCTGCTCGTCCTCCCGCTCTCCCGATCGCCCCTAGCCTCCTCCCGCCAGGAGCTCCCTTAACCTGCTCTGCTTCAGCCCGATCCCTGTTTCTCGGACACTGTTTTCTTTGATGTCCCTGAGCTCCACATTTAAAACACCTCATCGTATCAGAACTGGCAAAAACAACACAATTCGTCCCCTCGACATTAAAGTTCCACGCTACTTCAATAACTAAATTAGGATCGTGTTGTAAAATAAACGCTTGTCTTCTAAAAGACAAGACATGTTTAACACTGGGAGTTTTACATCCTAGAGGGATCGTCTTAATGGGATACATCAATTTTCCATATCTTGCTAGCTCTCTTTCCAGTAACTCGTTTTTTAAGAAGGGAGGGACATTAGACAGTATTACTTTGGTTACGGGTGTCACTAAAGGTGAAACTTCAATAAAAGACCCTGCACACTAAACCCCTCCTCCACTAGCTTATCTACCAAATCCAAATCAGTTAAAAAATGACTAGAGCTTTATTCATCCTTGAAGCTGATTTTATTTTATTGAAGCCCACAACCTCTCCTATCGCCACCAGGCATTCCTCCACCGACACCCGACATCAGGCACACAGCGGCAGCCGTGCGGCGAGTCAACACCCCCTCCCCGAACTACACGCCATATCGGCGTTTCTGCTGATCTACGATCAGCTAAACAAACAACAATGACTCACAAATATACTACCACTATTACGCTAAACCGACAAACAAAATTTACATAAAACACAAAAATATAAATATATATAAATAAATTGCAAAAGCTTAGATTCTCCTGAATCACAACTCCCGCGCTCCACTCACCACCTGGCTCCTCCCACAATCCCACAATCCTCGAGAGAGAGAGAGAGAGAGAGAGAGAGAGAGAGAGAGAGAGAGAGAGAGAGAGAGAGAGAGAGAGAGAGAGAGAGAGAGAGAGAGAGAGAGAGAGAGAGAGAGAGAGAGAGAGACTTTGAGCATGCCCTAGTGAAAACGATGAAGAAATCATTACCTGAAATAGAGCAGGCACAAATTAAAAATAATATTGCATTCAAACAAACATTAATATGCTGGACTTCATGCCATGCAGAATTCTGATATTTTGAAATACTTTTTGGTAACGGGCACTTTTTATATGCAATGAATGTAAATACATTTCTTTCATTCTCTAGAAACTTTAAACACGCACCTGTATTTGCGTGTTTCAATCATAAAGCAAGGGTGTCATGTAATTGGAGTGTAAAGCAGGATTCTAGCTGCTGTGTAATTCAAGTTCTGAGAAGCCTTGCAAACAACAGCTGCAAGACCACCGTACTCAGATAAATAATTTATTTTAACTACAGTGCCTAAAATATACTGTGAAACTTAATGCACACGTTGTTTGCCTAAAGGACAGTGCTGAGAGTTGCATGTGTTACGACTGCTCTGTACACCATGCCTTATGACAGAGCGGTACTGACAGTGTGCGATTCTGACTGTGCCATTTACCGTACAAGATGCATTTCATTCTTAATACTGCAGCTTGCAGGAGTTGCATGTGCTCAAGGATATTTGAAAGCAAGTGCAAGTGGTGGGCCAAATGTCTTTGAGCCTGGTGTGGAGGTGCACTGCAGTTTATGAGCAAGATGATGACAAATGAGAACACAAAATGAAGTCACCTCAAAACTGTGAGGAATACCAAGGCTTAAAATAGATGTGCGTGTTCTAACTGCTTTAAATTGCAGCAAGGGCACACAATTCACACATTCCTTGGACTGCAAAGAGGCGAGTTAACTAGCAAAGTTAATAATCCCTGCCTAAGGGCTTCTCCTAGCTCAGCCTGACACACATGGTCACTGTTTTTTTCTTCAGACCATTTCCTATCACACTCATTCTGCTCCGATCAGATATGTCAGTTTGTGTGACTTCTCATACCACTTCCTCTTTTTTTTTTTTTTTTTAAGCCAAACATCAGCCGTCAGCTTTTAAACACTGATGCAACTGCAGTTATAAAGGGGACACATTCTAATGGCAATGTATCTAGTTCCTAAATAGACATTACTTATCAATCAGCTCCTTTGAGATGAACCTTACAGTAAACACTGGTTTTAGGAACGCTGTGATTGGGCTTGTGAGCCTTCTAAGCAGCACACCAGATTCTATGTGGGGTCCTAATAGCTGCTGCACAGGAAGTGGATTTATAGTGTGGTAGTGGTGGGAGCATAGTGAAAAGTCTGAAAAACTAAACAGCCAATGCAATTATAAGGGACTTTTGTTATTATTTAGAACACGGTCGAACCTGGATCAGACCAATGTTCTGTGCAATATAAATTGACACTAAACAAGCATTCTCTTGTGGATTCTCTGAGGGTTAAACACGGTGACGCAGATCACACCCTTTGCTTCTTTGGCCCGATGAGAGAAAGCCGTCCTACCTTCTCCACCCTTTAATGGGCTGGCTGGTTCCTTTGGTGGGACTGCACAGAGTGGCAATGGCTGCCAAGGGCCAGGACACCACAAGGAGAACAGTAAGGCACAGCACTCGCAAGGGAACCAGTACTGACCCAACCAAGAGGAGCTGGAGAGAAATACAAAAACATACATGCCTACTTCAACAGATATGTACTCTGTGTGTAATAGTAACAGTAACATGGAGAAATAGAATATGGAAAAATATATCGCAATAAGAGATAATAAGTACTTGTCAAATTATTTTTAACATAAAAATATATGCCATCATTAATGCAATGATAATAAAATAAAAAAAAAATATATATTTGTAGTCTTGCTATATTGCAATATATATGCACTTCCTAAAACGAACAGCGATGTAGCAATCTCGGATTACATAACAGTATACTGCATGTGTCTCACACACACACATTACTGATGTATTTCCCTACCACTTAAATATAATTATAATAAAATACAATACAAAATACATAAAACAAAACTATAAACGTATTATTTAAACTAAAATAATGTAATTCACATATGTAATGTACCTCATATCCCTTAGAGATCACATGTTTAAAAGTTTACTCTAGCGAATCACACTCTTAAGATACTTCTAATCGCGACGCTTCAAACAACACTGAGATATATCTTACTCTGATTTTATCCGCCGTTGTCAACTTAATTTCTTGCACGAAGGGATTAAGCACCGCCGGGGGGAACAGGGATTCCTGCCTCGGCAAAGCAAATACCCTCTGCGGCATCCTAGCAGGCTAAATTCACGGCGTCTTTCAAAGTAATATAAACTCGAACAGTGCGCTACTGAACCTCTGAGAGTTCTTACTTCCTAAAACGCTCGCACCACCCCCGCCCCTGCCCTGCAGCCCAGCGTGTGGATCACTCCTACTACTGCAGCAGCAGCAGCATCACCGCCCCGGAACATGAGTAACCCCTCTTCACAAAGTCGCAGACGCGCACTAAACAAGGCATGTAATACTTCCATTGGACAGCAGGGGGAGCGTTTGTTTTGTCAATTAGCGGTACCCCTTGATGACTGAATTCATAATGTTCTCGAGGCACCTCCAATAATGGTGCTGGAAAAAAAAAAATCTTCCTAACCGATGCCGTCTGTCAATGCAGGGCCACGTCACTTAGCCTTTAATTCATTAAACATTGTACAACAAATGAGAGAAGACCTGCTGGTTATGTTAAAGGAGCCTAGTACGCAGAAGTTGCAAAACAACATTCTTGGAAAGGTATTTAAAAGTTTAGCAACATTTTATTTTTCCTTTCAGAAAAATATGACCTACCGGTATTTTTTAAATTTCGTTATGTCCTGCACTCCACCTGCTGGTCAATCCTATGCATCACATGCATGTGTTTGTGTATGTCTTATACATGTCCTGGGGTGGCCTGCTGTCTGCTGTACTGTACTAAAGTACCGTTGGACCCGGGGGGGTTGAGAGGCCCTTCCGAGGTGGGTCAGACCTGACAAGCAGCTGGAGTTACAGACGATGCAGGACACACCCTTACTGAGTGATACTGCCAGGTTATACAGCGTGGTTACCGAGCCTGCAGATCTAGACATGTCTACAGTGGAGCGAGCTGTGTAGGAATGTTCTTTAAAATATATTTTCATTACAAGGCTAATTTTAAGTTAGATTTTTTTTCTGAACTGTATCATTTTACAATTCTAGGATGTCTTTGTTATTAAAACCTATTTTGTCTACTGTCGTAAAAGAATATATTTGATTGCCTGTGCAAGTTTATTTAAATTCAGCGCTGAGAGTTTCTGTGAGATTGTTATTGTATGTGACCAGTTTTTTTTCTTTTTAAAGTTTATGTTCACAAAATGTTCTCTTTTTAAAATCCTTTTAGGTTAAACTGCTTCGAAAACGAGTTGAAACTAATAAACCTAATTGCATTGTTGTTTTTAATTTGCAATTGTAACTGTGCATGTACAACTGTAACTGTGCATGTACAACTGTAGCTTTGTAATTCTGTTATAGCATCCATCGGCCAGGAGAGGGCAGTCTGCAGTGACAACCCGCCCCCACAATAAAACCCAAACTGTAATTCAACCCCGTTTTGTGAAAGCCAATGCTTCAGTGCAGAAGGGATGTGCTCAGCATTATGCACTGATATTACTGAATTTAAAAGCACCCCATACACAACCATATCCAGCTGCACCCTAATCTTGCCTCTTAATCCTGAACCTGACTGTATTCTCATAGTGTAAATCCCTATACATAGATCTAATGTAGGCTTTGTATGAAAAATGGGTTTACCCCGTGTTTTATCTCGTCACAGACACACAGACGTTTCCAGCACAGAATGGAATTATATTTCAGTGCAGTGTCCCGTCACATCATTGCTGGTGAGTGGCACCTGCTCATTTTGACACACTGGCTGTACTAAATCCACAATCACATGGGTTTTGTCATTCCTCATTGGCTTCATGGCCATATCAATGCATTGTGTATTGTCTATTTTCCCTCCCTTTGCCAGCCTATGTCTTGGGCTGTGTGTAACCCATACAGGTATATTCCAGCTCTATTGTTTTATTAACAGACATGTTTTTAAATAAATAAATAAATAAAAACACAAATTCTCAGTAATTTAACACACATGTTCAAATGGGGACAGGTTTCCAAAATTTATTTTTTTAAACAAAGCATAATAACAAAAGTTCACAAAGCAAATTACCAACAAACTCGTTGTCGAGTTAAAAAAAAAAAATACCCCCCCCCAAAAAAAACAAGTTATAATAAAAAGATAATATTAAACTTTAATGACAGTCGCTTGTCATGACTCCATCATGCAACACACTACATACAAACCTCAGGCAACCTGTACCATGGATCGTTCTGAACTGCACGTAAAATATTAGCAACAATGACATGAAAGTGAACAGGTGACCTCGTCAAGGCATTTGTTACAGTGCTTTAAAAAGAAAAAAGATCTGTCCTTTATTTATTAAACAGAATAATAATAAGATGTCACAGCCAATGGAATACTATTTGTGTGGACATTCCCAATACAGTACCCATACTATAGAGGGCAATGGTACAGGTCCTGTTTCTAATTGCTGAAAGGTATTCGATACCGCATGTGGTTTATTTGGACACTGGAATATCAGCGCTGGTACTCGGGTGATTAGTGGAACCATTACCAGGCTGGATCACAAACGAGTGCTGACTCCAGCTGTGGCTCCTCACTGATATGGCTTATAGGAAGAGGGAGGGATGGCTATGCTGGGGTTATATACAGTGAGTGTTTCACTCAGCTCAGCAGCCCAGCCAGTCAGATTTCACACTTCCCACTTTCACAATCTTCAGATTGGTGTCATCCATCTTGAGATAGTACCAGTCCTTAAAGAAGTAGGTGAAACCTGGACCACAAGGAAAGAGACAGAGTTACAAAAACCAAACAGGGCTTTATTTGAGAGGATTGCTGTTATTATTACTGCATTTTCTATTGAAAAAATAATGCAATATATACCATAAATGAATATTGCAAAAGGAAGTCAGCAGCGGTTAATTGAGTATATAAAACATTAATAAATTAAATGGGTCATTTATACAAAGGCATATAATTACTAAAAACAGCAGTCCTCAATTAAAACAGTAAATTAATAAAATTGTTTCATGAAACTAAACAAACTTTTTTTTTTTCAAAATAACTTGTAGCATTGGGCATATATTTATAGTATATATATATATATATATATATATATATATATATATATATATATATATATATATATATATATATATATATATATATATATATTTATAGTTATATTTATATATATTTATAGTATATTTTATATATATATATTATATATATATATATATATATATATATATATATATATATATATATATATATATATATATATATTATTAATACCTAATATTCATATCTGGTATTTATATTACAAGGTGCCCTTCTTTGATATTTCTAAGTTTACCTTTGCATATAAACTTTTACAGAATCAAAACACACAATCAAAAAAATAAGGTAAAACACCTATAATATCTTGATTGTGTCTCCGGAAAAACGTAATAAGAAAACCAAGCTTCATTGAGATTTTCTATTTCTAAACACCCCTGTGATGCACTGCTGGGTTTGCTTCTAGCAAGTTGATTAACAGGTCGACACAGGCAGCTTTGTAAAGCAGCACACGCATGCTCGATTAACTGCTGCTTCGCTCGGGAGGTGAAACAATACTGAGAAAGAAACGTAGGCCCTGTGAATCTCGACCAATACCTCACACAATTACAAATGCTTGTAAACGTTGGAAAGCGACTCGAAGTAGCCGTCTTGAAGATCTTGTTGTTTTCGGGGGCACAGTGCCAGACTTAATGAGGGGGTTGGCTGCCTTCCTCTAACCACTAGAAATGTATGTCTCCAGGAAGTCTCCAAGCAGACAGCAACACTCCAGCTAGCCTCCAAGCCCTGCTTTGTGCGGAGCTCACCCAGCGCCCCGCACCCAGCTTACCATCGCCATTAAACTGGAAGGCAGCATCTAGACTGTCCGGCACTCCATTCCAGGCCTCTGCAATGAGCTTGGGGAAACCAGGGTCCATCTTCTTCTTCACCTCATTGTATCTGAAAGAGATCAGGAGGAGACGACGCGTTCTACATAGGTTCTACATATGCCACAAGATAATGCCCACCTCTTAGATAACACAAAGGACATATGGAACATACTGTGCTAAAGGAGTGTGATTCCCTGCTTTATATTGTACAATTATTTTTTTTTTTAATGAATAAATAAAGCTCACCTCCAGAACTTGTCCCCTGCAAAGAGGTAGGTCTTCTTGTTCTTCTGGAAGGAGAAAGCTGCATCAACACGGTCCAGATCAGCAGGCAGCCCCAGAGAGGAGATCTTCTTCGGATGCCCTCTCTCCAGATTGCTGGCTGAATAGACCCAGTACTTATTGCCTGCAGGAGAAAACACGTTCTGAATCACCGGTACAGCTTCATCAGGGACCAGGCCACTGGGAAGCAATTAAATGTGGCAGGAAGCAATAGCAGAAAAGAAAAATGATGGCTCTGTTAACTTTGCTTCAACAGGGGGAGCGGGTACAGACTTTGAGAATCTAGGAGGGGCAATTCAGCAAAATGCTCTTCCATGGTCAGCCACAAAGGGGTCTGTATCTTGTGAAAGCCTCTCAACCAAATACAGGGGAGCAAGGTTATCTTTGAAAAAAAAACAAAACTAATTTAAAACAGTATGAAACTAACAAAAAGTACTCTGAATATTAAATGAACTGCTCCTCCTGCAACAGTTCTTTTTTTGTTGCTAGTTTTATACAGTTCCTCTTGCTTGGGTACTTGCTTCTAAAGCACGTGAACCTCACACAGTACCTGAGAAGAACACAGTCTTCTCGTCCTGAGGGATCTCATACACGGCATCGATGGTTTCTGGCAGCTCGGACCAGAAGGTAGCCACGAGCATGGGGCCTGTGGGCTTTCCCCTGGGATTGGTGGTCCTCCATAGGAATCTGAAAGAAAGAAAATCACAATGAACCGATTCATCGGCACATCTGTTTCTCTTCACTGTCGGCATGGAGGAGCCAAAAGTGCAGACTTGTAATTGCCTGCCTTTTGTACACACTGGGCTTAAAACAATCCAGTCTTCAGGAGACCTACTTTCTATTAGAAAAGGCTGGGAAGTACTGTAAGCAAGTGGCCGGGGTGCTCTGGTGCACTAACTTCCAGCAGGAGTCAATCTCCTCCAGCTGTAAAAACTCTGCTGCCAAACATTTCAAAAGCATTTAAATGTATCTAACTGCGATACAGTGTTACCCAGAGCTTCAGCCTGTTTGGCGGTGAGGACTCCTGTGCTTGAAAGAGAACAGTTGCCCTCGGAGGAGGGGAGCTGGAAGGAGAAGCACTGTGTTAATGGAGGGGCAGGCAGAGGCATGTTTTCATTCAGCAGCACCAAGCAATACAGCACTGGTGAAGAAAAAAAAATAGCAAATATATTAATGATTACTTTTCAAAGGTTTTTACAAAGGAAGATACGGACAACATGCCCCACTTGTCGACCTGTTCCTATCCAGTTTTAAATAACTTTAGCATAACAGAGGCAGAAGTGAAAAGGGACTAGGAGCTCTTAAAATTAACAAATCCCCTGGGCTGGATAAGATCCTCCCAATAGTACTCAAAGAAATGAGAGAAGTTATTTACAAACCACTAACCAAGATCTTGCAACAGTCTCTTGACACAGGGGTACAGACAGACTGGAAAATTGCAAACGTAATACCAATCCACAAAAAGGGAGACAAAACCGAACCAGGTAACTACAGACCAATAAGCCTGACTTCTATTATATGTAAACTTATGGAAACTATAATAAGATCCAAAATGGAAAATTACCTATATGGTAACAGTATCCTGGGAGACAGTCAGCATGGTTTTAGGAAAGGGAGATCGTGTCTAACTAACCTGCTTGATTTTTTTGAGGATGCAACATCGACAATGCATAATTGCAAAGCATACGACATGGTTTATTTAGATTTCCAGAAAGCTTTTGACAAAGTCCTGCATGAAAGATTAATTCTCAAACTGATTGCAGTAGGGATTCAAGGAAATGCATGCACATGGATTAGGGCGTGGTTAACATGTAGAAAACAGAAAGTACGGATTAGAGGAGAAACCTCAAAATGGAGCGAGGTAACCAGTGGTGTACCACAGGGATCAGTATTAGGTCCTCTGCTATTCCTAATCTACATTAATGATTTAGATTCTTGTATAGTAAGCAAACTTGTTAAATTTGCAGACAACACAAAAATAGGAGGAGTGGCAAACACTGTTGCAGCAGCAAAGGTCATTCAAAATGATCTAGACAGCATTCAGAACTGGGCAGACACAAGGCAAGTGACATTTAATAGAGAAAAGTGTGAGGTACTGCACGCAGGCAATACAAATGTACATTATAAATATCATATGGGAGATACCGAAATTGAAGAAGGAATCTAAGAAAAAGACCTAGGAGTTTATGTTGACTCATCTAGACAATTTGGGGAAGGTATAAAAAAGGCCAACAAGATGCTCGGATATATTGTGAAAAGTGTTGAATTTAAATCAAGGGAAGTAATGTTAAAAACTTTACAATGTATTAGTAAGACCTCATCTAGAATATTGTGTTCAGTTCTGGTCACCTCGTTACAAAAAGGATATTGCTGCTCTAGAAAGAGTGCAAAGAAGAGCGACCAGAATTATCCCGGGTTTAAAAGGCATGTCGTATGCAGACAGGCTAAAAGAATTGAATCTATTCAGTCTTGAACAAAGAAGACTATGCGGTGATCTGATTCAAAATTCTAAAAGGTATTGACAATGTCGACCCAGGGGACTTTTTCGACCTGAAAAAAGAAACAAGGACCAGGGGTCACAAATGGAGATTAGATAAAGGGGCATTCAGAACAGAAAATAGGAGGCACTTTTTTACACAGAGAATTGTGATGGTCTGGAACCAACTCCCCAGTAATATTGTTGAAGCTGACACCCTGGGATCCTTCAAGAAGCTGCTTGATGAGATTCTGGGATCAATACGCTACTAACAACCAAACAAGCAAGATGGGCCGAATGGCCTCCTCTCGTTTGTAACCTTTCTTATGTTCTAAGACTGGGGGTGCACCACAAGGGACCAGCCTATCTAAGAAAAGGAACAGCCAACACTCCTGCTGGATGACACTGAAGACCATTGCTAAAGTTCCGTTTTTAAACAGGGAGGAACGACGAATAAACCTTCAAAGCCTCCCTATGAAACAGTTTCTGAAAGCATACACAGATTTCAAAACCCTGATTTCTCCTCTTGATCCTGTCTCCAGGGACTCTCAAGAGTGTTAGTCATAGCACTGTTTACCTAGGAAGTGATCGAGTACAGCACAGGCTACAGAGTTCAGCCAAGAAAGAAAGTTGACTGGAGATTCTAAAAACAATGGGATCGGTGGTTTTGCAATAACCCAGATTATTTTGTTTATAATGTCTGGTCTCAGTGAGTAAAGAAAGTATGCCAGACTTTATATTAGATTTGTATACATCCCAACACCTTTACTGGACCTACAGGCAGGAGAGGCAAGTCTGTTTGCCGTGGTCAGCATCTCACAACTCTTTTAGGGTGATTTGATCTGAAGTACAGAACTGTTTTTCTTGAAAATTTACACAAAAAAAAGAAGCCACACCACTCAAAAACGATGCTCCAGCTGAAACCGGCAATTTGAAGCGCTAAGCCTTGAGAAACCACACAACACACAAGAAGCAGAAGTGGTACTGCATTAATAGAAACTGTAAATCCCCATAAGAAGTCTGAAGTCTGAATAAAAGCAGGGTCAGTCTGTACAATGAATTCACTTTGCGTTACCTGTCTTTGAAGAAGAACGTTTCTCCCCTGATCTGGGCCACGCCATCGTAGACAATGTCCTCCTGACACAAATCCATGGGGGTGACCGGGCCCTGGGTCGGTGGCAAGGGTTTATCTGTTGGTGCTCCTGTAGCAGACAAACAGCTCATCAGATACATCTTGTTTTGCCAAGCATGACTGGAAATCACAGATTGGAGGAGGCTTGTCTAGAAACATAGAACTCTGTTGCACAGAGCACTGTTTTACCGTAGAGCTCCTGAATTCCTTTGATGTCATCGTTGGAGAGGCGGAAGTTCTTGGTGTACGTGTACATGGGAGCCATCAAGGCTCCCGGATCATGAGAATGCTCCAGACCCAAGGCATGGCCAAACTCGTGGGCAGCAACCAGGAAGAGACTGTAACCTAGGAAACGAGGTGTAGGAAAACACAGAATACAATTCAAATCTCACTCAATGAAAACAACCTCCTGTTCTTTCAAAAGCAAGTTAAGGATAACAGATCTCACACCAGGACTTCTAAACGGAAGAGCAGACGACTTTTTTTTTTTAATTGACTATAGAAAGAGATTTACTTTTCTTTCTGCATATAATTCGGACAACAAAAGAAAGGCATTAGTTTGTGCGCTGGCAGGCAGCCCACGTTGACTGTACCCTGATCAGGGCAGAAGCCCCACTTGCGGTCATCATCGTAGCTGCTCGTGGTCGCACACCACATTTTGCCGTCGCTGCGTCCCTCAGACGTGCAGGAGTCATAGGTCTTTCCTAGGAAGGTGAAGGGGTAGACGCAGGGAGAGCCGTCAGCATTCCCACCAACCGTGGACATGGCTGCAAAGAGAGCAAAGGTGTACCACACATTGCAATTAGAATTAGTGGTGGCAGCTACTGGAAATCATTTGTCTTGCAACATATGGAGGCTCCATGACTGGGCTGGACACGAACTCAAAACACTAGAAACAGCAGCTCCGCTGGGACCCTCCAGTGAGGATCGTTAATGATAATCGGTACGATTAGAACAAACACCTCTGCTGGAAATGTCCGCCGCCTTTCTTTGTCTCTTTCGAACGCAAGTTGTTTATAAGGGTAAGGGACAAAAAACTCACAAACTTCCAGCTGCAGGGTGGAGGAGCCGTTACACGAGTGTCCCATAGTAAATGCATAGCAAAGTGTAATAAAGCACAGCGAAAGCAGGGTAAAGTATCAGTAAGCACTGTAAAGAATAGCAGTGTATGGTAAAGCATATTGATACATATAAACTATGTTAAATGTTTAGTATAACTATGGGAGAAGCGTGGCAAAGCTGCAAAAATACAGTGCAAAAATACTGTGGTTATCTTTTATAAGGGAGACTCTTTTCTGTCCTTGTTCTTTAATAATAAAGGACAACTGTGTTCATTCTTAAAAACTGAACTGCCTACACCCTGCAATCCAGGCAGTGACCTTTTCATCTAACATGTCTTGTCTCAAGTATTTTAAAAAATCGAAACTAGTTCAACAGCTGCCATAACATATGAAAGTCCTCTACTTTTGGCAATTTGGCATGGTGTCGGTCCAGCCGCCATCCAGTGTAAATAGGCCTGTTCAAGCAATGCACCAGAAGCCTTGTAACTGACTCACCCGGAACACTTTTCCTGGCTGCATTTTAATTAGCCACATAAAATGTACACTCATCACTTTTCAGAGACCAGATTGCATACAAGCATGAAGCAAGCCTGCATTCTCAGTCAACTCGAAACAGATGAACGATCTGGCTTGACTGCTTCCTGTTACACTCCACTGTGGAGACAGACTTTGCACAATGGAAACACTCCTAGCCAGCGCACCATAAAGTTTAACAGACAGCTATCTTAAAAACATTACAGGCAGAAGTGAGGCTTTCTGCTTCAAAGACTTTTATATATCGAAAGACAAGGCACTAACTACCAAGACTCTGCCGGTTATATGGTTGTATATACGTGGTCACTTTGCACTGCTGCTGTGAAAAAGAACTGCATCTGGAAAAAACGCACAGAAGCGGATAAGATCAGTAATCAAACATTTTGCCTTCAGTGTTGTATGACTTGCTAAGGGTGTGTGTTTAGTATTGAGCTGGACCCTTAAAAATAGTTTACTGCAGTATATTATGGGACTTGCATAGTTTAGTAAAGCATAGTAAAGGGTAATAAAACATAGCTAAGGGCAGAAGTATGGTGAAGCCTTGTGAAACAATGTGAAGCACGCCTAACACATGGTATATGTTGCACATGACAAACTGAAACCATGGTAAGAGGGAGGAACTCCTCAAGATGTAAATGAGTCAATGCAAATAAACTTGGTTGTGTTCGTCTTTAGCATGAATCTTGTTGCCGCAGTGTCTTTATCACCACCCACTACACAGCTACACTGCAGGCGTGACTTCTGCTATAGTCTACCGGCACAGCAGCACACATGCAAAGTCACCTGTCTCTGGACAGAAGCCGTAGGTCTTGTCCTTGTCGTAGTCTTCCGTGGTGCCGCACCAGCGGTAGCCATCAGTCCTCCCCTCCGTGGTGCAGCTCTGGTATTTGGTGCCTTGGAAGTTGAAGGGGAACTTGCAGGGGGCGCCATCGGCATTGCCTCCCAGAGTGAACAGCACTGAGGAACGAAGCAAACACACAGTTAGGCAAGTGTATAAAACACTGTTTCATGTAAGCTGCACTGCTAACGACAGCCTTGGTACCAGCGATGCCTCTGTAGCAACATATTATCTGAGAAGAAGGATTGTGAAAACTGCTTTATAGAATCACTGGTTAATAGAATCAACTGTGTATTGTAATTCAAAGTTGCATTCTCATTGCCTTTCAATGGTTTCATTATATCAACTGCTGATTGTGATCAGAGTGAAGGTGTACTAACACGATCATATTAAGATTTTTTTTACTGTAAAACATAGTAGCTTTTATCACTGAGATGGAGTGTTGCTTTACAGCTGTGCAGGTCTTGATACTTCACTAATCCAATCCACAGTGGATCTCACCAACAGAATTCGTTCTGTCGCATTAAAGCACATTTCCATGAAATATGTTTCCCAAATGACAGTAACATGATTATCTTTCATCTTGTAATGTTCCCACTGCAAAGCCGCTGTGTTTACTCAGGCCAAACAAGCTTCGTATTTCATCTAATTGAATTAGGAGCAAAATGGCAAAATGACAGCTTTAGCTTTACAGCTAAAATAAATGGGTTTTCCATTTCTAGGGCAAGCTCTGCTATTTTCTTTTTTCCTAATCTCATCAGGAAATGCCTGTGGTGGTGCACTGAAAATCAAGATGTTTTGACACACACAAAAAAAATCTAAAAAAACCTTGATCACGATACAGAAAACAAACAAAACCTTACATCTAACAAACTGTAGTTTAATGAAACTTTGCAGCTGGCAAGTCTACGATGTCGTGCTGCTCAAATGACTCCTAGATAATCACTCGCACACACACAGCTGCATGCTTACTAACTTCCTTTGCAGCTATTTTGTTGGCTGGTAATACTTTAAATATAATTAAAGGTATAGCTTTATAAAGATTGTGTAAGTAAAGATGGGGGGTTGCAGATATAACCTACGATCCGTTTTTGCTGTAATGCTCTAATTTGATCATTGTAATTATAATATTAAATATTAAAAAGCAGATTCCGCTTTTGGCATCTTATCAATGTTATAAATACTCTATCCTAGTAATGGGACTCTGATAAGCCTGATTGTACTTTGAAATGACATGGATTGCAGCTGAAATGCCACCCCCCTTCCAGCGCCCTTTCACACTCCCCTTGTTGGTTTATCTGGTCAGGTATCAATGCACAAATCCACTCCAAGTCTCATTGGAAATGTTTTCGGCAGGTAGCACAGTGGGGAATGGGCAGGGGGAATGGTGCAATGCACATTGAGTTAGCGGTCTAAACAGAAACCAGAAACAGATTCACAGCTTCAGGCTTAAGCTAAGGCAAACAATAACACCTTCATTTATAGGGCGATTAATTTTAGCCACAATATTTTCTGAACAGTCGGCAAGGTATTATATGTATTTATCTCTCAGAGGTGTAACCATTAATCATGATGATGACATCAGTCATATCGCTGTCAGTTTTAGTTCCTGATTTTTTTTTTTACTACGGTTCAGGATTTAAAGTCCAGTAACATTTGCAGGCATTTCATCAGGCTTGCTTGATGTCACCTGAAAGTTTACTCCTGCATGTAAATCAACAGATGGGATTCATCCACCTCATTCTGTGTCTTGCCTGACAAAGCAAAACAGTGTTGAAGAGAAGTGATGTGATCAGACAGCAGTTGCTGATAGAGCAACATTACTTCCAGACGGATTATGAGCGAGACCGAATTTCCAGACAGATGCTCAAACACAGGGCTTAGGTTGCTTGGGTTGAGGAAATTTGATTTCTTCTTGTCTTCAGGCAGAATCACATAACAAATATATATGTTGTGTGTAGGGTGTCTGTTACTATAAAAGATGTTTTACACAGTTTGTGCAGCCTGAACCATTCAGTTAAATGTCTGTTCTGCACCAGATGACACCCTTATTAACTTATCTTACAAGATACTGCGTAAAACATAAACTCTATTACTGGGTACAAGCCCCATGTGCAATAATATCTGATACAAAGCTGCCCTCAAGTAAACACAAAAGTTATTTTGACTGGAAACATCTATTTGAGTGTGTGTGTGTGTGTGTTTGTGTGTGTGCGTCTTCTAAATAAACGTTTCAAAACCATCATCCTGGAGACAAAAACAACTTAAGCACTTATAATTTTCAGCCTACAACCACAAACCGGAGCATTGTAAAGCACATTCCTCTGCTTGCTCATCACTAAGGTGCCACTTTTCCTATTACCCTAAAAACAAAAAAAACAAAAAACCTATTCAATTACTGTGGTTGCTCTCCAAAAATGTTAACAGTTGAATTTCCGATACGGAATTGTAAAGTGCACGCAGTATACATTATTTACAAAAGCACTTGGGAGTATATCTACTTCAAGACCCTCGTATCAGGGCTTCTATTGAGTTCCCCAGCATTTTAAATGTTTCGCATCACTTACGTTCATGGGGGCAAAATCCGTACTTGGCATCGTCGTCGAAGTTGTAGGTTGTGGAGCACCACAGGAAGCCGTCGTCGCGCCCCTCGGCTGTGCAGGTATTGTACTCCTTCCCCATGAAGAGGAACGGGAACTTACAGAATTCACCATCCGCGCTTCCAAACTTCACTTTCACCACTGCAACCACACGAGAAATGATCATTTTCATCTCCTTTAGGTGAGAACTCTTTTTCCATTTATTCCAACCCCTCCCCCACCGCAGCTGCTTAACTTAAAAAAAAAAAAAGTTAGTATACCATGGAAAAAATCTGTAGAAAAACTTGACCCCCAGCCAGCGCCCAGCGCCCAGCGCTGTTGCAAATCCTGGGTACCTTGTCCTTCGCCGAGGGTCCAGTGCTCATCATCGTCAAAGTGCGAGTCTCCACCCACGCCTGGGCCAGGGGCGAAGGCATGAGCCAGCAGACCATCCTTCCCATCGAAGGGGTAGCCATCCCCGTGCTCTTCACAAGAGCAAGAAAGAGGAAGACACTTTAACACTGTTAGACTACGCACTGCATGAAGCACTATACTACTGTCCTTAACATTAAGAGTACCTGCTGTAACTAAGCCTGGACTGTGGCGGCTGTCTTTAGGAGTGCAGCAGTGGTACAGCAGTAGAAATGACTCTGGTATTTAGGTTATGAACCCTTGTAAAGGTTACCACTGTATTTTATGCAGTTTTCGCACTCTGTGAAGCTGGACTGCAAGTAGAGGTGGTAAGATATTTATCTGACGTCAAGGTGAACTGTGTGGTGTGGTCATTCTGAATCTGTGGAACACTCCTCACCGCGCCCTTGTGAACAATCAGGCTTTCACTGTCTGCAACATGGAGACTCAGATTCAGTGTACAGTGGATAACTACCCCAGCGTCCGAAGTTGATCATGATATCAGCTTCCCCGTCCATGATCCTTGTGAATTTCAGCGGCGTCACGTTACTCCACACTTGAAAGGCACGAGCAAAGGCATCATCCACTACCTCTTCATCCAGGTCGGGCGTGTGTCCCAGAATCCTACAGGAGACGACACAAGACAATCATTCTAAAACTCTCCTCTCAGCAACTGCAAGAAGAGAAGCTCTGAGATACAATCTGCCTCAAAGGAAAACCAAGCTGGATTTCGAACCCAGGCTTTCAGAACCAGGGCTTTGCTTTTACTTGAACTGCAGCCATGCAGGGGTAAAGTCCTTTGTGAATATGAAAAGCGATGAGCAATTCTAGAAAGTATACCATCTCCATCACCGTCACCATCTCCATCTCAGTGTAAAATGAGATACAGGTACAAGTATTCTGACTGCATATTAAATTAACCTTTGAAAGGTCAAACTGGGCAGAAGAACCCAGGGGCATTCTTCACAGTTGAATACTGGGCAGAAGAACCCAGGGGCATTCTTCACAGTTGAATACTGGCCAGAAGAATCCAGGGGCATTCTTCGCAGTTGAATACTGGGCAGAAGAACCCAGGGGCATTCTTCGCAGTTGAATTTTCCTTCTTGCATCACAAAGCAGGTCTGAAAAGGTTAAACAACAGACTTCCCATTCGTACACGCCTACCTGTAGGTAATGCCCGTCTTTTCCCACTTGGGCTTCCTGGCAAAGAAGTTATAATTAGCTACGTCTGGAACTCCACAGCGAGGCTTCTTCATCACCTCCACCGTCTTCTGATCAATCTCCCCCGTCTCTGGCAGTGAGAAGAACTTCTGCATGGTCTTCAGGGTGTCCTTGAGCACCATGAGGTTGCATCGGTCTTGTGGGCAGCCATAGAACTTGTTCAAATAGTGCTTAAAAGAGACGGAGAGGGGGATTAGCAGACTGAAGAGGCTATTCACAGTGAGACACAGGGAATGCAGGGTATGAGGAAAGCAAAGAGCTTCAAGAGTGAGCTAAACAAACAAACAAATAAACAAACAACAAACCTCCCTTTACAACAGCGCATACTGGCCACTATGTAGAAAAGCAGGTAGTGGGAGCCAGGTCTAAAACAGCTAAAACCACACATTTACAGTTACAGTTAATTTTCATTGTTGTTACAAAGTCATATTAATAATCACATATTGAAGACTTTATTATTTCACTGATATCATGACCTTCAAGATTACTTCCGTTACCAAGTCATTTTATTGCGATTAATAGTTTTTGTTTAACGGTTATTGCTTAACTGTAGCACAACCCAGAAGTGTGACGTCAGTAGAACTCAAAAGTAATGCAGGCGAGCGGCAGTCCAATTACAGACCGCATATAGATGTGCAAGTATCACAAACTGTTTAACAAGCTGATGGTACATTGCTAATTAAATAAACACGCGACGTTGAATTGTTACTTAAAATCCAATTTTAGATTAAGGACCTTTTAAACAAGAACCAATACATCATTATCATAAAAAAAAAATACAAAAACAATGTAAATATGAAACTTTTAATGCTTAGTCTATCAAAACATTTTATTTTTTTATTTAAGTACACAGATAATAATAATACTAGTTTTTATTTTTCCCTGACCCCGAACCTACACAAAAACACACCTCGTTTCTAAACAACCAGTGTTACAGTAAAGAGCCAGGAAAACTAAAGTTTAAGAAAACTTACCAGTGCAATCTCTTTGTCTGTTTTTGGTTTTTCATCTCCGGGGAACTTTATGATTGGTGAGGGTGCAGCTGAAATTTGCTGCAAAACACAAAACTGGACGAGAAACACATTTAAAAGGCGTTTGGGCTGAAAAGCGCTCCTCATTTTGTCGAGATTATGTTTTGCCCTTGCTCACTGTAGACGTTTTTCACTGAAGCCCTCTTTTCAATCCAGTCTCTCAGCCACTACAGTATGTTCCTATCTGCACATCCTGCCTCTATGATTTCCAGAGTCTTTTCCTCTTGCATTAGCAGTTCTTTTGTGTGTTGTTTTAAGTGCATATTACTGCGCAGTCTCCAGTTCCAAGAAGATCTGGGGAACGAGGGAAGCGGCTGGCAGAGATGCAGGAATGCCAATACTTTCTTTAAAAAGTGACTATTTGAAAAAGCAAGCACGTCTCGGGACGTGCTTTAACGGCAGGGCGTTATTACTAACCACGTCTGTGGATGAGGTAACAAAACCTACAACACATTTCACTTATCAAACACTCAATGACGCCTTAGAAGATGGTGTTGTTGTTTTTATTACGATTAAATCCAGATTAAATAATAAAACAACGATTAGATTAGGTGATTACCTTTCGCAGGCGCCGTTTTACACAATTTACACTTTTCCGTCATTGTCTTTTAATGAAGAAAACCTGCAAATTGCAAGTCCCATATCTTCAACGCAGACCTGTTGTATTAACGACTGTTGTTTCTCTCTCCCCCCCATTCACCACTTCCCACTAACCTCTCCCCACTCCCCACGATCCCCCACTCGGCAGTGAATTTCATCTCTGGTTGCTCGGTGCATTGTCATGGTAAAGGCTGGTTGCTCGGTGCATTGTCATGGTATAGGCTGGTCGCTTGGTGCATTGTCATGGTAAAGCTGGTTGCTCGGTGCATTGTCATGGTAAAGGCTGCTCGCTGTGTGCATTGTCATGGTAAAGGCTGGTTGCTCGGTGCATTGTCATGGTAAAGGCTGGTCACTCTGTGCATTGTCATGGTAAAGGCTGGTCACTCTGTGCATTGTCATGGTAAAGGCTGGTCGCTTGGTGCATTGTCATGGTAAAGGCTGGTTGCTCGGTGCATTGTCATGGTAAAGGCTGCTCGCTCGGTACATTGTCATGGTAAAGACTGGTTGCTCGGTGCATTGTCATGGTAAAGGCTGGTTGTTGGTGCATTGTCATGGTAAAGGCTGGTTGCTCGGTGCATTGTCCTGGTAAAGGCTGGTCAGTCGGTGCATTGTCATGGTAAAGGCTGGTCACTCTGTGCATTGTCATGGTAAAGGCTGGTCACTCTGTGCATTGTCATGGTAAAGGCTGGTCACTCTGTGCATTGTCATGGTAAAGGCTGGTCGCTTGGTGCATTGTCATGGTAAAGGCTGGTTGCTCGGTGCATTGTCCTGGTAAAGGCTGGTCAGTCGGTGCATTGTCATGGTAAAGGCTGGTCACTCTGTGCATTGTCATGGTAAAGGCTGGTCACTCTGTGCATTGTCATGGTAAAGGCTGGTCACTCTGTGCATTGTCATGGTAAAGGCTGGTCACTCTGTGCATTGTCATGGTAAAGGCTGGTCGCTTGGTGCATTGTCATGGTAAAGGCTGGTTGCTCGGTGCATTGTCCTGGTAAAGGCTGGTCAGTCGGTGCATTGTCATGGTAAAGGCTGGTCACTCTGTGCATTGTCATGGTAAAGGCTGGTCACTCTGTGCATTGTCATGGTAAAGGCTGGTTGTTCGGTGCATTGTCATGGTATAGGCTGGTCGCTTGGTGCATTGTCATGGTAAAGGCTGGTTGCTCGGTGCATTGTCATGGTAAAGGCTGCTTGCTCGGTACATTGTCATGGTAAAGACTGGTTGCTCGGTGCATTGTCATGGTAAAGGCTGGTTGTTCGGTGCATTGTCATGGTAAAGGCTGGTTGCTCGGTGCATTGTCCTGGTAAAGGCTGGTCAGTCGGTGCATTGTCATGGTAAAGGCTGGTCACTCTGTGCATTGTCATGGTAAAGGCTGGTCACTCTGTGCATTGTCATGGTAAAGGCTGGTCACTCTGTGCATTGTCATGATAAAGGCTGGTCGCTTGGTGCATTGTCATGGTAAAGGCTGGTTGCTCGGTGCATTGTCCTGGTAAAGGCTGGTCAGTCGGTGCATTGTCATGGTAAAGGCTGGTCACTCTGTGCATTGTCATGGTAAAGGCTGGTCACTCTGTGCATTGTCATGGTAAAGGCTGGTCACTCTGTGCATTGTCATGGTAAAGGCTGGTCGCTTGGTGCATTGTCATGGTAAAGGCTGGTTGCTCGGTGCATTGTCCTGGTAAAGGCTGGTCAGTCGGTGCATTGTCATGGTAAAGGCTGGTCACTCTGTGCATTGTCATGGTAAAGGCTGGTCACTCTGTGCATTGTCATGGTAAAGGCTGGTCACTCTGTGCATTGTCATGGTAAAGGCTGGTCGCTTGGTGCATTGTCATGGTAAAAGCTGGTTGCTCGGTGCATTGTCATGGTAAAGGCTGGTCGCTCGGTGCATTGCCATGGTAAAGGCTGGTCGCTCAGTGGATGTTCTAGCTGAGATATTATCAAAGTTGGAGTCTCACTGGTAGGTCTATTAGGTTAACAATGCTTTTCAACTCTTTTGTTCTTCCCCTGACTTCTGCACCACTGGCACAAGCCAGCTAATTTGATACGGGTTATGTTTTATGAAATATTCCTTCTGAGTTAGGTAGTTCTTGGATGTGGGCAGCTTGCTGTAAGGCCTTAGGAGAAATGTGATAATCAGTCAAAAGAACATTTCCAAGAACTCTCTCACTTGGATTAAATGCTGAAGGGTAATTAAGAAAGAAGATGCTGTATGGTATGTTGCACACAGGAGAAGTGTGTTGGGTGTGTCTGTGTGTGAGTGTGTGTAAGTATAGCTGTACTTAAGGGACAGCTGTTTGGTCTAAGCCCCTCGATGAGCTTGTTGAAAAATGTGTTGCTATGGAAAGAAAATGAAACTTTCTGTGAAAAATCTGGTACTGATTGACTTTTGGCCTCCTGTTTTCTTTGAGATCTTGTTCCAGTAGTTTGCAGTTTTACTTTGTATTTCTTGAGCCTGTATTGTTTGTATTGAGATGAATGCAGGTCGTGGTCAGATCTTCTCTCGGTTTCTCTTTGCGACAATGCAAACCTGCATTTCTCACTGTCTAATCCCATTCTGCATGTACATTGAGGCCGGGTCTGGGGTTCTGGAATGGAACACAGGGGCAACATTGTTGTTTTTTTAAAGCCTGAAATTTAGACCATTCAATATACGAAATGTGAACATTTTAGCTTTCACAAAGCATGAACTCGGGAGTAATTTAAAGATTGCATTTCCAAAGTCTTTTTTATTTTATTTTGTAATTAATAAAATAATTTGATATGCATTAAACTGTTCAAAACTGTTGCTGGCTTCCTTAACAGCTTAGAACAGATTCATGGATGTTTTTATTTTCTTTTAATTAAAAAAAAAAAAAAACTTTGAAAATGTTTTGTAATTGGGGCCTTAAATCTTCAAATACAATATATATATATATTTTTAGTGACCTGTAAATCTTATTAATATATTATATTAGGCTTAAAAAACTATTTTTTCCCTTATGAAAATCATGTCCGGGGTCTGTAAGGGCACGAGAAGCACTTCTGGTAAAATGATCCTTTCTACTGTAGTTTGCTTTCTCTGCCCTTCTTGTGAATTCCCTCTCTGAAGATCTGAACAGCTGATCTAACAGATGCAGGTCACTGCAGCTCCAGACAGGGTTTGTAAGAGATCAGACTATTAAAGTGTTTAGTCTGAGTTGACTTTATCTTTTTCATTTCGTTTTTTTTTTTTTTACCAACAAAATGTGTTTTAATTTAAAGCCGAACCAGCTGCATGCATGAATCACTTACATTAAGTAATTGCTTTCTGTCTAACCACTGAAGGACAAAATGTGCTAGATTTGCCTAATTTTGCCTGGTTATTTTTGTGCCTGTTTGCCTGCTGATATCAGGTCCAGACTGATGAAAGAGTGATTGAAGTAATGTTGGATATGGTACTGGTTGTATGGCCTGGCTCTTTCAGATGAGCTTGCATTATAAACAGACACAAGAGCGTGCATTACAATTGAGATGATATACTTTAATTCATTAAGTTCAGGCAGTAAGGACCCCATGGTTGTACAGTGAACTCTGCAGATGATTGTGAGTGTGCTGTGGTCATGGGGAGTCAGTCTTGTGGAGCTCCCAGACTCTGAAGGATGAAAGTCTGTAACCACAGTCTTGATTGAGACACTGCTGTTTTGATACTCCAAGTCCTTGGCACATTCTGTTCTCAGTCTCCGTATGTTTTTCCACAGAACCTGTTTGATCTTTTTGTCTTTTCCTGCTTCATTCATATGGCCTTGTTGCATAGTGACTGGTTGCCTGGGGACATTGATTAAGAGGTGAGCATGTTATAATAATACATAGAAATGCTTGATTCGGAACATATCTTATCACATAATAACAGATAAACATGAGACATAACTTCTGTGATAATATACGCTGACTCTTTCATATATTCTAAAACTCTTTCATATATTCTATGTTTAAAATTAGATTTAAAAAAAAAGAAGAATGTAAAAGTCTGTAATCCCAGCAAGGTCTGAAGCTGTGTTGGTATAGAGAGCATTGAGAGCAACACTACATTTCTTAGTGATAGTTCTATAATTCCAGGCACAACATTCATGTAAGAATGAAGACTGGCATCGCTTTAACATCCACCAGTTCGTATGCCTTGTGTTTAAATTAAACCATCCACGTCATTCATTTTAGGGAAAAAATAAACACCAACGTAAAAGATTGGTATGGCTTTATGTGGTGCAGCTCTGCCATCTAGTGGTTATTATTTGATATTGGTATCCAATGAAAATAGGACAAGTTTTATCAAGTAGCACCAACAGGCAAAAGTATGCATGTGTAATAGCTGCTAATGCTACAGGAATGTAAAGACCAACATGTTGTATTCTGGGTTTAACTGAATGATCTGCAGGCATACGAATGCAAAGTTCTGCGGTACAGACGCACGCAGATTGAAATGGTGAATTTAGATTGCTATGTCAATGCTTCCTGTATCTTATTTTGAGGGTTCGTTCAGACCGGAGTGACTTGACTGTTATCTTACAGACCCGTCAGCTGTTATATCACTCTTTATAATATGAAGTGTCAGCATAATATAGCCGGTAAATATATATCTTAGACCAGATTTTAAAAGGAAAGTAGAGACACATTTTTACATAATTCCATACAACGTCGTATGTAAAATACCAGATCTGAAACTTGACATCTTTTGTGTTTGGGAGCGTTGTGGACAGTGTGATATATTACGGGCTGATTTAGATACATATCCACAGGGTGCTGTAGAAAGCGTGGAACCAATCATTTAGAAACATGACGTTAATTGTATTGTCTACATGATGCATATCGTATCAAACCGATAAAAACGTAGTTCTAAATTATTGAACACAAATCCATTATCTTCGGCATGTTTTATTTACGAGCGCATTAGGAAGAAAAAAAAAACCACAGTAATTATTGTTACAATACCCGCAGGTGTGTTAGTCAGTCTTAATTCTCAAAAGAATAGCTGAAATCAAGTTACACAATAGCAGATTTGAAGGGAAGCAGCATTACATTTACATGTAACGGTACGGCTGTAGCGGATGTATTTTTATTCATCTGCTTGGTGTTGTAAACACAGACAGAATCTCAATTTCCATTCTGCATTCCAAATATAAAGCCTCTGGTGACGCCTCCTCATTCTTTCGACAATAGGTGAAGAGCTGTGTTTAAAAATGAATCACATTCTTAACAACTGAAAAGATTAGCTGGATAAATGCAATTTGAAACTCGGATCAGCAGAACGTCTCTTAGGGAGGGGGGAAAAAAACAACTTTGTTTATGGTCAGTAAAAAAAACAAAAAAACAGCATGTAATTGATTTGTCTTTGTTTTCATAAAGCAAGCAACACATTCACAATTTGAACACCTTGCGCCACATTGTGGATAAACTGAGGAAAGTATGCAAGGAAAGTATGCACTAGCGTCATTGCGTGTGAGAAAACAGTCGTCCCAGCTTTTAAACAGTTTTCAGACACAGACTATCATGATTGTGCCAATGTTTGTATAAGACATATAGTTGCTGTTTCTTTTGTTACATTTTTCAAGCAAACTCATGATATGGTGGCATCTTTTTTTTATAACATTGAATGTATTCAGTTTGTCCACATCTATGAATTAAAAAAAAACTCCCAAATACAATTCTAAAATGAAAAAGAAACTACCGCAGGTTTCGTTAACTTTATTGCGCTAATGTAAATTTGGAGTAATTTGCTTTGAGAATATAGCCCAAATTGATACCAAAAATAAGCAGGTTATTTGCACTACCAGTGTGCAGTATATGCACAGTGAAATGTGTTCAAAATATGTTGTATACTATTATGTTAATTTCCTAAACATTTGGGAGAGTACCTATTAATGAGCTATTCCCCTCTGAAATGTGTTGAATCATGCTGGCTGTGTGCAAGCTGGTGCTAAATAGCTTTTTATTCTAAAAGGTTTACTGAATCGTGTAAGTACACCACTGCAGGCTTACTGGTCTGTGCTTGTGACCTTAATGCTGTGAAAAAGTTTTACAGAACATTCCATTCTCCATGAGTTAACGTAGGAGGCTGTGTGGTCCAGTGGTTAAAGAAAAGGGCTTGTAACCAGGAGGTCCCTGGTTCAAATCCCAGCTCAGCCACTGACTCACTGTGTGACTCTGAGCAAGTCACTTAACCTCCTTGTGCTCCGTCTTTCGGGTGAGACGTAGTTGTAAGTGACTCTGCAGCTGATGCATAGTTCACACACCCTAGTCTCTGTAAGTCGCCTTGGATAAAGGCGTCTGCTAAATAAACAAATAATAATAAAAAATAATAATAAATGAAGGGGTCGTTTCAGATATTTCATATGGGTTCTGTGTTAAGATGGCCAAATACCCACATAGAACTATGGTAATGTTTTGGGAATAAAAAAAGAACTCTGTTAGAACATGAATATAATTTCAGATCTATCCTTTTAAATTCTTATACACGTTTACCACAGTAAATGTGCATGATAATTATGCAGTTTTCTCATACTTTCACTGTGCTTTATTACACTTGCTATGATTTCACTGTGGTCAACTTTTGCCTGCAGTTTATTTGTCCAGATAAAAAGTTAATGTAGAGCCCTCTTGTGGTCACTCCTGGTATTCATGTTTTGAAACATGGTTAAGCAGGACAAATTCATAGTGTCACTGTGGGAAAAGCATGACCATCTTTAAAATGACCATGCAAATTTAGTAAATTTTAAAAATGTATCTATTTTTTTTCCTTTTGGAAAGCACTGGAGAAAATGTTTTCAAATAGTTGGGCACTTTACTCAAGCCAACCAGAAGGGATTACTTAAAAAGTGAAGTTCCCTAAGCAGCTGTGGCCAGCCGGCTCACCGGTATACGACACCTGCAGGTATGCTCTGTTAATCTGCTTTAGAGCAGAACACAATCTGGGCTAAATATGGTTTGATTTGATTTGTTTCTATAGGAAGAAAAGCTGTACATAAAACAGCATGCTCCAGCAGCTGGGCCCACAATGAGGCGGCCGCTGGCTTTTCTCTGCAGTAGACTTGGGTGCTGTGCTTCCTTTAACCCCAAGCATGCCATTCATGTGCATTGTTTCACAAGGATAGGGTGAAGATTAGGGCTGGGCTTCTCTTCTGTGTTGAGATGCTGTTTAGAAGAAAAATCGTTGTTCTGTATATTCAGCTCAAGGTTAGGGTGTCACACCTTGCACCACTGGAAAGTGTCACCTACATTATTAATAAAACACTGTTAAATACATTCTGTAAAAATGCAGGTCTTTTTTTATGTTCTGGTTTACAAAGTGCAAGCTCTTGTGCTTACGCTGTTGCAATGTCCTGTCATTTTACAGAATTTGTTACAGTGTTTTATTAATAATTTAGGTGACACTTTATGTTACCTGTCTCTTAATCACCTTGTAGAAACACTGTAATAAACACAGGTGCTTGTGTTGTTACAATGCAACTACATGCTGAATTACAAAATGATACTGTCAAACGTGTGGTTGTGTATTTACAAAGTAATGTAATTAGTGTAAATGAAGATACTTTCATTGAAGGCACTGGATGAACATTGGTCTACCTAAACTAGAAACAAATTAATAGGAGACTACTGTATGAAAAACGAAAACATCTCTATTTATACAGCCAGAAATCCACTGTAGAGACTCACAATCACAGTTAGATGTTTAAGTTTGATTACAAATCATATTTTTTTATTATCTCAGCGCGTTATATGGATCCACCACAGTCTAGATCAGAGGTCTCCAAACCTGGTCCTGGAGAGCCCCTATCCAGCAGGTTTTATAGGTGTCTTTACATCATCAGTGGCTAAAGATCTGGAACACCTGTTAATCTTGACTAATTAAGCCAGTAACTGGTTCAGTTAAGTAACTGAGAGATTGGTTGAAACGAAAACCAGCAGCCACAGTAGCTCTCCAAGACCAGGGTTGGAGACCCCTGCTCTAGATCAATTGAATGTGTGTTTACATCCAAAAAGAAGTTAAAGAGGCATCAGTTTTTGTAACCTTGGTACACGAATGGCCTAGTTAAAACTGGCCTCAGTATCAGTGTGTTGCAGTGAGTTTGGAGCAGTGCTGGGTCACTGACTGCCTCTCTGTCCTGGGTCTCTGTGCTGGGTTGCTGACTGCCTTGCTGTGCTGGGTCGCTGACTGCATTGCTGTGCTGGGTCGCTGACTGCCTCTCTGTGCTGGGTCGCTGACTGCCTCTCTGTGCTGGGTCGCTGACTGCCTTGCTGTGCTGGGTCGCTGACTGCCTCACAGTGCTGGGTCTCTGTGCTGGGTCGCTGACTGCCTTGCTGTGCTGGGTCGCTGACTGCCTCTCTGTGCTGGGTCGCTGACTGCCTTGCTGTGCTGGGTCGCTGACTGCCTCACAGTGCTGGGTCTCTGTGCTGGGTCGCTGACTGCCTTGCTGTGCTGGGTCGCTGACTGCCTCTCTGTGCTGGGTCACTGACTGTCTCGCTGTGCTGGGTCGCTGTGCTGGGTCGCTGACTGCCTCGCTGTGCTGGGTCGCTGACTGTCTCGCTGTGCTGAGTCACTGACTGTCTCGCTGTGCTGGGTCGCTGACTGTCTCGCTGTGCTGGGTCGCTGACTGCCTCTCTGTGCTGGGTCACTGACTGTCTCGCTGTGCTGGGTCACTGCCTGTCTCACTGTGCTGGGTCTCAGTGCTGGGTCGCTGACTGCCTCTCTGTGCTGAGTCACTGACTGTCTCGCTGTGCTGGGTCTCAGTGCTGGGTCACTGACTGTCTCGCTGTGCTGGGTCGCTGTGCTGGGTCGCTGACTGTCTCGCTGTGCTGGGTTGCTGACTGTCTCACTGTGCTGAGTCACTGACTGTCTCGCTGTGCTGGGTCGCTGTGCTGGGTCGCTGACTGTCTCGCTGTGCTGGGTCGCTGTGCTGGGTCGCTGACTGTCTCGCTGTGCTGGGTCGCTGACTGTCTCACTGTGCTGAGTCACTGACTGTCTCGCTGTGCTGGGTCGCTGTGCTGGGTTGCTGACTGCCTCGCTGTGCTGGGTCGCTGACTGTCTCGCTGTGCTGGGTCGCTGACTGTCTCGCTGTGCTGGGTCACTGACTGTCTCACTGTGCTGGGTCGCTGTGCTGGGTCGCTGACTGTCTCGCTGTGCTGGGTCACTGACTGTCTCGCTGTGCTGGGTCACTGACTGTCTCGCTGTGCTGGGTCTCTGTGCTGGGTTGCTGACTGTCTCGCTGTGCTGGGTTGCTGACTGTCTCACTGTAGCTGTAGTGTGAGGTTGTTGCCCAGTTCCTGCTGCCATCTCTTTCATCGTTTACAGCATTATTTCTGAAAGCAATGTGAATTTCCAGGATATTAAAAAAGACCTTCATGTGAACCAGCGCTCTGCAGCCCTCTCTCTCTCTCTCTCTCTCTCTCTCTCTCTCTCTCTCTCTCTCTCTCTCTCTCTCTCTCTCTCGACTTCATTGTTCTCCGGAATTGCTGCTATAAATTATGCTATCAGCTTACGGGTTTAAAGTATAGAATTCAGGGAAAGTTTAAAAATGAAGTGCATTCTCGCTGGGAAAGTGAAGCAGGTGAGTGGTGACAGGCATGGAGTTACTGAAGAAAGCGCTGGCTGGAATTCCTGTGTGGGAGGTGTGTGCATGTCACCAGTCTGCATGATGTGGGAATGTGAAGCTCCTTAAGTGGCCCCATTCTTGAAGATAAACGGTTAAACATGCTTTTTGAATGTTAGTAAAAATAAATACATAAATAAATAAATAAATAAATAACAATAATAATACAAATATGAAAATAGCAAATTTGAACATTGAACATTTATCAGTTGTGACGTGCTTGGAAAATCAGAAATGAAGACGAACATACGGCCCTGTACTGCCATACACTGTTATTGTTTTATACCTGTCTAATCTTTTTTTATAACATTCTTTATAACACATTTATAGATGCAAGTTTATTTTTAGGTCGAAAACTAATAATGATTACATTCAGGGGAAATCAATTTAAAATAATTGATTTGGGGGTAACCCTGACACTTGTACAGGGTTTTATAATATAAGGTTGAATATTCAAATAAAAAGTACAGAAGCATATAGAGTATAAATATATAAATGTTGGAGGACTGGAGGTCAGTTGGTGCATTGATGTTTGCCATGTAGGAATCTGACTTCATACTCTCTGACACAGAGTAAAATAATGTTCTGCAGTAACCTATACCATCAATATGCGAGGAAAAGAGAAGGCTTTGGCTTAATTTATGTGGTTCTCAGAAGAATTATTATTATTCCTAGGATCTTGGCAGCAACATTTGGCCTAAGAAGAAATTAACTTTGTCTCCTCTCTAAGTACTGCAATACATCAAGCTATAATCTTTACCGTAGACGAATCATATTTCATATTATACAAGAAGAATATATTAATTTTTCATATTTTTTTCCTAATTTTTCCTGTCTGACCATCTGTATGTATTAAGTCTTAGTAAGATTAATCCTGCGGTCACATTGGAAAGAGAGGCAGGTATTTTGTGTTATACGAGTATGGATAAATAATGCAAACCGGTATCGAAATATAATCTGGTGCATTATTTTTCTATCTCCGTAATATATCAGGGACATTTGTTACGAGGAATAAAGCTTGGTCCCTGTGTGATTATGACAACAGCATAGGGATTGCACAGGAGTGGCTTGCTGAGCGTCACTGGCATATGAAATTACTCTCCATGTTCCCAGATCAGAGTGCTAAATCATTTAAGAAGTGGTACCCATCCAAAGTGTATCTGCTGACCCACATCGAGTCACCCTGGTAACAAAGCAGGGGTGATTATTTTTCTGAGAACCTGCTGTACTTTATACATGTTGATCCTTAACCCAGCGAGGCTCTGATCCCTGGTGCTGCGGTCCAGCGAGGCTGTGATCCCTGGTACTGCGATCCAGCAAAGCTCTGATCCCTGGTACTGTGGTCCAGCGAGGCTCTGATCCCTGGTACTGCAGTCCAGCGAGGCTCTGATCCCTGGTACTGCGGACCAGCCAGGCTCTCATCCCTGGTGCTGCGGACCAGCCAGGCTCTGATCCCTGGTACTGCAGTCCAGGACAATGTGCAACATGCCACCCCACCCACTGTGCCTTCGTGACCAACTGACTATGCTTATAGTGACCAGCGTTTACTCTTTTTAGAGACAGAATATTTAGATACATTGCCAGCGTTGCCTGCATCAGTTTTTTTATTATTAAGAAACATCTTGTTTATTATGATGTTGCACATGGGTAAGCATTATAGAATATGCAATGATTACGTACCAGCTCTCAATACACAGTGTTTATTACTGTAGGCCCCTATTCCGTTTGTGTGTTTTACAGTGTTAGCAGCACAGTGATACATGCATACTAACCTGAGATTTCTGTGATATATGATTTTTAACTCAAACTTACACATGATTTTAATGTTTCTTTAGACTTAATGCATTTTCCATTTCCATTAGTTTATTTTATTATTACAACTCTTTCCTTGTGTTTTGCTATGAATAGTCTTTGGCTAGATGTGGAATTGTAACTCATATTCTATGAAAGCAGAAAAGCACTTCTGTATTTTAGAAAGCTTGAACCACAATTCTATGAACAGTAATTCAGTGGTTTGTAAGATGTGTTTGTTTCTCATTTTGTGACAATCATCCTTTAAAAACAAAACAAAATAGGAGTTAATTAAAGACCTTCAGATGAAATTCCCATGCAGAACTCACAGATTCTACACAGAAAGTAAAGAAGATGTCTGAAATGTTGAAGTCTTTTAAAAAGGTTCAGGTTTTATCCAATGAGAATTTAAGATTTCCCCAGTGTACAACTTACATTACCTAACACTGTCATGAAATGAAACTAGCAAAACCTGCAATTAACTTAATTCATGTATAGCAATCGCATTTTTAATGTGGTGTAAAAAAAAATGACATTGTGATTTGTCAAAGTTATTAATTTCATCGTATAATGATACATTTAATGTATGTAGTTCATTTTACATTTCATGTTACCAGGGCGAAGTTCCCGTTGGCTAACTCCATTTCTTGCCTCTTAATAGCGTGGCTTGGTGGCAACAGCAATTTTAACAGCAACAATGAACTCTTTGTCACAATAAGGCATGTTGATTAGATGAGCTCAGTTGGAAAATGAAAATGAATTCTTCAGGCTCTGGAAAGGTGTCATCTTGGATATTGCTGGGTCAGCCTCTGACTGGAAGGGTATGCAAAGTAATTCATCTGCGGCATTATCCCCAATAATGATATATTTCAAGGATTATAAATTGGGATGTTTGCATGGCTGCTGTTTAAATGTTATTTAGAAAGTGATTCAAGTCATTCTGCCCTTTAATCCCCTGCTAGGTTGGTCACCTGTGTGAAATCTTTTATAATAGCAAAAGAGCAATTTGTAACACAGTATAATCACAAAGATAACTATTACAGGGGGACGGGATGTGGGGACGCGCGTTTTCAAATTACATTCTTCTGCACAGGACTTAGCAGGTTATTATTTCAACAACAGCGTGAGTGTGGCATATAGAGCCGTTGCAAAATGATCAGCATCAGTGATTTTGTTTGTTCCCTGTGCTGGGTTTACAAGAAAGGGCTTGTTTGTAATGTCATTCTGCATTTTAGATTGCCTTCAGCTGTATTTATTTATTTATTTCGTAATATCCTTGTAATATCAGTCCGTAGATCCTCGTCAATAAGCATTTGCATAAATGCGAAAGAATCAGCTGTGCTAATCTGGAACAATATAATAGCTGGGATGTACTGGTTTACCATTAGCATTAACCGTATTTTCTAGTTTAACATCACGCAATCAAAAATAAACAGTAAATGGGCAATACAATGTGATAGAATAATGTGGTATTGGTTTGCATTGGCTTGTACTACATGTGATTGCTTGTAATCACCTGCTATAGATGTGAACTTCATAGTGACTATTTGCAAGTCGTCGGTTATGCGGAGTGGATCAAGCCTCTACTTTTGAGAAATCAACTTGTACAAGTGCTGTAGGTGTATAACCAGCCTGAAGATGTGCACGCTCAAACAAAGCCCCTAAACATATCAATTTCGAAGAGATTAACAAAATAAATACAATGTTCTGCAACCCGGGTTTCACAGATATACTGGCCAGACTCCCTTGTGAATAAGGATTAGAAAACAGAAATTGTATTAAATAATATTAATTCTCGCCTGTCTTATTAACAGATGTGTGTAAAGCATAGTGGAGAGTCTTAGTCCATGCTAATAAAACAGTTCCGCCAGAATTACTCCCTGAATTAAAATTACATTTAAGTAGCTTATTTTTACATTGCGTTTAAAGCCTGCTACAGTGTGAGCCTACTTGTTAGTTTTTAATTAAATTTGTTTAGAATTGGATTGAGTTATAACCAACTTAACCTGGAGGGTACTTATCTAAATGCAACTGTGGGTGGATGTATTGAAGCAAGCAATAAAAGAGCCATACAAGATTTATTACACCAGACGCCCTGAAAACAAGGGGAAGGGGCTGAATATGCAAACCAAGAGCTTAAGCACTGTGCTAATATATTGCTGTATATCATTCTGGGTATTTTTAACTGCTGTACGGCATACGCTATAGCTGGGGGCCCTTAGATATTCCAGGATAATTGTACTCAGGGAGTGTGTGTCTGTATGCAAGTATACATGTGTGTGCGTACGTAGGTACTGACCATGTGTGTGTCTGTGTGCACAATACAATTCATTAACGATTAGTACAAAAGTATAGAAGACAGTCAACTGGAAATCTCATTAGGAGAAACACAACAGATAAAATTGTCCTTGGCTTTTTTTTTTAACTTTCTGAGCTAATGCACTGATGGCCTGCTAGGGGCACCCTTTCTCTCTTTGTCTCTCTCCTCTCCAGCACTATTACCAGAATAAACTCCTGTCCACTGCTGTTGCAAAGGCAACAATTATGTTTGAAAGGGTGGAAATGCCCCCACTGGTTTAATACAAATGTGTTCAGTCTTTCTCGCTATGCGATTTGGCTTTGTTAAAAATGGAAGCAGTGTTATCAATTTTTTTTTCTGAAAGAAAAGCAAGTCATACTGCACAGCATGTCTGGGCCGTTTCCTCCGAGTAACTTTAAACATGAGAAGCTTGCCCAAGCTCTTTCTTTCCTTTTTCTCTGTACGCTGATAAAGCAGCCCTTCTCAGTTTCACAGCAGTCTGCCGTTAATTAGGTCAGCTTATTGGTAGCACATGTTGCCTCAGTAAATGGTTTGTTTTCCTTCACGCAAAAAGGTGGCAAGGAAATCAACAGGCCTTCCATCAAATGCTAACTTCTCCCTGGAACTTCCTGCAGTGAGTCTGCACGTGTGCGCTGGCGTCTGCCTGGTGTGAGTGGAAATAATATGCATGAAATCCTCATCTCTGCCAATATCCACCGACGTGGCAGGGAGCCGAGGTCCCGAGGAATGAAATATCCGGGCTCGACCCAATATCTGTCAGGGCTAATTGTGTGAATAAACAGTGTAAGCAAAAAGAAAGAAATGTAACCTGCTTCAATTCAGTTTTATTGATTTCTCTTCAGGGATTATATTTTGGGCTTTTCATTTGTACAAGTGAGAACCCAAAAGCAGCTGCCATGTCGTTGAAACGATATCATTCTCACACGTTCTCTCTTATTGAGGACTTATTGAGGTCTCTTAATGTTTGTTTTTTCGTTAACCTTTGAAAAGACAACACGGCTTACGAACTACACAGCTCACGAAGGTGACTTTTCATGCATCTGTACTGTTGCACTGAATAATAATAATTTATTTTTTTTACTAATTAATTGTATTAAACATTATGTGCAAAATGTAGAAGTGCTAAAAGAAAAATCTAATGACATTTTTTTGTTTAGTATTTCTACATTTTGCTCTATTAAGTGTTGCATTGTTACGGATGATAAAACTGCAAGTACAAAGTGTGGGAATGCATTCATGTAAACAACAAAAATAATAGGGGGCTATTTTCAAAGATTTGTTTTTTAATGAGAAAGTAAGAAACAACTACACCCTGTAACAGTTTTTATTGTTTTTTTCAATTGTTAATTTAATTTATGTAAGGATGAAACAGAGACAGTAGCAGGTCTTTGGAAATTAGTGCAGTCTTTTATGGCAAAGATTTAAAAAAAAATCCAACCTTCTAATGTGGTTGGGAGTTTTCCCTATTTGCAGGAATCACAGATCTCTGCTTTCTGTCACAGTGAGATCACAGCTGACCCCAGTCTACTATGCCATCTGCTTATATACCTGCCCAGGCATCACATGACCCATCTGGGCAGGTCAAAAGTCAAAAAAATAAACACAATAAATAATCAATATGCATAAATAAATATTATTGTGTACAAATAAAACTGTACATTTTTATATTAATGAAAATAAACAAAAGGAAACTGCATTTTAAACAAAAAATATCATAAAACAATCATTCAAAGAAAACTAAAACAAAGTATGCCATCCATCCATAATCTTCTTGTAATCCTTTTGCAATGTTATCTAATGACAAGAAACAACAAGAAAATGGACTTATTTACACGTATTTACAAAAATATATGATACATTTCTCCTTTGTTTGATATAAAAATGGGGAGTGGTCAGGTGACTTTCAAACAGGCACACAAGCACAGATGGAAGTAGGTAAGTTATTTTTCCTTATTTTTCTGTTACATGGTTTACTTATTTTGTAACAATATTGCTGTTTTGTATGCATTTGATTGGAGTGTATACACTTAAACAGATTAAGAATAGGAAATGAATGATATCTCCCAGGACTTATGAAAAATAAAATGATTAACAATGCATGTACATTTTACACCATTACCCCAGTGTACTATTTACATATAGCCACGAGCCAGACTATCAGAGGCAGGTTCCTGTCACAGGTTCTTTAGACACAGAGTTATTCTCTTGAAAAAATGTATTATTGATCTAACTGAAAATAAAGCACATAGAACAGATGTAGTTTATATTGGGATGGTACTCATAACTGTTTGTGGTAAATCTAGATGCATCTATTACACTTTGTTTTTGTGTGACTGAGAATAATATTAGAAATCTCTAGAATACCCATCTCCCTATTTAGGTTGAGCTTGAGTCTAGATTATTATTCAGATTCATGCCTTATCCAAGTACTCGAACATTCTAATAACATTTACTGTTGGGTTCAGAACAGAAGCAAAGATCATTCAGCAGTTTCCTGATAAAGTGTCCACACCTTGTCGTTTTTAGAGAGGCAGTCTGATATTAAAGCCTACCTGGGGGAACCTGTGCTTGCTTGAAATACTTACTTGTTGATATGTGCATTTTTAATAAAGGTAGCTTTAGCGACCAAAAAGCAAATACAATAAAGTTGTACAGAGTCCCCTATAAATGAATGTAGAGACGTGTGTCATATTGCACCACAGTTTGCTTCCCTACACTCCACAGAAAATATCAATGATGGTTGTTTTATGATTTTCATTGCCCCAATGAAAAAGGTCCTTAACATCCATAAATTGGTACCCATATAAAACATTTACATTTCCAAAAGCAGCATCCTAATCCTGAAACAGTAAATTATATTAAAACGTATATTATTGCTAGTGCTGGAAGTAGAATTTGACGCAGAGGGGGAGGTGTGAATGCGGTAGTCTAGCTCTGGTTGTGACTCGAATTTTCAAAATGGATGACAATCGGCAGTATGCACAAAATGAGTGTTTTGTTTTGTTTTACTTGCATAAGATATTTGATGTGATATTGGATTCGGTTATGATCTGTACAGTGGCTCATTCCATCAAATACTCCTTCCAGGGCGGAAATGTGTTGTGATATACAAGCATCACTGAACTGTAAAATCTGAAAAACACCATTGACACAAGAGTGAAAGACAGCTGTGTAATAGACTGCAGTCAGCCTCTGGAAAAAACAAAACAAAACACAAGAGGTGAAATTAAAATGAAAACCACAGTGTGACGGGGTACTCCTCGCCCCTGCGTGTATTCTGTATTATTCTGTAGTATTATTATTTAAAATGTATGGTTTGGTGTTTAAAAACACAAACCCATTCCTGTTAGAACACCAAATCCACTTCCCTCTTTCTATTGTCATTGAAACTGTTATGAAAAAACAGTACAACAGTACAGTACAATTAAGGGTTACTTCAGGATTCAGCTCATTCGGTATTAATGTAGGATTTATGACGATGGTCGTTCTGTGCTGTTAATGTAGGGCACTGGTACCTGCAGCATGCTGTGTTACTGTATTGTACTGTATTATTTACTTCTATTGTGAGAGTGCTTGGAATATCACAAGGTGAGGTCTGTTGCTTTAAAACCGGTGGCCAGATATGATAATCATAATCTCTGAACTGAAGGTAATTGCTGGTAATAAAGCAGACTGTCCCTGTTCAGAAATATAGACTGTGTTTCAGAAGCTATCACTATAAAAGCACACTGTCGCCCAATGCATTCACTGTGTAATTACCCCATTTTGAAGATATATTCAGTGTATAGTGTTGTATCCATCATCCTTGTCCCCTTTATCATGGAGAGCGGGGCACTAAATGGACACCTTTTACCCATATACATTTCTATGAAGTCATCAATTGTGAAGAGTCTATCCGTCGTTTGATGTGACAGAGGCAGGCCCATAATGATCATAATGATAGTAGCTTAGAGGGACATATTAGTATTGTAATGTTCCATATTAGCATGTGTTTACTTGCAAACTGTTCTAAAGCAGGGGCCGCGATGCAGACCATAGTGGGCCGCTGGAGCAACCACGTTCTATCTATTTTTTTTTTATGTATATAATAACGAAAAGCAATAATAGAATACTAATGAACAAGAAATATGATTCAAATGGGAAAAAAGAACAATTTCGATGAAGTTTGTTTACAGTCTTACAGGTTTAAACGTTTTTAATTTGTAATTTTTCTTAAGAAGTGCTAATAGTGGGCTGCACTGCAGCTGAAGAGGCGGGCCTCATGTATAACAGTGAGAACCCCGGCTTGTAAGGGTTGGATAGGGTTTTATCTCTGTAAAGCGCTAATACATCACGGTTAAACGCTTTTTAGAGCAGATTTCGAAGAATATACTGTTTCTGTTATTCTGTTTATCTGAACATCTCTGCAACATATTTTCCCAGATGTTTAAAACAAGAAGAGCATTTTGTTTTGTGATTTGACAAGTAACTTACATGAATAAACTGTCTTGTATTTCTTGAAGAATAAAAAAGACTAATGTTTTTTCTTCTTCTTATATATATATATATATATATATATATATATATATATATATATATATATATATATATATATATATATGTTGTGGACTCTTGCCGTAATGCCCGGGCAGTTGGCGAAGTGCCCAGCTGCAGCGGGCAGATGCCGAATAAGCTTTGAATTTTACGTCATATCGGCATCTGACAGGGCAGTTCGTCAACTGCCCACAGCCACCCGGGATGATGGCGAAGAAAGACTTCAGTGTGCCCTGTTGGCTAATGGAAAGTAACACAGCAGTGTTCATCCTCTGGGTATCTGCTGCAGTTCTTAACAACAGTTTGTCAGTCGAATAACTTTATTTAATCATTAGACTGACTGAATCGTTTATATTTATTTTTATTTATTTATTTTAATGAAATGCTGAGGCAAATGTCTAATTGTCTGAGATCTGATGTCAACTAATGTTAGACATGAAATAGTATTGTTTGAATGTGTAAACAAATATTTTCTACAGAATGATTACTAAACTTTTTATAAAAAACGTTTTCATCTGAGTCAAATTGTCGTTCATATTTCTAAATAAGAAAAATACAAAGTTTATGCTGTTGATTAATGATTAATATTAATATTGCAATGATAAATGAGTTTTGGCACTGTGTTCTTCCTGAGTTTCAGGTAACTATATTTAACTGGGTGGCTTTTACATGTTTAAACTTAACTGTGATTATTAGTTTCTTGCTGATATTGAACGATCTCTCATTCAAACAACGCAACTCTGCTCTGAAATTGTATTAGTGCAATAAGAATAAAATAAAACATTGTTGCATTTTATTCTGGACTTGTTCCCATGTCATTTGAAAAAAAAAATAATCAAAGAAGCAATTTGTAAAGACAGTAATTGATCATGTTCTCTCCTGAGCAGACAAGTTCTAGTATGTCAGGATTACTCTGAGTACAGATTTATTCAGATGCTAAAGGCCGTTGGATTAAAAACCCTGTGCTCCTGACCACAAACCTGAGGAGCTTTTCTTTCTATTGAGGTCAGTGTAGTGGTTTTATTTTAGAAGAATATATATTCGCATCTTATTTTCTCGTTAAAATTGTTAAGATAACCAGTATCTGAAGAGATTAGCGTACTATTTTTCAATGTAGGAATGCAGGTGAAAGGTGTTGAAAGAGTCAGCTGTTAAAACAGGTTTGGTTTTTGACCATGACCGTGAAAGATTTTAAATATATTATTATTATTATTATTATTATTATTATTATTATTATTATTATTATTATTATTAGTCATTGTAGTAGTATTAGTATTTTTAGTATTATTAATATATGTATTGTTATTATTAGTATTGTTGCTGTAAGTGTTATTAAGTCCTGGTTCCCTACTATTCCATTTGCTATCTCATAGTTATACATGCAGTATGTTTTTCTTTTTTTTTAATCCATTATCATAAGTGCTGGCCTGTGGAATCTGCGAGGATGTCTTTCTTTGTCAGAGCTCCATTTGCCTCTGTAGCTCTCTGATTATTCTGTATAATGTGACACTCACTCACTCACTCGTCACACTTGGTTTAATTCTACTAACACTCCTTATTCTTTTCTGTAATGTTATCCTGTCTCTTCACATTTTCGGAAATTATAAACTTTGAAAGTTCTTGCTTTTCTGGTGAGCGCTCTGCTCCTGCTCTCATTCCCTTCTAATCTCCATTAATCCCTGAATACACCTGCAATCTTCACAACATCCCTGGATCTTCCTCTGTATTGGACATTAACATTGTATAATCGGCCCTATGACCTCCACCTTATTCAATATGTTGCTCTGCCTGGTCTTTAATGCATACCATATGGCAAACTAGATAAGATGCATCCTCATTTTAATCCCATTTCCATTTTTGTGTAGACTGTAGAGCTACTTTGGTTACACAACCAAACACCAATGCTGCTGCTGATCCCCAGCCTCTACCCAAGAGCCAGGACTTTTATTTTTATTTTGTGCCACTGGGCTTCCCCTATCACCTGCTTTAAAAAAAGTCTTGCTATCATCATCATCACTTGCGAATGCTGAGCTTTTGGTAGTTCCACAAACTAGTTTAAAATCAGGAGAGACAAGGGCCTTTAGTTGCTCTGCTCCCAGCTTTTGGAACTCTGTCCTGAGTCCTATCAGGAATCCTGGGACAGTCCAGTCTTATAAATCACATTTAAAAACATATTTGTTTGAGTCGGCTTATTCTTGAGCTGGATTGATTGGCCAGTGACTTTTTTCTTTTATAGTTATTTTGTAAAGCGCCCTGGGTTTGTCTGCATGAACGCTATATAAAAGCAAACTGGATTGTATTGTATTGTGTTGTATTGTATTGTATTCTCGTCTATCCACCATGCAAGCAGTTTTCCAATGTATCGGCTGGACTCCCTGTCAAGATCTTTCAAAGCAAGCGGGGCTAGGCCAGTGTGCAGAGTGGCTATGTTTCACCAGAAGGTGTGTTCTTATTGGATTCTTATTGGATTCTTTGAGACTGCTTGACATCCAGTGACTAAGTGTACAATGTGAAAAATCTTTCATTGATCGTAGTGGGAATTGGCATAGAGTCAATTTATTAATGCCTGTGATCCTTTAATAAGCATCTGCAAACATGTCAATGGAGGTGTTGATCTCGCTTACTGCATCATAAAGTATTGTGTTAAAATGCTAGGAAAATTCAACTGCCTTCTATAATCTCTGCAGAATTCAGCTTTTTTTTGATAGTGCCTATGAAAGATACCCAAACTCTTTCTGAAATTCTCAACACCATGTGGCCTTTGTTACGAAAAAAAAAGACTCTCTGGGTACAAAGCTGGTTCTCGAGACTCGATGACCTACAGTAGACAACTGCCTCAAAGGACATTACTCATGAAGTTGGCTCTGCTCACTTTCTTATTAGTAGAACAAAAAATAACAGCTCTACTTGAGCACAGATCTTTTCCTTGGTCCTAATTAGAAGCCCAATCCATCATGTCACAAAGTTTCTATTCATTTAGGTGATTGGGGACATGACAAATGAATCTGGGAATAAATGGGGTGTCAGATGAGAGCAGGAGATGGATGTGTTCTGCATGGGATGAGTGTAATAAGTACAGTTAATGTTGGCGAGTGGCCAACCCCCCTGCTTATACTGCAGGAGATCCTCCTCAGTGCTGACCAGAGCTAGAGCTCCAATAAATGCTTCCACTAACCTTCCATTTATTATAAATTGAACACCTTGTCAGAGATGATTCTGTGTTTCCAAACTGTCACTTTGCCTCCAGGATAGAGACTAATTGAGTATCGCTTAATCGTGACTGTGTTTTAGAAACCAGGAACCATTTCTTCTCTGGTCGTTCCTTTTATACAAAGGCATTTACAGAACCACAGCTGTTCATGCTTGATTATACATAGCTGGAACTAAGCTCTTAAAAAAACAAAAATAAAAAAAAAGTGCGATAAAATAAAGTGAAAGGATAATTGCCTTAATATGGAACTCTTGGTTTTAGGTTGGTGCATTATTTTACATGTTTTCAGACCGTGTGACAATACATTTTTAGGTAAGTAATTTATTATGACCTTTTGTGTTACACTGCCCTCCACTAATATTGGGCCAGATGATTAAATGCAAAACTGGGGATGGGATATTTGTAGCCCAATTACATACAATACATGATATCACCAGCAGTTATGAACTAATTCATGGAAAAACTGCTCATTTCTTGGGCATCTTTCATACTATTACTGTTGACTATGTACGAGATAAAATGTGCGAATTTAAACAGGAATTGTGGGTTTTAACAACGTTTTGGCATGACTAGATGTATTGAACTGTTACAAAGATAAGAAGATGAAATCTCCGGAGGCTCTTGCTTGAGCTGGGAATAAAGAATCTCAAAGCCTATACTCCCACCATGCCAAGGCAACGCCAGACAGTGATCGGGGCCAAAGGAGGACCCAGGCTAAAGTGACTGGAATATTAAACACAGAGCTGTCCTTTGAGAAAGCAGAGCACAAACAGACATGGCTGAGATGATTGCAATGGTGTACTAGCCAGCTGAAAATGGGAACTGCAGTCACTATTGCTCATGTCAAACTCCAGGTGTATTTTTAGGCTTGTTGTATGTCATATCTTTTGTGAGTAGCGCCCATCAAAGAGAGTAGAACCCGGAATAGGAGAGCCCAGCTGGGCTGGACTGGGCAAGAGCGTGGCTCCGTGGAAACATGGAACTCAGTCACAGACATTGCAGAGAGAGCTTCGTAATTCAAAATGCTATAATCGGAGTCCTGGACACAAAAACAACTTCCACATTTCAACAAAATGTAGTTCTTTGTACCTTACCTTCTATTGTAATACATTTAAAACAATGAAATAAACATGCTTATATGTATATCAGTTTAGAACAAAGGATGCAACACAAAACTGTTTAAGTTCATCTACTTGTAGTAACTTATTCAGCATTGTATGATAGTTGCACATGAGAAAATGCAATAGAACCTAACTGAGATGAATACTATAAAATGTAATAATAAAGATTAATAAGATACTATTCTGAGTACTACTTTGACAGCTGCTTATAACCTGTGGGGTCAAAACGACAAAGGTTTCCTCATCAGACTTCGGATAGTGATAATAAATGTAGTATCGTACAACGCATTGTCAAGGCCAATTCATTTCCCAGATGTCTGAAAAATAATCATACAAGTTAAAATGTTTAAGATTCAGGTCGTTTGACTGTATTAGCTTACTTTTCTATAACACAGAAACTTTAAAAACTGGAAACAGCTTGATAATGGATCTATTGAAATGCACTGAATTGGAGAGAAAGCGACATGAAAATTAAAAGGAATTTCAGCTTTCAAATGCATTAGAACCCATTAAAATAAGTTTAACTGACATACTTAGAGTCTCAAAGACATCTTTTAAATTGTATTGGCTTATTAACTAGAGCGTTGAAAAGATTTCTTTGTTTTACACACTGTTCATTTCAAAAGGACAGACGAGTAGGAAATGTTGTATGCGCAGATTCAATTTGTCAGTTTTTACAACGACTCTGAGTTAACACAACTGGTTTGTTTCAGTCAACCTAACAAGGGCACATTCTAAGCTTAACTCTTTCTATACATTTCTGCAGGTCTCTCACATATCTTTATTGGTTTGTATTTGTATGTAAATGTATAATTCTATGTTGTTATAGAGGTGTAATTAGTTGGCACAACAAAACTATATGGAGGCTTTACTTTATCCATCGGTGCTGTGCATGACACTGAAGCTGGAAAACAAAACATACCGAATTAGAGCAGAAGCAAAGCCTTCCTCTGGTTTCAATTGGTTCACATCCCCTTTCCTGTGGTTCTGATTCGCTCACTGCTTTGTCAAGGAGATACGCCCCGTAATAACTGGCAAGCAATGTACCATCCTGAAATCTACAAATTCCCTGAAAGTTTTTGAGTGATTGAAGTTTATAAGCTGTTACAAACACAACCTGTGTGTTCTGTTGAAAGCTTCAGTCACAGTGGAAGGCTTGTTTCAGTCTTGGAGCCAATTTTGCAAATCATTTACAAATGCTGCCTATTAAGAGATTGCTACAAACATATAATTACAAGATTAATATGCTAGAAATAGCCTGTTGCGTTCAAGGTGACTATTAGCTTAATGTTTATGCAATAATAACACACAAAAGGAATTAGCAGAAATTATGAACCTGTTTTGGTCAGTTTCAAGCTACTTTGTGAAAATGTTTTTTATAGCACACAGAATCACTGCTTTTTTTGTTGCTAGTGTAAAATATAAACATCTTTTATTTAAATTACCCCAGATGTTATCAATACTGGTAAGCTATTACACCAATGCATAAAATACACACTTGCACTTAATTTTGATATATTTTTTAATATAATCTGCACTTTCTTGAGAGAAATGCACAGGTATTCAGACAGCAAATGTAAAAATGAATACCGGAGATGTCATTTTACCACCAGATTTCAAGCAAAATAAATGGTACATCGAATCGTATTTACCAGGCAGCTGGTATAGGGGAAGTGATTGGGGGTATTGCTTCCCTGAGCTGCAGGGTATATAGTCTATGCCTTTTCAGTGAAAAACTACCTAATGTTTTATAGTCTATAGTTAATATAACTGGCACACTTCCAAAACCTAATTACAAAAGTAGCGTTTGAGAAAAAAAAAGAAAAGAAAAAAAAACATTGAGTTGGTGGTTTTAGAAAAAGGATCATGATTGCAAATTTTAAAGATGTTAAGTGAACCATCTCACACGCAATCAAAAAGCTCATTGTTGTAAATATTCTAATAATCCGCTACTTGTAATAGGCATATGTCATGTCAATTTTCCAGAACGAATGTGACGAATCTGCATACATCCACTATTAGAGTCCGTCCTCTCAGCTCTATTCAAGTGTTTAAATTAAAAATTCCCCATGCCCTTCAGCATATCGAATCTAAAAGCAAGCAAGAGATCATTTTTCTTTCAATTATTGTTTCTTACTTTCGGAAGCAATATCGGAGACAGTTTCCATACAGATAAACCGTGCTCATGCATGCGTTAAAATTCATCTTGTAAAGCACCTAGTGTTGCTGGGGATGAGATAAACAAATTGAATCCTGAAACACGTCTGTGCTTTAAGCACCGCGTGGCAGAATGAAAAAGGAAAATCCATTTGGCCTTAGGTGGTTATGTGGATAGGAGACAACTTCAGATCTTTTTTTAAAGTGGAGATGCATTATGTTTTCCTTTGAGGGAAAAAAACAGATTAAATGATCATAAACAAAGCTTCCTGAATATCTTTGCAGTTGTTCCCCAGAGCCTCGTTTCTTCCTATTCTTCTCATGATGATAATCAAAAAGAGCTTTTTTAAAATCTTTGTACACCTTGGTTTAAATATCGATAACACAAGTCGTTAACATGAAAGTACCCAGGCTTCTGTTTATTACAATGTAACAATATTGAATGTGTCTATTTAGTATAAAACTGACATTTAAATTCCACGTAGTCTTTGGATATGAATGATTTAAATTAATAACATTTTACTCAAGAGTAAAGCCTCCCTCTGTCTGCGTTTCAGCGCATTGAAGTTTTTGAGGTAGTCAGTTTTTTTCAGAGGAACCAAATTGTGAAGACATCTGTTATGTTATTAATTTCACATAAATCTTAAGCTCCTCAAGGCCTGAAATGAGGCTTCATTCAAGCCGAATTAATGAAACATGAGTGTAAAGTCCCTCTCATGGAGGAGCTGTCATACAATATTGAGTTGCTTATAATCACTGAGTAATCTTAGAGGATGCCAAGGGAGAGCTACTTTAAATCCCTCCAGAAAACAATATCTTGAAAAGATCAGAATCTTAACTATATCCTACAGGATTAACACCAGATAACAAAAAAAAAACACTTATGAAAATAATGATGTTTTTTTCTTGGTAAAGGATACAAACATTTCTTATAATTGAATAGATCACAGTGGTAAATGTAAAGGATCCTGCCCTTGCTAGGGCTATCGGTTATTATTGTTTGCTACCTGTGCTGGTAATCTTGTGTGTGTGAGTCTAATCATTCAGGGAGAATCCTCTGGGGTGTGACTTCTTATTTATAAGCACTGTGAGGCAACACTGTGAAACACTGCACTGGTAATGCATTCACACTGGTGTGGTGAATAAACTGCTGGTAAGGTACGTCGGTATCCTGAACATTATATAGAGGTTGAGACTAGGGCTGCTTTTTCAATCGATTCCATTCCTCATTATATACAAGTACATCGAGATAAATACTGCACCGAACCCCCAGCCTTGCTAGTTGCAGTATTTCTGCCAAAGACAAGCAGTGGGCGTGTTCTTCTTTTCCTGCTTAAGTGTTAACTAGCATCTGATTTTCTGGTCCCATCCTGACTACCAGTGAATCAGCTGTGTAAGTACGTGCCCTCTGTGTATTCGATGTAAACAAAAAGTGTGCCGCCTTGGATCCAGAGCAGGTCGACAAGCTTGTATTCCTGGCAAACAACATGTAAATAAATTGTGCACATTGAAGAAAAATGACTATTTCTAGTTTGCACATCTTTGGAGTTTCAAAATGAACTGTTAAACCTGGGAATAATGCTGCTTTTTATGTTTTTCTGTCTGGGTTTCCATGATTGATAACCGCATCTATTCCATGTAAGGACAATCAGTGCCACCCACAGCTGATAAATCATTTTTATGCCGGTACTCTACAGTACCACGCGCGACACTATATTACAGTTAATTACCCCTCGCTTTCCGTTGTTTGCACAAGCTTTTACTGAACAGCAATGATATTAAAATCACGTCGGTGGGAGGGAAGCGAAAATATCTGTGGGCGGTACAATCGTCAATATTTTTTTGAACGATTATATTTTGTGTGTCCAATTAATTGATTGCTATTTGGAGGCTTAACTGACAGCCCTAGTAGAGACTGAGGATTGAACCCTGTTCTTTGGGCTCCAGGCTCACAGAACAATGTGTTGTCTGCTGATCTGAAAGAGCCAGGCTGCATTAGCAGAGCCAACAGACACGTCTTGAGATTACTCAGCCACTTCCACTGGTTTTGAGCATATAGCTTTGAAACTCAGTTTCTGGGTTCAGCTCCATTGATGCTTTAAAAGCGTCTAAAATATAGAAACCACAGCACATAGAAGAGACCCCATTGAGGATCAGGTTGCTGTTAAATTGGGTCATATCTTCATATCGGTAATCGTATGCCTTCAGTACCAAGGAAAAAAAAAAGGTTCTTCACGTCAAATATTTCGCGGTATTGTAATGATTTGAGTTCCTCTTCTTGTTGCAACATTTTGCAGACTGCCAAGCTTTCTACAACAGCTAATTATTTTTTCAACGTGTTTTAATTAGAAATCTGACACAGCTTGCAGGTTTGTATTATTAGCATGCATCCTGGCAAGTTAGTCAAGAACAAATAAGTTGTGCAAACATTTCCTACAATGGTGCTGCTTACACATCTCCCGAGAGCCTTCCTACTTTACCCGAAGACTGACAGAAATAGGCTGCCTCACATATCACTTCATTAACGGAGTATAAAAAAGACTTGTCACATCCCAGTGATTGCTAAGCTCAGACTCGAGGAGTTCATTGTCTCCCACTGCCTCAAAGTCCTGTTTTGCTCTGCATTTTGAGTGCTGTCTTTAGCCAAGCTGCAGTGGTCACTTGAGATTCCTCTCTGTCTACAGCAGACTCTGGACTCTGTATCCCCTCTTCAGGTAATCCCCACTCTCAAAGGCACTATTGCATTTTTTTTTCCAGAGAAAAGGAGTCGAACTTCTTTAGTGTCTGCTGCGGGTGCTTGATTCTCATTCACCTCTGCAAATCCATGTCAAAATAAACCCAGACCTTTTAAGGCTCCACTCTTTGAAGTGCAGGAACACAAATCCAAACACTTCACCACATTTGCAGGCCTGAGAATTAGCAGCGTCCCAGCATTCCCTTTGATGTGTCCCACTGCGCTCCTGTGATAGCAGATAAATCAGATGGAACGCATTCGGGCCCTAGATTAAGATAACGATTTGCTTAATGTGAGGATCGCTGTTTTGAGATGCCTTTACTACAAACGACATTACCGAGCATGAAAGGGATACAGGAACGAGCACTTTTATCAGCTGTGTTAGATTTATTAGGATATGAAAGCTTGGACACCTTTTATGGCATAGCTTGAGTATACAGTATATAATTTTGAACAAATAGGTTTTACTGTTTTAATTTATTGAGTTATAAGATGTAGCCTTTGAGTTAAGGTGAGAAAAAGCAGTAGCTATAGAATTATGGGTAATCGGGATATACAAATATCAGCATCAAAAGAGCCAATCAAATTGCGTGAAAGTCGCCAAAAGGCATCAACATTCACAGAATTTTAAAAGTAACAGTAACTGCAGACATGTTTTGCCATGTTTTGGGCTCATCAGTGCAGCGTAACTGTGCTCCGACCATTGAAAAGCTCAGGAGAGGAAGTAAATAAATATATAAATCAAAAGGGTTTTTTTGGATGAACACAAAAGGTTGAAATGATTTCTGACTACCTTTGTTACTGTTTTGTAATTTCCTTTCAGAAAAAAAAGTGTATTCAGAGTCTTTAAATATTACAGTGATGGATCTGAATCTCATGTCAATAGGGGTACCTGAGGAATTGGTCGTGATCTCACTTTGACAGCATATAATGTGTGAGTGTAAGTGTATGCGTGCATGTGTGAGTGTGAGCGTGTGAGTATGTGTGTGTGCATGTGTGAGTGCGTGCATATGAGTGTGAGTGCGTGCATTGCGTGTGCATGTGTAAAAACAGGACACACCATACAAATAGGAAACAACTTACAAGACTACACTTACAAGGCCCAGTGAAATGTGTTAGTTGATTATTTCTGATTTGGTAATATTATTGGGTGCGTTTTTCTTTTCTGGAAAAAAAAGCGATCCAAGAACAGTTTGCAGTGAAGAGGTTGGATAATCTGGCCCTTGTTTCTGTTTTGTTTTTGAGGGTATCCTCTGCTCTGTGCACCAGCAGCCACACTGAGCCTCCTCACACAGCCTCACCAGCTCTCCTCTAGGGGGTGCTAAAGTCATCCAGCACTCTGGTCCTTTCTGTGAGGCTGAACTCTGTTTCCCTGCTAGAGTGGAGGCTGAGACACCCCCCACTCTGTTTGCAAAGGTCCCTTGATGCAATGATTGTATTCCAGAGGTTCTCAGACCTGTGGGTCTGTTCCAGTGCAGGACATTATTCCAGTCAAGTCCTAAATGAGTTCATTAACCCAGTAACGCTTTACATTAAGTGTCTCTAATTACTATGTATTTGCATAGTAGTTATTTAGTAAATGCATCTGTACTTACACATAGTTACAATGTTATTATGGATAGTTACAATGCACTTAATGTTTAAATATTTTTTGCATAAAATATGTAAGTTCACAATTGTATCAGAAAAGGGTTAGGGTTAGGTTAGGAGCTTTAAGAAAGGCAGCATATATTGCATGGATGGATTGAATTGATAATAAACAGTTCACCTGCAGTCTGATTTGCTAATAGTGACTGTCAGGACTGCTACCACCATTAAGAAAAATATCCCCAAATGCTTTCGCATACATTTTATATGCATACTTATGAAGACAATGATCTGTTTAGAGATATAAAGATATTTATTATGCAAAATATCGGTGGAGTAACAAGCAACAAAGCTCCCAGATATTGTGCATGTAGTAATTCCCTTCCTTGTTATGTGAGTTAACATATATTGCATGTATATGAGTTCATGTTTGACAGCTAACATACCATCTGTAAAATATAGTATATTGTGGAAGTCCTTTACTTTTTAAAAGCATTTCATTACTAATAGCTTTACCAATGAGAAGAAAAAAGTGCTATATTGAAACATACCAGAAACCCAATTTCTGAGCATAAAGGTTAAAGAAACAGAGTTAATTGTGGTGTGCGCAGTGACACATGTTTTACTAAACTCCCTGTGAACCTCTCCAGTTCAGATTGCTGTGTTTTCATGCTGCCTCGGGGCTGCTGTCGTTTGTGTGAGATTGCTTCACTGTTTTCTCTTTTATTTTTGGCATTTGACGACAATCGGTAAAATTGTTGGGGTGAGGTAGGGTTTCAGTTCACAGTTGATCTAAATTGCTGCCTCTTAGCGATCAATCTCTAATAACCTGCTTGGTAAGCAGTGAACTATGCAAGGCTCATTCAGGGGAGATGCTATCGGAGGCAGGGAGAGCAGGGTTCAAGGCTCTTAGCGATCAATCTCTAATAACCTGCCTGGTTAGCAGTGAACTATGCAAGGCTCATTCAGGGGAGATGCTATCAGGAGCAGGGAGAGCAGGGCTCAAGGTCTGGGTTACAACAGTTCAGGTGTCATGAGATAAAGAAGCAAGATTAATGTCCTTTGAAAGGCGTAGTCTATAGGATTTACTTGCCTTTTGGGGAAATATGTATAAACTTGCTAAGTATCGGGTTAGATGAAGCAAGGTCATTTATTTTTTAAAAACCCAACTCTGAAATGATCTGTGTAATGCAATGATGACATATGACTTCCAATTCAGAGCACAATGAATGATGCAATTAAGGAAGCATGGGAAAAAAAAATGATCTCAACATCTTGTCTGTTAGTGATTTTTAAATGGTTTAGTGTTTTTTTTTAAATCATTTTTTAATTAATTGCTTCTTTCTTAAGTTACAAAATAAATTAATAAATTATTAAAAATAAACTTGCTGCCCTAACCAATCACAATAATTTATAAAATCTCAGAAAGTATTTTTAATAATCAAAATGACGACAAAAAAATTACTTAAAACAATACTAATTTTGTTTACCATTACACTGTTCTTAACAAGCTATCTTAATAGCAATTGTAAATTAAAATAAACTATTACTCTAAGTGTATTCTATAAATAGGAGTAAATAAACAGTACCGAATGATTATTTGGATAAATGTGTTAATATTTCAATAAACTAGCCTTAGACACAGTGCATGCATAGAGTATGCTCACATTTGCAGAATGATCCCAATGCACTAGTACATGATTTTACTGTATCTAAAACATAAGAGCAGACATCGTTAAATGCCGCTCTTCTGTTAAAGCTCAGTCTGTACAGATCCTGTCTACGTTTTCTAAGACAGCTTTGCTTGAGTGGAGACAGACAAAGTCAGAAAAAAAAATCAAGAAGTAATCCTTTGTTATTATTGTTTTGTCCTTGTGTGTTCTCTAGTTCAGTCTTTGTTTTGTCAGTATCATAGACCGACAGTTCTAACCCGTGGCATGATAGCGTAAACATGTTGACAGTAACTTCTTTGTAAACTTTGTTGCCAGTGACATTGATTCAGTAACAAAGAAGTTATTTGAGATGCCTTCCTGGGCAGGTTTAACATTAAAACAGTAATCAGTTGTCAGAATGCCAGTAGATCTAAATGTGAAGGCCACCCATGCTGGGCCCTTACTTATAATCACGTTGGTGACAATGTTTCTGTTACTGTTTCTTTTTTATCAAGCTTGCTTGGCATTACCAGCAACAAACATAGCCAAGTAGTTCTACATTCTTCGGGTGGGTGTTAATATGATTAGTTTGGCTGTTATTACAAACTGAAACAGCAAACAAAAAACAACAACAACAAAAAAAGAAAAATAATGTGAAATAACCTAGAGCGTGAAACATGACGCTTTTGTTCCGTGAGTGTAATTAATACCGTCTTGTTTTTGGAAGGGTTGGCTTTCATCGCTGCATGTGAATAATTGTGTCTGTCTTTGTATAATTTACCAACAATTAAGTCTTCACAGAATGACAAACATATTGGGCACAGAGGTCGGACTTGATGTGTCAGTCCCTGTCTCGGACAAAACCGAAACCTGTTTTGACCTCTGCAGTATTTATTCAGAGTCTACAGCCCTCCCCACTTATTGTAGAGTATCTGAATACATCATTAAATGAGAACCTTGGAGGACAAGGCTTTGTGTGAGGCATTCTTCGGAATAAATAGCAAAGGAACATGATAGAATTGCAATATTAAAACGTGACATTCAAAATACATACTAATTAATGATAATGCATCAAACAGGCTTAGCTTTCTGCACCTCAACACAAATAAAATCTTGTATAACACAAGCTGATTGTGGTATAGTGTGGTAAACGCACGCCAAAGTGTAGTAAAGCAAAGTAGTAAACCATGGTGAAGACTATGTTACAGGAGTAGTGGCAGTTGAATTATACATATTTAGCACAGCACACGTCTATTGAACGAGAGCTGGTTCTGTCTCCTTCTCTTCATTACAAGCAGCCTGTTTCTGAGAGGGCTTCAAAACGCTCCTTATTAGGAGCCCCTTGGAGGTTGAGAGGTGGGCTGCCTGTCTCTCAGCAAAGAGGTGAAACTTAAGTCTAGCACACCTGATCAAGGCTCCACTCTGCCTTGCAGGTATTTTCATACAAACGTGTCTTTCATGTGACTGATTGAAGGTCTTGAACCTGCAATAAATGAAACATTTGATCCCCTTGAATCCAAATCGCTTTCTCTTTGATTCCCTCTTAACTCTTTTCCCTTTTACTTTGTTGGAAGCATAGAGTCGGATTTCCTTTTATAAATTGAAAGAATGTGTGTGGGTTTCTTGTGAGAAGCAGCGGTTAGTTGACCAGCATGCTGAAATGGTACAAGGGGGGTGAAATGTTGGTGAGAATTGTCTTTGGGGGGAGCTTAGCACATGGGTCCTTCCTTTCTATGTGATATTTGTTGACTTGGTTAGTCCTGGTTTTCACTGCTTTGTTTTTTAACCTGGTCAGCCACAAGGCTGTGTTATGTTTCATTGCTTTAAAGATAGTACGCCCCCGAGGCTGGGGAAATACCTCTTACCACTACTCCAAGTATATGGATAAGTAATAAGTTTCCTACTTTTTTCTATTGCGTTTCATCCCTATACTGTATATTGCATATACATTTATAAAATATTTATTTCGTAAATGCACTGAAGAGCCTCGCTAGCACTCCACACACAGAGCCCTTTCACTGTCTGCAATTCACTCCTAATGAAAAGAAAATACAGACAATACAAAAAAATGCATTGAGAATTAGTCCCATTGGACGTAGACTGTACATATAAATGTAGAACAAGTAACCAAAATCTATATTTTATACTGAAATAGCTGCTAAATGCACAGCATGCTACTGTTCTGAATGAAATACAATGCTTTTGCAGTTTATGGCGCCTGGTTTTGAGTTTTATTTTAAATATATTAAGGCTTTATAGTATTTAAATCAGAGCCTCAAGAAAACAAAAAGAGCATGTTTTATGATCCCTGCTGCTGTTCTACCTCATGGTTCAGTAAGAATAATTGCTATTCAGGGACAGTATCGTCTCCATGTGGGAAGTCCTCTGTATGTAAGTATGTCATTGCTTTGTTACAGAGGACAGCAGTTAGGAAAATAAGGGCATTCAATTAACAGTGACATGTTTTAAAGTGGCTGGTATCTAGGGTATAATTTACTTAAATATAATCTCAAACAGTTAAAAAAGAAAAGAAAAAACTGTGTGTTTTTGACAGTCATCGTAGCCCCTGGGACATTTCAAATTTATGGCTGCACTCTGCTTATGACTCAGGGGAATAATCAGCATTAAACAAACCTATAATTCTGCAGCTTCTCAAGTCGACTAGAAGACTATTCCTATAATTTAGCTCCATCCTTTGACAGCCCAAGCCACCCACACATATTCCACTAGCTGCCCTCCTGGCGTAATAATCAGGTTGTTATCTCATGGAAACAGATTTATAAAGACAAGACACTTGCTAAGCAAGGCCAGCGAGGTGACAGAATAAACGGATCTCCTGCCTCCCCCGCCTGTCCTGTGCAGCTGTCATCCCTCGCTGACCCCCAAGAATGCCTCTGATCTCCAGGCTGACACCCTGGCAGGACCCACTGTCATCACCTCACAGATGCCCAGCCTCAGTGGTGGGGCTGGCTCTGCCTCGCACCTGCCGGTATACAGGTGTCCACTGCTGTTCTCTTCCCCAACGTATTGAACAAGCTGATTTATTTCCAGTTTGCAAAGACAAAACATTCTGGAGGAACAGCTGCCGTTTCTCAGTTGAAAGTCTTAATATTTTTGACGATACTTTCTAAGTGATTTTTCGTCACATTCTCTGTTCGGTAGTGTCTTGCTGCTATGCTGTACTCATGAACACTAATTAATAATGGAGCTGCTGCCTTTGAGTTTATGCATACAGAAGGCCTTATGTGCAAGTTTGTTGTGTTCATTGCTATTTCTCTAATTGGCTTAGAATTGGTAGATTTGTCATACACATTATCAAGGCCCAAAACCTGCACAGTACAATTTTGAATCCCACGGTAAATATGGTCAAAATATAATGACAAGTGTTTATGAAGGATTTGTCAAAGTGATTACTACTGTACTCCTAATAACTTGCTCTAGACTTAAAATATACAACGTTGTTTTGCTTTCTGGTATTCCTGTCTACCGAATTTGATAGGAGAGTATTTTACAAATCTCTATTTTACTAATCTGTTCAGAATGACACCAGATTCAATTCTCATACCAGAATATTTGCAACCAAAAACAAAAACAAGAACCAATGTGTGTGAAGTTTCAAACAGGCTGAGTCTGCAGTGCCAGCTTCTTGCTCTTACTCTGAATGGCGCAGATTGTACTGAATGGGAATTCTCTGCATGGATGTCCCTGGAGTATTTGCCTCTGGATGAATTGTATCATACCGGGCATTGCCTGGCATAGGACTGGTGCCGTGGCACTCCAAAATACCAGAGCTACACTGAAATAAAGAATAAGGTTCATGTGTGAAGTGGTGGTTGTGTTTGAGAAGAGAAGCTGGAGCTCTATCCTTACACAGCCTCACCTTGATAACATTGTGTTCTCACCTGTGGCTCCCTGTCATCCGGCATGCTAATTGAGAGCAAAAAAACAAACAAACAAATAAAACAAAAACCCCATGGCACACAAATGAAAACAGAAGGGGACACATCAGACACCATTGTAATTCCAGCCAGTGGCACCTGCCTGCCGCTCACAGGATGAAACAAACTTGAAGGTGTCCTTATTAACAAGAAATGTGCGTCATCAATGCCGCTTGAGTGTGATCAATATTTCAGGCTGTTCCTGTGGCACTGCTCGATCTGCCTCCTGTTTTTGTAAAGTCATTTGGAGCAGTTTGCAGCTCAGACCCAGGCCCTGAACTATCTGTTACACAAGCAGAGATCAAAGCAGTCTTGGCAAGCATTCCAGGAACACAGAGCCGTCCACATGGGCCCATCGCAGTCCTATTTAACCAGCTGTAGGACAGGAACTGCCTCGCTCTCTATTGACCAGGCTTTGAAAGATTTATGGGCTGCATGTGTCATTAACTTGTGAATGATTGATGCCCCGGTTTGAATTTCAAGAAGTGAAAGGAAAAAGGAGTGCATGAGTTTCAAGGATATCTATTCATCTGTGCTTTCTTTCTTTCTTGCTTTCTTTCTATCTTTATTTATTTCTCAATATAGAATATCTGTGTGGGTTAAAGCATTTTGCCGATTTTAATTTGTAAGAATATTTGTCTTGCTGAATTTAGTGCTTGTAAAAGGAGAGGGCTGTGCAGATTGAGGGGTATAGAGGGGGTGGGGGGTGCAGCGCTTTGTTCATTCACAAACCAGGTAGAGCTGCATGGGTGGGCTTGCACGCTGGTCTGCTGTTACACCCTAACTTGCTGACAAAGAGACCAGCCTCTGTTAAGATAAGACGAGAATTCAGTCTTCCAGCCACATTCATTCTTGCTTCAAAGGCTTTGCCGTGAACAATTGTAGGGGTTTTGTAAATGTACACTTCAGGGCTACAGCGAGCAACTTGCTGGCTTGACTGTTGTGAAGAAGATTTGTATCTCTGCAGCACAAGGGCAGTTTACAACCCACCTGGAAAATAACACTGCCAGAATCTTCTATTTCAGAGACGCTTATTGCAACGGATCTAAATACAGCGGCGTGCTTTAACTGTAACTTGTAATACAGAGCGCTAAAGCTTGTTTAGGCACTTTAAGGAACCGCTGTAGTTTAGACTGTTGAAATTGTCTTGCTGGAAATGGTGAGGATCAATATAGCTTGTCCTACCGCACTGCTGGTGGCGGATGTTGTGAAGAGTTCACTAACTCTGTGTAATACTGTACATTGTTCTATTGATTCTGCTTTAGGGCTGATCTTTGCAACAGCATGCAGGATGTGGTCTTTAAAAATCTTGAATTCATATAAACCATTATAAACCACACATTGTTCTACCAGTTCTACCACCCATTTGACTGCTGCAAAATAAATTACTTTTCCAAGTCAAAAGCCCCTCATTGAATTGCAGTGTGTTCTTAACTTACAACTGAAACCAATGTTTTTTTTTCCATTGCTTTATATAGGGGGAAATGGCATCCTCATAAGAGGTTATCATGCATTTGCGTCTTCCCTGTGTCCCCATATAAAGACTAAAAGAGTTTTTTTTTAAATCTGTCCCCATATGAGGTTGCCATGCCTGAAAGGGTTAAACTAAATCACAGGATTTGATATACAGTACTTACCGTATGTCCAGCAGATTTTAAGTTTTTTTTTTTTTTTCAATTCAGAATTCCCCAGTGGCCCTCCGGTACACAGATATATATTCAGACAGACATGCATGGTTTTGAACACTTCTGTGTGTCTACATAGTAATTAGTCTAGGGAATTTCAAGAGCACTTGTTTTGAAGAAGTGCAAAGTAACAGATGGACATTGAAAAAATACGGGACATTTAAATATGCCGTAATCCTCTGTTAGTTTGGGAAATGTGATCAAACAGCTATGACTGCATGTTTTTCGTGGAAAAAAAACCTTAATCTGTGCCATGAAACCACTTTGACCTCTGATGGCTATTGAGTTTTTCTTATTTGTATTTAATGATAATGCTGAAGATATTTAGGTGATTCTTTATTCTTGTTTCATTATTGCTCTCAATCATATAAATCTTCTATGTACTCAAAGGTTATCTATTACAGGGTCTCTACATTGCCCTTACCTACATGCCAACCTAATACACCTATAAAGACTTCCAGAATATCTCCAATGTTTCCACTCATGGCCTCTTTTCCAACTGGACTTTGCTAAGACTTTGTCAGTCAGACTTTTGCATTATAACTAAATCTTCCAATACCATAATATAAGACATACCAGCAGGTACTGTATTTTTCTCCTAGACCTGACAGACACTTGTAATGAAAATGGTCAGGAAATTGCTGTGCTAAGATTGTGGCATTATGTATGAATGAGCAGCTGGGATTATGATCTAGTGCTAATGCAATTCAGGTATTGTTTTCTTGTGCGAAGGAGCCGGCTACAAACATGATTACATACTGTACGAGTTTGTGGCTAAAATATTCTATGAGGAAATGCTTGTTTTAATGGAATTGTCTATGACATGTTTCAAGTTTGGATGACTGCGCAGTGCATATCTAATCATTCTCGTCTGTTTCAATTTGAAAACATAACAGCCTCTTTTAATAATCCAATCTACAGCGCCTGCACGAATGCAACCTGACTTCCAGAACCCGATCAGCCGGTCAGGCTCTGAAACGTTTGATAAATAAGCAACGACCACAAAGCTCCCTGGCTGATATTAAAACCACCTATCAGAAAGCTTCGGAGTTTGGAAAGTTAGACATTTGAGGCACTTCACTAGCAGCTTGAGTCGGCCCTGACAATATATTCCTGGTAAGAACATAAGACTTGTCTTCTGGCTAACACAGAAGTTCATCTCCAAGTGTCCCTCCTCTTGACATTTTGACACGGGCAGCACATTGACAAATAGCTGGAGTTTTCACCTCGTGTCATACAGCCTGCCTCTACAATGACTTCCCCATTAAATCAGTACAGTTATCTCAGCAGTCACAGGTCTGCTGTCAGGCCAGGATGCTGATCGAGGTCTCTATGGGTGGTTTGTTTGAACAAAAAGGCCTGGAGAGTCCAGTTTTTAGTTTCTTTTGAGGATTTTTTTTTTCCCTCTCAGTTCAGTAACTTGTCAGTTTTATGTTGACGTACTTGTTCCTGAATTGTACATTGTAGTGGATAGTATTGCAAGCGCATTACAGGAGGAGAAATGGAGAGAGATAGAGAGAGAACTGTTGAGATCTCAAATAGGTCAATAATATAAATAGGCAAACAGGCTCAAATCAAAGCAGGTCTATTTGAAAAAAGTGATTCATTTTTAATAAATATTTATTTTTTATATGCAAGCCTGTGGTGTACATATGTGGGACATACAGTTCAAATATATGGCTTCATTAAAACACACACACACACACACAAAACATATGATTATTTAATTTGAAAGAATATTTTCATTATGTTAGTATTTTCCTATTTGACATAATATACATAATAATAATAATAATAATAATAATAATAATAATAATAATAATAATAATAATAATAATAATAATAATAATAATAATAATTGAAACATCCTCAATATACCACCACAGTGATTATGATGATTCCCAAGGTTCAACTCTAATTACAGCTATAGAATTATGAATGTGAAGTGCTCTTTTTTTGTAATTTGAATTTGTTGTAATTTGTTTAGAGTAACGCTTTGCATTCGTAATATCTCACAGTAATTACACACATGGCTGTGTGGTTAGAGTGTAATAACATGCTTAATTACACACCATTGGCAGTTGTTGGTATATTTTGTAATTACAGTGTTGTGCATTTACAATGTTATTACTATGCCATCACAATGTAATTAGTGCAGTGCATTTACCATGTTATTACTATGCCATCACAATGCAGTTACAGTGTAGTTAGACACAACTGATGTGAAATGTTACCAGGTTTTGCATTCGTCTACTGGGAGAAAAGAAAAATGTTTCTCATGCAATTGGACATCTACATTGCAAATGCAATCGTACATCACTGTATTTTACTACAGTTTACTGCAGATCCTTACAGGACATGCGTTATAATCTGCAGCAGTAATATTGTAAATATCTGCAGGTTAACCAACCCTCAGGGGCTCCCTGCACTTTCCCTGCAGTTAAGAAGCGGGTGTTTTTCATTCAGCACGGGGGCAATATGATAGCTGTGTCCAATATCTAGGTTATATAACAGAGTCAACCAAATGTTGGATATTATATGGTACATTATTGATCAAACTCCTTGCCTGCATAACCCCCATCTCACTTTCAGCCTGGCCCAGATTCCCTTCATTTTGCTCCATGTAACGTATGATTAATGCTGATCCCGGGTCCCTGTGAGAGAGAGCTGGGTGTCAGGTAAGGTTTGTCAGCTCAGAAGTATAGATTATTTTATGTTCCCTGAACTTTGTGGCCACGAGAGCACAGTGCTTGATTGTTGAATCTCTCCGCTCATTCCCCGGGGCTATGAAATGCCAGATACATTAAATACCCCCCCTCCCCCTCCCCCTCTGTTCCATGCTGTTTGGAGGAAATGGGATCAAAGAAAAAAAAAGATGATCCTCATTGGATTTTGCTAAAATATTTATAGGTTAGGGTTGACTGGATAAATTGAATATCTATGCTGATCTCGCTTGCATGTTTAACTTGTGCTTAGGAAAATATGTTTCCTAGGTGATAACCTTTTATGTACCAGCCTGACTTCATTGAAATGCATAGAGATAAGAATATGTCACACTTCATGGCAATGCTATTCTTGCGTGGCAGCACGATTATTCAAATGATAATTGACCCCCACCTGTAGACGGCTCAAAGTCTGTAGTCAATCATTCCATTTGATGTTAAAATATGTAAAAATACAATTATGTCATTTACATTACAGATCATTTGTGAATGTCAAGTACCTCCGGCAAGCTGTTGGAACACACACAAAAAATCTGGCCTATTATTCTTTGAAAGCTATTTAATAATTTAAACTAGCCATTAATGTGTAAAACTCTCTGTTTTGTTGGTGTCTTATGCAGTATGCAAGTTTTAAACAGATTATTTAAGATTCTTTTCAGAGGCTCATTTTCGTTTAGAATTTCAGCTCCCAGATATTTGAGCAGATTCATGACACTGACTGATGAATCAACAGAGCTGATAAAAATGAACAATGCAGACATTATAAAACTGGACAGATAGACCTTTCTCATTTCAGTGGTGTGAATGTGTTATACCCTATAGACACAGTCTGCCATTTCTCAAATTTAATAAGAACCTGGATATAAGAATCCATTATAAATAACCACAAATGCGTCTATAAAACTGTTGTAAATGATAATGAAAACAATATTAGGCCATTGTTATTAACAGTAACAGGCTCTACCAGGCACATGTACTATAACTAAGGTATTTATAACCTTGAGGTGAAGCTTTACAATAGTGATGTGTGATTAAAATGTTATTATAATAAAATGGCTACTTCTGGTTAATGTTGATGATTCTTTTATAGATATTTTATAATCAATTAGATTCTTAAACTAAAGTATGGCCTGGGCCCAGAGATTCTTTTCTTCTGATCAAGGTTTTATCTCCTGCAGAGACATGGGTGAAATTTAGGCTGTGCATGGTTCAAAAAATAAATAAAGTCAATCTGAGTAATTCATTTTGTCAATAGAGCTCTTGGTATATCCTACTGAACTCATCACTCTGCAAGGTGCATTGGATTACAGGTATGGAAAATGACATCTACTGCACTGAGGAATATCATTTAAAAAAGAAGTATGTGTTTTATTTCAAACTACTGCAATAATTCCCCTTGTCATTTAATAGGAATAAATCTGAGATATATCTTGACTAGCCATATAGTATCGACACATTTATAGTGTTCTCTATGGAATGCCTGATGGTAATGGCAAGGTAGATCTAGTCAGGCTGCTAGTTTATGGCTGGACCCAAACAGGTTCACGGCACCCTAATTTATACAGTGGTTGCCTTGTCAAATGATATATTTCTGTCTCCCAGAGGCTCCTTGGTTTAAGCCATTATCCTGATTATTCACAATGCATGATGATATCTGCAAGTTCTAATCTGTAAAAAGCACGCTGATGCTGAATTAAAAGAAATGAAGAGCGTGACGGAACACATTTTACAGGAAGCATTCAGCTTTTATATGATTTAAAGTAAACAAATACATTTAAAGAGATGCATACAGAATCAGTGCAGCTCAAGCTAATCACTTTAGAACCTTTTAATTGCAAGTCTGCGGAAAACACGGGTAACACATTTTCCTCACAATGGAATAAATGCAGCAGTTTGTTCTTTTGTAAACAAACATGTTGTGCTTATTACTGCCGTGCACTTCTTCATTAAGGGTTCATTGCAGAAGTCTCTAAATGAAAAACAGCAAAACCACACAGCCCCACTCTGGCGCAAGGCTGTTTCTAAACCACACAGCCCCACTCCGGCACCAAGCTGTTTCTAAACCACACAGCCCCATTCCGGTGCCAGGCTGTTTCTAAACCACACAGCCCCACTCATGTGCCAGGCTGTTTCTAAACCACACAGCCCCACTCCAGTGCCAGGCTGTTTCTAAACCACACAGCCCCACTCTGGCGCCAGGCTGTTTCTAAACCACACAGCCCCACTCCGGCGCCAGGCTGTTCCTAAACCACACAGCCCCACTCTGGCGCCAGGCTGTTTCTAAACCACACAGCCCCACTCCGGCGCCAGGCTGTTTCTAAACCACACAGCCCCACTCTGGCGCCAGGCTGTTTCTAAACCACACAGCCCCACTCCGGCGCTAGGCTGTTTCTAAACCACACAGCCCCACTCTGGCGCCAGGCTGTTTCTAAACCACACAGCCCCACTCCGGCGCCAGGCTGTTTCTAAACCACACAGCCCCACTCCAGCGCCAGGCTGTTCCTAAACCACACAGCCCCACTCTGGCGCCAGGCTGTTTCTAAACCACACAGCCCCACTCCGGCGCCAGGCTGTTTCTAAACCACACAGCCCCACTCCGGTGCCAGGCTGTTTCTAAACCACACAGCCCCACTCCGGCGCCAGGCTGTTTCAAGTCAGCAGGTCTCTATTATTATTATTATTATTATTATTATTATTATTATTATTATTATTATTATTATTATTATTATTATTAGCACTATTTAATTACGAAATGGCAGCTGTGGAGAATTTGGAATACACTAACCTTGATAATTAGTTACAGGGCAAAAAATGAAACCCTTTTAACAATGAAGGCTTCATATTTCAAGCTTATAGCTGCTAAAAGGCTGTACTCAGAAAATCAATTTTATTAAAGTCCTCGCTGCACTAAAGGGACTTCTATGCAACTAAGCAATTTTAGAAATACGTCCACAGGCCGCGGCAGTTTTGATTCATGTTTTTAACGGCGTTGCATTCTGACTGTTTTCAATATCATCCTCACAGCAGGGTCAGCTTTCATTTTCAACTACCTGGTTTAAATCAAACTCTGCTTAGCACAATTCATTTCGATTGTTGGTTTATAACCTTTGCTGAATACATAAGGTTCATGAGGAGATTGTCATCCCATTAACTAAAACAGATTAAGGGCAGGAGCTTTCTCTTGTGAGGTATGCCCTCCCAATCACCGCTAATAAAATGAAGCTTTGGTGTCCTAGGGAAGCTTTAGCAATTTTACTTTTCCAGGATGTACCATTGCCAAATAATAAACAACAGCATAAATGACTATTTACCATGATAACTAAAGACAATGCATAAAGACTGATTCATTCATCATTCAATCATTGCACTTGAGCAAAGTGTTCATATTGACTAAAGAAATGATTACGAATTTACAAAGTATTGCAACCACAGCTATCCACAATGGTGCTTTGCATTTGGTACTAGTTTCCTATGTGAAGAACATACTGTCTGAATTAGGGTTTGACTAGAGTTCTGGTGGTGAGAAGCAACATGTTGGATTATTCTGAGGAACAACTCGAAAAAGTAAAAAAAAGTAAAAAGAAACGCACTATAGATTGGTCCTGTTTTTGGTCCCACATCAAGGAAAGCACTGTAAAAGATAAATATGGCCTGCAAATGTGAAGATCTAACCATACACGTTAAACAAAAACAATTTACACATACGTTTTCAAAACTTTGAGTTAAACCACGTCACTTTGACGTCTTTCACTCCCTCTCTAGCAGGAATGGCTACAGGGTAGATTTACAGTGTTGTGTGTCAGCTGTTGATCACCGCTTGCAACGCTAGGGAGCACGATTAATGCAAGCGACCCACAGCTCTGATGTATCTGGATGTCAAGTACCCCAGAGGTTGTTAAGGAGCATGCATATTGGATTGCAAGCCTACTGTTTAATGTGTTAGCTGCAAACGCACGGCACTATTGAGCTGCAAGACCTGGCTGTAGTTTACTGTTTTGTGAGGCTTTGTAATGTGCATTGTGAGTTAAACAGCTAAGCTATTGCATGGCCCATGGAAATACCGTTCCTTTATTTGTATCTGGCCCTGTGTTCCAGCTCAACTTGGATATACTCGCATGTTGTCATCCTTACTGTACAAAGCCAAAGCTGTCACTCTGCTCCCATATTGCATGTGGATAGAGTGGTCTCTAGAGGTCACTAAAGTTCCACAAGTGACAGATGCAATCACATCGAGGCTCACACAGTTAAATAGATGCAGTGAGACAATAGAAAACCCAGTGAGATAAAAAGGGGGGTGGTCAGGGAGGTCAAAAATAGTAACAACAGAAAATATGACCTTGTCAACAGCCAACATAAAGGAATGTTTTCCCATGCAGGTAAAAACAAAACAAAAAACAGGACGATAAACCCTACTGTCATTTTATGAAACTGTATTTCACTTGTATGTGAAAAAATAATAAGTGTATCATATGTAAGTCCTGTAAGTAATAAGCCCAGTTAGACATACATACTTACATACATACATATTTTTTTTTTATATGGCAATTTAAAAATAAGGATTGTAAGTTGTGTTTGTATTGGTTGCTTTTAAATATGTGTAAAGAATTCAAATAAACATAGGATTGTTCAGGAACAACAAATGAGAAAGAAAGAAAGAAAGAAAAAGTTACCTCACTGGTTCAAGAGAGATAATTCAGCACTGTGGAGGACAAGTCTTTTGGTTTCGTTTGCTGATATATATATATATATATATATATATATATATATATATATATATATATATATATATATATATATATATATATATATATATATATATATATATATATATATATATATATATATATATATATATATATATATATATATATATATATATATATATATATATATATATATATATATATATATATATATCTATCGCTGGCATCAAACTATTTGCACAATTTCACCAGCTCATTATTCCCAGTGAAGTCCCTGGTCAGGTCAGAGTGATTTGGGCAGGAGCAGCAAGGGGAACAGAGGTGCAGGACAGACTGCACCAGACACCAAATAAGAAAGAGAGGCAGCAGAGTGGAGCAGAATAAGACAGGCAATGTATCCCAGGAGCCTTCACAATTAGAATGAGACATGCAAGGTATGCTAGGAGGCTTCACAATTAGAATGAGACATTGAAAGTATGCCAGGAGTGCTTCACAATGAGACAGCACTATAATAACCATGTGGAAATGACTGTACGCTGCTTCTCACAATAGTTTTGTGGTGTTCTTGGTAAAAACCGTTTTTCATCTTTTTAAAATGGGATGCAATGTACTATAAATATTCATCATATAAAAGAAAGAAATGGTATTTTAGCTCATTTGAATTCCCACCACTTATTCAAATGTGTCACAAAGAAAGCTTTTTCCTGTACTGCCGGATGCAGGCTCTCTAAGCACTATCTGACAAACAGTATAACACAGCGTTGATATTTGTGTTTTAAATAAAAGGTGGTAGGAAACTAAACGCTACTGTTCCTTGTGCTGTGTTAGCATTGTGGGTTGTGGTCGGGGTGGGGGGCTAGCTTAGTGCCTGCTGGAACTCTAAAGCTATCTAGGGAATAGCTTTGCCAGCTTTAAAATAAAGAACAAATTTAACATATTCTGTGCTGCCATCCAATGCCACAAAGAGTGCAGAAATGCAGTGCTGGTTTGTTGTGGGGTCCTTCTGGAAAACCACAGTGAGTTTAGAAACTAAATTGAAAGACAGAAATAAGAAAGTGGGGTGGGGGGGAAATGTATAGCAGATGCAGCCAGGCTCCATTCACAAGAGGCAGTACACAGACCACCAGTGAGGATAATTGTCTTGCACAATACATTCTTTGCTGAGAGAACTGAACACATCCTTTTTTCATTTATTTATTTTCTTCTTTTTAAAATAACTGCACCACCAGAAAACTATTAGCGTGTCCCAAAGTATTGAGCCCTGCTCTTGTTAATGACATAATAGTTGGAAATATGATTTAATGGGTTTCATTTTAAGGCAGACTGTTCTCATGGCTCCAAATACAAGACGCTGTGTGTTTGCAATAATGTAGCGTACTATACTACATATAATGCCACAGAGTCTTTAAACCACGGTGAAGACCATTCCCATACTGTGTGTATCAAGTGCCTTTCATCCTTATTAAAAATGGACGTAACAAACAGACCTTTCAATAGTAGACATTTGCATTTACTTTAAGAACATAAGAACATAAAGTTTACAAACGAGAGGAGGCCATTCAGCCCATCTTGCTCGTTTGGTTGTTAGTAGCTTATTGATCCCAGAATCTCATCAAGCAGCTTCTTGAAGGATCCCAGGGTGTCAGCTTCAACGACATTACTGGGGAGTTGGTTCCAGACCCTCACAATTCTCTGTGTAAAAACTTAAAAACTTAAGTACATAAACATGAAGGCTGTCTTTAGTTATGTATCCTTCAAAACTTTGGCCAATACCTGATTTCTGTCTGCTTTACACACAATGTGAATGGGATGCAGGGATGGAAATAATGAGACCCCCATAGCATAGCGGATTGAGCCATTCCAGGTTTTATATAAAGCCAAGTTGAGCATGCCTGTGCCTTTCCTCACTGCGGCTGCCTCTAAACTCAGTAGTGACTAATCAACGTCCCAGCAATGGCTCAAACTGCTGTGCGATGGGAGTCTTCTTGTTTAGGTTGTACTAGTAAGCTGCAGATGTTAGTCTTAGTGCTGAAAAGGGACCACGGTCCGATTCATGGGGCTTGAACTACTCATTTAACCTGCAGAGGGAGCCCCCCGAAGGAGCAGGTCTCATTGGTAACAGCTGAGCTACAGTCCTGTAACTGCAGTTGCAAGTGTCATTTAACAGACCTCAGCTGGTCATTGCACAAATGTGAGACTGTACTCTTACATAAAGACAGACTTGTGTGCAATTATGTGCACCACAAATTTAAAAAATAAACATAATAATTGATTATCTGAATGTGTAAATGCTCTTTTCAATGTATAATGAGCCCAGTTCCATTCTGAATTATCTGCTAAACTAAACCATAATACAGTGAATACCATTACTGTCCCATTCGTATGCCACATTGATTAATTGTACAAGTCATTATTATTGAAATAAAGAATGTTTTTTTTTATTAATATATCTAATACTGTATGTTATTGTGATATGTAAAAGGGACTTATTCAAATGATGATATCCTCGCAAAGGGAAGTGAGCTGCATTCTGTTGTAGGGAGCTGTCCGACTTTCTAAAGAAACTAATCAGAAAGTGCATGACTTGCTTACATTTTTGTATGCAGACGTATTTATTGAATTCCCTTCCATGGCAGGAGTTTAAAATGAAGAGTACTCGTGTGTGGTCTGCACATGACCTGTAAAGATCTATTGTTCTTTTTCACAATGCAAACATGTTATGACTTTACATATTTAATGACTGCAGTAATGAAGCGGCTGTTTTTGGAGGTATGTCATACGTTGGCTTGTAACCGTTCGTGCAGAATGTTGACTTAAGTAATACAAACATTTGTTTATTGCCAAGCAATAACAGATGTGTTTACATGTGTTTTATTTTGCTTTACATAGCTTAACTCCTTGAAACTATTAAGTACATTTTTTTTTTACTTAACTAGTAGAATTGTCTTTCGAACATTGTGAGATTTAAATATTTAATAATGCAGCACGTGTCTTAATTGCAGTATAATAACACAGTAATTACATATATAGGTGTTTACTTACAATGTAATTGCATATTTATTACAACATTAAAGGTTAAAGCAATTGCTATTTTTGAACAGTATTATTGCATATAAGTAGAATTACCATGTGACCACATAATTGACGACATAATGTAAAGTATATATTTTTTTTTTTCAGTGTTTTAATTATCCAGGGGTCTGGTATATGTCTACACGAAGATCAGATTAACACAGAGGCTCATTTCCTTTATGTAGTGTTTTAGATTTTCAAAGACCAACACAAAAGACCTTGAATTGCCAATAAAGGCCTAAGATTTCATTTTAACACATTGATCGTGTTCTAAGTTTTCGGTTTGTTTTGAAACATAAAACATATATTCAAAGGAAATTGCTCTTAAAAGCACTGTGCTCAGTGGCAAACCCACTGAGGCCTATCAACCCAGTTTGCGTAGAAGTCTTCAATTAGCAAATGTACATGACAGTATGTTCAGTTCATGCAGTAGAATACAACAGATGTTCTGGACCTTTGTCGTGATGTTTATATCAGTTAAGACAAAGGGATGTTGCTTTAATGCATATGACTAAAACACTGAACAATAGACTGATTATTCCCATATCTCAGATACATGCCTGTGCATTAACTGAGGCTTTTAAAATTGGACAGCCTCTTATAAATAGAGCCGAACAAAGGCCCATCATTTAAATCAAAACAGCTAAACATAGTTACAGTATCTGGTCGAAACACAAAAAACATTAAGTGTTTCAGCTTGTTATGTTTCTTAGCGAAAGATACCATTCTGTGGTTGTAACATCTACATTTTTTCAGCAGAAACCTGCGAGGAAGTTATTTGAATCACATCTGTGAATAGTTTAATCGTACTGCATTATTTTACAAGTTTTTTTCTTTAAATTAATGGTACACATTTCTTTACTGTTTGTATCATGTGAGTGTTTTTGAAAGAAAAATACATGTATTTACTGTGATAAGGTATAACTAACAAGCAACGAAGTAGACAAGCGTGGCCTGAGCCTTCATCAGTGCACACTGAAACGTATGTGTACTTTTGCTTCTTATTAGTCGAACTGTGTCAATAGTTACACACGTTTGGAAAGGTGGAAAGACAGTGTGAGCAGACTGATAAGACTGAAACGTAATGTCAGCATTACAGAGCCCCAGACATCCACTGACGTTGTTGTTGTTGTTGTTGTTGTTGTTGTTGTTGTTGTTGTTGTTGTTGTTGTGGTTGTAGACCCCTTGTTAAAATTAGTAATAAGATTTCAAATAAAGCATTTGACACATGAGTGTTTAATTGGCACGATACAAAAAACACCCAGAAAAGAAAAGGAAAGGAAAGGCAAGATTAAATAAAAGATGAGAGGGTTAAAATGAACCAGATGTTAATAAAGTCACAGGGCTCTCTTCACATTCATGTGGAAGGCCACAGTATTGTCCTTGACATGTTTTTGCTGTTCAGTTTTTTTTTGTTTTGTGGCATTCCTTTTCCACTGTGTACCATGTGTTATGTGAGCCTGTGTACAGCCAGGAAGCTTTGCATCTTGTATAGAATTGCTTGAACCTGAAGTTTGTGTCTTCATTATTAACTAGCTGGCTGGTTTTAGTCTCTTTGTTAAACATAGCACAGTTCTGTTTGGTTTTAATCTAATGACAAAATGCTTAAAATTATTGAAACTACAATTTCAAATACACTAAAAGACGTGGTAAATACCAGTGTATATTGCACAGAATTGAGCCATACCAGGGTAAATTACAGCATACCATGCAATATACTACTACTACTACTACAAAAAAAAAAAAACTCAATCCATAATTCGTTGTTGAAAATAAACAGAATGGACAATTCCAGAGTACAGCCTGGTTTGGAATTATTAAGGAATGTTACTGTGTGAGAGCTAGTCGCATGACAATGATAGAGAGTGTTCTTTTTCTTTGGTCAGGCAGAAGTCATCGGTTTCCACTTTGAGGTAAGAACTCTGTTGTTTACGTGTTATTTTAAATTAGGGGATACCTTTATTTGTGAAGAATTGGGCCGGCAGAGTCTCAATCAAGCAATTAGGACAGGGGCGGGCGTCAGCCTGGTTGGCTCATATTCATTGCAACACAGGAGGTAAGGATGGGGCGACCGCGGCCATCGGCACGGGAGAGCACAGGGATGGATCGGGGTCACCCTGCAGTATCAGAGCAGGGACAGCGCCGGTCATTTGGAGGGCACAGGAAGTATTGGGGTCGTAACACATCTCTCTTTAACACAAAGCCAGCTTTCATCAACACTCGGCCCACTCTTTGGAGCTGATAATTATCTTTGACAAAATTCATTAGCAAGGACTTATAGAGACATCAATGACCAGAAATTCCAGGGGAAAATACATGCACAGGAACAATGTCCTACACACATTTCACTGCGCCCTTTGACAAAATGTAATGAAGTGTGTACATTGTCCCCCTCATCAACATTTGAACTCTGAGCCCATCAGCATGAAAACTTTGTTTTATAAACTTCCTAAACCAGTGTGGGACGCATCAATCATCACCTTGAACAGATCATAGACAAACACTGACTCTTACCTTCCCAGTTTGCTGCTATTCAACTCAATTAAAGAGTCTACAGCCTTTTTAAGCATAATTACATTGAGGGCACTGGAATTTTCTACGACTATATTGTTGTTGTTGCTATTAACAGTAACAGTATATAATAATAACTTGTTTTTTTCAAAATTCTTTATGCAGTATATGCCATACCAATCTAGAAGTGCAGCATTATTGAACCGGCGTGATAACCTGTCAAGCAAATTTTGCCTGAGCAGACATACAGTGTGATTCTGACCTTTCAAAGAGTGACATGTAAAGAAATTAACCATTTGATGCATGGATAAATCTGGTCATTCACTCAGTACACTGCACACGCTACGTCCCAATGAAAAATATTTAACATCAATATTAAATATTAACCAACGTTTAAATTTAGCCTTGGTGTCAGGGCTTAGTTGAGTTTAGGATTAAGTCCCATCAGAATTCAGTACATGCATCAAAGGAAATACAACATAATATTCCACATCTTTGATACATTCATGATTTCAGGCTGAAGCCTGTGTTTAACTGGGCTGCATTCAACTATTTGCAAATGCTCAAACATTTGCAAACGTTCCTGAATATTGGTGTTATGGTTCAAGCTTTTTAGTTTCTGTTGGGTGTGAATAGAAGCTGACAGACTGGAGAGACGGTGTGCAGCAGTGGACACATTTAGCAAGCGCTTGAGTAGTTGAATGAGGCCCTGGTTTGTGGTGCTCAGTGTATTTTAAGTCAAATAGTTTGCTGGAAGTAAGTCACTTCTGTGAGCCTATAGAATAGAAGCTAGTTCTACCACTGTTCCATTTCAACTTGCATGCATTACCCCGCAGTGCAGTCCTGGAAAGCACACTCAAAACCATTGTTCACTGCAGAGCAACTCCACCAGTGAAACCCCCTCTCCCACTGATAGCATGTCTGCATGCTTGTGAACTTAGTCTATCTTATCTGGCAGTGATTGAAGTCTGTGTTACATCCTGAACATTTCCTCACCACTTGACACTAAGAGATAAGATTCCTTGGTGCAAGATTATTTAAGTTATATAAGTTTCAAGTGTCTAGTTTTCATATCTTGGCTAACATAGATTGGCCTGTCATTGAACTTAGCCTAACTCTAACATGCTCTATAGTAATGTTTTTGTTTTTAGTAATGTATTTACTGGGGTGCATTTAATTACAGGTTTGTTCTTAAACAGCAGTATAACAAAATGTGCATACTTTTTTGATAAGGTGTTAAGAAAATACATTGTGATAAATGTCTGGACAGCACACTTGCTTTTAGTTCAATTTAACACAAACCTGTTGTCCTTTTAAAGCACATTCTGTTACCTTAGATTAAACCTGTGTAATGTAAAGTATCTATTATTGCTGGGTATTTATTACAGTAATTATAAATGTATATGAATCCTCTTTGTTGATTTAAGGAACAACTGGGAATGGAAATCTCTGCTTTAACTGTATTCAGAGCTGTGAACCAGACACCGAAACCAGACACAGATTGATCTATTAGCTGTGCTCTAAGACAGTGGGTAATATGCCAGAGCATCTCACTATTGCTGCTCCTGAGCGACCCTCAGGTGTTTCGTTTCTTTGGTAATCCTGTTCTGTATGCATCATTAACTACAGTGATGTTTGGCGGCTTTTCTTTACAGCTCGACTTTTAATTAACCTTTAATCGCTGAGCTAGTCAGTTTCTAGACAATGAAGCATTGTATCTACAGTATATGAAACGCGCTACTGTGAGCTGGAGTTTCTACAACACACTGTACTTAACTGCAATAGCAATTATCTAATAGAAGTGTAATTGTTTGCCCTCCAGTCTGCGGTATTGAATCTTGAAAGTGTAGTTTGTAACTAAGCTGTCTCCTGTTGATCAGCTTGGCAGGGCTGTCTTGTACAGGAGACTGTGCTCTCCAAGGGTTGTAATCTGGTGTGTAAATAAACATGTGGCAAAGTACATCCGAGGTTTCTATTTTCTTGCCATTAGAGGGATTGAGTAAAATGATTTCCATCCTATATAACTGGTCCTGTTGTCAGCCTGTCCCTAAATAGAATGACAAAGAGTGTTCTAAGGAGGCTGTGTGGTCCAGTGGTTAAAGAAATGGGCTTGTAACCAGTAGGTCCCCGGTTCAAAGCCCACCTCATCCACTGCCTCATTGTGTGACCCTGAGCAAGTCACTTCACCTCCTTGTGCTCCGTCTTTTGGGTGAGACGTAAGTGCCTCTGCAGCTGATGCATAGTTCACACACCCTAGTCTCTGTAAGTCGCCTTGGATAAAGGCGTCTGCTAAATAAACAAATAATAATAATAATAATAATAATAATAATAATAATAATGGTCTATAGGGGAGAGTTTGCCTTGCTATTGAATTGGTCTTGACGAGGGAACCAGATCAGGTGCATATGTACCCATTCACACGGACATTAATAATAATAACGATTTTACAGATTTAATTGCTATTAAATTACTCCCGGTATCGGTACTATCCAGTTTAAGTCATGACTTTAACTAAAATACACAAAAATGCAAAGGATATATATATATATATATATATATATATATATATATATATATATATATATATATATATATATATATACCAGGAAAGATTAATTACATGCTTGCTGCTATAAGGATTTCCAAACGTGGATAATAAGAAATGATCGACGGGGATAGCTCAAGGGAATTTGCATAAACCCTGAACTGCATAAGGATAAATTTAATTAAAATGTATAAAATAAAGGGCATCGTTTTTTATTTGTATTTTCATATTAGCTGCCCAATTTCCACCCAGACTGCAATCTGTCACGTCTGCGGGTAATCTAAATACCTTCATCAAATATTAATAGGGCTGTTTGAAGCCAGACCAAACACCTTGGCCCAAAGAGTCCACACTGATAAGTTAAAATGCTAATTGTAATTATTAAAAGCAAGTTTCCATCACTGTCTTGTTAAAAAACCATGACATCACTGTTGTATTATATACTGCGGGTTGAAAACTTTCAAATAGATGAGAGGAAAGAAATGCACTTAACACTGCATTTTTAATATTAGATATATAATTAATTATAAAGATCAGATACAGCCTAACTCAAATTCCCAACATTGAATTTGTTATTTTGGACGAACCCAGTTTAAAAAATATATATATATATATATATATATATATATATATATATATATATATATATATATATATATATATATATATATATATATATATATATATTAAAGCTGTGCTCTTAAATTCCTTTTTTGTATTAGTTTTGCATCATGCTCGACTCTGATTTTTAATCAAAACAGTATTCAGAATATGATTCCAAAAGATTATATTTTGGGAGATTTGCAAACATATTTTGCCGGCGTGACAGATTGCGCAGGTTTTTTTTTTTTTAATCTGGCTGGATAATCTGCTCTGTGGTCGGTTACCCTTTAATATAAGAACACCACATAACTCTTAAAAGACGCCCAGCGTGTCACGTTAATTCAGTTATTTTGCATCACAAGAAAATAAATACATAAATAGATAGCTAAATCTGCTTTAATCCGTCGTTTTGGAAGAAATGTTACCCCAACATAAAGATGGGGTCTAGTATGGAAAAAACAACAATGCGTTTCTAAACTCCCTTAATAAGAAAAAACTTTAAAATAACGCAAGGAGTTCATAACTAAAGCGCTGCTTCTCCCAAAGAAAAATGTAACAGTATTCTTAACAGAGGCCCTGAAGTGCAGACAATAAACGCATGCCGTTATACCAGAGACGCTTTGCTTTCTTTCGTGCGGGTGTAAGAAACTGTAATCTTTTGACCTAATCCGTGCACGCGTAAATATATAAAATATAAAAATCCTCATAATAATAAATAAAAAAAGTAAAAACAAACAAGTGAAAATGCAAATATACGCTGCAATCTAATCATTAAATACCCAGCCATTAGAAGTAATATATTAATACATAACATAATACATAATAACAGCAAATAGCGAATAAGTTCCTTATTCGAGGTCTTTGTTCTCCCTGTTCGTTTCTTTTTTTATCACTGTTACCTGCTTACTTCAGTATTTACATGCATAAACCTACATGCGTAATAATAATAATAATAATAATAATAATAATAATAATAATAATAATAATAAACTACCAAATGCAAGGGATCTTAAAGAGATCACTGTAATTGTGCAGTGAGGCAAGGCAAGGCAAAGTTGTTGTAATGAAAACAATACACGATTCCTTCATTAAGTGAATAACTTCTGGGAATTCTTTACTCGATCAAAGTTACTGCAATGTGAAACGAGAGCATATCTTTCCATGATACATTTATCTGCTCGGGTCCCTGTGCCATCAGAAACAAACAAATTGACTTGGAGAAATCCTGCGAATGGACCTAATGCTGTTTATTACAAGCGCTAATCCTTCAAATCCGACCTGAAATAATGTTTATCTTTTGGTGGCTTAATTTCTATAGTCTTTAATCCTGCGGTCAGTCGCAGCAGACTGTGTCATTTCTGTGACGCCAGTACACGAGATTGCCTTTTTTAAGAGGCAAAATAAATAAAATGACGCTTATATAACAGATGTTATGTCTGATTCAGCACAGTTGTTTCAATTGATTGAATATTATCAAATAACTGCTTTCAATTTTACATATTGTAGATAACTGTTGTCGATTTTAATTGCGGTCTTGGTGGTTAGGGCTGTGGACTCGACCGGAGGGTTGTGGGTTCAATCCCTGGTGAGGGACACTACTGCTGTACCCTTGAGCAAGGTACTTTACCTAGATTGCTCCAGTAAAAAAACCAACTGTATAAATGGGTAATTGTATGTAAAAAATAATGTGTTAAAAAATAATGTAATTGTATGTAAAAATAATGCGATATCTTGTAACAATTGTAAGTCGCCCTGGATAAGGGCGTCTGCTAATAAATAAATAAATAAATAAATAAATAATAATAATAATAATAATAATAATAATAATAATAATAATATGTTTAGCATTAGGGTCCAAGTCACCTGCCTATTCAAATAAAGTCCACAATATACGCTGTATCCTCTGTGCACATCCAGCAGCATGATCCTGTTAGTTAACAGTTAATGCTAAATCCGGTTTTACTTGAATAGTTTCCCTGCACAGTGGCTACCTTGCAAAGCTTTTTCCATTTTTCCCCTTTTTTTGATGAAAGCAAAATAAAGACCTGCACCCAGTCAACCTAAGTTGTTTAATAATTGTTTGTAGGACATAGTGTGGCGAAAACACCACCGGGATGTATAGTGTGGTGGTATTAAGATCTGCCACTGTTTAGACTATTAAATGCACTCTCTTTTTTCCACTTACATTTAATATAGAATTATTTGTTTTCTAACAAAATAGTCGCGTTCACCTTTAAACAAAAAGACAAATTATAATACCTGTAGGCTATAATTCTCTTGTAAACCCATTATTCCCCACATTGTATACCAGAGTGTGTTTTCTTGGAGTGATGAGTACACAAATGCAATTCATACCTATCTCTGGCTACCTTTACCATATGCATTAAAAAAGACTGCAAGTTAGTTTCAACACTGCAAAAACAAAAAAGAGTTTAAGAATGAAACAAAATCTTCATATGCAACAGATTTAAAAATACATCTTAATCTTTATTTTAATGTCTGAGAATATACTTTAGACGCACACAAACAAGTTATCAAAATTGTGTGACGTGTCTTTGCAGTGCACAGTATAAAAATAAAACAAGACGTGTTTAAAATGTGTTGCTGGAGTTTGTGCTTATTTTTCATGCATTTGGTTTAGTTGGCGCATATTCATACAAGCTGGCATTTCCTTTTTTATAATAATAATAATAATAATAATAATAATAATAATAATAATAATAATAATAATAATAATAATAATAATAATAATAATAATAATGACAGATCTATTGACCGACCACAAACGAGATCTTGTAAACGTGGACCCAAATGAAGCCCGAGGGTGGGTGCTGTTGGTTTGATCTATAGATGACCCCTTAGTTGCCACAATTATTATATTATTGCAACGGCTCCCCGGGACAGGAAACAAAGACGCATTCATCCCGCATTCCTGCCTCGTTTGTTAGTCTGAGGAGTATGAAAGTGTTTGATGCCACTTCTCATTAAATAAAAACAATGTGCTAACGCTGTCCTCTTTCTTTTCTGCCTTGTAAAGTTCATTAATGCTCTTGACTGAATTATCTACTGACAATGTTCCTTTTTGGAGAGCCGAGTCAGGCTGATGAACTTTGATCAACTTGCTACACATAGGTCTGCTGTCTGAACATTAAAGAGGGAATCATCACTCGGAAAACAAGGTTTGTTTTTCAATTCGTTTTCTTTAATTCTTTAAAATATGTTATTTTACATGACCAAGAGACTCCTTTTGCAAAGTCGCATAATCGACACGTTATCACCCCCATTGAATACACATAAAAAAAACATAATGTTAAAATAAAGATAAAACATCCAATACAAGTTTAAATTCTGACACACAGTAACACATTAAAACACTGATATTTAACATAACAATTAAAATGGCCACATGGGGTCGGAAGACGTTGATTTACAACATGAAACAAAGTATTACCTAACTACAATTATTGTACAGTGCATAAATAAGTATCTAGTTTTAGTTGCTATCCGATTGCATCCTCCTCTTCATTTACACCTCCTGACAGTCAATACCATAAAACGAAATTGTGCAAAGCTGCCAGGGCTACATCGAGCTCCTGGAGTGTCGGGTTGGAATCGTTAAAGAACGTGGCAATGTTCATGGGCAATTCGTTTAGTAGCTGCGGAGTCCATCTCTCGACATCTCAGAAGACCATTAGTGCATAATTGAAGGCGTTACATGCATTTGCCACCTTTTACTGCCCAGATCTCAGCCAACCTGATAAAATAAGGTGATACAAAACAATGATTGGTCTAAAGCGTTAAAAGGGACACAATATTACAGAGATTAAACTAGCCTATATGTAGACCATTAAAAGCAAGACCCTATCCCACGTCCTCTATATAAACAAACTGTAGACGGGTTTGATATAAATCCATAGGGTTCGAAATGGAACTGTTGAGGTTAGAGACTTCTCACACCCCATAGAGTCACATTGGGAGCCATAATAAATGGTTTCAAAATAGGAAGCATCTAATTATCGAACCCATTCAATAGAACCGCAGTGCTAGGAGTACACGTTAGTAGTTCTCACCTACCTCATCTTTTCAGCACAGGCCTGAATGCAGTTATTTTGTCATCCTGTTGTATTAGACACTCTTCACCGAGTTCTGTGGGTCCTTGGTCAGATTTCACATTTTGTGAAAAACCTGGACACGTAATTTTATATTAGTTTTAAATATGCAAATTAATACGTTTTGTTCCAATCGGATCATAAAGTAGGCCTACTCAAATGTAACACCATATAGTCTTATAGTAGTGCATAGTTTTATAAAGAAGTTGGCTTAACTTTTTTTTTTTGTTAATATACAAACGGTTACACAGAGGGGGTAAATGGACAGTTATAAGTAAACACATAAATAAACAAATACATAAACAATGTTTCATATTTGAATACTGTGTCATTATGGGCCGAAGTTGTTAAAGGAGGTCCTTTTCTTCACTAACGTACCTTCCATTCCTGACGAATATTGGCACGTATCCGACAACACGGGATACGAAGAACAATGCAACTGGAGAGACTTCTGGTTAAAAATGGAAGTTCTATAAACCTTGTTAGACTGTGGGAGGTCCTCGAAAGCATGCCCTTTGGTAGACCGGCTCCTCGCTTCTTGTTGGGCCCTGAGTTCGCTACACTGTGCGCCACTAACCATAGATTGCCTTAGTTGGAGCTGACCATCTGCATTTACAGTCCTTTCTTCACTCTTATGAGTTCGCAAAATAACACCAGCAGCTGCCGTACGTGCTAAAGACCAAATTCTGGGTTTTTCTGATGTTTCATAATGATGAGGAACAACGCCATTGTTTGGTGCTATGGTTGACGGTTTAGTTAATGCGTTTTCTAAGACACCCGACGCCATAGACGCCCCGTTCTTACTGCATGGAAACGCGTGGAAATGATTGCGCGTAATAGTCAAGTTCCAGTCCGTTTTCTGTGGCTCCGCCGTCATGTCTCGCTGGAGGCTCTGGCCTTGGTGAGGTGTTTTCTCACAGTTGCTGTCTAGCTTTGAGCTTTCCTCATCCTCTGTGTCATCCAGATCGCTCAGCCTCGAATCACTCTCTTTACATTCTTTTGAATCTGGAGAATAGAAGTATTCACATACATTATTAATATCCATTCTATATTGCACATGGCCAATATTTTAAATGTTTTATAGGCCCATGTACCTATAATTGCAATATAATCAGCAATGCAATAATAATAAAACCTATAATCAGTATACACATATCATTTCATGCTTCAAGTTGCATTCACCCAAAAGTCATGTTTAGGAAATTCAGCAAATGTGGTCGATGCGTTTACACCAACACCTGAAAATAGGCTATAATATTATTGAAAAATGAAAACTGGGAAAACTTCATTTGATATCAGTTATCTAAAAATATGTGAAATCGATGAATCGCATACCTTTATCTAGGCTCTCCAGGTCACAGTCACCCCTGTCTCCTTTTTCAAGGTCGTCTTTCCTCTCGTCTCCAGGTTTGTTCTTTGGGGACCAGGTCATTTTGTTTTCCTTTTTCAGCCTCCTCCTGGCGTTGGCGAACCAGGTGGACACTTGGGTCAGAGTCATTTTGGTGATGATGGCCAGCATGATCTTCTCCCCTTTGGTGGGGTAAGGGTTTTTCTTGTGCTCGTACAGCCACGTTTTGAGTGTGCTAGTGGTTTCCCGAGTGGCGTTTTTGCGCCTGGCTGAACCATTAAAATCAATGGTGCCATATCTAAGATTAAATAAATAGACAGATAAATATATACATACATAAATAAGCAGGTTATTATCGTGCAAGGTTATTAACCAAAACATACTGCTGGACGTGTATGCGATGCATATTTTAATACAAAAGGTGATTCTTAACGCTTATTGTTTTTTTAGATAGTGTTCAAAAAGGTAGTCATATAACTTATTATTACGTCATAAGGCATGTTGTTCATACAGTACACACACACACACACACACATACACACACACACACACACACACGACTTGAGTTATACATTATTTAAAAACAAAAAAAGCCTATTTGCACTTTTCATCGACCATGTAACACCAGCAATGTACTGAAGTCCTGCAAGTGCACCGTTACACGAGAGTATTGACCTTACTCAACCCAAAAGAGTTTACCTGTCGTACTGGTACTGCCCCAGGGAGTGGTCGTAGGGGTAATAGGCAGCAGATTGTGCAATCCCCGAGTGCAAACTTCCAGCACCATCCTTAATGTCGTACTGAGGGTTCTAGAACAGCAATGATTCGAATCAGGTGTGGCATCAGCGAAATAAAATACCATTCTCTCAAGACTGCCAGATGCATTAATATTATCAAAATTGAGTGAAATCATTTTTAGTTTCATAAGTCATAGTTATTTATTTATTTATTTATTACTAACAGGTCATGCAACACCATTATATTCTTCTGAACACAAAGCAACGTTTCGACTGGTGTTGAATAGTACTTTGTTATAATGATACTATAGTATTAAGTATTTGCATAAGTCAAATGTAATGCACAACAATGCATGCATTATTATAAATCCTGCACAACATCTTGCAAACGGGACTTTAAAAGAACGCAGCATTTTGCAACCATTCATGTTTATGAAAGTACAGTGTGCTATTAAAAAAAAATCCACATTGCACTTACGAATCAATACAACTTTTAACGTGCTTTTGGTGGCTTGAAATCCAAAGTGTATAACGCGTGTAAATGCTGCACTCACCAGTGTTGAATAGAGGGTGGACGGGTCTGTGCTGTAGGGGAAATAGTTGGCATAGTTCTGGCTGGCTGCTGCATAGGGAGAGCCGTACATGCCCAGAGCTGCGTTGAGCTCAGTTCGAGTGCCAGCCAGCAATCTCTTCTCGTAAGACGGACAACAAAAAGCGGCTGCAGCGTGGGCTGTACCAGAAGAGCCACCGGGCACCGATCTGGAGGCTGAATCATAGCAAGTCGTGCTGGGGTTTGCAGACACAAAAAACTGCATGAAGAGAATTTTAAACACGGTTGTGATTAATGGAGCTAGAGGGAGAACAAAAAAAATAAATAACGTAATACATATTTACATAGAGGCGATAGATATTTTTTATTAATGTATTTGAGTGCACCGTTTTAAGACTGATACTTTAAAATAACATTTTGTTCAATGAAAAAAAAAAAAATAAATAATACTAGCTGAAGGACAATTGTGAAGTACCGGTATGTTCACTATACCACTATATGATTCCTCACTGCTGTCTGGGCTGCATCTTGCCTATAGGTAAACATTCTACTTTACCTGATCTGCCTGACAACAACACTAACACCTGTGTCGGGACGTCATTTGTGAAAGAATATATAAAAACAAAGAACGTGAGAAAAACCTTACCGTTGTAAATTGAAACGTCTGCTAAATAAAACGACTACAGTATACATTTCTTAAAAAAAACTGTAAGAATGTTGAAATGGAACGAAAACTACAAGCTTTGAATCGCACGCTTTATAACAAGTAAAATAAATCAGAGCACCGAATTTTGACATATTTGCAGACAACATAGTTATGACATAATACAATTTCCATAACTCGTGTATGCAGAGTGACTTGTATAAGTTATAATTGATAATAATAATAATAATAATAATAATAATAATAATAATAATAATAATAATAATAATAATAACCTGGTGAAGTCCGAACGTTTCCCAGATGTGGTCCTGCAGAACATGTAGTAAATAAAAATAGCAGCTATTTATCTCAAATAAGAGCTTCGCATGGCATGGAACTTGAGCTAAAAAGACCTAATGGAAGGTGAATGGTGCCCATCCTTACCTGCGAAGTGCTGTTGTAAGGATATCCAAACTGAGAGAAGGACATTGCTGCTCCTTTTGTTACCATCGGCAATATATATATATATTTTTCCTGCTGATCGATTGTAACCAAAATGTACTTCAAATGCACCTTCTCGCACACATTCCTACGTTTGGCCTTTTACTCAATAATAAATGATTGCACTTAGAATGATATCTAGCACGCACTTCAGGGCTTTATGGAGTTTTTTTGGATCCTCAGAAGGAAAAAGAAATACAAAAAAACCCTACCTATTGTGCTTTTAGCTGAGGAGGGTTAAACGCATAACGTTAGTCTTGCTAGATATAGTCTCGGCTTGTTGTATTATTTTCTGCTCTATAGTTCTTTTGCATTCATCCACGGAACAGTATCAGCGTGACGTCATAGTAATCCCGAAACGACAGGACAGCAAGGATATAATAATGTCTTTGCCAATCATATCTAGCATCACATTTTCTTAGGTGCTTGTATCCTCCACGCCTGCATCATGCTGTTTCAATGCTGTGCTACATCGCAGGACAAAAGCCGGCATCTCCAAGGGTTTTGTAGATGATCTTGTTTAACATTGCTATAATTATAAATTGAGATGAGCTGTAAAGAAGGGGGTCATTAAATTGATTGTTATTTACAAGAGAGATACTTTTGTGTCTGGCTGTTGAATAAAATGTACACCAAGACTAAAATGCAGTCTGTATCTGCATATATTTCCATATATATATATATATATATATATATATATATATATATATATATATATATATATATATATATATATATATATATATATATATATATATATATATATATATATATATATATATATATATATATATATATATATATATATATATATATATATATATATATATATATATATATATATATATATATATATATATATATATATATATATATATATATACCCCAATGCAAATGTTTTAAGTGTGTTTAAGTGCGATAATAATCAAACAAGTTCCCCTCTGGGGGGGGTTCTGAAATAAGTGACCCCCTTCCTCTGACTCCTCTATCCCGTCCGCTCCGTGGCAAAGGGGCCAGCCCCTAATTAATGATGATGATGTTTCAATTTTTCTCTATTAGAGACAGACATGTTCCCAACAGAAATGAATGTAAAGGCTTTGACAGGTCAATGGAGGGGTGATTGATGGCTGCCTTGAGACCAGCGTAGCCATTACGAGCAATGCGTAATTGCACCAATTAACAAATGGATATGCCCTTGTTTAACCACCCAGTTACACGCTGAAGATTTGCCTTTGAGGTGAAACGAGGAAAATCCCGATTTCAAGAAACCATCAGTTCTGTTCTAGTTATAAAGCAGGAGAAGAAATCGTTGAGAATCGTGTTTCAATTAAGCAGTTCTGCCCAGATAGGCCACACAACACCTTTAAAAAATGCTATTGTTATTTTAGTCTTTATTGATGTGTGTGTGTGTGTGTGTGTGTGTGTGTGTGTGTGTGTGTGTGTGTGTGTGTGTTCTATTCTATTTGCTTTGTGATATCAGTGTTTGGCTTTGATATTTTAATCTTGATTCTAATAGTTACATTTTAACAAGTTCAGTTTACTACTTAACGTTTTTTAAGTTTTATAATGATGCTCCAGATCTTCCAAAAACAATATTAATAATATAAACATGCCCCCAGATTATGATATATTAAATTACCAATTCATTTAATTTAATTACGTGACAAAACAAAAGTACGCTATTTATTTATTTATTTATTTATTTATTTATTTTTGGATAGAATGCACTTGGACACGGCACGGGCTAAACCTAGATGCAGGTGGTCATTAAATCGATTAAAAACAAAAAAAATGGAAAACTGTATTTGATTTCCTGTCAGTTCTTGATGAAAAGTCTGATAACTCCACTGCGATTTTTATGCTATTGTACGATTCCTCTTCAAGGGGCGCTAGAGCGCTGCGCGAAAGAAACGAGGGGAACAAATCACATATTTTGATAAAAAGAGATTAAAATCATACAACTATGTTACTTATTTAAAAAACGAAAATGAGACATATGTCAATAGCAACTAAACGTCTGGGTTTATTACACTTGCATGTTGGCTAATGTAGCTACAGTCACAGCACCAAAAATACTCAAAGCCGTACACTTGATAAAATACTTTCAAGATACAGCCAAAGTGAGCATAGCCGATCTCCGAGTAATCCAGTTGTACACAGGGACTGTCCGATGAATAAACATGTTGCTGCGGCTGCCTGATGCATAGACAATATGAGTAGGATTTCAATAAATCAGGCGTATCAAATACTATCTGGAGTCTCTCGCAGTCAAGTGCCGACTCAATGCATTTTCACTGCGAAAAAATGGGTCCAAACACCGCTTGCAGAATACTCCATGGAATAATTTACAGAAAAACAGCGGAAGACAGTTTTAGAGCAAACGTTTTCTCTTTAGGCCTTTGCATAGCGGCCTATGTTTACCAAACAAATGTACATCTGCTTTTACCTCTTCCGTTTTTTCCGAGTGCTTTGAGATGTGTCTATATCAGGAGCTATATAAAATAATTCCGGTCATAATCAAGAGCTGGCGTTAATGTGTAATATGTCATGCTAGTTCTTTGCCAATGTAAATGAAAGAATAGTGATATGTAAGTGCGAAGCAAAATGGAAACCTTTAAATTATGATTAATGACTATGCATCATTTCTTTTTTTTACATTACAAATTACTTGAAGCTGATAGATAGATAGATAGATAGATAGATAGATAGATAGATAGATAGACAGATAGCTGTCCAGGACAGTATTTCAATGACAATATTATTGGAGTAAGGTAAATGTTACACAGTTTTATTAAACAAAGCTACATTGTTTTTTTATTTTTTTATTTTTGATGACGTTAAAGCAAGGTTAATATAGTTGGAATGGAATATTTCTAAAGACATGTTTCTTTCCAGGTGCTTTTCTTCTGTGTTAACGGTATAGCTGAATAGCAGACAGGACCACGCATGAGTGCATAACTACATCTGGACAGACTAATGCATTATTTATACACAGCAGTCACTGTGGATCAAACTCAATACATCTCAAATGAACGCTAATTGTTTTGACTAACCTAACTGAACTATTTGTAGGTTCTTCCTGCCGATTGATAGTGTGCTATGTTGTGTATGGTTCTTATTAAATGCAGTAGCTCTTCATTAAAGTCTCACACTAAATGCTGCATTTTAACGAGGAAACATTCCAGCAACTGTAAATATCTATCTATCTATCTATCTATCTATCTATCTATCTATCTATCTATCTATCTATCTATCTATCTATCTATCTATCTATCTATCTATCTAATGCACATGTAGAACTAAATATAAAATAAAGCATAAACAATAATTTAAAAATTTTCTAAGTTATTAATCATTTCCCTGTTTTTATGGTGCAGTTTAATCAAGCGTCTAGACATGTCTCAAATGATTTTTTAACACATTAAATAAGCCTTTAGTTTCAAACATACATGTGCTGTGCCTCAGGAATGTGGGGTCTTAAAACAGGGAAATACCACACATGCCATATTTAGTTTTCTATTCAACATAGCTCTTATTGGTTCTGAGTTCTATTGCTCTTCCTTGTGCCAGATTCAGTAAATATTTACTTTTACAGCATTTACAAATCTCAAGCAAGTGATTTCGCAACATTACAAGGTGTAGCACTGACTTAATGCTTAGTTAGTTTTGCCAACTAAGATGCAGTGCTGGATTCTATTCATGGAAAGCATGAATACAGTCCAGCATGAATACAGTCCAACATGAATACAGTCCAGCATGAATACAGTCCAGCATGAAAACAATCCAGCATGAATACAGTCCAGCATGAAAACAATCCAGCATGAATACAGTCCAGCATGAAAACAATCCAGCATGAATACAGTCCAGCATGAATACAGTCCAGCATGAATACAGTCCAGCATGAATACAGTCCAGCATGAAAACAATCCAGCATAACTACAATCCAGCATGAATACAATCCAGCACTGGAGTAACTGAACTCTGTACCACACTGAATGATTGCAGACATAATAAATAAAGAATAAAGGGCAAAAACAAAAACAAAAAAACAACAACATTTGATGCTGTTTAATTTAAAATTAGCTACAAATATCAGTTTTGTAAAAAATAGTTACCGGTAGTAAAATTCTGTTTGTAAAGCAAGTAAACTTTTCACTATTAGACGCCCCTAAAGTTCTATTTATTAATCTATAATTGCAAATGATATTTAAGGAGTAAGACACAATCATCCCATCATACTTCTGTCTGGCCTGAATGCCAATTAAAAGCAAGCAATTTATAAGTGTACTCCAAGTTCCCCTTTAATGCCATTCCCTGTCTGAAAAGTTCAAAGTGGGCGTTTTACAATTTATCATGACAATTGCAATGTATTTTATGAGCACATAAATAAATATGTCAGTTTATGCAGTGTTTCTTTCATGTTTGACTAAAATGTATTTGAATTATTTACGCGGCAAGTACACCGGTAACATAAACACCAGCGGTTTAAAACCCCTATAAACCACGCACATCACAGAATCAGAGGCAACAAAACCTACAAGCACTTTAAAATACATGTTCTTGTTTAGGGGTTTGCACCTTTTCTCTTAATGGTTAGACTGGCATATATCAAACTTAAGAGGCTGTAACTTTTCAGGTTTAGTTGGTCATTAAATGTCTTGAAATGGGCAAACTGAAAACACATCTGTACAATGCAGCGGTATGAGCAGCCATTCGGTTGAGACTGCTTTTAAATAATCTGAAAATAGCAATCCAAATATAAATGAAATGCATATCTGCTTAGTTTGCAGTGTTTATGTTGTTGACATGTGTACATTAATTTAGTAGAGTGGAAAATACAGAATCTATCCTGTATGTATTTAACCTGCTGGACCATATGTGAATGGAATTGACCTAAAAAAACATACATCTGGGCTAGGCAAAGGCTAAAACAAACCCAATGTCACCAGGATATGGCAAACAAACACTAGGCACACCTGTGCATGGAGGGGGTAGCTGGCACAGTGGGTTACTCTAGCACCATACACTGTAAACCCTGATAAGTCAAGTTTACTAAAAAAAAAAAAAAAAAAAAAAAAAGAATAAACTCATTGCCTTAATATAATTAAGTTTAGCTACTCATTTAGTTTTTGTTACAACAACTTTCTCTGGGGCTGACTAGACTCATAACATTCATGTAACTTAATCCATTTGATTTACTTTTTAATAGTCAAGTTAGTTTGAACATTTGTATTTCATTTAAACAATAAAAAAATAACTGAGGTAACAGAATGTGCAATCAGCAAGCTATTTTATTAGGTGCCAGTGCAGCACTTCTTATGGCATCATTTAAAAGTGCTGGAACCAGGTAGATGCAGAGATGCAGACAGAGGGAGAAGGGAGGGAGGTCACATCCACAGACTGACCACCGAACGGGGGGTGGGCACACACAACACAAGGAGAACACATGTAAGGGAGCAGGCGAGGGCACAAGAGACAAGCAAACACAACACACTTGTGCAACCACACATACACAAAACAACAGCACAATAAACAACAAACAATTCCAAAAATAAATTGTACAAGTACCGCAAAGGCTGCTGGGAATCTAGTCCCTTGATTCTACTTAAACCATTTACGTTTGAAAAAAAAATGGAAGAGGACCAAAACAAATGAACTTTAGCTGGTGTCCAAACAAACTCGGTCCGTTTGCTTGCAGATAATTGCGAACAGCAAGCACGTTAATACAAAGTTCCAAACTAAACGAACCAGATCGAGTCAGTGTGAAATGGACTCAGTGTGAATGCAGCTAGAGTGCTCTTGTGAGGGTAAGCAGGACTAAGATTCACTATGTTGCCATAAATACGTTAACCTTCTCCTATAGCGCATTGCTTATAATAATGTAAATATTTGTTTAATATACTAGAGTGTCAAATGCACTGGGGTTGGATTTGTAAAAACACTGTGTATCCCGCTTGGAAGCACTATCTGCTCATGAATGGTAAAATGAACACTGCATTATGAACGGTTATTAAAGCAAGTGTTTGTTTAATTTAACACTAGAAAAAAAAGTTGAATTAATAAGTAATTACAGAAGGAGCCACCAACAAGAAATAATAAAATCCAATAATTAAGAAAGCTAATTTGTGTTTGTAAGTCATGCCTCGGGGGAAAGCAGGGTGCACTGTACTCCCTGGACTTCCTATTCTTAGTCTTGCCTGACATACCTTCAGGCAGCACTGCTGGTCCCTAGCTGCACATCCACTGTAGTTTCAGCTAAGAAGAAACTCAAACATGGTTTCTTGAGTCAAGCATTTCTTTACGCTAAGCTAACTACAGAATTGTTTAAAAAAAAGCTTTAAAGAACTTTATTGCTGCTTTTATTAATTTTATGCATGGAAGCTCTACAAGGCAGGTTATACTGTACACCTCTGTATAAATGTGGCCTCGTGTTTAATAGACATTAAATGTCTGAATTTAAATTGCTCTCAATCTAATTGCTGGCCAAACTGCAAACTGAAGATGTACCATGCTGAAGATAATTCTGTTCCATGCTGAAGATAATTCTGTTCCATGCTGAAGATAATTCTGTACCATGCTGAAGATAATTCTGTACCATGCTGAAGATAATTCTGTACCATGCTGAAGATAATTCTGTACCCTGCTGAAGTTTGACCAGCCAATGGATTAAAGAGCAAATCATATTGCATGATAGAATCATGGTCCTGAACTAGTAGTTATGTTGTTTAGAACAGGAACAGGAAACCTGTATTTAGCTGCAACGGAAGCTAGCGAACAAATGTATGTAGTAGAATTTGCTAAACATGCAGGTGTCACTAATAAAAGGTGATTTTACAGTGCATGATGGGATGGCATACAGCACACTGCCCTTGAACAAGGCTGTCCCGGTACTGTCCCCAAAATCCTGCAGTGCTTTTATGTAAGAGAGCTTTGAAAATAGACTCAAGGTATTGACTGTCAAACACTCAGCCACTTAGATATGACAGGAGTACTTAGCCTGCATATGTAGAGTATGAGAGAAGAGCTGTGCAGGACAAGTGAGAGGAGAACAGCTCTGGCATGACCTCCACACTCGCAGACAGTATTTCAGTGTTACAGTCGAGCTGATGAATGATAAACAGAGGAGCACGATCAGGAGTTTGAAAGGTTAAATCAGTGCAGCTCCCTGCAGTGCTTGAAGTCTATTTGCATCAAATCAGAGACGTTTCTATAGGCTTTCATTCTTATTTAATGAATTTCACAAAATGGTTTCTGTTTTCTTTTTTTATTGTTGTTATTTCTTCATAAAATAGATCGGGGCTTTTTATGAAATAATAATAATATTAAAAACCCCTGCTAGTTTTGAAATAAGCAATCTCATTATTCACAATTTGATATATTCCCGTGAATCCGTATGGGATCCAAAGTTATTACAGAAATGTTCATTCTTGCTGATGCACTGCAAGAAAGGATTTTGGTTAAATATCATAAAAGTGACAGAAAGTAACAGACATTTTAATAAAATGCTCCTTTTAATGTCTGTATATTTCAGTATTACTAACATTGCATATTGTTCTGCAAGCCAGTAATCCTATGATGATGCGTGATGTATCAGAGAATGCTGTACAAGGTCATACATTCGGCATGTCTTACGTGACTCTGATAAAAGTCTGAAGAAAATTGTTAATGCTAAGAAAACCAAAATATTCAAATGGATCTAAATGTATCACTTGTCCCTCATGTTTACAGGTGCCACGTGCTGCACTGTTCTGTAAGAAAGAAGAATAAATATAATCTACTTATACCTGTATAAATTTACCTTTTCTTCATTTTGGACACAAAGGGTTAAATTCTCAAAGCTATTTAAATTGTCTTTAGCACATTTAGGTTGTTATGGGTATCCAGGTGGCCACATTAGAAGCCATTGGTTATAGAAACAACATGGTAAATAACGATGTGCTGGTAATGTGTAATATGCTCTATCTGTAATGTGCGATGTCCTATATAGGCCAGGCTGTGTGCCTCTGAACTCACTTCTCAGGTTACCCAGGCTGCCCACAGGCTCATTATCAGCCCTGTCTGTGGTGCAGAAGGGAAGAGTTCACTACTCCCTTGCATCATCAACCCCTAGCTCTCAGTTTTCTTAAATTCAGTAGATGTTACTTCAGTGATGATGACATCATAGAAAAAAACACTCTATTTGTTTATCAGGGTTGCACATCACCAGTTTCTAACGCCAATCCGAGCAAAGCAGGTAATGCAATCCTTTATATATATATATATATACAGTACTGTGCAAAAGTTTTAGGCAGGTGTGAAAAAATGCTGTAAAGTAAGAATGCTTTCAAAAATAGACATGTTAATAGATTATATTTATCAATTAACTAAATGCAAAGTGAGTGAACAGAAGAAAAATCTAAATCAAATCCATATTTGGTGTGACCACCCTTTGCCTTCAAAACAGCATCAAGCATCAATTCTTCTAGGTACACTTCCACACAGTTTTTGAAGGAACTCGGCAGGTAGGTTGGCCCAAACATCTTGGAAAACTAATCACAGTTCTTCTGTGGATTTAGGCAGCCTCAGTTGCTTCTCTCTCTTCATGTGATCCCAGACAGACTCGATGATGTTGAGATCAGGGCTCTGTGGGGGCCATACCATCACTTCCAGGACTCCTTGTTCTTCTTTACGCTGAAGATAGTTCTTAATGACTTTCGCTGTATGTTTGGGATCGTTGTCATGCTGCAGAATAAATTTGGGGCCAATCAGATGCCTCCCTGATGGTATTGCATGATGGATAAGTATCTGCCTGTACTTCTCAGCATTGAGGAGACCATTAATTCTGACCAAATCCCCAACTCCATTTGCAGAAATGCAGCCCCAAACTTGCAAGGAACCTCCACCATGCTTCACTGTTGCCTGCAGACACTCATTTGTGTACCGCTCTCCAGCCCTTCGGCAAACAAACTGCCTTCTGCTACAGCCAAATATTTCAAATTTTGACTCATCAGTCTAGAGCACCTGCTGCCATTTTTCTGCACCCCAGTTCCTGTGTTTTCGTGCATAGTTGAGTCACTTGGCCTTGTTTCCACGTCGGAGGTATGGCTTTTTGGCCGCAAGTCTTCCATGAAGGCCACTTCTGACCAGACTTCTCCGGACAGTAGATGGGTGTAGCAGGGTCCCACTGTTTTCTGCCAGTTCTGAGCTGATGGCACTGCTGGACATCTTCCGATTCGAAGGGAAGTAAGCATGATGTGTCTTTCATCTGCTGCAGTAAGTTTCCTTGGCCGACCACTGCGCTCACGGTCCTCAACGTTGCCCGTTTCTTTGTGCTTCTTCAAAAGAGCTTGGACAGCACATCTGGAAACCCCTGTCTGCCTTGAAATTTCTGCCTGGGAGAGACCTTGCTGATGCAGTATAACTACCTTGTGTCTTGTTGCTGTGCTCAGTCTTGCCATGGTGTAAGACTTTTGACAGTAAACTGTCTTCAGCAACCTCACCTTGTTAGCTGAGTTTGGCGGTTCCTCACCCAGTTTTATTCCTCCTACACAGCTGTTTCTGTTTCAGTTAATGATTGTGTTTCAACCTACATATTGAATTGATGATCATTAGCACCTGTTTGGTATAATTGTTTAATCATACACCTGACTATATGCCTACAAAATCCCTGACTTTGTGCAAGTGTACCTAGAAGAATTGATGCTGTTTTGAAGGCAAAGGGTTGTCACACCAAATATGGATTTGATTTAGATTTTTCTTCTGTTCACTCACTTTGCATTTAGTTAATTGATAAATATAATCTATTAACATGTCTATTTTTGAAAGCATTCTTACTTTACAGCATTTTTTCACACCTGCCTAAAACTTTTGCACAGTACTGTATATATATATATATATATATATATACAGTAGATGCTGGTTATTAGCAACCCTGATGAAGACAACTTTCGGTTATTAACAACGTTTTCCCAGGAATCAATCCCGTCCCGTAGACATTAATGTTAATGGAATTCTGATATTAGCAACTGCACGCCACTTATTAACAACTTTATTACTAGTTGCCAGTGCTACAGAGCGCACTTGCATGATTTATGTGCATACTTCATGCAGCTTTTATAACACACTGACTTCGCAAATGCCTATTTCTGGTGGACTGAGGAGGAACCGTGGCTTTGAAACTGGCTACGAAGCTGCACGCAAAATTGAGATGGTAAAAGTGTGTTCTTTAGAAGTGATTATAACTACAACACATATTTCTTATGTTTGCTCATTGTAAGGTCAATTGCAGTACATTGCTGTGTAGAACTATTTAAGCCTACTACTTTTTTTATGGTTTTACACACACGTGAAGTAAACAGTTCTATGTTTGGGTATTTCGTGTTTCTCATGTTAATTTTTTACTCTAACATTTAAAACATGTATTCCAGTGCCATATTTGTATTTGTGCCATATCTACAGTATATATCGTTCCATATAAATACACTTGAAAACAGGGGCTTTTTGCTTATTGGTGACTTTCAGTTAATGACAATTTTTTGCTGGGAACCGAGAGGTTGTTAATAAGCAGCATCTACTGTTGCTTATATATATATATATATATCCGCTATATATATCCGCTATATATTGAGGGCCATGATATTGTGAGACACATAGAAAAACAAATAGGCTAATAACAAATACTGCACAACCGCTCCCTCGTTTTTATCAGGGGCGTCACAGGGTCCAGTATAACCTACTTTTTCTCATTTTTCGTATAAATTCGTACAGTGGGTAATTGCTTCTCATCAGCTTCAGTCCCCAATTAATTTCATGAGTCTTTCTCTCCTTTCTCAAATGCACAAACCTGCTGCATTGAAAGAATCCATTTCCGATATAGAAGGCTTGTTGCTAGGGAGCTGATGTCACTGCCTTGTGACTTTTGCTAGTGCATTGCTGCCACAGGTGAACACCTCGTTGGCTAAAATAAAAACCGCTTCAGCAAGTAGATATTTAATTTGCTTTGTGTTATTGTGCAATACGTGTATATGATAACAGTACAATATTAATGCTTTGTTTTTAATTGTTTTGTATATTTTTTTGATGTGCAGTATATATATATATATATATATATATATATATATATATATATATATATATATATATATATATATATATATATATATATATATATATATATATATATATATATATATATATATATATATATATATATATATATATATATATATATATATACATTATCACAAATGCTTTGAGTGAGTTTGGTGGTAATGGTAAAACACAATAACAACACAAACAAATAAAGGGCTTTGACTCACTATAATTGAGTTAGATTTCCATATGCCATTATTTTCCTTGAGTTACAAAGTAGAATACATGTTGATTTAAAACTCCCTTAATCTCTCAGGCTCAGATTTACCCTTACCACAAAGGATACCGCAGTCAAATGTGCAGCTTACAGTATGCATTTACTGTGCTATGGTTAACAAGGATTTGAACCATGCTTTACCATACTTACTGTATTTCACTGGTTTATCATGCTTACCTGTGCTCTACCATGCTTTCACTATCATTTTACTTGATTGGTTATCCTTTGCTTTGCTTCTATTCTACAGTATACCAAAGAGGGCAAGGCTACAGTTTACACACTTCTCAGCTGTAGTGATATACATTCTATAATATATAAAGAATAGAAAATGATAAACCGACCTGTCAAATAAACAAACAAAGAGAGCCACCAGTTAGTCCCCTTTACTCAGGTCATCTCCTAAACTGAACCTGTACATCTTCATACTGAGGGCCATCTCATCACACAATAAGCAGTCGAGGTATTGAGAAAAAGCCACCAAGATGGTTTCCAGACAGCTATGTTGGACAGGAGGACAAAGTCCAGGTCTACATTGATGTTTGTTATACCTTCCATGTTTCAAGTCCATTCAGCAAATAGTCCCAGAGATGCAGCAGTACACCAAGCAATACAGCAGGTGTCAATCAAACGACTCTCCTGGAAACCTTACTTTTCCAGAGCTCTTTCTTGTGTTGATGCTTGCTTTTGAATTTCCTTATTTCTGACACTGCTGCTTTTACTGTAGTGATCTTCTCGCAAATGGCTTCTCATTTGTGAAGAGCAAACAGGGTTGATAAATAAGTACCCTTCTGTAATAAAAAAAAATAAAAATAATGTACTCCCAACTGTACATGAAAATGCTTTGAACTCTGATCAACAATGATAGGTACCCCATCCCTTGTAAAATACGTGCATTAAACATGGTTACTGCACAACACTATATGTTTGTTTTATTTTTTATATAGAGATCAGCATTCTGAAATCTAAAAAGAAAATAATGACACATGAAGTGGAAACCTGCAAAGGCAGCAGAACGCACCTAGTCTGCAGCTCCAGTGTTGTTCTCCAATCGAAAGCGGGGAGATACAGAGACGTGTATATGATGACATAAAACAAGTACATCATTAAATAAATTAACAGGGGAGAGCCAGTAATCTCTTCTAAATTGGAAGAAGTGCTTCTGATGGACTCGTTCCTACTGTTTCCTTTGCAGGCTCTTCCAGAACTCGGACCATCTGTTCCTTGTTGTGGGTGGTTAAGTGAAAAGTGCTGCCAATACAAATAGCTCTGCTTGATGTTTGTTTGCATAAATTGTTTTGAAAGCTTCATGGAGTTTTTTAGGGATTACTAGCAGGGGCAGGAGCCAGTGGAGAAGGATGAAAAACAGCAATCTTTATTATTCTACAGGCACAAAAGGACTGCAGTGTGGTTTTAAGTGAATTTTCTTATGTAAAAAGATAAGGGTGCGATATGAGATGTGCATCACAAAAAATATGTATTTTGCATATATAGAATAAATTATATATTCCCCATATAAACTTCCCTGATATGGATGAGTGTAATGGGATAAGCTTTTTAAGCAGGGTACACAATGATCTCACTTAAGCCAGCAACATATGTAATATCTGAGGCATCAAGGATTACTCCCAAAAAACCCAGATTGTGGCAAAAAACTCCAACAGCCTTTTTTCGTAGACTTCATTGCAACTGAATGCAGAAAGCGGTCTTTGTTAGACATGAGGTTTACTGGGGAACCCTGATTCAAAGCACTCTTCCCAGGTTTTTCCGGACTGGAAACGATCAGAGTCATTCAATCCTGTAGCAGTTTCTGAACTGCACTCAGAGCTACTGGCTCAGATTAGCACTGGTTAATTCAGAGGTGGTTAATTCAGAGGCCTCTACAGTAAATTGTGAGCTTTTATTCAAATACACACCAGTCTGCCAAGATATGGAATGTGTACATTTCAGGTGTTTATAGCAACTGCCAAAAAACTACATTGAAGAAGAGAGGGAGATTTGTCTTGCTATATTTCGGAAATGACAGCACTGTGGTATTTGCTTTATATGGGGGGCATCCCCACTCCGGAGTAACCCACAAAAATCTTACACATCTGCTGTTTGGTCTGGAGGTATCAGATTGGGTTTTTTTTTTTCTCCAAGACGTTTTGCTGTGTCTAAGCTCCTTCAGTTAACTAGGACACACATTGACATGTCAACAGAAAACTGTATGGGGTGGGAATGCTAGCAGATATTTAGTCTAAGTGGTTGCACAGCCATGTGCTGCAGTGCCTGTGGTACTGTATAATATGTTGTGTTGTGTGCTGCAGAGCCTGTGGTACTGTATACTATGTTGTGTTGTTTTAATTGCTATTGGTGGATGGGCTTAAATAGACCTAAGTGACAACCGTCCTTTTTAATGTGTTCTTTGTTTGTTTGTTTATACAATATTATACCACAGTAAACACTTCTTACTGTGGCTTTCCTAAATACGGTAAGAGGAAATTGTTGAACACAAATGAATAATAAATGACCAACAAAAATTAAGGAAAAAATACCAATTGATCTGGGATTACTGCACAGCACACATGTTTTTTTTAATTTTTTATATTTTTTTCCCCCCAAATTGACAACTGTACCTCATAGCTTTGCAGTGGTAATCCTTTGGTTTAAGCAAACTGACCTGGTTGCTTTCATCTCCAGGTAATTCGTCTTGCAGGGCATAATTCAGAGCAGGAGCTTATGCAGATTTACAAAGAGGCCTCTGAGCTTTACATTGCGCCGCCAGTTAAAGCACTTCTGCAGATGACAGTTAAATTGTGGAGGCCTCTGTTATTCATTTGCTACACAGACACTAAAGGTCCTATGATGACCTGCTGCAAATGCAAGCCAGATGCACCTAAACATGCCCTTTGTATGTTTTACTTCATTTCAAACTCTTCTTCTGGCGCTCAGCTCAAAGCGCCTGTCAGTCATGTCATGCTACAGTATTTAATGAGACTGTATTACCGTGTTTGATGAAAACTTTAAGTGTAGTCGTCCTCAGGTAATGGACTGAATCTGCACCTATTTACTATGATAAGATCATGTTTGCCTGATAACAGATAGGCTGCTTATGAATGTGACGTAAGGGAACCACTGCTGCTCCCTGACCAGGTAAAAATAAACATGCATGACCTACAATTTGTAGTTCAGAAGAAATACAATTCGATAATGCACAATACAGAAGAATAAAGGAAAATAAATAGATAAATAGACTCAACACCACGATCGGCTAAGTGGTAAATTACATCACAAACACATTCATAGATTTAAATATAAATAAGTGAGTGTAGTTACCATGGCATCAAAAACCTGCAAGTACCTCCAATGTTTGTTTTCAAACACATTTTCCCTTTACAAAGGTATGTTAGACACACTGAAATGTTGGGAAGTTGGCTGTTTTTTTTATATATAGGTATGTAAAGTAGCATGCCAAATTCTTCCCAAGGTAATAATGAAGGAATCAAAATTAATTACATAGTCTTAAGACATAGAAGCGATTTGTATAGCATACAAAGTTGTTGTCGCCCTCCCCCACCTCCACTGTAAAGGTCTCATGGGTAAAAATATTGCCAAGGGCCATGGAACCACATTATTATTAAGATTTGTTAAGGAAATGTCATATGAATCTTATATTGAGAGAGTGTGCTGTCTTCTGGCTGTTTTAGCTGGTTCTACTTCCTTTGGAAAGATTGCTGGAGCCAAACTTGCTTGCCCTTTAAAGTAGGTGTTACAAGACTGGAAGTAGACTTTGAGATTCTTGCATGAAACATCAAAGCTCTTGTTAGTTTTAATATATAATAAAAGGTGAAATGATATCCCATTGATTGCAGTACTTACTGGATATTGTAAACTAGCTCTGAACATTGCTGCAGCTTGACCTCTGATCCCGGCTCATGAGGCCAATTACGACATCAAGTTTCCCAATGGTTCCAAGCCTTTTTATCATTAGTGCTAATTTTCATGCTAAATGCTGGGTTATATGAACTTCCGGACTCTCTTGCTTCTTCTCTGTGTCTTGCAAAGTTTTCAAGTAGTCAAATCAAAGTAATTGAGTCCTTATATTATCCTTGAAAACTGATACCATGTCTTGAGTAGTTTTATGTGCTCCTAAATGGCGCAAGAGGTCAACTAGAACTAGTAGAACATGCAATGGCTTTAAATCTAAGCAAAGAGAGCATGCAAGTTTAATAATGTACCCCATATATATATATATATATATATATATATATATATATATATATATATATATATATATATATATATATATATATATATATATACTGTATATATATATATACAGTGTAACTGGTGTACTATAGCTCATTGAGATGGATCTATTGATCAATAAATTAACAATAAGATAACAGGTACAGTAACACAAATCTGAATAATTATTATAATTAGTTTATAAACTGCCCCTCGAAACAAAGCGATACAGCTTTACTGTACTTTTAAACTAATTTTCATTAAAGCGCTTTGGAATTCTATAGCATTAAGGCATTGATGTTGAAATTGCACTGTGTTTCATTTTTTATGGTATTCTAAAAACATATTTACAAAGCAAACACATGTGTGGCTGATTAAAGGAAATTCAGATTCCGCTGAATCACAGTCAGTAGTGTCTTTGCTGATGAAGTCAGTCAGTTGATCAGTGTGAGAATGTACTCTATCAGTGGCTATGTCCAAGTTTCCTAGCTGAAACGCACAGTATTGGCTAGTGAGTCAGTGTCAGAATCTCCAATTATGTATCCCCTTTGCTGTGATCCAGATGATGGAAACAAACGATCATAAAGAACAAGAAATAACGAAGAAAAAAACCAGTGACATTTAAAGTCTGCCAGAATTTTACAGCATTGGTTGACCTTAAAAGCACTGTTGTTATCAAGCTTTTTTAGAACTCAAAGGGTCTTAAAGGTTCCCAGTGATTTGTTATTTTCAAACTGAGCATGTACAGCACATGGTGGTAAAAACATGTAACATATCCACATACAAGCTATGTATCATCAGAGCCCGCAGTTTACAACAAACAAAGAAAAAAACAAAATTTAAATCAACAGGTTTTTATTGTAATGCATATACAGTATGTCTTCATTTTGTATCTTTAATTGTTTGGTCCATACAAACCATGTGTCCAAGATCAGACAGATGCTACAGAGTTTCTTCTCTTAATGTACCTTCATTCAATGTAATCAGAGCCATTCCAGCGCTGTTCTGTTCTTTTGCTGATCTGTCAGTTTGCTGAAGAACAAGAGTTTGAGCCCCGATACACTGGTACATGCGGGAGGAGCACGCTGTGCTTGTCATTAACACTTCAAGAAGCAAAGGAAGTTCTTAAGTTTTAAAGGGGTCAGAATTCTAGACCATGGCACCAAACAAAGAAAGTAGTATCCCCCTGTTTCAGTTACTAAAACAGTTTGCTGTTTTTAGGGAACCAAGCTGCTTCAGTATCAGGCTTCAACCATAAGAATTTTCTGAAAGTCTGCTGTTATTCCTCATGTGGAAATTATATCAGCTGGTGAGTGGGTCTGTATATGGTCAACTTGTCCCAAGTTGGAAGTTAAGTTACGATATAAGCCATACTCTCTCTCTCTCTCTCCCTCTCTCTCTCCGGAAGGCAGCGGTCATATCTTTGAGAATGAGATTTCACCGCATGGGACAAACAAGATACTGGGATTAAAGATACACTTCCTTTTGCTGTTCACACGCTGTTTACCAGCACTGGGCTTTATCTGAACTTTCACCAGGAAATGTGGATGTGCTCAGTTCAGATCAGAATGCTAAGTTCAGATGACCTGGCATTAAATGGAAACTAGAGCCACCCACAGTATTTCTGACAGGTTGCTTTTTGATCTTTCTTAGTTTTAAGCCTATAATTGAGTTGAATAGGGACATTGCTCAAACGATATATATACAGTACTGTGCAAAAGTTTTAGGCAGGTGTGAAAAAATGCTGTAAAGTAAGAATGCTTTCAAAAATAAACATGTTAATAGATTATATTTATTAATTAACTAAATGCAAAGTGAGTGAACAGAAGAAAAATCTAAATCAAATCCATATTTGGTGTGACCACCCTTTGCCTTCAAAACAGCATCAAGCATCAATTCTTCTAGGTACACTTGCACACAGTTTTTGAAGGAACTCGGCAGGTAGGTTGGCCCAAACATCTTGGAGAACTAACAACAGTTCTTCTGTGGATTTAGGCAGCCTCAGTTGCTTCTCTCTCTTCATGTAATCCCAGACAGACTCGATGATGTTGAGATCAGGGCTCTGTGGGGGCCATACCATCACTTCCAGGACTCCTTGTTCTTCTTTCACGCTGAAGATAGTTCTTAATGACTTTCGCTGTATGTTTGGGGTCGTTGTCATGCCGCAGAATAAATTTGGGGCCAATCAGATGCCTCCCTGATGGTATTGCATGATGGATAAGTATCTGCCTGTACTTCTCAGCATTGAGAGACCATTAATTCTGACCAAATCCCCAACTCCATTTGCAGAAATGCAGCCCCAAACTTGCAAGGAACCTCCACCATGCTTCACTGTTGCCTGCAGACACTCATTAGTATGCGCTGTCCAGCCCTTCGGCGAACAAACTGCCTTCTGCTACAGCCAAATATTTCAAATTTTGACCCATCAGTCCAGAGCACCTGCTGCCATTTTTCTGCACCCCAGTTCCTGTGTTTTCGTGCAGAGTTGAGTCGCTGGCCTTGTTTCCACGTCGGAGGTATGGCTTTTTGGCGCAAGTCTTCCATGAAGGCCACTTCTGACCAGACTTCTCCGGACAGTAGATGGGTGTACCAGGGTCCCACTGTTTTCTGCCAGTTCTGAGCTGATGGCACTGCTGGACATCTTCGATTGCGAAGGGAAGTAAGCATGATGTGTCTTTCATCTGCTGCAGTAAGTTTCCTTGGCGACCACTGCGTCTCACGGTCCTCAACGTTGCCCGTTTCTTTGTGCTTCTTCAAAAGAGCTTGGACAGCACATCTGGAAACCCCTGTCTGCCTTGAAATTTCTGCCTGGGAGAGACCTTGCTGATGCAGTAGAACTACCTTGTGTCTTGTTGCTGTGCTCAGTCTTGCCATGGTTTATGACTTTTGACAGTAAACTGTCTTCAGCAACCTCACCTTGTTAGCTGAGTTTGGCTGTTCCTCACCCAGTTTTATTCCTCCTACACAGCTGTTTCTGTTTCAGTTAATGATTGTGTTTCAACCTACATATTGAATGGATGATCATTAGCACCTGTTTGGTATAATTGTTTAATCATACACCTGACTATATGCCTACAAAATCCCTGACTTTGTGCAAGTGTACCTAGAAGAATTGATGCTGTTTTGAAGGCAAAGGGTTGTCACACCAAATATGGATTTGATTTAGATTTTCTTCTGTTCACTCACTTTGCATTTAGTTAATTGATAAATATAATCTATTAACATGTCTATTTTTGAAAGCATTCTTACTTTACAGCATTTTTTCACACCTGCCTAAAACTTTTTGCACAGTACTGTATATATATATATATATATATATATATATATATATATATATATATATATATGTGCAAAAGTTTTAGGCAGAATGAGAAAATTGTAAAGTAAGAATGTTTTCAAAATAGACATGTTAATAGATTATATTTATCAATTAACTAAATGCAAAGTGAGTGAACAGAAGAAAAATCTAAATCAAATCCATATTTGGTGTGACAACCCTTTGCCTTCAAAACAGCATCAATTCTTCTAGGTACACTTGCGCAAAGTCAGGGATTTTGTAGGCATATAGTCAGGTGTATGATTAAACAATTATACCAAACAGGTGCTAATGATCATCCATTCAATATGTAGGTTGAAACACAATCATTAACTGAAACAGAAACAGCTGTGTAGGAGGAATAAAACTGGGTGAGGAACAGCCAAACTCAGCTAACAAGGTGAGGTTGCTGAAGACAGTTTACTGTCAAAAGTCATAAACCATGGCAAGACTGAGCACAGCAACAAGACACAAGGTAGTTCTACTGCATCAGCAAGGTCTCTCCCAGGCAGAAATTTCAAGGCAGACAGGGTTTCCAGATGTGCTGTCCAAGCTCTTTTGAAGAAGCACAAAGAAACGGGCAACGCTGAGGATCAGACGCAGTGGTCGGCCAAGGAAACTTACTGCAGCAGATGAAAGACACATCATGCTTACTTCCCTCGCAATCGGAAGATGTCCAGCAGTGCCATCAGCTCAGAACTGGCAGAAAACAGTGGGACCCTGGTACACCCATCTACTGGTCCGAGAAGTCTGGTCAGAAGTGGCCTTCATGGAAGACTTGCGCCAAAAAGCCATACCTACGCGGGAAACAAGGCTGTTTACTCAACTCTGCACGAAAACACAGGAACTGGGGTGCAGAAAATGGCAGCAGGTGCTCTGGACTGATGGGTCAAAATTTGAAATATTTGGCTGTAGCAGAAGGCAGTTTGTTCGCAAGGGCTGGACAGCTGACACCAATGAGTGTCTGCAGGCAACAGTGAAGCATGGTGGAGGTTCCTTGCAAGTTTGGGGCTGCATTTCTGCAAATGGAGTTGGGGATTTGGTCAGAATTAATGGTCTCCTCAATGCTGAGAAAGTACAGGCAGATACTTATCCATCATGCAATACCATCAGGGAGGTATCTGATTGGCCCCAAATTTATTCTGCGGCATGACAACGACCCCAAACATACAGCTTAAAGTCATTAAGAACTATCTTCAGCGTAAAGAAGAACAAGGAGTCCTGAAGTGATGGTATGGCCCCCACAGAGCCCTGATAACATCATCAGTCTGTCTGGGATTACATGAAAGAGAGAAGCAACTGAGGCTGCCTAAATCCACAGAAGAACTGTTGTTAGTTCTCCAAGATGTTTGGGCCAACCTACCTGCCGAAGTTCCTTCAAAAACTGTGTGCAAGTGTACCTAGAAGAATTGATGCTTGATGCTGTTTTGAAGGCAAAGGGTGGTCACACCAAATATGGATTTGATTTAGATTTTTCTTCTGTTCACTCACTTTTCATTTAGTTAATTAATAAATATAATCTATTAACATGTTTTATTTTGAAAGCATTCTTACTTTACAGCATTTTTTCACACCTGCCCAAAACTTTTGCACAGTACTATATATATCGCTTGAGCAATGTCCCTATTCAACTCAATTATAGGCTTAAAACTATATATATATATATATATATATATATATATATATATATATATATATATATATATACATTGATGATAAATGTTTCCTGCATTTGTAGCATGGATCACATTTAGACAAACTCAATTATGTCAGCAGTGCTAGTCAGTGCTTTGGACTGCTTAATTCAATAATCATGCAACTGGACTGGACTGGACTGGACGAGCCACAAGTTGGAGGCCCGTGCCTTAACATGAAAAGCATGCCAGTTACCCCCTATGCCCCCGGCTCATACAAAGGCATGTCAGGAGCAACGCCCATGTCAGTGTCACTCAAACCTCTCTAGATTATAATAATTATTATTATTGTTATTATTTTAAATTGTCTTTTATGGACATCTTGACTCATCCTGAGCAATTATCTGGGGAGCCGATAACAAGAGCCTCTGGGTCAGGTCACTGTAAGTGTAAAGCGAGAAGCAGAACCACCTCAACTCGAAGTCATCAAAGTTCAAAATAAAAGGGCGCTACCCCCCTGAGAGTGTGGAATGAAATACTCCTGAATCTCCTCCCCCCCCCCCACCCCCCCCAGTCCCTGCCTGACCTCTGCTTCCTGGAGAGAGAGATATCACACGACTGCTTTCCTTCACAGCTTTCCGAGTGAGATTCCTGTTCATGGCTGTGTGGGAATCCAGTGATAAAACCTGCTTTCGTTTCTCACCCAGAAAAAAAAACAAACAAAACAAAACCCAGGAAAGCATGGTCCTGCTAGTCTTCAGCCAGTCGGTAATCCTGATGGGATTGGTCTGTCAACTGTACATTGATTGCAGCTGCTAATAAAAGAGGTATTGATTGGCACTGGTTAACAGTGGCCTGTGCAGAGTACAGATCACTCTAATGTTATTCCAACATCAACCTTTTCCTGTTGCCAGGCCGTTTAATGTAATAAATTATGTCGCTTTGACAAGAAAGATTTTTAGTTTTAGTTTCAAATAGGAGTTAATTAAAGAATGGAGGAAACGCTTCGAAAATATGCCGCAAAGTGTTAATATAACAAAACCCTTTCTATTAAATAAATTGCACCTTGAAGTAAATATGTTTGTGTGCTATATTAATAAGTGTGGTCATGTATATGTTGTTCTTTGTCTAAAAGAATACAGTACATAGTGTGAAAATGTATTGTGCTGACATGCTAAGACTTAAAAAAAAAAAAGAATAAAAAAGAATGATAAATGTTTTTCGCCAGCAACAGAATATGTTTCTTCAGGGTTCAGGTGTGTGTCTGACAGGCCCTACTTCCTGTTCAGAATTAGTTTCACGTCACAGAGAGGCTGGGGAACATCTTTCAAAACATAGTTTGGCTGCACTTTGAAGAGCTATTGACCACCACTCATTGTTCATCAGAGATTAAAAAAAACAAAAAACAAAGAGCAGTCTGCAAGAAGATGCATTTGATCATGTGAAACTTACTGTCTGACTCACACTCTGGTCTTACACAAAAATAAATGCATGTAGACTTCTGTGGAATTGCTCCAAAGGAGACCTGACCTGTCAATTCTAGTTATTTATCCAGACCTGCGTTCGGCAAAATTATTTATTTCTATGAAATATTCAACGACCAATACAACTCATTAAATTCAATCAATAAATGCATTTGCCTAAAAAGGAATGTGTGCATAAATGAATAATATGTGCAGTACAAAGCCAGCTGTGATCATGTTATATCATTGGAAATCCATGCCATTTTGTAATACTGTAGATCATATTTATTTCTTTTACCCTTTTATTGCTGGCTGCTATTGATTTTTCTTTCAGTATTTACAACCAAGAGGTCGATGCGTCCAAATGCGGTGTGTGTATGTGTTTTCAGAACTGTCATAAACAGTCTTGGCTGAGAATAAGACAGCAGAAATGAATCAGATTACTTGAAAATTCTACCGAAATAAAGCTCTCAACTCTGGGGGATCTAGAATCAGAAATTAAAAACATGTATAGCTCACCATGGTAAACTGCATTTGCATAATAACTGAGCAGTTGCTCATTCTGCATTTCCTGTTCTTAAATGTGCTTTTCTGTGCACAGCCAAGCTTGACAATGCTTCTCCATGCTGTGCACTGCTGCTCAATGATAGAGACACCCCAGCAATGGCAGACAACTTGCCCTCCAGTTGCTTCAAACACAAGCAATGTGAAAAGTCTTCTATAATGAGGGAAAATGAGTTGCACATTTTTAGAGTCAAAAGGTGACCACTATTAAAAGGGTTTGGTTCTGAGGCCCTCGTGCAAAAGAGCCAAGGATCCAACCCACTGCCTCGATCATCTCACACCTCTAAAGCTCAGCACTTCCTGATCAGTATTGGAGGAAACCTGCCAACATGGGGCATCGTTTAAAGAGGAGCTTTTACTGTTATGCTTTTAAAAGAGTAAGTACTTTCAAATAGTTTTGAAAGTCATTCAAAAGGATTTTCATTGGCTTCCAGCTTGCTTTGAGCTTTGTTTGGAGATTCTAAGCACGAAACAGCCTTCTTCATTCCATTCAAATCATGTGGCAATATGACCTTTCAACTCTGCTGGCTCCACCTACGCTACATATAGTATATTGAGTGAGAGTAGGTACAGTACATGGGACCAGAGAGTTGAACAATGCTTACAGTTGCCACCCTAATTTTGTCTTTGATTTTAATTTTGAGTCGTTTTAACACAGCTCTTTCTGGTTATCATTGACAACACTGTTTGATTTGCCCAGTCTCTGCTTAGCGTTGTGATTAGCAACACTTACTGTATCTCCCACATTTAGGAAAATAGTCTTCCTTTATCTTGTCTGATTTCCTCTTATCAGTTGTAAACAAGGTTGAGTTTTAAACCTTCATCTATTGAAAACTGAGAAAGCTGCCATTAATCTGTAGTCGTCTTGTCACTGGATATTGGTTAAGACAGGCCCTTCAGTTGCTAGTTTGTGGAAATGTCCAAATGTGGAGGGATACCATCAGTCTGGTTCTTATCAGGAGCGGTAAAGTAAAAAGGTGAGTGTGTCTGTGTGTATGTGGGGTGGGGTGGGGTGGGGGTGTGTGTGTGTGTGTGTGTCTTGAGGGGGTGAGTGTGTGTGTGTGTGTAGTGGGGGTGAGTGTGTGTGTGTGGGGGTGAGTGTGTGTGTGTGTGTTTGGAGGCGTGAGTGTGTGTGTGGGGGTGAGTATGTGTGTGTGTGTGTGTGTGTGTGTGTGTGGGGGTGTGTGTGTGTGGGTGTGTGTGTGTGTGTGTGTGTGTGTGTGTGTGTGTGTGGAATGTCTGTCAGCATCCCTCTTTAGATTCCCCTCTGGGGCAGGGAAAGCAATTGCTATTGAAATGCACAGGGTTTGTGCATCATCAAATAATGACTTATTTACTTGCAAGGCTAAAGCAATATACTTAATCTTTCTTTTTTTAGTCTGGTATTAAGAGAAATTACTTCAATAAAGCTGAATTATTCAAAGTTAGTAAAATGGGTTCCTTAAGCTCTGAGCCTCAGAGCATCGCTTCAGTGTTTCAAAAAGAATTACACTGCTAGGCTCGACAATTCCAAGAGGATGATAAATATTTGTCTTATTTTGACGTTGCAAAATTGACGCTTTTTTCATTAGAACCGCTTTTAGTAATGAGTTTTGCTGAGGAGGTAATCTGAAACTCTGTAGCAGTACAATAATATAACACCTTTATAATAATAGAGCACCTTTTGCTTTTATGTTGAAATTTTGTTCATAGAGAAAAACAAAAAGATAAAACACTGCAGGCTGTAACTCATTTCAATAAAAAAGATGAAATCAGGTTTATTTGCTTGCTTTTCGAGAATGTCACCTTATTAACTGTTAAGAGCTAGCTTACCAAGGCAAATACTTAATGTTCACGTTCTGGCAATGTTTAGTCAATACGTAGTAACATATTAATTAACTATGCGAAAAAGGGTATCGCAACGACTGTGATATCTAAAAGGATCGTCAACTCAGAAGGACCAGAGAGAATTCTATCTCATCTTATTAGCTGGTGCTAATAAGATGTGATTTTTAATTCTATTTGTTTGAGACAAACCAAGCAGTTAAGTATTGGGGCATTGTTTGTTTTACCCTCATTATTTGGTTTTAAACTTTGACTAAATTATTGAATCCTAAAATTAGGGGTGATAAACAAATAGCCCACGATTGTAAGCTTCTCAGTTTCCTTGCAGAGCCTTCCCATGTCATTTAAGGTTAACTGGAGGACCATAGCAGGATTATTATTATTATTATTATTTATTTCTTAGCTGACGCCCTTATCCAGGGTGACTTACAATTGTTACAAGATATCACCTTATTTTTTTACTTACAATTACCCATTTATACAGTTGGGTTTTTACTGGAGCAATCTAGGTAAAGTACCTTGCTCAAGGATACAGCAGCAGTGTCCCCACCAGGGGTTGAACCCACGACCCTCTGGGCAAGAGTCCAGAGCCCTAACCACAACTCCACACTGCTGCCCCGTACTCCACACTGCTGCCCCGTACTCCACACTGCTGCCCCGTACTCCACACTGCTGCCCCGTACTCCACACTGCTGCCCCGTACTCCACACTGCTGCCTGGTATTCATCAGTGCATTTCTTTCAGGACCGTGTAGAGGTTAATATGTTAATGAGCTGAAATGACAACCTATGAAAAAAGGGGATTTTATTATATTTTCTTACATAACAATTTTCTTTTTTAAAAAAGAAAACATTTGCAGCAGTTTATTTTCAGCACACACTGCCTCCTAAATCTAAAAGCAGTCTGAAGTCTTGCCAACAGGTAATAAGCATCCAGTCTGTTTATTGTTAGTATTTTTCATGTTCCGAAACTTGAATCCAGTGCTGTTTGGGTCTGTAGGCACTAAAAGCAATGTAATATGACCTTTAGTGTTTCTGAACATCTGCCTACAGTGAAGCTCTTGTCTTAACTTTGCATTCTTGCGTTGTTAAAAGTGCATTGGGGTGATAAAGTATGGTGATATTATTTTTTAACCATTTTAATATTTTTGTGACAAGTCCATTATTTTTCAGATATGAAATTAGAATTCAACTAATATAATTTCTGTAGTGTATCTGTGTTTTTTTCTTTGTTTTGAAGTTTTTACAGTGCAAAGACAAATGTCAAAGTGATTTATTCATACCCTACAAATTTCAATTTACCCAGAGAGGAAATTGTTCAATATTTAAGAATAATATACTTCTATAACACTTCAGGGTTGCAAATTGGATAGCAACTATTTGCATTCTCTTTTTTGATGCAGAACATTTTCCATAAGCAGTACACATTTATAAGACTTTTTTTTAGTACATTTACTCTTGGACTTTCCTAATACGATGCTATGAACATAACCTGCTGATTAATTGATTTATTTATTAGAACTAAATAACGGCATATATAAGTGAACATTCTTTTGCAGAATGTAGATCCTGACGTGTTGGTGTTATTCCTTGTATTGACGTTTCTTCTGATTCATTATGCATCCATCAGGATGGACAAGATGCATTTAGTGATGATATTGGTACATAAATCTATCAGATATTGCTAAGTGTTGCTATCGTGATGTTTTATCATTCATTGATTAAAATGTATTACTTTTAGGATGGGACTGTGTAAAGATGCTAAGTGGTTAATGATCTTCCACTAAAATGTTTGAACAGATACATATTTGTAAGTCTAAAATAAAACAAGCTAGAATTATTGATTAAAAATGGTTCCATCTAGCTTTATGATCCATACCCGTACCTAACAAACATGTACTGTGTGAATTTAAGTTATTCATTTACATATAATATTTATTTTTAAAAAATATACTGTTTAGCTATGTAGAAGCATGTCCTTTACAGTTATTTAAAAAATCTGCTGTGCTGTGGGTATAGAAGGGGATCTCCAGTCTTGTTAATGTAACTTCTATCCACGTGTTCTTAAATCAGCTACTGTACTGTAAGCTGGTTTCTGCATATGGAAATAAATGGGACTTGTGAACACTTACTGTAAGACTGGCTCAAGGACAAGTAGATACACTCTGGGACCCCTGCCGTTTACGTAATGTCTGGGAGTTACAGCGTGGTGTGAAAAATCAACCCTTTCAGCAAAAGGTCAATAAAGTACTCAGTAGATGATTCAATAACCCCTTCAAATCCCCTGCCTTCCAGTGGATAGAGATGGAATGGTCAGGATGCAGGGCATGTTTTAAAAGGGTTTACACATGACCCAACTTCAAGTCTTTGTCACTCATCCTTTACTGTACCATTTATTATAATGGCCTCCGATATAAGGTGAAGAAGCGGGTTTCAGTTTTAATTACAGTCACTCGGCTATGGATCTAGAATTTTCCAAATTTGAAAACGATATACTGTACTATACACTATGGTGTATAAATGTATAATATACTGTAGTCTCATTATGATGCATTGAACTTAATCAACCCCCACCCCCATATCATGAGGGATGACTATATCTTTATCACAATTTTAAACAGGGAATTCAGTACAAAACTACACTTTCCTTGTATGGGTTTTGACTTTTATATTTTTACACATGACCTTCACACAGGAATTCTTCAGCTTACTTTCTTTGCTTACTGTCCTGATGGTATTTAATACAGGTATGACAATATTACATTTTAGCATTTTATTTTACACTTGCAGCCTAAATTGAATGGAAAGCTACATAATAGTGCTTGAGATAGAAAGCAGGAATTAGAAGCCCTTATCCAGGGCGACTTACAATTGTTGCAAGATATCACATTATACACATTAAACATTATACAGATATCACATTATTTTTTACATACAATTACCCATTTATACAGTTGGGTTTTTACTGGAGCAATCTAGGTAAAGTACCTTGCTCAAGGGTACAGCAGCAGTGTCCCCCACCTGGGATTAAACCCACAGCCCTCTAGTCAAGAGTCCAGAGCCCTAACCACTACTCCACACTGCTTACAGCTTCCATGGCTATGCATGCTCGTTTGTTTTTGATGTTTTTTTTTTACTAAAAGCAAATCATTTTACTTGGTAAAGTTTGCCTAATTAGCAGCTAATTAAAGGGTTGATCTTTGCTCCATGTTGTGGCTGTCTGATATTTTCTCCATTACAAAACATGAAACCGATGGTATCACATTGCTGATTGAGATGAGAAATCAGCTCAACTGAACGTGAAAGGGGCCCGGTACTTGGTAGCATTTGGGTGTATTGTTTTTCACTGCGTCCCCAGTGGGAAGGAAAGGAAGTCTTCATTTGCAACATCAGGTGTGTAATTGAGTGCCTCCCTCTGTCCTCTGCTATGCTGGATAATGATTATTTTTTGCGTAGCTAATTGAATGCCTTTAACACTTCATTAGACGGGTGACTCCACTTCACTGAATAACTGAATATTAGAAGAAGCAAATGAAATGAAAAAAAAATCCATAAAAGCAATCACAACAACTCACTGAAAGGGTTTTGAGAAACTCTGAAACTCTCATGACCCACAGATTGAAGACCTGCTGGTTTGAAAGGCACCAGACACTCCCTGATATAGATGGGTTCCGATATTCTCGTGTTCGCACAGCCTGATCTCTCCGCGCTGGGCACTGATGTCTGATTGCAGTCACTGCAGTTTCACAGCTCCTTGAGTGCAGTACTCTTGAGTAATTCTGAATTCTGACTTTACAAAGCCCTCGAGTCATATTTCAGGCCTGGATGGCACTTAAAGGCCCATAATCTTTTGCTGAATAGCTTTTGCGAAGCCCAAGCTGAGGCAAATGATCCGGTTTAAGGACTCGAGCTGCACTGGGACTCCAGGGCGCAGGGTTCTGCCGCAGCACTGAGTACACCCTTTTAATTATTTATTTATTTGTAAAGTGTTAAACCGGGAAACTCCACTGGGATGAAACTTGCCATACATACCCTTCGCCCTGGCATCCTCTTATCCATCCAACTTATTTATTACATAGCAAACATACCGTAGTGCTTGCATTGCATGAAATATGTAAATGCAACCACTAAATGTAAACTTTTAATTCTTCTAGTTACTGTAGAAGACTTATTTTATGGACACTTTTAATTTGCAGTTAGTTTTTCTACATGCACATTTTCACTTACAAAGTAAACCAAGGCTAAGCTATATTATTATTGTATCAGTTCAAATCAGTTTGTTTTGTTAAATGTACAGATGCCAAATAGCAGTCATTAGCATATTTAGTGCATACATCTGTGACATTTCCAGAAATGCAGTTCTGTCTGCAGGGATAGTACTTTTGTTTTATATGGATATGCGCTGGAATGAAAATAATTCTAGATATGTAGAAAGATTTTATGACTTCATAAATTAAATAAGTGAGTATGGTGCTAATTAAAAGTGACAGATACCAGACCCATCTCCAATAGAGTGAACAGATTGACTGTTTAATCGCTTTGTTGCGTGATAGTTTTCTGGTATTATACGGTGCGCACAGAGTGGAAAATAGCATCTTTCCTGACCCAAATGTGTGATTTAGACAGCTATCCACAGAGATCTGAAACCACCAAGCGCATTTCACTTGGAACCTGAGCAGGATTCGAACCTAGACCTGATGAGGAAACCCATGCAAAAATACTGTGGTAAACTTGTATAAGGAAGAAAAAAAATCGTATCTGGTGTATACTGTAAACACACTCATATTATATATATATATATATATATATATATATATATATATATATATATATATATATATATATATATAAAATAAATAAGTACATCATCAGACCATTCCGATCAAACCCTCACCAGAACAGCACGGGTTGATCGTGGCTAAACTGTGGAAAGCTCAGCTCTGTTCCCAGGTGTGTTGGACGCTTGTTTGTTGCTTTAAAAAGGTGACAGGATAGAAAAAAGCATCTTGAATCCATAATGAAATGGGTAACTCTAGGCCTGAGCTTAGTCCCTCAGTATCCCCTGGAATCTCAGCTGGCTGAGATTAATGGCCAGCGGCCTCCACATAATGAAGTGGTTTGTCTTGGCAATGTGCTCATGAATTTATTATGATGTCCACAAGTGTGCTATACAGCCTAGACATCTTTATAAATCCTGGCTTTAGAGCTGTGGCAATGAGCCTTTTCAGTCCTAATGGGCAGGGTGATTTATCAGCAGCACCTCCACCACCACTGAGGGTGTTACGAGGAAAATCCCGGCCATATCACTGATGGAAATGAAATGGGAAGGTAATTAGATGAAAATGAGAAAGAGAGAGTGAACTGTGAAATCTTAAATATGTTGGCTTTTTTTCTTGAGCAATTACATCACTTAAATACCTGTGACTATCAGCATCAGTGGGCTTGTGTTTTTGTTGATACCATCGGCACAAAGATAACATTTAAAGCTTTATTTTTTAAAAACTTTATTTTTTAACTCTGTTTACATTCCTGTTAAACAATTGGCAATCTGCATCAGTCACTTCTTGTTGCCAGTAAGAGTTGTGAAGTGGTTAACCCCACGAGTGCTGAAGTGTCCATTCACTGCCCCATTCTCACTCAGAAAGAACGATATTCTTCACCCTGCTCTCCACACTGGAGAGCGTTTACCATGGGAGTCACTGGGGACCTGTGTTTGGGATGCTAATATGACAATTTTAAACACAATTGCGTTGTTCTGATATTTTTAGCCATGTCCATTAATCAACACTGGGATTACTCCGGAAGTGACTTGTACAAGTGGCGGCCTGTGGGATTGCTTTGACAGTTGATTAATGACTCAAAAAAGAAGAAAAAAAACCCTAAAACTGAAAAATCAAAAGAATCATAATTGTGTTCATTAAGATTTGTTACACATTGTAATATGCTGTACAGGAGAGTGTTCTCTTCTGCTCTAAGCAATAGAGTATAAATAATTGTAAAAGTGTGTCAGATGAGTGCAAAGGAAGAGCAAACGTCATGATTTATTCCAAAATTCATTTTAAACTGTAATTGCATTGGCTTTGAGCAGAAACTGATTTATTTTTTTATGAATTGCCAGTGCTCTTGATTCAACTTGTTTAAAGAAATGTTATTGCAGCCAAAATGGTCTAAAATGATGGCTAAATGTGATTAATGAGTGCAATAAGACTGGATCTTATAATAAAATGTGAGCCAAGTAATGAATTCTGCAGGCTTTAATTGGGATTTAGTTTGTTTACCTAGTGCTTTGATACTTTTAATTGTTAGGTAGAGCTTTTTAATCTGTTTTGTAAGATTTACATTCCTGTTAAACAAATGGCAATTAGAACAAGCCACTACTTTGCAGATATTTCATGGTAATCGGTTGCCACATAAATATTACAGTATATGCATGAGGTTTAGTTACCGCAACAGGAACATTATAAGCACCTTGTAGTAGCAAAGACAAAGCAATGTAATGCCAACTTGCTATTTATATGTTACCAGCATATTTTGTCATCAAGTACTGGACCATAATTATGGATTGATATGACCTCATCTTCTCAGTCAATTTATTTAGATTGTTCACAAAAATGGGACAGATATGTAAAATTGGACAGAAGCAGGAAAAGCAATTCACTTGCTATATATTTATCTCTTCCTATAATCCATTTATTGCATGATCAGCATCCCCTAATCTATTTATTGTCTCCCTATCTGTCTTTCTGTTTTCTCCTTGTCTGTTTGTATCTCCATCCATCAATCGGATGTCTATCTGTTGCCCACCTATCCATCCATCAATGAATCAATCATCTCAATCTGCTTATCTGTCTAAGCACTGTTTGTGCTGCGCATTGTCTACTTATCTAGATGCGTTTATTTTCATCCATCAGCACTATTCTGTTTTTGCACTGTTCCTGCTATGCATCTAGCAAGCAGCCCTGCTTTCGGGATCCCTTTTGATTTGCATCCCCTATCTCATATCCAATACGTTTGCATTTCATCTAAACGCACATTAGCATTTCGTTGACCTTCAGCCTCTGGGTGGTTCATCCCCTTATTCCGGAGGAGGGGGTTTGGTTTCACCTTCATTCTGCTGATGTTGTCATCTCTAATTGTAGGTCAGGAAAGCGAGACCTTTAAAGCATTTTGTTTTGAGAGGATATGTAAATTTTGGGCTTGCCTGCTCCAGTGGGGACCGTCTTCCCCTGCAGGGTTACAGAGGCAGCAGATGCATTGCCAATCCTCTTATTGGACAGATATTGATCCCTCCCCCCTCCCTTCTCTGTAATGAACTGCAACAACAACTCTATTACTCCTGGCCCCTGATTGGCTGCAGGTAATATGAAATTATCTGGCGTGTATCGGGCCTGTCAACATCGATTTCACTACCCAGATTACTTGTTACAAAAGAATAGAGCTGTCTGCGGTGTAATTGAACAAGTTAACTCCTTGTCTCATAAAATGTAAGCTTGTATTGATTGTCTGCTGTAGTATGCAGAAGAAAGAAAGTTGTAGCTGTGTTTAATTGAAGAGGCTGTTTTTTTGATGGGTAGGTGACAGCTGAGCCAGGTTTAGTATTTGGACCTGTCTCGTGGGGAAAAATAAAATAATCCAAGCAAAGCATCAGATCACCACAGAATCACATGCGAGGAGAGCAAGACTCGGTAACATGTTATATTGTTTCTCTAATGACTGTATAGTTACAGAGTAGCTACTTAGTAAATGCATGTGGACTTACACATAATTACAGTTTTATTATGCATAGACAATGTACTAAATGTTTTTGCACGATGTACAGTATGTAAGTACACAATTGTAACAGAAAAGGGTTAGGGGGGTTAGTGATATATTGTGCAAAAAAAATTACATATTAAGTATATTGACTATGCATATTAACATTGTAAATATGTGTAAGCACACATGTATTTAATAAGCAACTATAATGTAAACACACAGTAATTAGAAACACTTCATGTAAACTTTTACCCAATACTCTTGTCTGCAAAAGTCTTGTATTTCTTTCTTTGTTTCATATTTAAAAAAATAAAAACTAAAGAATTTACCAATTTAATTAAAATATAAAAATATGAAAATAATAAATCTGTTGCAAGAATTATGCAAGGATTGCTTTTCTAACATGTCAGATATTTGACAGTTACTGTACTGGTAATGAAGTAAAAAAACAAACAGATTTCTCTAATGAATGTTGGCAGTGTTGTGTCAGAAAATCAGTAATCTTAAGTAGCTGTGTTAATTTATTCTGGACAAGTGGTAAATAATTCAAAGAGATAAAGTCTTTTTTTTTTAAAAAAACTGTAAGATATGGCAGTTTTTTGCCACAGGAGACATTCACACAAGATTGTGCAAGGCAGAAGGACACGTGCATAGATCTTAGGTACGTAATAAAAGAAATATGTTTAAGCCACTTTGAATCCAGGCTGCTGTATATCACTTCTAGGGCCTATACACTGGAGTACAATATACCATAATCTCACTCTAAACAGATGAGTATTTATTCCAGGCAGTTACTCCTGATAATTACTAAATTGAGCCCAGTCAACTATAAAATGGATGGTTTATTTATACAATTTACCAAAATACTTCATTGGGGGTTAAACAACACACCCCCTCGCTTGCCAGGGTGTAATAAATTGTTTCATCTGTGAATGTAGCTGTTCTCCCTAATGCAGACACGGATGTTACAGTGGTTCTCCCTTGATAGGGTTATGGGTTAATGAAACACTCTTTCCTTTGCTTATTTTCTTCTCTCTTGTGCTGAGTGATAAGTAGCTAACCAACGAAGCTTGTAATTACAATCTTACAGAAACCGGGCCGATCTGTATATAAATCTCACCATCCAATTACAAGATGTAATAATTTTGCACTCGAGCTGGTAATGAGGTCTAATACTCGTGCATGTGATAATCCCCTCTGGATGCTGGCTTGATCAGATGTTGGCTTTGTAATTAGACTGGCAGAAAATCATTATTTCATGTTCAGATAGAAAATGAGGTTGGTGGGAAGTTAATTTTCTCCCTATTCTCTGAAGCGCAGACAAGAATCTAATGATTTAATCATGATTGTTAGCTATTTTGCAATCAATTTGTAATGATTGTGTTGCAAAAGAGGTGTGCCTAGACCTTGCCCATACAGGTTTCACCCCCACTCTCTTTCTAAACCTTTTTCTAACAATATTGATAATAGTAGACTGGTGATATTCTGCTTGCCAACTACACCAAATCCTATTAAAATCCCTTTCAATATTGCACATGTTCAATAGAAGAGCCATACATTCACGGTCCCCAGGCAAATAAACAAGTACACATGGCATTTGCTCCACTGCCAGTCGGGAGTAGCTGGTTCTCCTAATGGAGAAAGATTTGATAATTAGGGCAATTTAAACCGATATTTTTTTGTATATATTGTAATTATAAGATATTTAATATCAAAGAAGGTTACTATTGATTATATACTATATGTATACATGCAATCTCTTTAATTATTAGAAAGGCCAATGTGTTCTTTTTCAGCACTAGAATTGGGTAAGGAATTAATCACTGGACTGACAATAAAAAATGGAAGTACAATCAATAATATTCAAACTCGACTTCAAATTGTGTATGAGGAATTAAATTCAACCCAGCATGCAGTTTATACAGCTTTATAAATATACGTGATAAACAAACATTGCTTTTTTATAGAATAGCTTGTTATACTGCAATCTGTGCTCCAACAGTAACCACTGGCCACTCTGGTCAGATATTTGTATTTCAGGGCATGCTGCCTCAGTCTGGGGGAAAGTAGATCATTGAAAGTATATTTGAATAATTCCCCCAAAGACCTGGGTTCAAAGAAATTGTATTCTTAAAATGGAATAATAAAGTGACCTTCCCCAATGAAGAAGAAGTTAAAACAGTTCCTTTACATACTTTTAGCAGCATCCCAACCTTTCCAGTCTTTGATACAGTCACCTCAGCATGTAGCTATCAGCATGAGTAAAAACACTTCATTCATACATTCAGTCATGATTATTTTGAATGACTATACACTGTATACAATATGTGTATAACAGGGTAAGTTAAAAAGCATAGTAATTGTTCTGGTAGAATTACTGTATATGGGTCACTCATTAGTAAGGGATTATAATACTAATATTACAAATATGGTTTGAATGACTCATGTTTTTTTGTCATTTTATACAATTAATTATAAGATTTCTTATAATGGCCTTAGTTACACAGTGTTATGGCCTGGTAGGGCTATTAAAAACGATCTAATAACAACCTATATAACACCTTTGTAGATTCATTATTGACTGTTAGAGTGCATTCTTTTAAACGTCCCCATTTTTTAATTATTTTTTCACAGCAATACTTACTTTATACAAGCCTGTCGTCTGCTTGTTCCCTGTGGATACTTTCTGGGACTGACAGGTTTACAAATATACCAAAGCTCACAAAGGTAAGAGTACCAGTAAAGGACATTTACTCATGTTGCTCTTCAAGGCTTCATACTATCCAGTACAACACAGCTACAGTGCCCAGTTCAATAGGATGCTCAAGCACAATGTCTTTCCAGGAAAGCATTTGTTTTGTGTCAATAGCACTGTAATACCATCAGGCTGTATCCGAGGCCTGGGAGTGAAGCCCTACAGTATACACACCTTGAACTAGCAGGACTTCAGCAGGCCCTGTTTGTATAGTTTCAAACTCACACCCACCTTCCTCAATATGGGCTCAGTAAAATGCTCTTTGAACGCGCCAGGCTTCACTCACTTTTAGGCCAAACAGGAAGAAGCAGGACTTTGAGGCCCCACATCACACAGCAACCATCTCTGACCCTCTTCCACTAAAGCCCTTTTCCATGCCTATTTAATACCTCAGAAGAGCTTTCAAGTGCTCTTTGATAAATCATAGAAAGGGTTATTCCAGCCGTTCAATAGCAGTGCCTACTAGAGTCTTTTTTTTAGTTCCCTAGGCAGCCATTCCCTCTTGCCTCATTTTACCAACTGTAATTCATTGTAGTTGAGCAGACTAGCTAATGCCACGCTTATTCACATGTTACGAGCAGAGCGCCACTCTGCTTACCCAACAGACAGAGCAGCAAATATTAGGAAAGAAAGGAAAAGAAAATGTAGAGCCTCTTTGTGTTGTTAAGGCTTGAATTATAACCATGTTATGAATAAGTAATGCTGCTGAATTATCTCTGTCATTGTGGCTATTGGGGAAATCAAAGGTGCCATAGGAACTCATTTGACTCCCACAGGGATACATTTCCTTCAGTAACACCCGGCAGGCAAATTGGCTTTGCCAGCGCTAAGTTAAATAAAATATTACAGTCGGGTTCATAGAAATAATTAGTTTTGTCTCATCTCCTCTCTACTGTGCAATCAGATTTAACCCTTATGTTTTATGGATGCTTGAACCAAAGACATTGTAGGAAAAGATACTACAGGCGAGAATTACAGCTTTTGCTGTGTCTGATAATACAAGACAATATCTGCCAAACTAAACGAGAAAGGTAGAAAACACACAAGCTCAGCAAAAACCTACAGCAGAACGAGAAAAGAAATCTTATTTACTGTGCACTCGATTCTGGTTGATCTTCATACATTTTTATAGACTTCAAATAAAGCAAAAAGCCAAGCAGAAACAAAACAAACAAACTTCATAAGGTCATGAAAACAGTTCTGAACTGGAGGAGGCAATTCCGGCCCATCCATGCTCGTTTATTATAGCTAATTGACAATTTAGCTAAACGACTCTTGAGTTGCTACAGTACTTGACAACATGGAAAGGGTTAACCTGACTGATTCTCAGGGTTGTTGTTGTTTTAATTGAAAAACACAAGGACATGCTGACTAAGGGAAGAGCTAATTGCAGATGTATTATGGTACACAGAAGTACTGTACTCGCAGTCTTGTTTTGCAACTTTATTGACCATTTTTTTCCCATTCATTTAAACACAAACCCTAAAATTTGTGGCAATTCCTTCAGCCTTTCAAAACGAATTGAGATAGAAGCAGAGTGGAACCAGAGAGCCTCCTTTTGTTTCTCACTGTTACAGAGATCACTACAGTAAAACATCCAGACAGAAGCTTTCCCTTTTAAGATCCCAGCAACTGAGGGAGAACTGAGGCAGTCGTATGAAAGTTTCATTTCTTTAGTAGCAGTGGTTTATAGCTAAGTTTTGCTTCACAGACCTAGTTTGGACAACAGTATGGACCTAGATTCTCAAAGCCATTTACTCCAAACTGTCAAGACTTTTTCAGATAGTAGAAACACACCAACCCAGAAATAAACAACTCAGCCATTTCACTTAGGGGCTCTTGTAAAATTGTTCATTATTCGTTTTAGAAATTCAAATTAAATTTTTTTTTTTTTAAAAAGCGCGAATGATGTTTAATAGTAAATACCTTTGAGAATTAGGTAACACTAAGTGTCTCTAATTGCTGTGTATTTACATAGCAGTTACTTAATTATAATGTTATTATGCATAGTTATAAAGTACTTAATGTGTAAGTATTTTTGTATGATATATGTAAGTATACAATTGTATCGGGTAAGGGGGTTAGGGTTATATCGTGCAAAAAGATTGTAAGTGTGCATAATAACATTGTAATTATATGTAAGTACACATGTATTTACTAAGTAACTACTATGTAAATACTGACACTCAGTAATTAGAGACACTTAAGGTAAAGAGTTGCAGAGAATTTAGCCCACAATGTCACCCTACATATATTTATTAAGAAATGAACTTTAGTTTGATGAGCTCCCCCTCGTTGGTTATGATGATGGAAGCACGATTTTGATTTGAGTTTTTTTTTCTTTTTTTTTTTCGGGCTGGCATTATAGTGAGTATGAAATATTTCCAGCCCCCTACATTTATTCCTGAGATGATTGACGCTGTGACAAGGCATCAGGTAGGCGTTATCCTGACCTACTGTAAATATTGTGAAGAAATCGACAGTTGATGCCAACATGGTGACTGTGTCCACAACATAAATATTGATATCTGACAGCACTGTGCACTAGAGCTAAATCCTGTGGATTAGCAATAAATGACCTTGTCTGTAGTGCCCTTTGCATTGAGCTGGAGCCTCTTAACTGTCACTCATATTAGGGGAATACTGCGCGGTCTGGGTAGGATGTGACCTCTAGGCTCGAGTTAAATAATATTTGTTTAATGTCTGTGGTCTGTGCTTCCCATTACAGAAGCAGCCTGCAACCCGGCGCAGCTCAGGGTGTAATAAGATAAACTCAATAAAGAATATCTCCCTTCAAGAGAATATCCCCTCAATTAAGCCCAGGCATTTGCTCTGAGCAGGCTATAGAAACCCAGGAGGAACAGGAGGGTTCTTTCTGTCTCCATCGCCAGCTCCCCCAACTCCTTCTACTGAAACTAAAAAAGCAATAAAACCCCTCACAAGAAATGAACACAAAAATATATACTGCATACAAGAAGGATTGCAATTTAAATACATAATACACACAGACTTACTGCCAGAAAGGGTAAGGCTAACATCTGTGTATGTGCATGTTTTTTAAAACATTTAATTTGTATTTGGTTAACTTATAAAAAAAAAAAACATTAGTGGCAGGCATATTCTCTAACCAGTAATGAACATGTGTCATTGAAACTGGGACAGTACTTCAAGGGGAAATGACACAGCAGATTCAAAATGTGTGGTACCATTAGAAACATATCTGTTTACCTGTGTTCTTTGCACATCTGAAATTTTGTGGCATATGCTTTTCCCTTGGCATGAATCTGACAGAGCACTTAGTGCCTACTGAAGGCTAAGTCAAGCACAGCAGCAGGGCCAAGGCCTGAGGCTTAGCTGGCAGGCTTGATCATCCATCATTCCCTGACACATACATTTCTGATGCACCATTATCAGGAAAATTATAATTCTTCACTCAACACAAATGTATTACTGCTTGCAGGGAATTATTTTGTTAATTACGGTACGGTATGTATCTCTCTCTTTTTCAAATTGCATGTGGAGCATACATCGTACCCTGTGAAAATGTCCATCATTATTATGTCTTGTAATTAGATTGTACATCTGAAGTACATCATCATCATCATCATCATCATCATCATCATCATCATCATCATCATCATCATCATCATCTTGGCTATGCTGTGAACTGCTGAGAACACACAGGCCACTTATTTCTATGCCAGGACATTTAAAAGAGAAAGGGCCATTGTTTGTGTGAATGTGTCATCTTCAAATTAAATACAGACAGATCTCCGATGGGAACTAAACCTAATTAAAAAAGCAAACAGAAATAATACATACTGTAATTGACTCCGACCCCTCTGAAGCCATGCTGGATTATGTATCAAGAAGATGATGATTGCATTGTTTAAATGGTTTCCGAGTTAGACGAAATCTGAAAAAGATAAACGTATGATTTAAATGGATTCTGTTCATTCAGTAAATTACTAAATCAGCCCCAAAGATATTCCAACATGATAATAAACGAGTGGTTTAATAAGTACAGCTTGTCTTTTTCCAAGAGCCGCCTTATAAAAGGGGAGAAGTGTACTCACAACAATAATAAACAGAAAGCAGCAGAATACAGTATGTTAATCTAATGCTGTTCGTAACAATCATCAAAGCTTGTTAACAAAACAGAGGAAAAGGCTAGAAGGAAATACACATAATGAAACTTTGTGAGGCTGCTCTACTTTAGCTAATAATTGATACTGTTGTGTGTAAACAAAGGGGAGCTCACTGCAAGGGTGGTCTAAGCAGTGAGAACACTTCAGCACAGGGTTGTGTTTTCATCACAAGGTGTTCTCTAGCAATAGAACATTAGAGAATCAGATTAGAGAATGATGGACTCTAGTCTGCTGTTTTGTCGTCATAAAATCCTCTTTTCATCCCGAAGAAACTGAACTCTGCTACGTGCTTCATGACCGTTCCTGCTGTTTAACATATTACCTGCTGTTCCATAATCTTCAAAACACCTGGAAAGAGTAAGCATTAGAAATGTCCTCACATAAACATTCATCATTTCAGTGTAAAAAAATAAAGAGCTTCACCACAATTGACCACTTCTTGAATGCAATGCATTATTTATTATGTATTGACAGCGGATAAGAAGCTGCTCTTCATAATGCATTCCAAGTTGTAGTCGACACATCTCTGTAGGTTTAAAATTCATTTACTGTTACTTAGAAAGCCGGATCATTCCCTCTTAATTTACTGCACTTATTACAATGACAAGCTTGTATGTTATTTTATTATTTTTTATCAACCAGTGGGACTGGAAGTTTGCCATCTATGGGTTTGTTTTGTGCAGTACTTTGAAACATCATGATATAACTGGTTCTTGTCTTTCAAGGGCTGTACGGTGTTATTTAATAACAGCTAACACAGCTTGCAGTTTATAAAAAATACAGTGGCATAGACAATCTAACAATACAGAGCTCATAAACACAAATCAATACATTGTCCAGGACTTTGATTACACATCACAGCAAAAAAGAAAAAACAAACAAAAAATAACTGTTTTCTTTGCCAGCAGTAACACAATTACTGGGTGACAATATAGCTGTAAATATTTACCATAATGCATTGCATTTGTTGCCGTGTGCTGACCCTGAAGCTTGTAGGAGTGAACGGTTAATTGCTGATGACTGGATTATCAGAGGTTCAGGTCATTCCTCGAGAGGAGGTGTAATATATATGAGGTCAGTCACTAGGTGACCTTAGTCTGCAAAGTTGATAACGTGCAGTCACCTCTCATTCTCTGTCCTGGATGATGTGCTCAAAAGTTAATGCATTTCCTATAACAACACATCAGCTTCATCTTCAGGGTACGGCACTCCAGTCAAGTCAAAAACGAATAGCAAGACAACATGAACCTAACCTTTAATGGTATTTGCAGCGGACAATTTTAGTGTTGAGTTCTCAGAAAATGTTTCTTATTTACTCAGTTCATAAGGGCAGCAGTGTGGAGTAGTGGTTAAGGCTCTGGACTCTTGATCGGTGGGTCATGGGTTCAATCCCCGTGGGGGACGCTGCTGCTGTACCCTTGAGCAAGGTACTTTACCAAGATTGCTCCAGTAGAAACCCAACTGTGTAAATGGGGAATTATGTAAAAATACTGTGATATATTGTAACAATTGTAAGTCGCCCTGGATAAGGGCGTCTGCTAAGAAATAAATAATAATGCTATATTACATTGAGGAGGGATCCTGCCCTATACATGTGTTTAGTAGAATTCCTAGTTTTGTAGAAAAAAAAACATGTTTGCTACTAAATGGCTTATCCATCTTTTGATTCTACAAATGTGCAGTATTATATCTCTGTCTATCTATCTATCTATCTATCTATACACTCACTTATGTCTATTTAAATCTGTGAATGTGTGTATATACAGTGTATATATATATATATATATATATATATATATATATATATATATATATATATATATATATATATATATATATGGGAACTTGATAGTCTGTTATCAAGTTCCCAGTAGTGATATGAATAGCAGTCAAGCAGAGCTTTCTTGTAGTTGGAATGTTCTCAATTATTAAATGCATTTCACATTACCCCTTCCAGTCAAAGATTTTGGGGTTAATGGGTCCCATATCTGCAGTTCAAAACATTCCCAACAGCTCCCCTGCAGCTACCTCAAAATCAACTTTTACTGCTGCAGTATACATTTTATAGACCAATAAATAAATACGGTAGCCTGTTGTGTGTGTAAATGTGTAAAAGTAAATGTGGTGGTGATACATTTATGAATGCCATATAAAAATAAATATTTAAAGGGAACTTTTGCAAACACATGGCAATGCATTGCATCTTGGTGTATTTGGCCTGTTGTCTTCAATGTTGTTTCATGTCTGCTAAGCCCAAGACTTTATAAAACTGCAAAGCATCGTGACAGAAAGCAAGGCAGACTGGTCACGTGGTAAGCAGCACAGGTACAGTTAAAACCTCATGAGCATGCCAAAAACAGCTCAAAAATAATGTCCAGCAACGCTAAACATTACAATGCACTTTGGGTTTTTAGAGACACAGCAGTAATACTTGTAAAATGTCCTCATCTTTGTATACATTTTAAAATGAGTTACAGTATATTTAGGACTGGTATATGCATAAGCAACAGTAACTAGTGATTACAGCTAAACTAGGGACTTTGAGGGAGATCAATCTGAAAAATCTATGCTGCTATACTTCATCTGGTGTAATTAAGCAGGAAGGTGACAGGTATACTTATTATATAAAAAGCTTATTGCTAGAAACTTATAGTATACTTGCATCACATGTATTATTTTATATGCTATATTTCTGTAAGATTACCAGTCTTTTTTAGGGTGAATAGCTCCATGTTCACCAGTACAATTTGCCACAGTTCTTTTTTCAGGTTACCATTTACCTGTCTCTTGTCTTTAGGGATCCAAGACTACAAGTTCCACAATGCATTTGGATGAGAAACAAAACTCTCTCAGTGAACGGTGAGCCATATGGTCACCCTTGACACAGGTCATGCCATGCACAATGAATAAGATCATTGAGATCTGTGAGTTCCAGGCTGCAGTGCACGAGGGTGTGGTTTCATGCCTTACTCAATCATGTGTACACCCCCAGCTGTGACTGGGAAGCTGGTGTTAATGTGGGGAAGTCTAAAGCGGTCATGCAGAGCAGTGGCCAAGTCATGTGGGTTATGCCCGGCATTGTCCTTTATTTCTAAGTAAGCCCAGACCCTCTCCAGCTCTTATTCTAGGCACCCCGTGACTTGTTTTGTTTGTCTGTGGTTCAACAATGAAACGTCTTGTTGAAATCAAGAGGCCGAACTTTCTCAGGCGATGATTAATTAAAATGAGTGTCCCCTTCCTTCTATTTTCCATGATGCTTAGCATTGAGGAATCGCGAGTGATCCATCACCCACCAGCAGATAAAATATGAAGGAGAGCAGTGTGGTGAGGCGACTCTGCTGTGGGATTTATAAACTCAAACCAGCAGTTCCAAAAAGCTTCAATTAGTCTGCAGACATTTCCCTGATAGCCTTCAAAGGGCGAGCTCTGCAGGGGCACCGTTTGTCATTGCTGTGCTCCCTTTAATAGCAGAACAATTGATAGTGGTTACCTCAGGCAACTGACACATAAATCACTGGCCTACTAATGCTGTGCTGTGACTCAGACAGGGGGACACCAGGCCTCAGAAAAGAGGAAGCACTGCAGCCAGGCTTCAATGTCATTAGCTAGGAGGTGACGGACCTTGTTTTAAATGCTGTACTAATTTATATGCTAGTACTAGTACTATTATAATTACTACTATAATAATAATAATAATAATAATAATAATAATAATAATAATAATAATAATAATAATATTTGATCACATATTAATTTGTATTTTGACTTATAGTCAGCACAGTCTTTAAGTCAAATAACCAAGTGTAAAAAATAGAATATGTTCAATTAGATCACATGATTGCTGGACATGTTCGGGTTCTATACAGTGTACTTGAAATGTAAACATCACCTTCTTTGGAACAAGAATAATAGTCATAATAAAAGTGAAAATAATAATAAAAAAAAGAGCTGATGCTTCACCAACCAAAAACTGATGTCTGCAGCATCAGAAAGCTAAAAGTGCATGAAACTGCAGCTAGACTACAGTGCCAGAGAGGCAGGCACTCCTGTCTGCTGTGCAGGTCACTCAGGGAATGTGTTCGAGTGCTAAGGACAAGTCCAGAGGGTGTAAGACGCAGCTAGACACACACAGAAACACACAGACACACACAGTGGGATTGACGGAAAAGGATTGAGCAAATCAAGAGATTCCACTGAGAAACTGAACAAGGATGAATGGCCTGGATGCTACACTTACTAAGTCCCTTCATTAAGTTCTCTATCCCTGGGACATGCAAAATGAAGATGAATGTAATTTTAGAATTAAAAGGAAAACAGGTGAACTGTAATTACAGAAAGTGTGCCCTTACTCAGTTAAATATGCCTCATCATTACAGCACGGTGGAAAAAAGAACCTGATGCGTGTTGTATGAATTATAGTAAAAAATATATATTCATTTCATTTTGAAATATCAAAACTTTCCACAAAAAAATTTTTACATTTTAAAAATAAATTTTAAATACTTTTCTGGGTTCATTTGTATTTTGTTTTTGTGGGCTAGGTTTATGTACTCTAGGATGAGGATATTCACCCCACAGTATAACTGCATGTTTACACTTTAGTATGCTGCCCACTGTAACTGTATTAAATCACATAATACATTGCATTTAATCTGTGTATTTCTTTGCAACCACAGTTCTGATGGCTTGGTTATTTTCCAAGCTGTGTGACACAAAAGCACCTCAATCCACAGCACAACACTGCTTACTGTACTTGAATGAGACGGGCATGATAGGCTTAGTGATAGGCACGCAATGCAGGTCATGGAGAAGTAAGCATGTTGCTTTGCAACTGACGAAATAAAGTGTTATAAATATTCCTTAACCTATGGGCCTCAGGAGGACTTGACCATTTGATTTGTCATTTCAGCTCTACATGTCTGATTTCCATGCTGTTGAGCTTCTGCTTAATAATTTATAAAGCTTCTCGTGCACTGAGCGCTTCTGCTTCATTCTCTGAATCTATTCAGATTTCCAATCACTGGTCCTCCAAGACACTTTACAACTCACCTCTGCCATTTAAAGCAGACCTTTTGCACTTTGACATCTGACACCTGATATTTTATCTTGGAAAAGCGCACTGTGGAGTTTCGGAGATCTAAGCCATAAGCGGCCCTTCATTTATCACCTGCTGTTTTAAGAGTTACAACCCAACGACTGTAGGTTAAGGAAACTGCACTTTCACCTCTGACTTCACTCTCATGCTAAGAGCTTGAAGTGCATTACAAGGCCACTTGCTAAGTTGCCCAAATTGCATGAGTGTCTCGTTATGGGGGGTGGGGTGGGATGGGTTATGAGGATCAAATAGGAGTGACAATATAGACACACATCCAAAACATGATAAGAATTCAATAGCTGGTTTTCTTTAGAAAAGGGGTAATCAGCTGAAAGAGCTGGCCAGAATACTAATGTAGTATTCAATTACAGAGTTACTGTAGTACACACAAATCACCCTCTACACGAGTAGGGACGTCCCGATTCATTTGTAATCTTAATGAGACTGCGAGTCGCTTAATAAGATATCCCTAATAAGAAAGTAAACGTTTACCTTTTGAATTTAATTTTGACAGTGTCAGTGCTGAGGATCATCTTTTCGGCAGCATTAAACAGTTGTTTAGCTGGTTTACATAACTTGAATGCCAAGAGGCTACATTTACTTTGCTTTCTGTTGCAGTGACACATGAAGACTATTAACTAATGAATGTACCCCATGCTAATAAACTGTACATGGGGAACTCAGTATTATAGAGATGATTTGTGTTTATTGAGGTTACAATTTTCTTAGTGCACAAATAACCTGCCATTTCAAAAAGTACAATTGAATATGACATGCCATTTTTATAAAGCACGCTTAGGCAACAGCTTCACTAAATGTGGTGCTTAGTTAATTAAAGGATTATCATGAGGTTGTCTCTCATGATTGCCTGCTTGAAAGATCTGGCTGATCTGATAATATTTGCATTGTGATTGAAAATACAGTACAGATAATACAATATTGTTTTTTTATGTGATTATTTAAATAGAAGTATGAAAGGATATTGTTCCAATATAATTCATACACTTCGAAATAAATGGTATCACTTTACATTAAGTGTAATTACTGTGTAATCTTTTTGCGTGATATAATCCTAGCTCTATCCCTATCCCTAACCATTTTCTGATACAATTGTGTGCTTAGATATGTACTGCAAAAAGATTGACACAGTAAGTACATTGTAACTATGCATAATAACATTGTAATTATGTGTAAGTACACATGTATTTACTATGTAACTACTATGTAAAGCCACAGCAATTAGAGACACTTAGTATAAAGTGTTACCAAATAAACCAATATGGCATTGCGTTCTGAAACTTTGTCTGCATGATTGATTTGTTATGATACTGGGCACAACCCATCCTCTAACCCCCACACTCATTGTAATTACTTTCACGTGTACTAATTAGTTGGATGAATGTTAATCAAATACACTTTCACAGTAAACTCCTCTGAGTTCTCTGTATGCTAAGTATAGGCTTCTGCACATTGACTAGCATACGGGATGCCTGATGGTTTCACTGCATTTCCTTACTGACGGGGAATTGACTGTGGATTGGAATCTGGTCCAGACTGACTTTCTTTACATCACATTCAGCTAATGTTATAGTCCTCCTGGATACAAGCCCTTTTCTTTAACCACTGGACCACACAGCCTCATCAAGCAGCTTCTTGAAGGATCCCAGGGTGTCAGCTTCAACAACATTACTGGGGAGTTGGTTCCAGACCCTCACAATTCTCTGTGTAAAAAAGTGCCTCCTATTTTCTGTTCTGAATGCCCCTTTATCTACTCTCCATTTGTGACCCCTGGTCCTTGTTTCTTTTTTCAGGTCAAAAAAGTCCCCTGGGTCGACATTGTCTATACCTTTTAGGATTTTAGGCTGTGTGGTCCAGTGGTTAAAGAAAAGGACTTGTAACCAGGAGGTCCCCGGTTCAAATCCCACCTCAGCCACTGACTCATTGTGTAACCGTGAGCAAGTCGCTTAACCTCCTTGTGCTCCGTCTTTCGGGTGAGACGTAGTTGTAAGTGACTCTGCAGCTGATGCATAGTTTACACACCCTAGTTTCTGTAAGTCGCCTTGGATAAAGGCGTCTGCTAAATAAACAAATAATAATAATAATTTTGAATGTTTGAATCAGATCACAGCATAGTCTTCTTTGTTCAAGACTGAATAGATTTAATTCTTTTAGCCTGTCTGCGTACGACATGCCTTTTAAACCCGAGATAATTCTGGTTGCTCTTTTTTGCACTCTTTCTAGAGCAGCAATATCCTTTTTGTAACGAGGTGACCAGAACTGAACACAATATTCTAGGTGAGGTCTTACTAATGCATTGTAAAGTTTTAACATTACTTAATAAAGAACTCAATAAAGAACACTCTGTGTACGTTTTCACAGATCAGAGGAGAGGAGGTCTGGGATGAGTTCTATTGGAACTCCTGAAGCAGCAACAATTCAGACTGAAATGTGAAATGTTTTTGAATACTTTGGTTTGGTATGATTCCTATCCTTTGAGTTAGTGGCGTTGGGTATTTTACTTAAAGCATGTTCTTTTTCAAGTTGAACTTGTCATATGCAGATAAATATAGTTTAGGACAAACCAAAATGAATGGGTGGGTTCTGAAATCCGCAGGACAACAAACCGTAATAGAAGAGCTGGCCTACACATTCAACTGACAAACAGCCTCTGACTTTATTTTAAATAGCTGGTTGGGGTAAAACAAGTATACCATTGCACAGGAATGCGATGCCGATTTGATCCAAACAAGTCAAAAAATAGCACAGGCTCAACCACATAAAATAACATGGTAACAGTTTTCAGTATAATTAGCCACCCTCCCATATTTTTCAATTCCTATTATTAAAGCCTTGAACAGCTTTTACCTTATATGAAGTGCAATATCTTTTTTTCTCTTTGTGTCTGTTAACCGTTATACTTTAAGGTCTGTGTTTATGTATAGTTAAACCTGTTTCTTTCTCCTGTAAAAATAAGCAGGTATGGATACTTTTTTTACACTTAAATGGGGTGTAACTAAAAACAGGCCTTTTGTATCCTGCACAGTTACACACAAGCTTAGCTTTCCTGGTCCCAATTACGTCTAAAGAATTATTTAAAAAAAAAGAATCAGAATTATGGCAAAGAAGAGATCCAACCATTTTTATACTGAAGATTTGAAAGGATTCTTTCTGGAACCCAGTACAATTTTACTTATAACGTGTTAAAAAATAAAATAAAATAAATTTGCTCGCTCATTGAAAACTTTATTGTAGTATCCTAAAGTAAAAGCATAGTAAAGCATAGTGAAAGCATGTTAAACCATAGGTAAGTGGAATATAACATTGTAAATGCTATAGTTATCCATGCTAAAATTGTAGAAATACAAGGTATAGCTACTGGCAAATGACCATGCACATTTACCAAACCGTATTAAAAAAAACTGAAAATAAGACTGATTCACCCATTCTAACTTTCACTTCTTGTTTTCGATTAAGAATTGGATTTCAATCCTAGCAGCCAGGCACAGTCTGCACTGCTATGTTTGTTAACAGCACAGAACAATGGATTCCACTTGGTCTGGCTGCAGATGTAAAAACAGCACCCAGGGTCTCTGAGGCCAGGACCTATACTGACTGCTCTTCTATAAATGTGGCCTTACAGCCTAAACTGAGTTTGAGAACAAGAAGCGGCATCTTAACATGGTAATTCTCCCTGCCGAGACTTCAGCCTGTAGGAGATATGATTAGAAGGTGATGGTGCTAAACATTCCCTTTGTATCTGCTGGCCCACTATGATAACCTCGGGGTTACAGTAAAACGTCTGACGAATACAATTCCATTGTGGCTAGTGCCTTATGGCAGTTTAGTAGGCTTATTCATCATCTTGCAACAGGCTCCTGACAGGGATTGCATTCGTTTGCCCTCCGCTGGCAGACATGAGTTGTGAGTTTATCTGCAGGATACCAGAGCTAACAACCAATAACAAAGTGCTTAAGCTCTAAGCTTACAAGAAATGGACTTGTGTTCCAGTCAAACAACACCTTAGCATGCTGTTGATAAGACTAAATGTGTCTATGATAGGAGCATGGTTTATGTTCGCTGAATCACAGATCCCTCATATAGCACAAGGTAATTCCTCTGGGAAATGAAATAACCAGCCACGTCCAGGTGCACCAGTGATACAAATCACAACAGAATTGTTATATACCAGTGAATACACTTGGGCTGCTGGTCCGTTCAAATCTGTAATCTGTTCAACAAACTTCCACCGTCAATATAAACTAAGAAACCCAAACCCTGTAACTGTATGTAATTCATCTTTAGCCCCTTTCACACTGGCACTCCTACCCGGGTCCGGACCCGGGTTCTAGCTACCCAGGTCATAATCCCGCATAGTGTGAAACCACGTACCTGGGTCGTACCCGGGTTAACCCGGGTCCCATCAACCCACCTCAGGATGTGGGTCAACATGCTTTGACCCAGGTTGAGTGAAACGAAATAACAAACAGCCACGCCTGTGTGAAGGTTTCACTTCCGCAAGGAACCTTTTTGTTTATTCTGTTTGCCATATTTTTGTTGCTTGAGACACCACCATGAGCCAGATTGCAGCAGGGATGAAGAAACAGTTTGCTCTAATCAACATTTGCTTGCGCCTGTCACCCAGGTCAACCCTGCTTTATCAGAAGCAGTGTGAAATCATGTAGCTGACCCGCATGACACCGGGTTGGTGGGTTCCGACCCGGGTAGAGCATGCCAGTGTGAAAGGGGCTTTAGTATGCTTCAAAAACCTTGTCAAATAAAACTCAAATGTTTTGTGAACTGGCCATTGCATTTCTTAGCTCTCCTCTCCTTTCAGCTTACTGTAGCCCCTTCTGATAATGTCACCCCACTGATAATGTCACCCTGGCTAGTGGCAGAGCATATTACCTCCCCAGTCCAATGGCATTTAGACACAGTGCCTATAGGGGCTGGTGTGAGGAAGTCATTTTAACCGTGACATCTTCTGTTCCTCTTCCCTGGTCCGCTGGGGCTGGCTTGTTCTTGTCATCATCGAGTCTTTCTGCCTGGACCCTCATTACGCATCACTGACGACAGCAAATGTCATTTGGCATTAAGCCTCCAAACCCGCTTGGGCTGGTCTTACAGTCTCAGTGTGTCTGCTTATTCTCTCTCTCTCTCTCTGGAGGACCGCAGTGCGGGTGGCTCCCTCTTCTGAGGTCAGACCGCTAGTGTTTGTGCTTAAGATACTTGTTCAACACTATCAAGGCAGAGATTTACAGAGGCACTTTGAATAGAATTGCGGTTGTATAGGGAATCATATTTCAGTCGTCATGCTGGGGGACTGCATAGAAAATGTACAATCTGATAGCGATTTAAAGGTTAGGATTAAGTTAAAGGTTAGGGATAACATTGAGGAGTGTCCTGGAAAAACTTTATAACCCCCTGTTTAATTTCCTTTAGTCAGGGTTGAGTTTGTGTGTAGATGGTATGAAGCACTGAGCCTCGAATTGATAACATACAAACAATACGTATCTACAGACGCATATGTGGAAAACGTTCAGATTCAAGCCATTTAAAAGTTAGTTCAGTGCAATGCTTAGATTTAGATTAAATCATTCTGAAAGGTACAATAATGTGCATGACGGAATTACCAGCACCCAGTGGGTATGACAACTACATAGCAACAGATTTTTTCCCCCTTCACATAGAAAATCATCTTAAATCCAACATGTTGCCAGAACAACGAGTCGAGGGAGATCCTGGGAAGTGCTGTGCTCGCTGGCAGATCTTATACTGATATCTTGAGGCACAACAAATTCTATGATCTCTTGAGGATGCGATGTACAACACGCCTGGGATTAACGCTAAGTCCTGCTCTTAGATTTCTCTGCTTGTTCCCTTCATTTGTTTTGTTTTCTCGCTCATTCATCTTCTCTCTTTAGAGGTAAGGCTCTCAAAAGGCCCCCTGTTTGCCCTCACCAACACAATTGTAAAGTCTAAACTCCTTTGCATTGAGGATTTCTTGGAGATTTACCTCAATTTGATCTGTATAGATTTCCTTTCATCTTTGGGGAGGTCTAATGCCCTTAACTGGCTTAACCTGCCACACACTAGTGAAGGCTCATCTGCAGAAGTGAAATCTTGTTTATGGCGCTAGGCCACGCATCTTCTGATTAGCCTGAGACCTACTGGCTTTTAGAAAGTCACTTTATAATTCCTGCACTGTAATGGAAACCCTGGTGCACGCCGGGCAGTGGAAAGGAATTCAAGCTGATGCTTACATGGGTTTAAATGGGTCCGATGACAGATAGGTTGGTGGCTGATTTGAAGATGCTGTCGGGAGTATTCATTTTGTTGCTCAATAGCTATCACGAAAGGTTTGAAACTTTAAAGAAAAAGTCACTACCACGTTCAGATATTGCAGACCACAATAGTGCATGATATTTTTAAATAAAGGATCTTTGTAAACTCTGGCATATGTGTAGAAATTGTAATGACATAATTATATAACCTAAACCCTGAGATTATTTAAATACACGTCGGGCATGTCCTCTTCATTTCCTCAAACCCTGTTGAAACGCGTCGCATTTTAAATATTAAATTGTTAAAATAAAGTCAGATGTTTTTTTTTTCTCCTGCTGAATCCTAATCCAAAGGCACAGCATCAACATTGAGAGTGTGCTATCTTTGATGGGCAGGATTAGGGGAAATCTCTATTCCTTTGGTGCATTTCAAACACTCCGGAACAATGATGCCAGCCAGGGACGAATTAATGAGATACGTTGGACTGGCAAGGAGAAAGTGGCTTTAAATAACCCTGATTAGCTGCACTCACTCTCTGAGTGCACAGGGCACATATGAGCTACAACAAAGAGCCTACTCTCGCTTTTATTAGTTTGATAGCATAAGAATGTGCTTTTCACATGGTCTTAATTAAAAGATTTGCACTTCTTTCAGTCTATTGGATGCTCATAACCCTTGTTTCATCTTGCTTTTTTTAACTTCATTTTAAGCCCAGGATGAAGAACTGTTATTGCAGCCATGTTGACTTTTTCGAATCCAGCTTTGAATTTTCTTTCCCCCCATTTCTTAGTGTGGGGGCTATTGTAATTGAACATGTAAATGTATGATTTTTATATATTACATACATAATATAATGTAAAAGGAGATTATTATTGATATTTCAGTCATGGTTAGGTATATTCGCGCCCCTTTATCTTTTGGGGAGAATATATTTGATCCCATTAAAAGTATATTAAAGGAATGCAGTCTCCCAGCTCTCTCCCTCCTTAATTAAAAACAAAATCTCAGTGCACAATTTAATATACTCCACTGAGTGTCAGTTTTCAGTCCTAAAATAACATACTGTTTAATAACATATATGGGATTGCTCGCTGACAATATTTAACCAAAACAGTATATTGAAGGTAGTTAATGAATACAGCTTCTTAAAATGGGTTTAAAAAAAATGTTTCCAATACATAAGTGCACTGTCGCGTTTATCACACCACCTTTTTTTTAACCATACACAGTGGGTTAATCCTCAATTTTAAACAACCCACATGCATTGGGTCAGTTATGATGTACCCAATGTTTTCAACATGGGCATTCTTTTACATATATGCCGTGCATGTCCACTATGTGCTGGGATAGGCCTAGAGCTCTGTGTTAATCCTGAGTATGTCTGCCAGTCATCTGAGTGAAAGTGATTGCAAAGCCGATGAGGCACTGCTGATTAAAAAGCACATCACATAAAAAAGGGAAACACACACAAAAAAAGTCCCTCCAGAAAAAAATGTCATTTAGGGCTTTTTAAACTTAAACTCCTTTTAATTCTACAGAAATAAACAAACAACTAATCTGAGGTCCTCTTAATAACTAGTTGTTTATTTTTCATTTTTGTATCCTTAACGTGCAATTTTCTACTTTCAAAATGTAATTATGAATTAAAGACAGGAGTAAAAGTAACTATGTAAATAAAAAGCATACATGCCATCTAGTTTGCCTTCTCTTTTACAGGAAAGTTTAATGAAAATGAATTCCAATCATGTATGTATAAACATGTGGTACAATGCTATGCAATGCACGGAATTCTTCTGAATTCTGACAGTAATATTTATTATCCCTGAACTCAAGAAGTCCATGACCCTTCTCATGTGTGACCCTGGATCTTAAGACTCATGAATAAATAAAAAGGTGCTGAATATATATGTCAAGAGCCAGCTGACAGTCGCCCACAGGCTGAACCCACTTCTGTACTATTGTAATGCAAATATGCTACAATACAGGAGTAATGTGAGCTTAGTTAAAGTACAGTTGCAGGTCTTTGTTTCCAGGCTCTGAAGATTCTAGGTCTTGCTTGGAGATGATGAGTTCCACTTAACCACCAGGTTTTCTTTAATTATATCGCTGTGCATTCCCATGGTTCCAGAACCTCAATAGTGAGAATATACACGTATATACACTTCTGTAACGACAGTGAGTTTATCAGATATTTCCTATGCCTATAGGGATAGGAGAGTTATTGGAAGAATTAGATGGTCAACATTTTGAATATGTCCCTGGTGGTAGAAATTGGGGTGGTTGCTCTGGACACTTTTTTCTTTTTTTTTATAGGACATTAATGCTAGAGTAATTACTTGTTTTCTTCTAAAGAATGTGAGATTAAGAAATATCAGTAACAGTTGTATTTTTTTTTTTTTTACAGAAGCTGCTATAAAATGTAGGCTTGAGTGATTCCGATCTTTGTTTTGTTTCTGTTAATGCAAGATGCTTTGTAGATCTGCCAGAGTGAAGTGTCATGATTTATCATACATCAGACTGATGGTAGCATTCGTCATTGTGCTAGCTGGGAACTGCCAGCCATGACTGGGGTATGGAACAGCCATCTGGCTGGATGGTATTGGTCGCCTGCCAAGAACAGGGAGCAGAGGAGAGTGGTTATGGCAGGGAGCGGGGCAGAGGGCAGCTGTGGAGACATATCCGCGCGACAGTGGGCGATGTCTCGAGGGAAGCTACTTTCACTGGTGCCAGAAGCAGCTTGCCCCCTTGTGCCACTCAAGAAATAATACGTGACACAAGAGACGTTTGCGGCATTGCGGACCGTGCGTCTGGCACAACAAAAACGGTTCTTAATGCCTGCTGATCCCAAATGCGATGGGTATGCTTTCTATTATAAATGATATCAATAAATTTAACTTTTTTCTTTATTTTGTTATATATATATTTTTGCATTCTTATAAGAAAGCAGTGAACTACACGAGATGTAATTTCATTGTCATTCGATCTTATTGTTGCCCGTTTGCCAGGGGACTTGCTTTTTTCTGGTTCATTGGCTGCGTCCGGGTGGGATGCACTTCTCTCAGAGTAATCCCGGAGAATCTCTCCTTTGAAGAGGAACAGATGTAGATTTACATATGTGGAGGTCCCTCGCCTCTGATGAGATTAGTTGGTGTTTTTTAAACCCTACTGGAAGGTGCATATTTAATAAACGCCTCAGGCAAGCCTGTGCGGAGTGGCAGTGCCCTGGGAGAGACGGGACAAAAGTAGAGGAGGAGATGTCAGCAAATGCTAACTGAAAGCAGTCCAGAAACAGATTGTGCCGGCCCTTTGAATGGGACTTTGTGACAGGGGTTTATACTGGTTTACATGTTGGCAGTGAAGTCTGTTGGTTCTTCTGCCTGTAATAATGAGAGTTAATAAAAAGGATTTAATCCTAGTTGTGTATTGCATCTGTTGGTGTATGTGTCATTTGTCTTTCTATCAAGTTGTTCCCCCATATGGGAACATATGATACGTCGTATAAATCAGTATATATAGATAGATAGATAGATAGATGTAAATTGAGACTCGCTCTCCTCTCCCTGGCAGGAACCCCCACTGTGTTCTACATCAGTGTCCATGTCATCACATTTAACCTTGGTGACTTTATAAAAAAAAAAAAAAAATTGGTATGGCTTTTCAAGAATGTAATATTTTTTTCTTTTAACCCTTAACCAAACATCTTTAACTTCTTTCAACTCGTGCGCAGCAGGTGCGTGGAAGAAGTCCATGAAAAATAACATCCCTTCAATGCTTATTATTACACCACTGTGTATAATTTCAGTGCTGTTTGATGGATTTAAAGAGGCCAAGGGCAGGTTATAATGAGAGCTATTTTAAGACACATAATACTGCAGAAACGTATTTGTTTTAACTGCCCATTATACAGGAAATTGAGAAAGGTATTAAGTTTCGAGATAAATTATATATTACCGTAAAGCAAATATACTGTACCCAACCACATGGATATATTGATAGTGCATTTTGAAAATATATGAGGAGATGCATTCTTGAAGCATTAAGGTGCAGTTATACAGTGTGACACTTTCTGTGTTTTCCATGGCAGCACTTTGTACCTGTCACATTCTATGACTGACACCTTTGCATTGAGGTCATATGGAATCTGCTTAAGGAAACGACCTGCATTTAATGGAAACATTTGTATTCCCATACTTGCAGTAAAAAATAAAAATAAACTATGTTGTGAATAACAAACTAAGGTGTTTTGTAGTAATCTTTTTTTTCCGTAACTCTGTTCATAGTCAAAGCCAGTGTCCCGTGTATCACTTATACTGTCCTCACTCCCTCACTCTTTCTCAGCAAAATCACAGGTCAACAATTCAAATGAACTACAGGCCTGCCTGGTAAATATTTCAGCCTGCAGGTCATATTTCTACTATACTGGACATCCCAGAAACTGCTATGTGACTAGCAATAAATGGGACAAAGCTGGACCCCACGTTTATGCTTATAAACAATCTATAAACATGTTATTACAGAAGGGATAGCAGTTTCTTACAATGCAGTTTAAATGACACATTACTAGTGGAAGCCATCCCGTTGTGTTACAACATCATTATAAGTTTTCTTACAATGCCCCAGTTCTGTGTGTTATTATATTGCTCTAGCCTGTTGCTATTCTGTATTTTCTTAGCGATTTTAGGACAGCAAAATACATTTAAGGAATCCTTTGCTGTCCTCAAATCTGTGATAATTGACACCTGAGTCTTCTTTATGCCTTAATTTAGTTATGTTTTATAAATCCTTAATTCAATACCCCGTTAAACATGAATACATGGTCACACTATGTCAATAAAGCATAATCATTGGATAGTAACACAAATCTAGGTGGTTAATATTTTACTGTCACTTTAAAATGTATTTTACTTTTGCAATAAAAAAAGGAAAAATGAACTGAAATTAAAGCTCTTAACAAAACTATATCTATCACATCTATTACTTATAACCCTTACATTAGAGTGCATACTTTTAAGTCCCATGACTAACTACTGCTGTTTATTATCTTTTTTTTTCCCAAGGTCTCTAAAGAGAGCCTGAGTTTCACCCACTGCAGGTTTAATGCACACACTTGTCTAAATAGTTCTGCAGTCTCTTCTCATAGAGGCAATCACCCATTGTGAAAGATCAGACCCATGCTTATTTATTGCTGCAGAGAGACATGCACAGGAGCCAAAGAGGAAACCTATTAGAGTAGACGAACCCTCTGTTCCAAGAATTTCTTCCAGGGAGTGCTGTCTGCTCTTCACTAAGCAATGGGACTTTAACCAGCGCTCTCGCACAGCAGACTTTGCTTTGTGCCTCTCTGTGGAAATGTAAGGGTATCTGCAAGGAGAGCCATCCTCCCAATTAAACAGACAGGCACTCCGCAGCGATCGAGTATCTAACTACATCTACCTCGTCACGCTGAGAACAAAGCAGACGGCTATGAATATTTGATCGTTCTTTTTATCTCAACGGATAGCCTGATTGTTGTTGGATCCGAAAGCACTTTCATATCAGGACCCCAGTGTTTTTACTCCTGTGCTTCTGTGCTTCTCTTTTTCTCTGTGACCTGTCGATACCTTCTTGTTGTTTTGAAATGAAACAGTGACCACAGGTTCTGTGTGTATATTAGTGGGTTCAGGTTTACAGTTTCTTTATGTGATCTATTTTACTGATGGTTGAAAGCTGAGGCCTGTACAGACAATGCGTCCTGTTTTTAAGCAAGTGCAAAGGCAGCATTTGTATGCTTTCATACAAATAGGAATAAAACAATTGTAACAGTATGAAATGAGCACGTAACAACATCGATACAGATAGATAGTGTTTCTGAGTAGTCAAATATTTACTTACAATTGACTTTACCCTTGCATGTCAGGATTGCACCTATGTGGTTGAACAATATTTAATAAAAAACAACAAAGTAAAGCTAAATAATATATCCCTATGGATTTTCTTAAAATAGCTACATACATATGCAGACAAATAAATACAGGTATTTTGGGGAGATTCAATTAAAAAAAACAGCAGCTGCCTTATTTCCTTGTTCCAGTTTTTGACACATGGAAGTTTGATTGAATAGCACCAAAAGATTAGCTCATAAAGCATTGCCGTATTATTTGATTGTGATCTATTGAGTTTTACACACTGTTCATTTGGAAATGTTACATTTAATGCTTTAAAAATGCATAAAAAATATACATCTTAAAATATAATTAACTTGATTGCTTAAAATGAAGGACGTTGGAGGTGATTTGACAATTTAATTCTGAATAAAATTGGAAAGGTACAGCCTGGGACATTTTAGAAGGGTAATGACAGGAATAGTTTGTAATTGTATTACTAATTGAATTACCACACCCTATTCCTTTGGGACTGGAAGCATCCCACTAAACTGTTCTGTAATCCCTAAAATAATATACTTAATGTAGTATTAAATGAAATGCATTATTTTTTATACATCCCCGGAGAACGTCTTTAATCACCTTATAGGTAGCATTACCAAAAGTCATGTGCCATACAGTAATTACTATATAACAATGAGCTAATGCCATTGCCGAGGAAGCCTGGCTGTATAAATCGTGATGCACAAAAGTGTGTTTTTCACATTCAGTCCAAACAGGGGCTGATTAATTGTTTTTTTGTACCTCTAAATTGAAAGCATAATATTACCTGCACGGTTTTAGCAGCCTCAGCCTCCAGGGGCAATACACTTTGGACAGGAGTCTGGGACCCAGCGGAGTCCCTCAGCTATTGTGTGCAGTGAGCTGTGAAAAGCCATTCAAAGGGAAAACACCACGCATCCTTTATTTATTTGCATTGAAATATTTATCTGTGACATGAGCCGTTTATAATTGGCTGTCAGTCCGGTGCCCACAGCAGACTATGGACATCTTGCCAGAAGGCCTTAGTGCTTCTCTCCGATGAGTCATTTTTACAATTTTACTTTTGGGAATGGTGCTGTATGATGCCCCACCCCCCTGCCAAGCATTTTTTTCTTGCTTGAAAAGAAAAACATAATCTTTACATTCAGAGGAAATGCATCAAAGCACACTTCATGTTCATCAGGGGTATTCATGTATTTATTTTACTATGAGACAAGACAGCAGTGGGTCTAAATACTGCCACCCTCAAATTTCTGATTTTCCCTAGTGCACTTTGCAGTGCTGAGCAAGTGGGTCAATTCATCAGCACTATAGAGGCACCGATTAGGATCTGCCACTGTTTAAATATCATTAAAGCAGACCCCTGCATTGTGCCTACTAAGAAATATTTATATTTAAGTATTCATCACCGTTAGCATTTACTGTACCATATATCATTACATCTATTTTTCTTTTTTTCAATTATGACTGATGTCTTCATACAGAATCTTTGACTGCAATTTTGAACAGGAGATATTTCAAAAGCCTATAGGGTTTAGTACACAAGTGCATTTATTTTTTTCCGTTCATGGCAGAGTGAATATTTAGCTCATAACAGGTCCTGTCGGAGCATTCCCCCTATACAAACATATACTCACATAGCACTGAATTATTAATTTCTGAACTCCACGATGAAGACTCAATCAAATTGAAAATGCATGTCTTGCAGCTCCTCTTTGACAATGGAAGGACATTATTAATGCAGCGAAGGCCATTGTCATATTGTTTGGTGTATCGCCTGACACTCAAAGTAAAAAGCTTTCTCAGAACTGAACACACTCCTGAACACCATGCTGTATAGTATTCTGGCTAAATCTGAAAGATTAGAAAGGTTTGATATTTTATGCACTAATTGTACTAATTGTTTAATTAACAACATATTTGGAAGGACAGTTTACTTTTAAATGTAAAAAATTAAAAAACTAAAAAAATTAAAACTATATTTTTATGTTAACAAGTGAACATACAAAGAGCTAACAATTTGCACTGGCAAAATTGCATTTGTCAGGCCTACACTTAGTAAGTACACTGTGTTTTAAGAGCTAGCTTATGAAAAATAGCCTGTGCTAGACAGTGTTTTCAACAAAGCCAAAAGGGGCTTTTAATAGTAAAAAATAAATAAATAACCAAATCTATGCAAAATGCAAGAGGAGAATGACAAGCTGAGAATGGAGATCCACAAAACCCCCATCAGAGTAAGCAATTTGAAAGTGAATAATGTGGACAGCCATCCGTGCTGCATGTGTGTGTACGTGTTTCACTGGACTGACAGCCCTGCTCCCTGCACCTGTCTTTCTTTCTTTCTTTCTTTCTTTCTTTCTTTCTTTCTTTCTTTCTTTCTTTCTTTCTTTCACCCTTCCTTCCTTCCCTTCTTGAATCATAATATCTGCAAACCGAAACAAAAGGATGCTATAGAGTTAGCAATTCAGCACACATTCAAACATGTTGCATGTTTAAAAACATTCATTTTGTAGAATTGTGGCTATACGTGCTCTGTCTACTAAAGACATATTGCTGCAGTCTTTAACAACCTTTAAGGGGATACTTAGTGTTATAACAGGAGAATGCTGTTGAGTTCATTGAGTCATACATATGGCTCAATAGCCATCTTTTAGACAGTGCTGCTGTAAAGGCGCCACACACGTTGATGTCTTTGCAGTATGACCACTAGCACCCCGGACTATTCCGGTACGCAGAAACAAAGCAAGAAAGTGAAGGCTGTTTATCAGAACAAAGGGGGGGGGGGGTAAACTACATGCAAAAAAAGGACAACTAACTAGAGCCGATTGTAGGAGTTCTGCAAGGAGTCACAGCACACAGCCTTACAAATTATTCAATAATAAATCATAAGGTCGAGCATTCTTGGGTGGACAGAATGTGTTTCATAGCAAAGCAGACACAGACCTATAAATTATTTACTTCTTAGGCAAAGATTAAACAAGCAGACAGAGACGAGCACAATCTTACCGAACAGGTTCCCCAACTCTGGTAGTCGAGTCGACTGGATTGCAATTTTACTGAACAGGTTCCCCAACTCTGGGAGTCGAGTCGACTGGATTGCAATCTTACCGAACAGGTTCCCCAACGCTGGGAGTCGAGTCGACTGGATTGCAATCTTACCGAACAGGTTCCTCAACGCTGGGAGTCGAGTCGACTGGATTGCAATCTTACCGAACAGGTTCCTCAACGCTGGGAGTCGAGTCGACTGGATTGCAATCTTACCAAACAGGTTTCCCAACGCTGGGAGTCGAGTCGACTGGATTGCAATCTTACCAAACAGGTTCCTCAACGCTGGGAGTCGAGTCGACTGGATTGCAATCTTACCGAACAGGTTCCTCAACGCTGGGAGTTGAGTCGACTGGATTGCAATCTTACCGAACAGGTTCCTCAACGCTGGGAGTCGAGTCGACTGGATTGCAATCTTACCGAACAGGTTCCTCAACACTGGGAGTCGAGTCGACTGGATTGCAATCTTACCGAACAGGTTCCTCAACGCTGGGAGTCGAGTCGACTGGATTGCAATCTTACCAAACAGGTTCCTCAACGCTGGGAGTTGAGTCGATTGGATTGCAATCTTACCGAACAGGTTCCTCAACGCTGGGAGTCGAGTCAACTGGATTGCTGCTGCAACGTGTTGGGAGTTTGCCTTTTTTGAAACACAAAAAGGAAAAAATAGATAAAAGCAGTTGGTGGCTTTAGTGCTCAGAGGGGGAATCGTGGCATTAGTAAGTAAACTCAGGAAGTACATAACCATGTACTTGGGTCTGATTGCAGATTGTGATCAAATGTAGTGTGAAACATACAATTAGGATAAGAGCAGACTAGGGCTTCAAAAAATAGAAGCTTTTTAACAATTGCAATTACTTCATTGCTTAAATACCCACACAAATCTTGAGTCACCAAACTGAGTGGCTCAAACTGGTTCTATATTATTCTGGAAAGATGCAGTATGACTTCTGCCATTATCACAGGCAGTCTAGATAATATTCAAGGACCTGATTAATGTTGAACTAGTAGGGCTAAATCTCTCTTTAATCTGCATAATATTATCAATGTAAGTACAAATACCAGTATAACATGATGTTCTGTATGTACTTCCTATTACAAACTGAATTAAAAAAAAAAAAAAAAAAATCAGTCATATCTTTTATCATACCTGCCATATTCATATTCAGACAGTGATAAAACACTGGGAGCTGTATTCATAAACCATTAACATGCCAGTACACGCATTTCTCTATAACTTCAAACATAAATGTGCCTACAACATACTGCACTGGCAGAATCGTGGTTATTTTTTGGGGGGAATACAGATGATTATGGTAATTACTGCAATAACACAAAGGTATTCTACATGAAAACTGTAAAAGGAATGTCTATTTTCATGAATTTTAGTGAATGTGCCACTGGGGATACTGTGATAATGCTAATTAGACCTATAAGCAAATAAAGCAAACATGAAACGTTAAGTGAGCTAATGAGCACACACACACACACTTCCCTTTTAAATGAGATAAACCTGCTAGCCATCATTTGATTAAAGAGGATTAATCTGGTCACATAAGCAAATTAGCATGATATCACTCTGCTTTACATCTGTAAACCATGTTGGACTTTAACTGGCATGCCACATAATAAAGCACTTTGCTGTAATCCGAGACTAAAAAAGTATTTTTTTCTGTTTCCATCTAACATATTGAATGTCTATTATGGAAAAATGCAACGCACGAGTCGGATCAAGGAAACATCTCATCTAATTAAGTACAAACCTGCATTTTCAGCATTAATCACTTAAGTGTTTTCCAGCTAACCTGAGATTCCAGGGTCTGGTCCCAGTAGCCTGAAAAGTCAAAATGCAATTATATGCATGATTAGCTTGACCCATTTCCAGCAGCTCTTTTTGAGAAGCTGACAACTCCTGGCATGTTTATTTTGATGAGATTAGGAGGAAAGGTCTCCTGCTGTTTGCAAGGTGGCAGCTCACACCCCCAGGTGGCAGGACAAGGAACATGTTGAGGTGGGATTTAAAACAAAAGGGGGATTCTAGGTAACAATTTAAAAAATAAGGAAACAAAAAAATCCTCATGCTTAAGTATTTTAAAGGATAATATGATCAAAAAAAATGTTAATCAAATCATCTTGAGCGGACTGGCTTTACTTTTCTCAGTTTAACAAAGCAGCAATCCTCTCTAATCTGATTGCAGTGAGATAAGGCAGCTTTCCCCGGTGTGGGTTTTATTAGGAGATACTGTACGTGCAGCTCAGTGCCTCAGAGCTGTGCAGCCAGCCTGGCAGCGTGCTTGGGCAGGGGCCGTATGCTTGGATTTACAGAGTAGCTTTAGGGACTGGCATGGGAACAGCGCTGTAGTGCGCATAGGGCTAGATTCTCAAAGCTATTTCGCTCCAAATAGTGAGTGGCGCAATTAAAATAAATACATGAGTAAATAAATTATTACAATGTTAAATTCACAAATTTACTAAATTAAATGAGTTGTTTATTCTTGGTTTGTTCTTTTGTTAGGTACAGCCCTTTGGCTCTGTAATACATTCTCCTTTTAATTTGTTGGAAAATGAGTCACTTTCCCGTTTTTGGAAATTAGCTCTGTTTTTGGACTCGATACCTTCTTTTTTGGAAATTAGCCCAGTTTTGGGAAAATGGATTGCTTTAAATCTTATTAATGCAGTAAAACTTTGCTTATGTCCACCTGGTCAATGTGGTCGTTGCTTTTACTCTCCCATAAACATCCATGAATGTTCACTCCCTTTGGTGACCAGTACAGCTCTGTTTCTCACATGTGCTCTTGCACAGGGTGGGGGTTGGGCACTGTTTTTGGCCCATTTTGCTGGTTGTTATTTGCATTGTGTTGAATAAATAAATAAGTATGTTATAAAGACTATAATAATAATAATAATAGTCATCATCATCATCATCATCATCATCATCAATATGCCACTGCAATACATAAGTACATATAAGTAAGGCCTTTATTAGAGACCTTATACTGCAGTTACTAGACACAAAGTTATAACAAGTCATTACATTTTATTTTTTTTATAAACTGTTATTCTTTGATAATAATCACTCACACATTGTATAGCACATAGATGTTTTAGAAACGGATATGAAAGAAAAATTAATATATACCATATGATTAGGCACCTCAGAATTCAAGACTGAGGCTGTCACAATTGCGAGTGTTTGATATCGGACAACTGTTCCCTGATTTCCATTGTGGGGTCTTGTAACCAAGGTTCTGAGCTCATGCAGTTTAAAAAGAATATCTAATTATTTTTTTTCTTTTTTTGACAGACATCTTGAGTTAATGTGGTCTTGCATCCCATGGAATAAACACAGCAGCCCTCTGCAGACACTCATCCGTACCTTTCTTGTATGTTTCTGAGAAGGGATTGAATATGTTTTAGAATATGCATTGCGCCATGCTCGTATGATCTTATACAGACAAGCCAGACTTCTAACAGATTGTTAAAGAAAGAAACTTGCCTAAATAAAAGCTGCACTGTAGGTCTAGGTGTAGACTGTGCGTTGCAATACAGACGTATGGAGAAGACGCAGGCGACAGTTATACAGCTTTGAGTTGGGGAATTGAAGCAGCAACACTTTAAGCACTGATTTTGTCTGTTTTAGAAATGATTATGAAGATGTGACCAGTCTTAAGAATTTGTCTGAAAAGACTTAAACATCAGATCAAGAAACTTGGCCCACATAATGCCATGTGATCAGTTAACCACAGTCTAGCTCAATCATTCCAGGGCCAATTGATCATTCCAGGACCAATTTAGCTGACTGCTGAGCCGCTAGCAACCAATCAGAAATGGAGACATCAAACTACAAATGAGATTATCGGTGTCTCAACTCAGCTTTCACCAACCTCTGGAGCCATGGAAGACCTCTGCGCACTCAGTTGCTTTATCAGGGTCAGCCAATAATGAATGCTACATTTCCAATTTCCAAATGCTTTCCAATGTCATTGATTCTGAAAAGTATATCTTGTTACAGCAGTAAATGCATCTTCAGAGCATTGTAACTGTTGATTTTTTTCACTGTAGCATAAAGAAGTCTTTGTAGTGTATTCAGCAGAACATGTTTTATTAATTGTCATATGTCTCTTGATTTCTCTTTCATGTTCATTCTTTTGTTCTTCCTTTGTAGTGGCAAAATATATTTCTGCATCATCATTTGCAAGTTATCTGAAATGTCAAAGGTGTTCTTTTGATGTTTACGATGGACCGCATGCGAGGAAGCACCTGTACTTGTTCTGTGTTCGTCTGCTTGGTATATTTACATCCAAATTGTCAGGCTTTTGCACGGATGGAAGTAACAATGCTAATCAACAACATCCCTTTACTCCTTATTAATGCCAGGAATAACTGTGGCACTTTCACTCAGATTGGTAGCACATGTGTTTTTTTTGTTTGTTTTTGGTTGCTGTTCTTTTATTTAATCTTCATTTCATCACACACATAACTGACGATAAAACAATAACACACAGTTCACAATGATACGAAACCGCAATAGGTTTCCAGTGATATTTTCAATCATTTCAGCCCATACTTTATATACAACCCCTGTATAGCCCCAATTTGGACACAGTTAGCCCCAAGATGGTATTGGTGTATATACACAAGGATACACACCAATACCATCTGCTGGATGTTTAACACTTTAAAACTCACTCTATGTGATCCAAATCTCGGATTATGTACTGTGAAGTATTATATGAGGAAGAAGTAAGACACAAGAAGTTATGGGTTATACTGATATACAACAAAAGCCTCAGGTACAGCCAAGCACATCTAGCCACTTGAGAAGTGGGCTGGATCTACACAACCCATGCCTATAAGTGTGTCACTGCTCTTAATATTATTATTATTATTATTATTATTATTATTATTATTATTATTATTGGTTCTACTCTTTTAACCTTACGGCATTGGGATGTCAGCACCCAATCAGGATGCAGGAAATCCATTTTATAATATAGGTGAAAACAGGATGATACTTCAATGAAAAGCCCGTACCACTACCAGTTTCTATATACACTGCCTTTACTGATTGCTAACAAGTCCTGAGTTATTCATGGTGACCCTCCTCTCGACCATAATCTTAAAAAGGTTCTGATTCTTGCGGTTCGGTCCAGGTGGGTCCAAAATTCACCAGTTTCTGGGTGAGAGGGTTTGTGGTTTTTAGGTCAAGCCGTGTGACGGACCCAGGATGGAATCATCAGGAACCATTGTTGACATTAGAGCACACTGACATCCACTTCCAACACATGATATGTGGCTCATATTTTGGACATCCAGTTGCTATTTGTGTTTTAGTTTTTTGAACCAGCTTATTGTGAAAAACGTTTTTTTTTCTAGTTTGAAGTGGAAATGTAATATGTGAGTGGGCATTTCTATATCTTTTAAAGTATAAGAAACAAAGACTTAGAAACGAAGACACAGCTTTGCGTATGTGAAATGACATGCAAGTCCCCACTTTCAAACACACACACACACACACACACACACACACACACACACACACTTGTTGGAAGAGATTATCTATTATATTAGTTGTAACTCCGGTTTTGCTTTTGCAACCCCTGAATAAAAAAAAAGAAATGGTGTAACGGAAACTGTTCTTTTGCTAGCCTGCCAATTGCCATTTGCTTAGTGACACTTCCTCTCCCAGGATGCCTATCATCTCCAGGCATTCCACGCAGCAGGCAAACACCAAGCCCCATCTGCTCCATTTAATGATTTCTGTTTGATGAATTTTTTCTCTGTATCCACAGAGGGAGTAGCTGTCACTGGGGACGGCCTGGGGCACACCCACCCCTGCAATTTCAATCAGGCTTCCAGCGCCGGTAATACAAGGGCCCGTGATTAAAACAAGACATAAACACAGTGTCATCAGTCATCACACAACTGGCACTCGGCTTCTGATTCGTGTATATATGTATGCATGTATGTATGTATTTTTTAAATTTTTTGCTTTGCATATGGACTGATTGAATCAGGTTTAATTGGGTATGAGGTAATCACTCATTGCAAACAAGGGCCTACAGTACATCTGGGATCCTTGGAGAGAGAGAGAGAGAGAGAGAGAGAGAGAGAGAGAGAGAGAGAGAGAGAGAGAGAGAGAGAGAGAGAGAAATCAAGTAAAACATGAAGGAGCTCCCTTGAAACTTACAAAACTTACAGAAAAGAATGTTATCAAATGAAATGTGTTTGCTCGTGGCTGTATTGTGACAGCTTTGTTAACAAGTCTGACTGATTACAAGGATTGCTCTCTCAATATTATTCTTGCACAGAATGCTGACCCCCCCCACCCCCAAGTACCTTCAGGAAAAAAGAGCTTACCATTAAATATGAACAAAGGCCAGTGCTGGGCTTGTGGCCTCTTCCATACAGGCCACCATCTTTCCGAGGCATGTCAATATCAGTTATATCCTTCCTGATTATCGTGATACAGTTACCACATGGTGGTGCGATGTTAGATCTGCACTTGGATACATCCTTGTCAAAACTGACTCGGAAACGGACTAAGAGCACAGGTGATCTTTTAAAGATGCTTAATGGGGCCAGATGTACAAATGTCTTTACAACAAAATGTTTGATCATTTTTGCTTAATTGAAAATCAAATATTTAATCTTATTAAACTAATAAAAGAAACAGCTCCATCCTGTGGTCTGCCAGTTCGTCTGAATAACCTGGAGAGGTGGGTGGGTCCCCAAACTAAGCAGCAATGCAGTCTCCACTGAGTCTTTTTAAAGGTTTTCTAAAGCGAATCACAGAGACTACTTAACACCCTCTATATGATAGCTGTCGTAGTGTAGCCTGCAGATATAGCAAAACATTGAGAATCACCAACCAAAATAAATCTTTTTAAAAAATTCTTTATTAGTCTTTATTACACAGTACGTAAAACTGAAATGCCATCCAGAAGTTTAATGACAAGATTTTGAATTTTGAATTTATTTACCCACTAGATACTGCATTTTTCTTATGACGTTACTAAGCCCAAATGATGGGTTAGTAATGCATTAGGGACCAAACATGCAGCATAGATACACTGACAACTTAAAAACACAAACGTTGAATCCCATTGAAATATTCAGGCTAATGGTGCATTTAGGAGGGAGATACAGTACGATTAATTGATTATAGCAAATATTCATTAAGGGCTACAAATGTCGTGAATAATCATTGCGACACTAATGCACACTGTACACTGCTAATTTATTTGCAATTGTGATATGAAGACTGCTTCAGTTATATAAACTAGACCAAGGTGCTTTTTTTGTGAATGGGAGAATTAGAGGAAAAGGCTACAGCTGCATTATCTTCAAGCTTGACCAGAGCGTATGTTACTTTTATTTGTGTGTGTGTGTGTGTGTGTTTATTCCGAAGCACTAACTGCAGCATTTTTGTTCAATTTGCTTTGAAACTGCTGGTTATGCAAACTGTTCTCTCAATTAGGATGGCAAATGAGTGATGGCATTGAGCTGATGCAGAATAATGGTTAACGCTGCTTTTAGCGTGCTCGCCTGTAATTTGTGGTCCTGTAATACATTTTGAAAGCATTTTATCGGGCCAGCAGCATTTAAAAGAAGTTAATTTTGTCCGTTTTGTCCAACATGTAAGATAAGAAATCTGACAGAAATCTATCTGCTCTGAAATGCCCGTGATGGAGAGAAAGAAAGCAAATTGATTTTGTGAAACACTGCCCCTGTAACGATCCTGCGGATCCGACCAACGGATGCTATGTTTTATAGAACAGCAATGCTGTAGATCATTAGCACAGAGTGATTGCTTTTATTAAGAAGAACGTTCTTGAATGAACTCACAAAGCACAGCGCTCCCCCTATTCCAGAACATGCACCATGCCCGTGGAAACCCTGGGGTGAACCATGTCGTGGAGAAGGAGGTGAATTTGAATATGATGAATAAGAAGCAGCTTTTGTATGGAGTGAAGGACAGCCCAGGCTCACATCAGCACTGCTCTTCTAGGTTTGTAAGCAGGTCACATTAACCTTGTTTTAAATTTTATTATATACATATATTATATTTTATATTTAATGATGCTGGCATGTCATCAATTAACCTGATTGAGATTACCAGATTACCAGCATACTAAACCCAAACAGAAACATTAAAAACATTAGCAATAATAAGCATAATGTCAAGTTGAACAGTATATCATTCCAGTAAATCTTTATAATGTGATCAATAGTTTTTATATTGTGAAGCTGTAGACAACATTCATATAGTTATGGAGTAAAGCTATTATTATTATTATTAGTAGTAGTAGTGGTAGTAGTAGTAGTAGTAGTAGAATGATTTTCATTATTATTACATGCAATATCCCAATCTTTATCCTGCCATAAACCTCATCATTATCATTACATTTTAATCATGCATGTGACCACTGGGGGGCCCATGAGCAATACTGCTTTTTTCTGTTCCATAGCAGGGTCTGTGCACTGTAATTGCCAGCTATTTTAATTACTATAATGTTTGAAGAGAGAAAACGTCAAGACGGCATGGCACAGTCAATTAAGGCAGCTTCTCCAGTTCATTGCATGTGATTCCTGGAGCCTTTATTTAAATACAAGTGATTTGATGTAACTGAAAATCAGTCAGATCCAACGGCTTGTGTGTGCTTCTCATTTAAATGAAGTGGGAAGTGGGAAGCACAGTTCACGCAGCAAATAATATTATACATTACAAATGTTTATCAAAAAAGACAGTCCTGGGGCTCCCGAGTGGCGCATCCAGTAAAGACTCTCCGCGTGGAGTGCAGGATGTGTCCTATAGCCTGGAGATCGCAGGTTATGTAATTGCCGACCGTAACCGGGGGTTCCTAGGGGCGGCACACACATGCGGCGCCGCCGGGAAGGGAGGGCTTAGGTTGGCAGGGCAATCCAGGGTTCACCGCGCACCAGCAACCACTGTGGCTGATAGGGCGCCCTTGGATCTGCAGTGGAGCCATTCAGATCTGTGTTGTCCTCCGGCACTATAGGTCTGGTGGCTTCGCTGTGGATCCGCAGTGCGAAAAATGACGGATTGGCAGTAACAAGTTTCGGAAGACACGTGTTTCAGCCTCCTGTTCCCCGAGTCCCGGGGGGATTAACAGTCCTGAAAGCAGCGGGGTGCCCTAGTTTCAGATTACCACAAGCCAAACAAGATAAAGACAAGGAAGCAGACAGTGTAATTAATCTGAAGATTTACCAAGGAATGTATAGGCAGTTTTATTTATGGGATCTGCAGATGAAACACAAAGACATTTGTTGAGATTCTTATGTAGGGTATAGAACATTTAATATTGGCTCTGTTTTTGCATTACCTCAGCTACAGTAAGGGGGTTCTAGCTCTAGGTAACTAACAATAAACATGCATTACTATTTAAGCACACTTTAAATACGTAGGGACTAAGAAATAAACAGTTTACCACCTTAGCCCCCATTAAAGCGCTTCATTAGCTGATGTACCGCTCTTGTTGTTGTTGTTTAGTTCATCTTCTTCAGCAATGCAAAAAAGTGCAGCAGCATAATATATTGTTCTTCTTTGATTTATATTGTGAACATGGTTCATTAAAATGACATTAAGCGCTAAAATTATCAAGTATCTAAAGCATGCAAATCGAGGATCCTAACAGTTTGTAACCGCTGTTAATCTGATTTGAATAGGCAAAGCATGCCAGTTTCACAATATGAAATTCTATACTTGTTACAGTAACAATATTAATAACCTTTCTGTAGCCATTAAAATATAGACAATGAATCAGGAAAGCAGCAAAATAACATACAGTTATGCAAAAGCAAGCAGTAAAGTACCCTACATTTACCATGGTCAATTTTAATAGTATGTAAAACGATCCTTTACCACCCTTTGATATGCCTTACAATGCTTGCATATGCTTTACCATGCTTTTACTATGCTGTACTCCACTTTGTTATGCTTTTACCATGTTGTACTGCTTCAGACCTTTAGTAGGGATCTATCACCTCAAGCTTCTCTTTCATATCAGGGTTCCTGCTTTTGTTTGTTTGCTAAAGAGTTTTCCCATTTGAAGGATAATCCTTTAATGACCATTTCGATCTCAGATATGGATCACAGAAACTATAAATGTTCTAAGGAATTTCAGGATACAAAGCAAACATATGCCAAACACACACTGCTTGCAACTTAAATACAGCAGAACCATTAGTCCAAGGACAAGCACATTTCATCGAAGGAAGCAAGCAGAATGAAAAGAAAGTATTTTTTCAGGATTTTTTTGTTTTGTTTTACAGAGGTGTACATTCTAACAAATGGAAAGATATAAGATGACAATATGGATACAGATACATATCTTAAGTGTCTCCTCCGAACAAAGGCACACAATTAAGAAACTAAGGAACACATGATACATGAAAGTGCAGGTTCTAAGAACAGTGGGTTGCTTATTAAAAGGACTTTGATCCCCATTGCTTTGATATCCATGGACTCATAAAGAATTCACTTTCAACGGTAAATACAGGTAGTTCAGAGAACCTTTATGGCACTGTGGCAAGTTGGCTGTTGTGGGTGATGTCAGACCAGGAAGTAATGCCAAGAGCCAAGACACACGGCAACTGTGGGTTAAATATGAAACGCTTCGACGCTCACTACTTATTTAACAATAATACACTTTAAAAAAACAAAACAAAAGGGCACATTGGCCTAAGTAAACAAACACTATAACAGTACACAAAACAAATGAAACAGAGTACCCTTCATGAAGGTGAGTAGGCAGGTAGGATAGCAATTGTATTTCCAGTCTCTCCTCTCTCTCTCTCTCTCTCTCTCTCTCTCTCTCTCTCTCTCTCTCTCTATCTCTCTCGGTTTCAAAATAACTTGTTTCTTACATTTGAATAACTCTTTGGAAGCAAGCGTATTTTAGACAATTGCCAATGCCCTCAAGTAAAGCTATCCAGCTGTGAAGCTGTTCATCAGTTTGGGTTCTCTGCACGCCGCTTACTTCATTGAAACACCCACCAGTAAAAGAAATATCTGTTATTGAATGATGCCTTCTACCAGTATATGTAAAGGGCTGGAACTACTGTTGCATAAAAAAAGAAGCTTATAACACTATCCCTGCCTGTGTGAAAAGGTACACTCATACGGTCTGATACATTTTCTTGTTTGAATGTTTGAATGTTGTTGCTTTCTTTGTTGGAGAATGAAACAGATTCTTATACCAAACCTTTGCCCCCCCCCCTCCCAATTAATAATTGTAGGAGCATTTGCAAAAGCACATTGTGATTGGCATCAACCTTGCAGGTTTTTTTTTTTTTTGCATTTCATTATTTTTTTATCTGCTATAATTGACTGAACTAATAATTCAATTAAACACACACACACAAAACAGTGCAAAAACACTGATGAAACAGGAAGTATGAGCATGCTGTTGTATATTTAAATGAAAAGGTAGATCTGTAATACCAGTAACTACTAATCCCACGGTAACAAAAAGAGAATACCTTAGTTTATCAAGAAAAAAAAAAATCACTTTTTCTGGCAGCGTAATTATACAGAATAAATTCAATTTTATATTAGAACTATAGAAGCTGGCAGGAGTCAGTAGTTATGATACAGGATTTAGATTTAATGATGAATTTCTCTTATCTCTGATGGTTAAAAATCCATACACCAAACTTGAAAGGAGCGAGTCTTTCTTTACATTAGTTTCTACGTCTCTTTCTCTCATGTGTTTATTGCATGACCACTAGTGGGCCACAAAGAATAAAATATAGACACAGCAATCCCAGTATAAACGGACTCTGCATTGCAGCAGTTGCTTGTATCCGATATTTAACTTTTGCAAGTGCAATGTTTTCACAAGTTTTCTTGTTTTCCATATTGAATTACAATGAATTGCTTATTCCACACTCTGTTTACAGTGTGCACTGAAGAGTAGGTCTATAAGCACATGTCAACACATCAAGTGCCAGCACAAGTTAGCTATGATTACTGTACAAATGTTTTTTCTAAATAATAATAATAATAATAATAATAATAATAATAATAATAATAATAATAATAATAATCATGATGATGATGATGCAGTACAGTGTACAATAGCATGGCGAGAACATTTGTTTTTCAAACTTACAGCAGTGATTTTCAGGGATAATGATACTGTTATGAAATAATACATGCAGTGCATGGAACTCCAGGAGACGTCTTATTAATGCTATTTATTCACAGAGAACTGAGAAATTCTGCCTTTCCTCCTAATGACATTTCACTTTGCTCTTCTGTGGGATATCTTTTATACATCAATAAGGCCAATTATGCGTTTAAGAAAGGAAGCACTATGATGTTAACTCTCGCCTCGTGCAGCGAGGCCTGATCCCATAAGATGAACACCAGAGGGACCCGCAAGCCCGCTGACCCCCAGGCCTCGGCCCCTATCATTAGTATCACTGTGAAATAACAGCTGGACGTATCAAAGCTAAAAACTAGTCAATGTACCGTGTGGTACACAGCTCCCCTTCACATGGATCCTGAGAATTTAGGGATTAGGGGCAGTAGAGGAGATTTTCTTTTTCCATCATAATATAAAATAAATAGAGTAAGATAATTGAACTCAAAGCAGGGGGCGAGTTAAGGAGTACAAAGACACAAAGATCTCAGAGCATTCCTAAACAGTATGTACCAATCTTCATATTATTCTGTCTGTCCTTATCTGTCTCTCACTGTGTATGTGTAGATGCATACTGAATTTACAGAATTTAGTAAAAGGAAAAAAATATATATTTTTATTTTCTTTTTTACAGATATGTTATCTGAAAAGGAATACAAATAGAAAACAAATCGCTAGAATTTTTAGAAAACAGAACAATAATTTTAAAAAAAAAGGTGTTTTATATTTCAGGCTTTAGTTTTGTGTTTCTATAACACTGACAAAGTGTTAAGCTGGCCGGAAACCTTCATGTTTAACTGTAAAAATGCTGCAGCGTACATTCTGCACACTAAAGTATAGGAGGAGAACTAGAGAAATGTGGTAGAAACACTTTACGATAGCAGTGCTTTTATCGATATCTGACAAAATGTCTAAGAAGTTAAAGTTATATAGCTGATATGCTGTTTACAGTTCATGCATCTGCCTGTCTGTGCGTCTGTCTGCTCATCTTTCATCCCGGGCGAATATACAAACACCAACATGTGCAAGGAAATCAAGAGCGACATGTACCGTGGGCTGCTAGGCAGCTTGTGCCATCCATGCTGCAAATCTGTCATTCCCAAGTGTCTGCAGTCTTCTAAAGCCCTGCTAATATTAAGCGTGCTGCAAAAACCCAGGGAATATGTTTCCAGTTGCTCGGGAACATGGTTTTACTTGAATGAATGGCAGCATTCAGCTATGCAAGCTTTATGTTGGGTTCCCACAGCATCTCTAAATCCCTGTTTATGAACAAGAGAGAATCTTAGTTTGGTTTATATTTATAACCACATTGCCATTACCAGTGAAGCTGTATCAACTAGGATAATTACCACTGTGTCTTCAGCTCAAACAGACCAGGCATTTGTCTGATCCAGGTGGAAGGGAGCCAAGTTAGCTCTCGAATCACTTTCTGAAATTAGATTGGCCTCTTTGGTTTGGCTTGCACTGGCACCCACTCACATTAGCTGTGAAAGGAAAATGTTTGGTGCTGATCTGTGAAGCACACTAAAGTGATAACAATATTACACCAATACCTCTAATACCTCATTTTTCACTTCTCCTTAGTTTCTGTTGATATAAAGGAGACTTGTAATGTACAGTATTATGAACCAGTTATTAAACTCCACACTTCATTTTATCTGTGATGGGTTGAAAACTAAATAACCATTTGGAATACTACTAAAGAAGTCAGTATGTTAACCTACCTTTCTGAAGGGAGCCCAGATTTAATTCAATAACACATGGAAAGAGGGCAGTAATATTGACTGGAACACATTAAAACAATGCTTGCTGCAAATCTATATAGGTTTAGTGGAACAGCTGGCTTTCCTATCATATTCAATACAAATTCATTTGGAATCTGTGGACGTCACTGTCATTATTAGGAAATTCACACAGAACTGTTATTCCTGAGGTACATCATTTGACGTCAAATTAATTTGCGGTTGTAATTAGAAAACGCAAAAAAAACAAAAAAAAATCACTGAATTGGTGCCATGTGATTTGAAGGCCACAGACTCGACCATGTGACTTGGACAGTGAAGCAGCCCAGATAAAGTGGAGACTGTTTTAACCACACTGCTCCCCACAACAACTTGTAAATGTTGTTTTCCAGCAATTCTGCTTGAGAAAAGTATCAGATTCAAAAAACCTCTGGCTTGGTTTTAAAAACTACTGACTGGTGAAAACTAGATTCTGTGTTCAACCAGCCCAAACTGGATAAAATAATTGAATCCAAGACATTCAAAAGTACCAGTGGTTTCCTTCTAGTCTACTTAGAAATGTCTAAAATGGTTGTTCCATGAATCCTCAATTAGGCCTGGCATGGATGACTCTTCCAGTCCAGCCACGCTGGGGTTAATGGATAGAGTTACTTTAAGGCAAGACGTAGTGTGGAAACAGCTGTTCATGGTTCTTTATGATATGATACAGAAAGCCTTACGAGTTTGGGTTGGATAGAAGTGTAGTTTGGAGAAAGCTGACACTTTACATAAATGTAAGAAACCAAAGGCTTTTTCTCTGGGTTGTCATTTACTATGAATGGCATTGTCAACTCAGTCTTTCTATTGTTATTGTGTTATGCTATTAAATACCCCAATAAATCAATCAATACCCCCACATGGGAAACATTAGCAGGATGATCTGTCCCTGTTTACATCATTAAACTAGACCTCAATTAATCATTAATAATTGATTCAGTGGGCATTGCCAGTTACATAATGAAATGCAATGATAATAACCACGGAACATAGTATAGAATTACTCAACTCCTTATGCTGTTGGTCTTCATCCTTTTAGGATATCTATCGGGGAAACAGACAAGCTAGTTTAATGGCCATTCATTTCTAATGCTTCCACGCCAGTTGTCATTAATCCTCATCAGTCTCACCGGATATATATTGGGACCATTGCCGATCGATGGTGATTCGTTAGGAGAATTACAAGTCAAACAAATGAAGTGCTTGAAGAAATAATTGCATATCATAACAGCACTGAATGCAAAAGACTTCAAATATATAAGCTCAAAATCGATATTGTACCATATACTACTGCTCGACACTTCATAAACCGCAGTACAAAAACCAATAGATACCATTTTAAAAGATGTCCCTAAGTATTATTACCGTGCATACTAAATATATGCAGATGTTGACCAGCCTGTGGTAGAGTTTTAAAGATACTAGAGCAAGGTATAAACCAGTGTAATGTCATATGCTGCTATTAAACATAAACAGTGTTCTTAGTACTTAGCCTTACTGACATCTCAAAGCTGGGTAGGGTAGAAACATATTAATAACAATGCTATTAATAAGTTATCTAGCTAAGGCTGCTGGATCTTCTTTCACCAACAGGGTTTTTTTTAATTGGGTTAAATGAGTCACTTTATTTTGTTGCATCAAGTTTCAATAGCCTGTACTGTATGTCATGCATTCCAGTTTATGTTTAGGGGATAATAATATTGACTTTAGGTTTCGAGAGCCATTCTTCAGCGGTCAGTGCCAAAGTGCCCGGTACCAAGCGTATGATTAAAAGGCACCAGCAGAACGGCATTGTCTTCCCCTTTCCCATGAGTCAATGTCTGTTTTAGCTTCACTTATCGCTTATTGTCTAAATCACGGGCTATCTATCATCACAGCCTAAGATAGCATACCAGTAACATTTGATAATTGGTAGTGTTTTCTTCTAGAGGAAACCATATTCCATTTCCCTTTTCAAGTATGAAATCTAACCATTACCAAATGGTTAATGGTTACATTTCTATTTCAGGGAACCAGGGATATGATAATAACCAAACGTTTTCCAGTATTGTTTGCTTTTTTCTTCTCTCGTCCTCTTCGTCATCATCATTACACCAACTGGCAGTGATCTTTTAACCAGATCTCTTAAGATGTTTAAGCCATTTTGTGTCTTGCCAGAGACAGATAATGCAGTTTTTCTCATATTTTGAAAAATGCTCTGTTGTGGTGAGTGGCCAATATACACCAACTGCCGGCAGCAATGACCAGTAATGCAAAGTAATTAATAAGGTTCTTAAGGTACCTGTAATTGTTTTTCTTGCCCTGTAATAACTGTTCGTAGGGATTAGGTTAATGCTAGGTTTGAAATAAAATAATATAAAATGACCTGGTATAATTTTACAGCAATACTAATTGCTTGGAATTGACACATTACCAAATATTTTTGGCAAGTAGCCCTTAGAAAGAAAGGCCTGCCCATTTGTCCTGCACTCATTTCCTTTTTCTCCACATGCTAGTTAACTGTATTCTGTATATCCACCCCTCATAATCCCACACCCTGGAAATCTCTTTCCAGTGCCGCTGGTATTGATTCCTTGCCCATTATTTAACACATTACATTCCTAATTAAAGTCAAATCCACTTGCATTGCCATAATATCCGTAGGAGAAATGGTATTGTAGTTCTGGCTCTCTACGGGCTAGCCTCATTGGTGCCACCTACTTTGAAAATTCCATCCTAATCCAGACCAGTGTAGTATCCAGCTGCTGTTGTACTTATTTATGATATCTTTCCCAGATACACTCTCATTAATCCAGAAATGGGACTGGGAATGTCGCAATGACTGGAATACTAGAATGAGAGTTACTTCTGATGTGATGAATCTGAAAATTACACTAATAATAATAATAATAATAATAATAATAATAATAATAATAATAATAATAATAATAATAATAATAATAATAATAATGCTTTTATTTATAATACTTGTTACTATTAATAATATAACTATTATTATAACCCTTTATCTCTATTATTTCTTTTTGTTGTTGTTACTGTGAACACAAAACACTGCCAAAACATGATATCCTCTTTTCATCCCTGCCTCAGATATGAAACCATGCCAACAGCCCCTTGCATCGCTCTTGGCATTGGATGAGAAACAGAAGCTTGGGTTTGCATTGGAATCCCTTTTGAGATGTAAATGATTTGTTTTGTATTAGGCTTTGCTTGCCAGGAAGATAAGTCTTCCAAAGATAATATTTAAGTTCATTTTAGAAATTGACAGGTGGCGTCCAACTGTACGTGACTTGGGGGTTCTTAGGCTTATTTTGACAGAAGGGTAGGTATCTCTCTCTATGGGTTTCTCCTTCTTCTTTCCTGTCTATACCTTATATCTATTTATCTTTCTATCTACAGTGCTACCCCCTAACACTGTAGCAGGGAGCTGTAGGTATGAGATTTGTGTTCTACCTTATAACAATCATTTTTTGGGGGAGCTGTCTTATAACGAGGGAACACTGTATCTATCCATTTGTTTTTGTTGAATTGTGGTGCTCCTGGAAGGTCCTGGGTTGGAATTGACAGCGTTGGAGACTGAAATCCTCCCTATGCTCAAAGCACCAGCTGTGCCAACATAACCCTCCTCCACACAGCCCCACCAACATGCCACTGCAGGGATCAACCTCATATGGTGCCATCAAATTCCAACTCTTTGGAGCTAAACTGGGATTATTCCCACTCAGGCCTCCAGATGTGAAAGGCTAGTGCATTAACCCATGATCCAGTATTTCTAACATTACAATGTGCCCTTCATGAATTGGGTCTTAATTGTGTTGAAAAAGGAATATTTGACTCCACTCTGTTAAACTGAAGTTTTTTAAATAGCGATGGACTGCATTGTATTTGTTTTTTGTAGTACAGGATGTTTTATCCGTACATGTATCTGCTATATTGAAGTATCTTTCGTAATGCACAGCCTTGGCAAGTTCTTCTAATTACTCAGTTGTGTCTGCAGATTTGTTGTAGCAGCTGCTGCTGTTTTTAAAGCTTAGTAGTTCATTAGCTCTGTAGATATGAAGGGTCAAGATAACTGTTAGTGGCTTTTACAAAGCGAGCACATGTCTACAACATCTTAGTCACAGGTGCAGTGGGACTTGAACTGTGTTTCCCCAAATTGAAAAAAGGACAGACACGTAAAGCTGTTTTATATTTCTTTACACTACCAAAACAACCTGATGATTTACAGAACGACTGGGAGGGAGTATTTTATTGCCCATTTTTCCTCACTTTTCAAATCTAAAAAAATGTTTTAATGAGCAAGACATCTCACAAGTATAATGTTCTCCTTTTTCTAGGAAAGCAGCAGAACAGGGAATGGGAAGGCTACCATATACAGTATATGGTTCGAGTTGTTTCTTGTTAAAATAACCTCAGGGGTCATTTCACACACTGGACACTTGGCTTTGACACCTCTGAAAAAACATCCTGACCTTGCATCGTCCTCGCTTGACTGGGAAGTGGTCAGAAAGACATTTTAATAGGGTAATAATATAGAAAAAGATGAGATTTTGATGGATTTAGAAACCGATCTGAGATTATTTTTTTTTTCAATTTCTTGTCTGGGGTGGGTTTTTTTTTCATCGCTTCAAAGATGACCAAAATGTTGTCCAGTTTTCTACTGTCTGGTACAAAGTGTAACTCGGCCCCTTTGGTTTAAAGGTGTTGGTGTCTGTTCCATACACGCTTTATTATCTACTCAATGAATACCAAAGAAAACTACACTCTCATAGAGCCTCATTACCTTTATAAATAAATAACTATAGGCAAATACAAACTAATTGATTCAAAGATAGGACAGAGGGTTCACACATGCTCAGCAGCCACCTCTGGACCAGTCTTGAGGGAAGGAGCCATATCTGATGCTGCCCTCCCAAGTGAGAACCAGTGTTTCCTCTGCATGGTTTTTCTTCTTTTTCTTCTTTTATTATCCTGTGAGTCTGTCATTCATTTACATTTAAAATGTAGTTCTAAAGGCACTCTTCTGTTGTCAGTGGGTTAAGGACCACTCAGCTAACATTGTCATTATAGTCATTATATGCTGACACACCACTAATGAGGGCCTGTAAAACTATTTGCGTGAGGTGCGTACCATTTAACATGGAGAAAGGAAGCCTAAAAATAACAGTGCAGGGCTAATGATAGCTACAGTACTGGGGATGTTTATAATATATGTACTTCCACATAATTACAATGTTATTACGCAAAGCTACAATGCACATTAATGTGTAAATCTTTTTGCATGATATAACCCTAACCCTAACCCTAAGCCTAACCCTTTTCTGATACAACTGTGTACTTACATATGTCATGCAAAAAGATCTACACATCAAGTACATTGTAACTATGCGTAATACCATTGTAATTATGTGGAAGTACATATATTATAAAGTCCACATGTATTTATTTACTAAGTAACTAGTATGTAAATACACAGTAATCAGAGACACTTAATGAACAGTGTTACCCTTTTTTCAAGCCCACCTTTACTCCCCTCCAGTAACAGGAACATGCCTGGGTAAGAGCGAGCAAGAGAAAACAAAAATATTATCAAGCCAAGTTTATTTCTAAAGGGACCTTAAGGTGGTGAGCATTTTTGGAGTTTTGCAAAATAAATGCTGAAATAAATAATTGTATTTCTTGTAACTTGTTTTCCTCATCCACAAAAGCAAAACTTTTGCTGCAAAAGAGTTTTCCTATAATAATTTGTTTTCGAGAAATTTCTTTAATTATACATTTCCATTGGGGTATCTAAACTTTTGACTACAACTGTGTGTCTATATATATATATATATATATATATATATATATATATATATATATATATATATATGTATGTATGTATGTATGTATGTAATATACACAGTATATATATCAAGTAAATCAGTAGGCAAAAGAAGATGATTAATTATTTATACAAAATACCACAGTACAGTACAAGCAAAAGGTTAACAAATGCACAAAAACAGAAACAGGCTATTTCTATCTAACCAGAACTTCTCTGTACATGTAATTGAAACTGTATACTTAGGCTGTTGTTTACATAATGCTGGTTAAATAACATCTTTCCTTAAGCTGCATATAATATCTTTGTAAATGACTAAATGCATGTTAAGACGCTTCTAACTACGGATGACTGGCATCCATTTCCTACAAGTGGTAATCAGGGCACAATGAAAACCAGGGCAAAGCAACTACACTACACATCCACATTCACAAGTGAGGAACCAGAGCAAAGCAACTACACTACACATCCACATTCACTAGTGAGGAACCAGGGCAAGGCAACTACACTACACATCCACATTCACAAGTGAGGAACCAGAGCAAAGCAACTACACTACACATCCACATTCACTAGTGAGGAACCAGAGCAAAGCAACTACACTACACATCCACATTCACTAGTGAGGAACCAGAGCAAAGCAACTACACTACACATCCACATTCACTAGTGAGGAACCAGGGCAAGGCAACTACACTACACATCCACATTCACTAGTGAGGAACCAGAGCAAAGCAACTACACTACACATCCACATTCACAAGTGAGGAACCAGAGCAAAGCAACTACACTACACATCCACATTCACTAGTGAGGAACCAGAGCAAAGCAACTACACTACACATCCACATTCACTAGTGAGGAACCAGAGCAAAGCAACTACACTACACATCCACATTCACTAGTGAGGAACCAGGGCAAGGCAACTACACTACACATCCACATTCACTAGTGAAGAACGAGGGCAAAGCAACTACACTACACATCCACATTCACAAGTGAAGAACCAGAGCAAAGCAACTACACTACACATCCACATTCACTAGTGAGGAACCAGGGCAAAGCAACTACACTACACATCCACATTCACTAGTGAAGAACCAGGGCAAAGCAACTACACTACACATCCACATTCACTAGTGAGGAATTAGGGCAAAGCAACTACACTACACATCCACATTCACTAGTGAGGAACCAGGGCAAGGCAACTACACTACACATCCACATTCACTAGTGAGGAACCAGGGCAAAGCAACTACACTACACATTCACTAGTGAAGAACCAGGGCAAGGCAACTACACTACACATCCACATTCACTAGTGAGGAACCAGGGCAAAGCAACTACACTACACATCCACATTCACTAGTGAGGAACCAGGGCAAAGCAACTACACTACACATCCACATTCACTAGTGAAGAACCAGGGCAAAGCACCTACACTACACATCCACATTCACTAGTGAAGAACCAGGGCAAAGCAACTACACTACACATCCACATTCACTAGTGAAGAACCAGGGCAAAGCAACTACACTACACATCCACATTCACTAGTGAGGAACCAGGGCAAAGCAACTACACTAAACATCCACATTCACTAGTGAGGAATTAGGGCAAAGCAACTACACTACACATCCACATTCACTAGTGAGCAGGGGCTCCCTGTGTTTGTGCTGTTCCTCACTATTCAGAAGTATGAGTTCATAGACAGGCACCAGTTCAGTTCAGGGTCTGGCAGTCTTGTATACAATTCTCGGGCTTCTACAAAACATCTCCAATAGCAATCACCAGCTATTAATTTAATCAGCGGCAGTAAAGCACAGTTTTCATCTAATTTTATTTTTTTAGATTTCTTTGTGTTCTGGGGGTGGGGTATCATGTAAGTATCATGGAATATTTGTCCCAAACTTGGTGAGTATTGGTTCTACTTATGCTGAAGTATCATCAAGCCAATGGTAATAATCAGTTATTAATTAACATTTTTTGGGACCCCACATAAGTGATTGTTATATGCAATCTATCAAACCGTTATTAATGATGCTTAATAACAGTTATAGATTACAATTAGTAATAACAGCACAGAATGGCACTGTGTTTCAAATCAGTTTGTGCTATAACATGTGACCCAACATTTACCTTCATCTTTAACAGTCCATCCCACATATAACTGGTAGCAAAAGCTGTACAATAAGGGCCTTTCGCTGTGAACAATTACCCAATGGACTCATGAATCTTTGTAATCGCCATTGGTTTTGCTGCCTACACTGTCCATCTGCCTTGTACTCTGCTGTCCTCTTTCTATGAATTGGACATTACACATTTAGTAGAAACATGGTGTGGTAAATGGCAAAATTAAAGTGCATATTTGCCAAGGTAAATTTCTGCATGGGAGCCAGCAATCTGTGTATTTAGCTTTATATGCCCCCTAAATAAAACAAACCTGAAGGCATTACCAGCAGGGAGCTGAATGTAACTATAAAGACATTGCTGCTGCTTTGCTTTATTTTTAGTAAGCTTTGAAAGCCGAAAGGGAAAAGCCAACACAGACAGAATAAATAAGTCTATCTATTGAAAGCTTGTACTTGATCTCGATACAGCAGTAATATCAAGCACTACATCACTGGCATTGTTTATGTTAAGGCTTTTATTCTTTCATGCCTGTGTTGAGCGATGTAGGGGCTCACTGTTTTTTTCATCTATCCAGAGTTGCCTCAGTAGATGAGAAACGCTCCTGTGCTGTCAGATCCCAGGTAAAGAAACCTGTGGACAGGTTGTGAAAGGTGATGCCTCAGGCAACTGGTTTTGAGGAAAGGTTGTATCTGCAGTGCCTGAGGTTTTTAATAAGCATGGAAATGCACGTGAAGAGCATGGGAGGTGACAGTCCTAGCTAGAGTCTCTGAGTAATTGGGAGCAGGTCACCTCCCCGTTCCTGGACAGTAATTTGATGCATTTTTCCTATTTGCATACCCTCCTGGTGGTTCATGGAAATGGATGTCCAGAGCATACAGAAGGGGATGGAATTAAAACAAACTAACGGAGGGGGTTGACGACTGAACAGTCGCTTTCATTCTACAATACCTTGCATTAGCAGTCTGCAATTGTCCCTCTTATTTGAATAGGGAAGGTTATTAAAGTCATTGTCTTCAGACCCGTGAGGATGGAAACACTTTAAATACTTACGTACTATACCAGTATCTGTTTAGCAGTGTTAGTTTGAATGGATTGCACTTGATATTGGAGAAAAAAAAACAGCCTTGTATTGTAAAATGCTGAAAGGATTGTGTTCCAAGTTCAATTTCTTTCCGAATTATTTCCCGTTGCTTTTATAAAGAGCACATCACATTTTGTGTCTTTGGAACTTTGGCTTTGGCCCACTTGCACAGGTACAGCAACTTATACGAAATCATACATCTCGTACATTGTAGCAGGAATAAAAATAACTGTCCACACAGACTCCATCCCCCTACGTTCTTCTTCATTCGCCATGCACTTCAAAGGTGACACCTGTCATGCATTAGGATCTTAGAGGAGCGATGTTTGTCTTGGCACATGCTTTGATGGTAATTTCGCCCTAGGCTTTTGTCATCTAACCTGGAGGGATAACAATGTGTAATGCAAGTGAGTTTCAGAACAGTGTAGAAGTATGCAGATATTCTTAAATCTCCGCAATTACCATAGGGAACGAATCAAAGTATGACAGTCATCTTAAACCCTGTTTTATTTCTCACAGATACGTCTATAAGGCATTGTTCTTTTGAGTAGCTGCCTGACCCAGTGTTCCTTTTGTTTCACCCTGCAGATGAAGGATGACTGTTTTATATATTATTCAACATTTCCTACTAGTAAACATCTTCCATATGTTTGTTTGGCTCTCTCAAACGAATATGCATTCTATTTGTGCCACGTCTTTCGTGTCTCCAAACAAACAGCTGAGATCTCGTAAATATGATAATCAACCTCATGTCAAAGCAGCTTCATTCCTCTGCCGTACCCCAGGGGAAGGAATGATCTTGTTTCATCCGCACAGCTTTATTGGCCTTCATTTAATTTGTTTCTACTTCCTTACAATATTTTGGAAAATTTTACATTACAGGATACGGCAAGATAAAATATTGTTAGAATCAAAGTCAGCTTTAATAAGACTTTAGACTTAGATCTTGCTTGTGAGAATGTAGTGGATACAACAATGATTAACAGAAATAGCTGCATAGGAAGTTCGTTTGTGAAGCAGATCTATCACTGAGCCACCACACCCCCTGATTTGTTCAACGGAAATATTTTAGAACATAATATATTGCTATTAAATTCATTTTCATGCATTTAACACAATCTCCAACCAGTCAACTGTGTTATGCAGGTTCAGACATATCCCTGCCCTGTTTTTTTATTTAATATTCTTGACTGCTGATTTGATTGATTGATTATCAATGAGATAAAGAAATGTCAGGTTTCCTTTTCTTCTCTTCCCTGTCACGACAGATAAAACCCCTCTCTTCAATTGTAACATTCCCCATTCCCGCACCACACTCAGAAAGACAAGCTCTCTCTCTCTCTCCAGATGGCTTCCAGATTGTGGAACACCCTGTCACCTCATATTAAAAATCTTTTGTTTAACTCATAATTTAAAGGGTCATTAAGCTCCTATTTACAACATTCTATGTATTCAATTAGTACAGTTAAGAAATGTGATATCAGCACTGAACTATTTGTTGATTTTTCCACTCTCACATTTTTCCATTTCAAAACTAACATTTAACAGTTTTGAAAATGTAAAAAAACCCCAACTAACTGTTGATGTTACAAAAAAAACAAAAAACAAAAAAACGCTGGAACAAGACTTAACAAATGAGCTGCCAGAGCAGTGACAATCAGTCCAGAGGTAAAGGGCAGTAAACAACATATAGATCAAGTAAAAGACACAGTTAATGATATATTATTATTGTCCTTGTGACTTAGCTCAAACTTATTAGAAACTACAGTAGTGTGCAAATGTATTCGAGCACCCCGTTGCTTCTGTTGTTTTGATTTGTTGTGCATATGAAATCAAACCACTGGAACTGAAAATCTTGGAAAATTGTCAAAATATTCAAATTAATGATTGTCTAATTTAATTGATGGCTTTAAGAGACCACACAGGCTATTTATTTAAAATAATAAGAGAAAAGGAACACAGAGCCACACATGGTAAAATGCATGAGACTTTTTAGAAGCTGTTTAAGATGCCTGATTAAAGCACAAAGTGGTCTAACATTTTCACACATGCGTGGCTATTGTTCCTATATCACCAATTACTGATCCAACACTTCTCACATCTAGAGGTTTCTGTGCAGGTAGGTATATAAAGGATATAAATAACAAATCTTGAGGCATTCTATTAAATTTGCAAACTACTTTATGTCAAGCAGACAAACATTTCTGCTTGTGTCCTTAAGACATTGCATGAGAGGTTCTAACGGTTCTCCTAAGACTTTGCAAAGTAACATGAGATGCTGAGAATCATAATGCTATCAGGAGTGGGGCTTCCTGTCCTGTCATATATATATATATATATAATAATTATTCATGCGTTCGTCTCCATCCTAGCCAGCCACGAGAGACTAGGCAGAAGAGGTGCCAAGCAGCCCTATCACTTTTGTGAGCAAATAAAAAAAAATTGCTGAGGAACATATGTTGGTACAAAATCCCAACTGTGCTCCTGAAGGAGAGGTATTTCCTATTGGTGTTGGTGATATACAGATACCAGCAGCTGCAGGTTAGACCAACAGCTGAAAAGTGTATTAGGGTACAGACTGATTCTCTATGAGAATACCGCTATGCTGTATACAAACACTCCCTGAGCCTCAACTGAGAACAACCTGGAATGTTTTTAAAGTGTTAACTGTTTTGGAGATAATCATATTACTTGATGTCTGGTCCCTGCCACATGTACTGGTAGCTTTCCTTTTCTGTTGCTAATTGTCTTTTTTTTAATATATATATTTTATTGTTCTGCAGCACATGTGCTGTGTGGTAGAATGCAATAAAACAAATGAATACTGAAAAAGTGCCGAAATGTTTTTACAACAAGAGTAAAACGTTTAATTAAAACAGCTAATAAATATACACAAGGTTTCATACAATATTTAAAGGCCATTTGTCAAATTATAGACAGCAATAAAAAGACATTTAATTGTACAAAAGAATGCAGCAAAATGTAGACATTTTGTATACAGACTCACATTAAGAAGAATTTTTTTTTTGACTTGCACATATGGAAAAAAGAAAAAAAAAAGTTTTTGTAATGCAGGCAAAGAACATTCTCGCCTAGTGGAATTGAAGCTTGTACAAACGTGTATCCCCACATGAGAATTGCTTCTGATGTGCATGCACTAGCTTCAGAAGATTCTACCAGAGTTTTCAGAGGAGAAAAGGGAGCTCAAACCTACAGGCTATCCCCATTAATATAACTTCCTCTTTCTACTATCTAGGATTCATAGTTTTCATAACCTTTATATGTATAAATCTCTTTGCACAATATATGTAAGTACAACATTGTATCAGAAAATAGTTAGGGTTATGACATGCAAAAAAAAAAAAGCACATTAAGTGCATTGTAACTATGCAACTAAAGTGTTACCAGAAAAAGTATATACAATTGGCCTACTGTTAATTCATTTATGTAATGCATTTCTTTCTTTCTTTCTTTCTTTCTTTCTTTCTTTCTTTCTTTCTTTCTTTCTTTCTTTCTTTCTTTCTTTTACAAAATAAGTGACAACAAATGTAATTAAAGTGTGATTGAGTTTTTCCTGATTATGTTTGATGTTCTGAAACTGCCACACATGTCTATCCGCGCTGCTCTGATCCCCTCACGCAGCACTCTCATTTTCTGACATGTCGCTTGAAGTACCTTGCCTTTTGGCACGATGCTACTTAATAAAATATCACAACTGCTTTGACCGTACTCTTTAATTGAATCCCCTGTCAGTTAACTGCACCATGCGGTTTGGTCATCGTGAACTATTTGGAGCATATATAAGCAGGAAGCTCATCTTGACTTTGTTTAGAGAAGAAACAATCTCAGAGGCTGCCTTGTCATTGGATACATTATTCAAAGGAATGATTTTAATGTGTTTAGGGACGATTGCTAAGGCTTATTTAATGTTACATATTTTCAAGGTAAACTTTATTTCCGCATTAGGACATTGTTGCACAAAAATTGTAATATGTTTATGCCACATCAATTGATGCAGTTGCCCTAAATAAAAATGAAAACAAGAAAAATCTTTGTCTTAATCCAGTGCGTGGGTGCCTGATACCACATGGGAGCCTTATACTAGTTATTTATTTCAGCTAAACCATGAATTTCTGATACCCATCGCTATATTGAAAAACTTGGATGACTATCACCCTTTTTAACAGTGAAATGTTTTGATGTCTGCTGCATTTTTAAAGCATGAAGCCTGGTTGTAACTAGATTCGGCACCACTACTACACATCTAACTGTACTATTTGATCATTAATTTATCACAGTTCTAGCAGTTTGTTTGACAGGTACGGGAGCTTTCATCTAATGGCTACACAGCAAGAGTGCAGCACACTAAAGAGTGGAACCCACTGACTTGGGCTGGATACCAACAGACGGGCTTTATCGATTTACCACACTCTTTCAAGACATAAAAAGGGTACTGGTAATGAGGAGTCCATTCTGATTTACACATTTTATAATAGAAGCAATTTTAAGAAAGATTAGTGTGTGTCTTTCGAGCAGCACAGTTATTACAACATTGTTTAAAGATATACATTTTATCTTGTTAATTTGTATCCTGAGGTACGCGGACACAATAACACATTTCTGTCCATTCCAAACCTCGTACAGTTTGTGTTGCAGGTGAAATTCTCCTATTTGCTTTTAAGGAAACACCCCAAACTAATTGGAGTATGTTTTATTAACGGAGTCTCACATCATAGGACAGTTGGGAACCAGAAAGGGTCTTTTTCTTTTATTCCGAGGCTATAACTGACTGCAGATAATTAAGTATGATACCTTTTCCAAATATCCTTAAGGATATTCCAAATTCCTTACATTTTTTTAAGACATTTTCTTAGAAGAATATTATTAATCCTTCATGCCGAACCAGTACCGAAACCAGGGAATGAATACTCATATATATATATATATATATATATATATATATATATATATATATATATATATATATATATATATACAGTAGTGTGCAAAAGTTTTAGGCAGGTGTGAAAAAATGCTGTAAAGTAAGAATGCTTTCAAAAATAGACATGTTAATAGATTATATTTTTCAATTAACTAAATGCAAAAGTGAGTGAACAGAAGAAAAATCTAAATCAAATCCATATTTGGTGTGACAACCCTTTGCCTTCAAAAACAGCATCAAGCATCAATTCTTCTAGGTACACTTGCACACAGTTTTTGAAGGAACTCGGCAGGTAGGTTGGCCCAAACATCTTGGAGAACTAACCACAGTTCTTCTGTGGATTTAGGCAGCCTCAGTTGCTTCTCTCTCTTCATGTAATCCCAGACAGACTCGATGATGTTGAGATCAGGGCTCTGTGGGGCCATACCATCACTTCCAGGACTCCTTGTTCTTCTTTACGCTGAAGATAGTTCTTAATGACTTTCGCTGTATGTTTGGGGTCGTTGTCATGCTGCAGAATAAATTTGGTGCCAATCAGATGCCTCCCTGATGGTATTGCATGATGGATAAGTATCTGCCTGTACTTCTCAGCATTGAGGAGACCATTAATTCTGACCAAATCCCCAACTCCATTTGCAGAAATGCAGCCCCAAACTTGCAAGGAACCTCCACCATGCTTCACTGTTGCCTGCAGACACTCATTTGTGTACGCTCTCCAGCCCTTCGGCGAACAAACTGCCTTCTGCTACAGCCAAATATTTCAAATTTTGACGGATCAGTCCAGAGCACCTGCTGCCATTTTTCTGCACCCCAGTTCCTGTGTTTTCGTGCATAGTTGAGTCGCTGGCCTTGTTTCCACGTCGGAGGTATGGCTTTTGGCGCAAGTCTTCCATGAAGGCCACTTCTGACCAGACTTCTCGGACAGTAGATGGGTGTACCAGGGTCCCACTGTTTTCTGCCAGTTCTGAGCTGATGGCACTGCTGGACATCTTCCGATTGCGAAGGGAAGTAAGCATGATGTGTCTTTCATCTGCTGCAGTAAGTTTCCTTGGCCGACCACTGCGTCTACGGTCCTCAACGTTGCCCATTTCTTTGTACTTCTTCAAAGAGCTTGGACAGCACATCTGGAAACCCCTGTCTGCCTTGAAATTTCTGCCTGGGAGAGACCTTGCTGATGCAGTATAACTACCTTGTGTCTTGTTGCTGTGCTCAGCCTTGCCATGGTGTATGACTTTTGACAGTAAACTGTCTTCAGCAACCTCACCTTGTTAGCTGAGTTTGGCTGTTCCTCACCCAGTTTTATTCCTCCTACACAGCTGTTTCTGTTTCAGTTAATGATTGTGTTTCAACCTACATATTGAATTGATGATCATTAGCACCTGTTTGGTATAATTGTTTAATCATACACCTGACTATATGCCTACAAAATCTCTGACTTTGTGCAAGTGTACCTAGAAGAATTGATGCTGTTTTGAAGGCAAAGGGTTGTCACACCAAATATGGATTTGATTTAGATTTTTCTTCTGTTCACTCACTTTGCATTTAGTTAATTGATAAATATAATCTATTAACATGTCTATTTTTGAAAGCATTCTTACTTTACAGCATTTTTTCACACCTGCCTAAAACTTTTGCACAGTACTATATATATATATATATATATAAAGACGTTTCTATAATTCGGGGGCTGATCACAAGAAGCCAGCAGAGAATTTTGCACAGGGCTCAACGGGAACACAGTGAAGCATTGCTAGAAAATCTTTTTCTTACTGGAACTTACAAACTTACAATTTTACTAGAGATGAGAGACATGACCAGTTGACCAGTTCCAATAGTAATTGTAAACTCCAGCTTTAATGTTTTACAAGACTACAGCAGGTCTACTTTGAGGAATTCAAAGATGTATTTACATTAGTGTAGAAAGAGCAGTTCAGAGTTTCATTACATAAAGGATCAGACAGAAAACAATCCCCCTCTTTCATTAAGACAAGGCTTCCACAGGCCTTAACAAACTGCAAAAAGAAAAACAGAAACAAAAGGGTCTGAATGCCAGCTGTGTACTTCCCTAAATAAAGTACATTTTATTATATTGTATTACATTATAACAGTATTTCTAAATAAAAAGTCCAGCTCTCTGAGATGTATGTTATTTTCAGTAGGATGCGTACTGTAAGTATGAATTACATAGAGGGAAATGCAACCCAGGAGTGGGCTGTGCTATTAGGCTGCCAGGACAATCACAGGCATTAGCAGCAGTTGATAAACCTCCCCTGGTAAAGTCACAATACATTTGACATCCACAGACCATAGCCGTCCTCACCGTCAGGGAATAGAAGAGACAAGGTTGATTTTAAATTAAATGTCAGCTCACAGAATGAGCGACTTGGTAACGTAATGGGTTTTTGTGGAGGAACTTCTTAATGCCATTACGTTCATTTAAAAAAAGCTTTTTTTCCGAAAATAAGAAACCAAAGGAGATTATCTCTTTGGGGCCTGGAAATTGATCTTTTTTTCAGCTATCCCATTCTCAGATGTGTTAAACAGGGTTGGTGTTGGTAGAGAGTAAAATAGATGGATGGAAGGAGGAATGAGACCCAAATGCTTGTTACATATCAATGTAGTTAGGCTGAAGGGGTATGTTTTCTTTTTGGTTTGCCATGTTAAGATCACAATGATAATACAAAAAAAAACTCACTGCCTGTTAGTTAGTATACAATGCGCACCCTCATCTTAACAGTCTCACCCTTATTCCCTCTATAGCGAGCACCGAAGAGACTCATTTCAATAGAGTTGTGATGATAATCACATTAAATGGCACTGACAGTCAATTGTCCTGATGATGAGCTCATGGTTATTCTGATCTGTCAGAAGGAGGTTGCTTGCTGCAGACCGTATCGTGTTTATAATATTCTTGTGTATAATTACATGCATGTGTTTTGTTATCCCTTCAGTTCTCTGTATGATGCACACAAGGATTCTGGGTGCACGCAATACCTGGAAAATGGTGGCATTTTCAATTAAAGGCAGACGAGGAGGCCTGTGGGCAGGTACATGTTAAAAGGGTTCCCCTTCTATCTTTCTGCAGGCTAGACAAGGGAAACTCTCCAAACAGAAAAAGTGAATTTTTGGTTTTTTTTAAAGACAGAGACAGCCATTATTAAGCAAAGAAAGTAATTTCCATCTCCAATGCTTTAGGCCAACAATTAAATAAGTGGCACTGGGTGCAAGTGATGCCCCAATGTGTCCCTCGTGTGAAAGCAGCTTTTAAAAAATGCATGAATGTAATCAATGTTTTAGGTAGTACAGAACTGCAGTACTTTTAGATCTTCATCACCGTTTTTATCTTTTGGACCCATTAAATAATGTGATCCAAGCCACCCGGAACAATGCACTTGTCACAAGGAAGTCTTCTATGTAGTTCAGGTCCAAAATGAACAAGTTCTAAGCAAGTACACAGGCCATTTTGTTAGTTCTACACTTTAATTCCCATTACCTGTTTAGTAAGTCTCGTTACCTGTCATGGTTAGGGATTTCTTAAAAACATGCTGGATTTTGATTGGCCTACAAAACACTACACTCATCACCATCATCATCATCATCATCATCATCATCATCATCATCATCATCATCATCATTTCACCAGCAAGGACAATGGTGTGCATGCACATTTATAAAGATATCCGTAGTAACCTTAATTCAACCTGGAACAATCTCACAGAGACCAAAGACTCCTTGACAGTGGAGTCGAAAGTGGAACAGAGTGTGATTAAATTACAAAGACATCAAAAGCATCACTGGCAAGAGCTTTATTGTGGATCGTGCTTTCTGTTTATATACACATAACATTATAGAATGTTTCTGCAATATAATCTGTATTCTAGTTTCTTTTTTTAGGAAGTTATGCTTATTTAGCACATATAAAACAATCTGAACTCAACTTTGATATTTTTAAGGTGAAAACAATAACTTAAATAAAATATCATTATAAATTTGTGAGCTTCAGAGTTTAAGCAAATTCATAAGTGTTATTTTAGTTCTTCCAAGTTTTATGGGTTAGCTAGTTTCCCGAAAATATATGTTCAAAACATTACACTGAAGGAGTGAGGAATTAACCAATCCTCTTCCAGCTTGTTTTGAATAATTTTCCCAATAGAAATGAAGTCAGATTGGAATCGGCATTTCTTTGTTTATGTATTTATTTATTTCATATAGAATAATCACTGATGCAATCTCATAATGATGCCTCTGAACAGATAGCTAAGGAGTCTCAATGCTGGTCTGCATTGGTTAAACACAAGTCAAAGCAGCTTAATTGAGTTGGATTTGCAGTTTCATGTATCGTTTCAGGAATCATTTGAGCTGTGACAGCCAGTAATCTACAAATAAGTGAAAGAAGCAGGCCACATTGATCTCCAAAGTATTGTTTAAGAAAGTCTCTTGTAAATGCAGAATCTGCCATCAAGAAATGAACGAACCACAATGACATCAGGTTGTGTAAATGCATGTCATCCACTTTTAATCATACATTAACACATGTATTTTTGTCAACTCAAACTGTTATAAAATATACATTTATAGACACGCAAGTGGTTATTATTTTTTTAAGCATGCCAAACGACCTGTTTTGAGGTACGCCCATGTGTTGAACTGGATTAAAATACAGTATTTTTGGCCCTCCTGACGAAACGTCTTTAAATTCTACTAGATTATCACTGTTATTTATTTGTAACTATACATGTACTGGCACAGCATAATGTTTACGGCAGAGTACTAATTTATTTGGAACATTCTGTACTCTCTTATAATTGTATACTAAAATGTAATGCTTTGGTCTTTGCTGTTTGCCACACCGCTATAGTTTAGTCACATGTGCAGAGCTTGCTTACATTCTGCACAGCAGTTTTAGCTGCATGGTCACATGCTTCATAGCTCATTATCACCTGCTAGCCTAAGTTGTCTAGAAACTAAATAGTTGTGTCCCTAACTGCAGCTGTAGAATGTTCTACACGTCATCAAGCAGCTCTGTTACAGCTCTAGAGACAGCTCTGTTACAGGCTCATATATTCACCATGGGCTTGAAAGATACCTTCTGAAAACACACAGAAAACCACATGGCACACTACATAATTACTAGCACTCAATGCTTTAATATATATTAGTTTAGGCCATTTTGGTTCTTTTTAAAAAGAACAGAGAAGCAGAAAAGTGCCTTATCTTATGAAGCATGCAGTGACAATTTCTTGTTTGCCTTTGAACTGTTATTTTAAGTTTCCTTTCTTAAAAGTGAATTTCAGAATCAGACATAATTTTGTTTGTTTTTCTTCCATTTTGAGGCAAAACCAACCCTATTTTGTGGCATGTTTTTCTAAGATGTTCACCGCACATCTTTAGAAGCAACAGGCCTTGTTTTAAATCAAGTATAAATCAAATTAAAATAATTGCAACAGTATAAAATAACTCGGAATCATAAATGAACCACCCCTTCCCATAACTAAGTTATTTCCAATAGTGGCTGCATTTTTTAAGAAGGTGCTTCAGTTTTGTTTGGTCTTCTGTTTGTTTTTATTTATTTGTTTAATTTTTTATTTTTTATGTTATATAATCTCCTGTGTCCCTGCTTTGGAACATAGAAAAAGACACCTTTTAAGTACAATTGTCAAGCACAGTTTAGAAAAACTGCAGCGTTCCTCCTTCACAGACCTATTGCTAATACATATCACCCCCTGAGAATATTGTCACAAGCCCAAAGTGTACTTTTAAAATTAGCGTGCATTTTACGATGCTTTGCCCTTGCAGGATTTAACTAGGCCCCTTCTGGATTACAAAGCTGCCACTCAGGCAGAAAGTTATTTTCAGACTTGGGGTGCCAGTGCGGCAGGTATTAATAAAATGCCTCCGTATTCTTAATGATGTTCTACCTATCCAGGTATGTCACAAAGACAGTTCGGTACATGTTAATAAAAACTTTAAAATCCCTGGATCTACAGTACAACAGAAATGGCAGGATTTATATTAAAACAGGATGGTTTAAGATCAGATAATATAATGTCTTCGTCTCATTGCTCACAGTACTCATTGCTCACAGTACTCATTGCTCACAGTACTCATTGCTCACAGAACTCATTGCTCACAGAAGTCATTGCTCACAGAACTCATTGTTCACAGTACTCATTGCTCACAGTACTCATTGCTCACAGAACTCATTGCTCACAGTACTCATTGTTCACAGTACTCATTGCTCACAGTACTCATTGCTCACAGTACTCATTGCTCACAGTACTCATTGTTCACAGTACTCATTGCTCACAGTACTCATTGCTCACAGTACTCATTGCTCACAGAACTCATTGCTCACAGTACTCATTGCTCACGCCCATGCTTTGCTTTGCCACGCCTACAGGCAATAAGCCTCACATGCTCCCTTGAAATGTTCTCTTTTTTTTTTTTGCACAGTATTTTTGCAGATTCCCCCTTTGCTTTTCTAATGGTTATACTATGCATTTGCCATAGTGTACCATGGTTTGCCATCTATTTATTATGTTTTACCATACCTCTGTGCTTTACAATGCTTCCTTATGCTTTACCAGACCTCTCTGTGCTTTACAATGCTTCCCTATGCTTTACCATACCTCTCTGTGCTTTACAATGCTTCCCTATGCTTTACCATACCTCTCTGTGCTTTACAATGTTTCCCTATGCTTTACCATACCTCTCTGTGCTTTACAATGTTTCCCTATGCTTTACCATACCTCTCTGTGCTGTACAATGTTTCCCTATGCTTTACCATACCTCTCTGTGCTGTACAATGTTTCTCTATGCTTTACCATACCTCTCTGTGCTTTACAATGTTTCCCTATGCTTTACTATGCTATCACTGTGCTCTATTACACTTTGCTGTGCTGTCACTGTGGTAAATATTTATATAAGGGCTATCAAGGAACACATTGTCTTATTTCATCTATAGCCATCTAATGCCTCTACATATTTAATTCAAATTGAGAAAGAGCAAAATCAATGCACCGCTCTTAATGACCAGGATGCCAACAGGCGCTGCATGTGTCACAATGACAGTGGAGTGTATGTATAATCTCTGTCATTTCATCAATACAAAATGCAGCTTCCTCCTTTCCATTGAGTATGGCAGAGCAACAACTGAGCTGAGCATTCGTAAGTGGGAAACGCGTGCTATTCTAACTGATAGCGCTGCTGGCATCCTCTAAACAGACTAATCAAGTATGCTGAAGGTAAATGCAACGATGCATTGAGCCCGACACTAAAACCCTCTTCTGTAACTATTACTAAAATGTTACTTAAACACTCAGGTGCATTAGCCATGTAAAACATACAGCAAACTCTTTGAGACACATAGCACCAGAGTTTGCACTTCAAGGATGTTCACAGCAGTGCTTTGTACAATCAACAACTGCCTGCAGGCAATGTTTAATATTGCTGCTGCTGTGTGTGTTTTCCATTGTAATGTGGAATGTAGTTTATTATTAAAACTGGCTGAAAGATGGAGAAGCGCATTGCTAAATTCAGCCTCTGCTTATACATACAGAATTGCCTGAGACGTGTCTGCGTTTTAAAATGACTGATAATATCACTACTTGGTATGTCTGATTTGCTGAAATGTTTTGGGATTCAATTTGTTTATTCAAGTGTGTGTCTCTCGAGGAACACTGGCTTACATTCTGCTCAGTTCAATGTCTAAATTGACTGTTTCGTTTGTGCTTGCTGTGATTCTCTTTTGCACTGTTAAACCTGCAGTATTCATTTTGCGTGCTCACACCGCAGCAACCCACCTTGATCTCTGGCAATGAGTTCCTCCCCCTAGTGGCATAGAAGTCAAAGCCAGGCGACTCCTGCCTTTGTCCCAATCATCAACATGTTATCAAATAGTAGGCATTGAAAGAAACACATGAATGAATGCTAAAGAGTTTAAAGTTCTACCCTTGGAGAGAACCAACAGTTCTAGCAGATACAAGTTTATTCCTGGTGCATTGCATATAGAAGATTACAGAGGAAAAAGGTTCAAGACAATGGAATCTCTTGTAAAGAACAAAACGGTGGAGAATTTTAATCCAGGGTGATTTATTGACCCTTTAAAAAACAGCACAATATTCACTAATGTGTCAGTAGAAAGATGCCAGAGATGGAGATCTGTGGCTGTTTAAATCGTTCAGATGACCCCGGATCCTATACTGTAAAAAAGCCCAACAGCATTTTGTTTGTGGCAGAAGGGAAAATTCAAGTGGAAACCCTCAGGGCAGCAAAAGGGATCCTGTGGGGTACCCTGAGGGCAAAGGGGGTAAGAATGAGGAGGTGAGGAAGTCAACTATATAGTATACTGTAAGTATACTGTACAAATTTACATTAGTAAACTTTTAAAAGGGAAGTGAAACATTATCAGTGACTATCCTTAACTTGCGCAGTCTCTCCTTAACTTACTGCGAAATCTCCTGCAATGAGGCGCACGTCTTGGTTCATGATGCCGGTGTTGCACAGGAATGTTAAGTTGCAAACTTTCCCTGCTTGCCTTTAAGAGTGTGTTTGTTATTAATCCCTTACGCTTATGTCCATCCACTCATCATGTGTCAAGAACAAAGCTCTGGGTTTCTTCTGAGCAGGTGGAGCTGAGCAGAGGCTTGACTCATATGTATATACGCCACGTCTTACATATAATGGATTAACACTAGAGGGATCAATATAAAAATGAAAAGCTCTGTTTTTTTGGTTTGTTTTGGTCCAGGTTCTGTTCTTTAAAGACACATCTGAAGCAGTGCCAAATAGGATTGCTCTCCTTGCTATTTTTATTTATTAGATTTTTTTTTTTGCGTTCTTAAGTTTGCTGCTGTTTTCCATTTCTCATACAATGGGGAAATTACTCTTCCCATCTCACTGCGGTACCACTTTACATGAAGTGTCTGTAATTACTGTGTATTTACATAATAGTTACTTAGTAAATACATGTGTGCTTACATAGCATTACATTGTTGTTATACATAGTAGTGATTGATTATGTTATATTTTAATTGTTAGTATGTTAATTGTTGTAATTGAATGTTTTAATTTTGCTTGTTTTGTACAGCACTTTGGAATGGCTTTGCCATGAAAGGCACAATATAAAAATAAATTGATTGAGTTACAATGCACTTTAATGTGTAAATATGTTTGCACAAATATATGAAAGTACACAATTGTATCAGAAAAGGGTTAGGGTTATATTGTTCAAAAAGATTTACATATTAAGTACATTGTAACTATGCATAATAACATTGTAATTATGTATTAGTGCACATGTGTTTACTAAGAAACTGTTATGTAAATACACAGTGATTAGAGACAATTCATGGAAGGACCGCATGCTAAAAAAGAGGAGGACTGGGGTAGCAAAGCACAGAGGAGAAGAAAGAACCCGCAGTGCTTCTGCAGCATCCCGGCGAGTTTACCTGGAATAGATTAGGAGCAGCAATCGATCAAGGAAGAGATTGCAGTCCCACTCTTGAGGTTTAGCATGAGCCTCTGATTTCTAACAGGAGAATAATAAACAAAACACCGGCCCAGGGTGTCCTGAACCCAGCCTGTGCAGGTTCAGATTTGAATGATTGGTACATGTTTGATTCTCTAAAATGATCAAGTGTGTGTTTACCTGTTTTATTACGTGCCATGTTTAATAATTTGTTTCCCCTGGCCAGTTTGGATTGCACATGTACAATTACTGTACATGAAGCAAAACATGGCATCACCACTTCTAATAGAATCAGTAATGCCTCAGCTTTTTGAACCTTCCAACACTCTGTTCTGAAGAAAGCGCAAAGACAAAGAAATGTAGTGAAATAGTGGAATAAACACGAGGGAAGGGAAAAAAGTATACAGCTCTTACTCATTTCCCTTTATCAAAGATTGCATTTTATGTTATGGTTTTTTTTTGCATAGAACACAGTGCCACCATTGTCATAGTATTGTAATTACATTTTCTTTAATTTCTAAATTCTATTGCAGAGGCATCAGGTAGTCAAATCTATTGTAATTGTTGCAAGGATCTGTTAAGGGAATGCCAAGCCACCTGTGCACCTCTACATACAACGGAGGAAAAGCAAAGCTGCAGTCTCAGTTTCCTGAGAAGATTAAGACAAAGGCCTGGTACAATGAACACCTGAATTAATACACAGTCAAAACAGGAGCGAGGGAGGATGACATTCTGAGCGATTGCATACAGTTCTAAACGTGAAAGCGATACATTCGTTCTATTGATGCATATACAGAAAGGACGGCAAAAGCACAACTACTCAGGTGATGCGGTATGTTGCAAGTTAACATTCTTAGGGTACAGGTTTAGTCCAAGTGGCTTCTCTGTCACATAATCTAGTCCTGCAAAGAACTTCCCCAAGGGGGTTACCTTCTGTTGAGAGTCTGCAGCATGTATTGTATTTTTAAACCTCTTAGCATTGCACTGAAAGTGCAGTAACTCTCTCAGGGCCGAGGGTTTAAGGATACACAGGCTATTAACTGTGTCACTCCCTTGTTCAATAGAGCAGAGGCTTGGTGAAAATGAAGTCTTTATTTCCCCTTTGAATCAGGTTCATTCTAATGCACTATAGATTTGCTCCCTGTGCAGCAGACAGTCGTACTCCACCTGACGCCACCTAAAGCCCTATGGATTACAGGTTTCATGTATGTTATACATTTTGCACTAGGAGTGAATCACACAGTGTGGTAGCAGGTTAAATGGACTTCACCACACTGCAGAAGAATGGAAACTATGCGAAAGAAATTTGAAATATTATCATTTATTTGGAACCTGGGGTGAACAATTCAAGTGTCACAACTGAACAGTCTGCTCTGAACCGGGATGTTATGAGCAGGTGTCCCACTCAACGAAATTCAAAGTAACATCATGATCAGTGCTGGTCCGATGCAAAATGAACGGATGTATGTTTTCACGGCTGTGGTCGTCCAATTCAATCGCTTGATAATCCCTGGTACTGACTAAAAAGGCAATATGATGTTGCATGATCTGCTAAGTACAACTGATATTAGGGCTTTTAATGCTGCAGTTATGGACAGAACAGGCTTAATCATTTTTTTGCAGTTATTAGCTGCGATGGAAATGAATAGCAACAGAAAGTGAACATGCTGATAACAGTATGATGACTTGTTATCTACACTTCACCTTAATTTGGTTTGATCTGTAAGTGTTCTTCAGCGGCTGAATCCTAATGAGGCTGCTTTAAATTGATTACCCACTTGGAAATGCAATGTTGTTCTCCGATTGTATCAGAAAGCTGTCAGGACCTTGTGATTTCCATTTCATTGGATTTAACGAGGATTGGAGGAGGTGTGCATTACAGGCTGATACAATCACATTTGTCAGCATGATCCTTTTAAGTGCATTTCAATTAAAGTGTTATTCTCTAATTTTATTAAACACTGACTCCACTAATGCTAATGCTCACTGCTGGTGGAACAAGCGGCAGATAATGTACACAATTTAATTTACTTAATTGAGCCTTAGTGGTCTAACATGCTTTTCATATCCTAATTCCTTAAATAATCTTTGATTTCTGCATCCACTACAGATCTTTTAATGAAAAAGGGCAGCAGAAAACATCTGTTACACTTCAGATTCGATTATCTGCATAACATCTGCATTCATCAGAGCATTAGCATGCAGCCATATTCCTCTATCTACTTTTGACAATTATTGTCTGTTCCTATGAACATATATCTGACTGTAATTTATACATTATTATAATTAACTGTATTCGTGACTGTCTCTCTGATTCATTTATGCCAAACAGCTCTGAGGCCAGTAGTTGCATTTACAATATCATGAGTTATTGTAAATAATTTTGATTATCTATCTATCTATCTATCTATCTATCTATCTATCTATCTATCTATCTATCTATCTATCTATCTATCTATCTATCTATCTATCTATCTATCTATCTATCTATCTATCTATCTATCTATCTATCTATCTATCTATCTATCTATCTATCTATCTATCTATCTATCTATCTATCTATCTATCTATCTATCTATCTATCTATCAAGGAGGCTGTCTGGTCCAGTGGTTAAAGCAAAGGGCTTGTAACCAGGAGGTCCCCGGTTCAAATCCCACCTCAGCCACTGACTCATTGTGTGACCCTGAGCAAGTCACTTAACCTCCTTGTGCTCCGTCTTTCGGGTGAGATGTAATTGTAAGTGACTCTGCAGCTGATGCATAGTTCATACACCTTAGTCTTTGTAAGTCGCCTTGGATAAAGGCATCTGCTAAATAAACTAATAATCTATCTATATATATTATTAGTTTATATATATAAATACATTTTCCAAACCACCCCACGCGATTCACAGATGTGACTCCAGCCTGCCTTGGCATGCTTGAAATCTCTGCGAAGCAGTGATTGTAGTGTCACTGAGGCAATGTAGAATTTGGTCAGTTGTTTTCCGAATTTCAGTAACTTTCTGTCATGTTTCATTTGCAAAGATAAGCTTAAACTTTAACCTGCCGTTGCTATGTCACGTTTCCCGTTTCCAAGACGTGATCTCTTGTAACTTTAGTGTAGTGACAATATTCTTGTGCCTTTTTTTCAATGAAATGCTCTGTCTTCCTGAATTACACTAAAATGTAATTACCCAAGCACACACCATTTTGCTGTTAATTGACAGCACTACATTGTCTGGTTAGCAAAGGGTAAAAAAAAAAACCAATAAAACAAATAGATATGAATTTCCAGCTCTGTCCTTTTTAAGTGGCTCTTTGCATTTTGTTTCATATAATAAACCATAGTTATTATTTTTTTCTTTTGTGGAAAACATGGTTTTGGTTATCCGCATTATTGTGTTGTGATGGTTTAAAAGTTTATCTTATGAGTAACGTTTGGTTTTACATCAATTACTTTCAGGCTCTATGATGAGGTCAAAGAAAGCTAGTTCAATTATATTCATCTTCCCAGTCCCGTATGAAACAATACTACTGAATAGTATAGTATTGTGCTGCCAAAGCTTCTTTTGTGTAACACTTAAACATAGAGTTTGTCTAGATTAATTATCTTTATGAATTTGGCAATGCATTGAGCAAATCTGGAGCGCTGATTCATTTTTGTTTTATTAACATGTCATTAATTACTGTATGTCTTAATATTGCCCCACATTCAGTCTATTTTTATTACATTAATTCATGCAATGCTATGAATTTGATGAAAACTATTCACAACTGGGTTTTTGGCATTCGCTCTGAGAATGTATTGGCAATGGTTGACATATCAAATTATGCTTGAGGGGTTCTGGGTTCTGGCATCATTCATTAGCAGGTGAATAAATTGTTCTTGGCAAATAAAACTGTGAAACTGTAGAACACTTCTAAACCAATCCTTGAATATGTGAAATAGTTTCAAATGCAGAAATCCTTGACCCATTATTTTTGACCTCTAACATAAAAAATGTAATTTGAATAGCACATTTATAACAGACATTTAAAGTCCCTTCTGTTGTGTTATTATCTGCAGAGTGTTATTGCCCCTCTTTGCACAGGAAAATATGCCTTGATTTTCATTGATCGGTCTCAAATCAATGCTTTTAAAAATCTTAGACTCCTTTTACTTAAGAGCAAAAGCATGCATTTTATGTTTTGACATGGTTTTATTGATTGGGAGCAGGGAAGGAGAGAACAGTGCTCTCTGCCTGACTGTCTCTCTCTGCTCTCTTCGTCTGACAGTGTCTCGTAGCTCCACATCCTTAATGGGTTTGCTCTACTCCCATCTGCTGCTCCCTCTTCTCTTTATCCTCCCAGCCCTCAGCACGGAGTCTTTCGCAGTTTTTTAAAGTAATCAATACGGCTCTGAAATCTCCCGCTGTTCCCCTGTCACTCATATTTGGCCCAGTGCTGAATTATGGATGTGCCTCTCTCATCACATATACAATTTGTATTGCATTTGTCAATTGCTGATCAATAGTTCGCATTTTCTCATCCTCAAAGCCTCGACTCTTTTTTTATTTGAACTTCTGATGCAAGTATTTCTTGAACCTGGAGGCAAGGGAACAGAACGATCTGTAGCAGAAGACAAAAGCTGTAAACTTCAAATAGCAAGTCTCCCCCTTTTCAGATCTCTGTGTGTCATTAACCTGGGTAAACACTAGGTAGAGACAAAATAGCAAGCTTTAATCTCTGGAACTGGGCAAATTGCGGGCAAAAATTAAGCTTGGCATATCTGTTTTAGAAGCAGATAATAAGTTGCATATTGTACCAATGAAATAGTTTCATAATTAATATGCATACTGGAAATCAATGGAAAGTCTTTGCAAGCCCAATCCCTGTATATAATGGCAAGGATTTCTGAAGGACTTTTGGGGAGCTTACAGATTGTTATGTCAGTTTTTACACAACCCCTGTCTTTCAGTCTAGTATTTCCATTCTAAACGTTTAAGTTGAGTGATGCAGCGACTGAGAGGTGAATCGCTATTAGTAACGTAAGCCAGGCTGAACCCATTATAGCCTGAGGCGAAGCTGAGGGCTTATAAAACATTTCACTAGTAAGAACACAGGCTGTTGCTGAGGCCACTATCAGCTTGGAGCAACCAGTGCAACAGAAAAGAAGTTTACAGTGCCTTACACTAAGAGCTGCATTCAAGTCTTATCAGTAAGACATGGTGAAATTCTTTTTAGCAAGGAGCTACATTTTGATTTATATATTGCAAATGTTTTTTGTTATTTTAAATGAATGCAGCGCTCATGAAAGGTGAAGGACGATAGTCCGACACTGTACTGGCTGTTCCCATGCAAGCAGTACCACTTTACACAGAGCTCCTCAAGATCGGATGTTTTGCCCAGTATGAAAGTACATCCAGCCAGTTTGCTTTTAGAAAAAGATGTAACTGTTATGCATGACCGGTATGCTCTGATTGAATGGGTCTGTGGATATTAAGACAGAGTATAATGACTCACAGTTCAAAGGGTCCGGTATATTCCTTGCAAATGAAAACAAAATAAAATACATGAACTTTGTGAAGCTTTCTGCTACATTATACTGCCGTTGCCAGCACGGGTCGCTCTATCTGTTGTTTGGTTTTGTTTTGTTTCATGGTTGTGTTTTTTTTCAGTTTTTAGAAAAAAAAAACACTTTCTGCTATGCATGGCATCTGTCAACCCAGAACAACTTTATGCAAAAGGGTCCAATTGAAAACTTCTTTAAAAAGTAAAAAGCATGTTGGTAGAAAGCTGTGAGATCAGCCTCTGAATTTATTTGATATAGTTATCGCTTCTTATTACATTGGATTGCAAAGTGACAAAAAGAGTGCTTTAAATTCTGTGACAAACATGTGTGCACATGCCAATTCTGTTTGCCCCGACTTGCACCTTATTATAAATAATTCAGATCATTCTTTACAAGAATGGAACAGGACAGTTAGTACATCTGAGAGAGCAGAAAATCTATACAGAGTGACATTGTACTTAAAACAGCAATTCATATTACTGGAAGCTACATATTTTTCTAATAATTGCTCTTAAGGTTTAATGTTAATTAAGTAATTGTACATGAAGGGTATTTTTTATTGCAGGCTCAAAAGGGGAAAGAGTTTGCCATGTGAATGATCAAAGACCGGTGCGCTCTCTTAACAATTTGACTTGTGTGTCTGTTGCGGTGAGAAGTTTCACGTGTAAGTTCTTCAGGAAAGTCGTGACTGTGACACTGGAGGGGTGGAGCTGATAAGGTTACATGGAGGCATTAGGGTGGGAATCCCAGCACATTCTGTAGACTTTTTGGTAACATGTTTTTATGCATAGTTACAATATACTTAATGTGTTGACCTTTTTGCATTATATAACCCTAACCCTAACCCTATCCCAAACCCTATCCATAACCCTAACCCAAACCATATATTCATAACCCAACCCTTTTATGATACAGTTGTGTACTAACGTATATCATGCAAAGAGATTTACACATTAAGTGCATTTTAACTATGCATAATAACATTGCAGTTATGTGTAAGCACAAATGTATTTACTAAGCAACTACTATGCAAATACACAGTCATTAGAGACACTTAATGTAAAGTGTTACTGACAGATATTGTGATTTGTTTCGATATAGATGATCACTATTTAAAAAGTGACTATACATAAGGTGGGGCTGCTCTGTGTGACTCATAGAAGCCGGGTTGATAGTGCAGGGGTGTGTTCACTTCAAAGCTGCAGACAAGGGCTAAGCAAAGGCAACTAGTAACGCAATTCAAAACACTGCAAAAGAACCACTTACAAACTGAAACAAACACAAGCATTGTTCTACGAGTGAAACTCCACTGCTTCCAGGATTCTGTACTTTTCCAAAGTGAAGTAGACTGTCACTTACAAATGGTATAATGATCAAGCAATATATGGCGTTCCAGAGTTCAGGAGAGCTGTTTAATTGTCCTGGACGCACATTAGTTCTGGAGCTTTATCAACAATAAAACTGCTTTTAAAAGTTTGAACTGTTTGTGTTGCAGCCTCTCAGAGGTTGTGGGTCACACTCATTTACTGGTGAGTGGCTGTACATGATGAATTAGTGTTCTGGTAAGAGGTCAATGTGTGCTAGTCTGGACAGCATCATGACATGACGTTTCTCTTAATAATAATTAAATGGGAATTCAACAACAAAATCGGCAAAAAGAATCATGAATGTCAGTATTACACATTCATGACAGGCATGTTTTAGCATGTGTTATTGCATTAACATGGCAAGCGTTTAGGGTGTATTTTGATAATGAAATGTCTCAACAGGCGTTTTATATCATGGTAGAGCCAAGAAATGATTTAAAAAAATGTATTGTAACTGAGTGTTATTATAATTGAAATCTGTAACACTATTAATAACAATAAAAATGTTTATAGATTGTGTATAACCACTTTTAATATACCCCTATATTATTATTATTATTATTATTATTATTATTATTATTATTATTATTATTATTATTATTATTATTATTAGTAGTAGTAGTAGTAGTAGTAGTAGTAGTAATAGTAGTATTGTTAATATGTTTTACATTTAAACCCATTTTACAGTATGTTTATGTATGTGTTGTACCGCAATAGTGTGACTAAAACTACAGAATTAAAAGTTGTAAACTTGGAATGTTTTAAACAGTAAATAAGATTGAAATTGCTTCTTCTTCTACCTTTTAATCTGCTCTAGTTTTGGTTCAACACTTGCTCTTTTTGTCAGTTTATATTGCAGAGGATTTGCTGCTCCAGATTTTGCCAGACATCTATTCAGCCGCTGTAAAAATAATTTGACACCAGTTTAAAGGGAGGATATAATTGTTTTCAGCTTTACTTAATTAGGCTCAGTGGTAACTGATACATTTCTTTCATTGTGTCAGAACAAATTGAACCTACATGGATTATGTGGGATTGGTATTCTGTGCAATATTATGAGATGAATGCATCAAAACAGACAAAACAGTTATGTGAACAGGAGTTATTATTTTGCTATTAAATGGGTTTAGTGCACTGTGCACAGCGGTGAGTTTCAAGTAGAAACCTGTCACTTGTAGGTTTGTGGAGAAGAAGCCTCAATCTACCTCTTGTAAATAACAATCTGTTAAATGCAATCAATAATCCTCTTTAAATGTGTTATATGAAAGGTGTTACTATTGAGCATAATAACAGACTATAGCAATACAGAACATGCAACTAAGGTATTTGTTAGGTAACACTTTAACACTTTATATTAAGGTGGTGCTCATTAATGTTTTATAAATATATAATATATGCTCAATAACTATGTAATAGTGTGTTAATAAATCAGTATATATATAGTTTATAACTGTGTAATAGCCATATACAGAATTACAGTTTTATAAGCTGGCAGTTTGTAGCCACCTATTGTACTTTGGGGTGTTTAAACGTAATTCTGTCTATGGCTCTATAACATAGTTATTAAGCATCTATTATATAGAAGTGTTGCACTAGTACTGTGTTATTCAAATACTATTGTAATAAACTGTTCATCAAACCTTTTCTTCACATGGTTGTAGATGCTTTACAAAGCAATCCTGTATCACCAGGTGCAGTCTTGACAAGTATCATTAGTTTATGAGTGGCATGTGATAGTACAGTATGAATGCTCTTGGTTGCTTGTGTTCTAAGTTTGAAGGACTGGCCTACCCTGTGCCAGTAAAAACAGCCAAAAGTATTAGTTTTTTCTTGTCAAATGTTCATAAATATTGTTCTTTGAACTGGCAGACCTCTTTCATCGTCGTTATGGAGGAATGTGACTTGGGTTACCCTTGGCTTCCTTAATGAGGAACAAGTAGAAAAGCTCCTACACCATTACTGCTTATTGTAAACGTGTTTGAAACAGGCGCTGCTTGGCACTGTAACGCTCTATTTCCTAGAACTCAAAGAGGCATGTCATGAAAGCGCAACGTGTGCTCTGGTCCTGTATTCTCTCGAGGGAAAGGGACTCGGTTTAATTGTAATAACAAGTTGTGACACTAACGGTGATGAATGGAATTGCATTGAGCTGAAAATATACAATCTACCACAACGATCAGCTTACCATGCTTTTATTATTATAGATTAATTGCTTATCGATGGGCACCTGCTTGACCCTCTTATGTTTATATTTCACCTGCAGTGGACTGCCCCACCGAAACTCACCACAACCATGAAGAGTTTTTTTTTTTTCAGAAGCAAGTTCTTGGGTTTCAGTCCCGGCTGACATTGAAGGAAGCGGTGAAACGCTTGTTCGATTTTGTGTTGTTTCAGACATCGTTTTACAGTTGTCTTATGGTTGTTTTGGGTTATTATTGATTCACACTATTGATTTGGATTGTAACGGTGGTATTATTTCTTTTCAAGAGAACTTCAGTGTTGCCTTTTAAAAGTGAAGGTCAAAGATGCCTTTCTGTAAGCTCTACCTGATCTCTGAATAAACAATACAGCTGCTCAAAGAAAGAGATTTTTTTTGGATGCATGCTGGCACGCTGCTCTAGAAGGGGCCATTTTGTTTGGAGTGGTATGGCTGTGATGGCTATTTATGCAGTTAATTTGAAAATCTTATTGATGCCAGCTGCTGTGAGACTGTTTAAGAGATGAAAACAGGATAATAACCACAAACGTTCAGGATAACAAATGAATGATTAAAAAAAAGAAAGAAAGAAAGAGTTTATTTATTTTACCTACTCCCACAGATTTATGTCAAGGTTCCGACATGGACTACATTTGTCAGATCTGAGGAAGACGTAGTCATAATTGAAGTGTAATCACCCCAGAGTTTACCTACTTAGGGACAATTTAAATACTGCTTCTTTTGTGTCATCAAAAAATTCTTTCAATCAATAAATTTCAGTTTAAATTCATATTTGGATTATTAGCTTTCAGTAGGCTTTGGAACACTATTTGAACCTTGAAACTGAGTCTGTACAAAAGGGATCTCTTTAGCAGGCTGGTGAACACATTTTGACACATTTCTGAAGGGGTCGTAATTGTAAAACACTACAGTATCACTTTTTAATGCATGCCAATTTTGTGTTAATCCCTGAATAATAAATAAACACACACAGAACAGGAAAGAGAAAATAGGTTCCGTCTGTGGAATTGGAGATTAGATAAACTTTTTATGAGGGCCCTTGCAGTAACTGATGAGTAAGTAATGAAAAGATCTCCAACAGAATAAAAGGGAGATAATAAGAACATTGATTTTAAAACCTTGGTCACCACCCCTTTAATCCAGTGTTAAATTTGCACCTCATTAGTTTGTTTTTATTGTTTGTTTCAAACGCTGTGTTTGGTTTTGTGATAGGGAGTTGAGGCAAGTGCAACTTGCTTCATTAGTGGCTGAACTGGATTTGAACCGGCTTTAACTCTAGCGGGAGAAAGCATTAGTTCCAGTTTCCCACAAAGTCTTTGAAAGACTATCCGTGCTCTAACTTGGTCACCGTGTCAGAGTCAATTAACCACAAAGTGGATGACATCACCTGTTCTGGATTATTTCTATTCATCTGCCCTTTTTGCATAGTGCTCAGCTTGGTGCATCAAGTCCCCCTCTGGGCTGCACGTGGTAGCAAGAACTGCTGCCCCCATGAGCGCAGCTGTCAAAACCATTTGCAATGCACCAATGTTCCAGATAATTGCGTCCGGTTAATTAATATTGTGCAGAGCTCGTCTAATGTACAATGCGGTCAGCGCATGCAGCGCATGCAGGGTTTCTATGGAGCTGCTGACACGTTGGTTGTGGCTCCGGGCTGGTCAGTTGTTCTGCATAAACTCAAATCAAAAGACAGAGATTAAACAGAGACAAGCGAATAAAATGTAAAAATTTGTTTAACTACTGTACTTACAAAAGCTTTTTGTGCCAGGGGCTGTCCTTAGGTCTTTGTTTCGCTTTGCATGTTATAGCAGCTTCCATTCTGTCTCTCCTCATCACATTTCTGAATATGTAACACTGCTGATACTGGAAGTAAACATAAAAGAAGGTCTTAAAGGTGTGTGCTTATACAGTGTGCCATATTGTGTTAAATAAATGGGAGAATACTGGTGCCAAATTCATTGGTAGTTGTCCCTTCTGGCAGTTTCTGTTAGACTTCTTGGAACAGCCTAAGCTCAAGATCACTGTAAATGTTAATCTTATACTTAAGGTATCAGGTTTTTCTTTTGATGTTACTAAACATGTTGACTCCTATCTCAGTGGAGTATGCAATTCAGACATTGCTATAAACGAATATGTTGTGTCTGATTTGCTTTTTATTTAATGTTTTTATGCTTTTTGTAAGGGTGCTAGAAACAGCCAAGAAACACATTGTCACCACACAGTGGTGTTTGCTTTGTGTCCTGCTGGCTCATTGGACCGCATTGGTGTTTGCTTTGTGTCCTGTGGGCTCATTGGACTGCAGTGGTGTTTGCTTTGTTATCCCTGTATCCTGCTGGCTCATTGGACCGCAGTGGTGTTTGCTTTGTGTCCTGCTGGCTCATTGGACTGCAGTGGTGTTTGCTTTGTTATCCCCGTGTCCTGTGGGCTAATTGGACTGCAGTGGTGTTTGCTTTGTTATCCCCGTGTCCTGCGGGCTCATTGGACTGCAGTGGTGTTTGCTTTGTGTCCTGTGGGCTCATTGGACTGCAGTGGTGTTTGCTTTGTTATCCCCGTGTCCTGCGGGCTCATTGGACCGCAGTGGTGTTTGCTTTGTGTCCTGCTGGCTCATTGGACCGCAGTGGTGTTTGCTTTGTTATCCCCGTGTCCTGCGGGCTCATTGGACCGCAGTGGTGTTTGCTTTGTGTCCTGCTGGCTCATTGGACCGCAGTGGTGTTTGCTTTGTTATCCCTGTGTCCTGCGGGCTCATTAGACTGCAGTGGTGCTTGCTTTGTTATCCCTGTGTCCTGCGGGCTCATTGGACTGCAGTGGTGCTTTGTTATCCCCGTGTCCTGCGGGCTCATTGGACTGCAGTGGTGTTTGCTTTGTTATCCCCATGTCCTGCGGGCTCATTGGACCGCAGTGGTGTTTGGTCAGTTCAGTTTTGGCTCAATGCAAAGCTGGATGAGAGAGGCTCGGCACGGTGCAGTAATCAATTCCAACACATTCATTTCCTCCTTCTCTCCATTCCCTTCATATGACTCATCTCATTGACAGGAGAAATAAGTGAGATGGCAGATAGATATTGTACACTACAGGGGAAGGGAAGGTTAGACAGGAATCGTTCATTTCCTGTCAGGGGTTGTAGAGACCCTGGCACTGTTTACACTGATTCTGTGGTTTATTATGATAGGGTGTGACATGAAAGCCGTGGTAGTAATGACTGAATTAAAGGCATGAGTCACTGTGGATTTTCATGTAATTGTTACAGACGAGAAGCAGGTAATAGAGTAAATCTGCTGAGAGGTAATGTATTTAAGCAGAAGGTTGTCAGTTTGTGGTAATCTTAAAAAAAGGCAAATTAACTGAATGATTGCTTTTTAACATAATGCTGAGTTGTTGACTGTGGTATTTGCTTTTAAAACCTTACAGTCGTTTAAATACATTTTTGTACACCTTAAAATCTGCATTTAGTACATCTTATTTTGTGTAAATATGTCATCCTGTGCATAGAACTGAGAACACAGGTCTAAAGTTTAAAAACAAACAAACAAACTTTTTTTGTTGTTTAATAGCAGTTCACAAGTGCAATGTTCATTTCTGTGACAGTGTGTAGTTTCAGCAGACAGATGACAGCTCTTATAAAAATAAGAGATGTCATCTATCTATCTATCTATCTATCTATCTATCTATCTATCTATCTATCTATCTATCTATCTATCTATATATATATATATATATATATATATATATATATATACTGTATATACTGTATATACTGTATATATATCCCCTAAACCTAAACACTTGATTATAGTTCACTAAATGTATGAAGACACAGTTTCAACAGCGCTATTATACCTGCAAATAGCAAAGCCAATGTTTATCTTTATTGCAGGTATCCGTAATGAAACATTAGATGAGATTGAAGTCCTTGTTTACTGTTGCTATTATTTTGTTCATGATGATGTGAGGGTCCACAATACCATGTGTGTGTGGCATTGCTGCTCTGCTGTAAAGAATCGCTAAGGGTTAGGGTTAGGGTTAGGGTTAGGGTTAGGGTTAGGGTGTGTGTGGTATTGATGCTCTGCTATAAAGAATCGCTAAGGGTTAGGGTTAGGGTTAGGATGTGTGTGGCATTGCTACTCTGCTACAAAGAATCGCTAAGGTAAGAGTCAGAATTTGAATCCTAGCGAAGGAAGAACAATAGATAAAAACTGTGGGAAAAAAAAATGTATCATGTGTTTTTATTCTTCTTAGATAATGATCGTTTCAGAATGAAAATAATACAGAGAAAGCATACACAAGACTAAATGACCAGCAGCACCTCAACCTGCTCCCTCCAAACTGTTTGCTGGCACAAAGCTTTCAAAATATGGTTTAAATAAACAATCTGCTCGCAGCTCAGCGGGGCTCCGGAGAAAATATAATAGAGGCTTGTCTGAACATTATGAAAAATGGCTCCAAGTTGAATTATATATTGCAAGCATTGTGACAGTTTCTATTGTGAGTGTGCAGGCTAAAGGATTTGGTAAAACAGATAAGTTTTCTGATCCAGGCTGGAGCCTTATTGAGCAGACAGCAGTCATACCTCTAGAGCTAGTGTCATTGCTCTCATTTCTACCCATACTATGGTAACAGATACCTGCCTAATACCTGATACCTGACACTCTGGATCCTTGGGCCTAAGGGTGATAATAGCCCAGTGTAATTATTTCTACGTGTATTAGACTGTTGTCAAACTGTTGTTGAGATGATGTGTTTGCACTGATTGTGAGAGTTAAAACCGAGACAGATTATATTGAGTATTTAGCTCCTGGGTGTTACAGTCTGAAACCGATATTCAGGATACTTCCTTTAATCTTTGTTCTCGGTTGACAATATGTCATTTTGCTTGTTCGTTGTATGGAAATGTCAAAAGTGCACATAGCAATAGTACTTTGAAACAAGTTTTTTAAAACTATGTTGTGGTATGGGACTTCAGACTAAAAGATGCAAAGATTAGTGTAATTCGTGCAGCTTTAATTTTACTATTCTGGAGGGTTCAGGATTGGATTTAAAAAATGTATATTTTGAAACCGATGCAACACACAAAGATACACACACACACACACACACACACACACACACACACACACACACACACACACTGTAGGTTTGTTTAAATAAATAAATTGTAAGATTTAGGAGGCTTCTCCCCAACACAAGGCCTTTGCCATTTTTAGACCAGTAAAGTATTCTAATACACTAATATTGTATATCTATGCCATGTATGCAATGTACTTTGCAGTATAAGACTCTGAAACTAGTAAGATAGGTATCTTAGGGTAATCTTTCTGTAAAGAATTTGTTGAGAGAGTTCATGTTATCAAAACATGAGCCAGTAAGAAGAATGGTAATTTAGAGCGATGGAAACGTGTTTTATAATAGAAAGTTATAGAGACAATGGTGGTAAACTGAAGGTTGAGAATGTGCCCGTGTGAGAATGGTTTGAGGCCTCGCTGGGTCTCCTGGATGTTCAAAGCAGTGGCGCATGACCCTGGCCTTCCTCCTCCCCTCCTTTTATACAGAAACAGGTTCAAAACCATGTCGGGTGCCTGTGAGAAAGCACTGTCTTGGGCAAGAATTCAGACGAGGCTACTGACAGATGATTTGTTGTGGGTTACAAAAGCCAGAACAATGACTGAGCAAAGGCAGATTCATTCCTTCAGGATAGCATTCACATTCCAGGGCATGATTTGAAGTGGAAAACTGTAGTTAACAGTGAAACGTGTCAAATGTGCCCCTGGACTGCCCTGTGCTAGAGCAGGGAACAGGCCCTGTGCAATTCCTTCGAAACCTGCATGATATTCATTCACTTTTGAGGTTCCCAGGATGGCATTGTTTAAATACAGCTTTATTACTGATTAAAGTTATATCCATGGTATTTTATTGTGAGTTCCACAACTAAACCTTATTTGTAAAAAAACAAAAAAACAAAACTTTAGAACTTTAGTATTTAGAATTTAGCCCCAATGACAGCCTCTGTTTGAGCAAGGGCCCTGAATCAGGTCAAGACCCAAGGTGGGACACTGTGTAGAATCTTACAATGCACCAGTCATCAATATTACTGTAGTTAGTGCTGATATTCACTAAAATTCACAAGAATCAGAAAAAAAAAGATTTTATACTTATAATTATACTTTATTTCTTGTATGTTCAGAGGTGCGATTGTGTAAGGTAATGTATCTTTGCCTTTTCATAAATGTAAATCAATATTATCAAAGGATTTGGTATCAAAAATAGATGGAAACAAAGTGGCTGGTTTGTGCAGTCAAGCTGCAGTGCAGTTCAGTCCATTTCAGTTCAGTCATTATGTTTTTTCTTTTTTTTTAGAAGAAGTGCTATTGACCCACACTTAAGTATACTAATGAATTGGGGAGTTTATATATTCTCAGATGTGTCCTTATTGATTACAAGGAAATACCTCCTAATGAGTCCCACTGTACCTATAACTAATAGCTGCAGTGATTGAATAGAGGCATTCAGGTTTTCAGGGCCGTTAGTGGAAGAACTAGCTAGGTCCCTGATAAAATTTTGCCATGGTATTTTGCATGGCATTTTTTCACTTTTACCATGCTGGTGATACTATTTATTTACCACAGTTTACCCTGGTTTGCCACGTTTTTTAATTTGCTTTACCATACCTCTCTGTGCTTTATAATGCGTGCCTATGCTTTGGCATTCTTCCAAGTGCTTTATTATACTTCGCTAAGCTTTTACTGTGGGAAACTTTTATAAGGGGTAGTGTATTCAAAGTAGGAAGAGACAATGAAAAATAATGAAATATTGCAAGAACAAATCGAGGAAAAACAGTTCTGTTCAATTGTAGGAAGAGAGATACAGAACTGTAGCAATTTACATGGCTACAATGATTCAGTATTCACCTATTCAGGATAAATACTAAACATATTTTCTTATTCTAAGCCCTATTCCCATGACATGTTTTGTTTTCATTATATAAAGTAGAGAAAAAATGTGTTAATATTACTTTAAAATCATCACATGAAGCAACACGATAACAGTTCACTTTTTAGGTGTTTTCTATTCTACTTTTATATCCCATAGAGTACAGCATCTCATATTTCTCATAAAATTCCCCAAAACAAGCTTGAGACATTTTCATACTCTCCGCAATCTCAATCAGCATTAATAGGTAGGTGTCATTGTTAATCTTCGGGATAAAAAGCATATTAGAGAGAAACGCTGGAGGCTTTGTTATAGTCACTCCACATCATTGTGACTGCTTTCATGCAGTGTGTCAGTCTATGATTGGAAAGCAGCGCTCTTCATGTGTGAAGACTAGCAGAGTCTACTGCTGCTGATGCTGCCATGCAGTAACAATGATTCACTGTACGGGACAGGCTGCACCTTTCACAACTGACGGCATCTTGACTGCAGACTTTAACTTTGTGTTAATTGAATGTGAATTATTCTGGCAGCCAGATGTATACATTATGCCTGAAGTAACATACTTTGCAAGACCACACAAAAAAAATCAAGTAGTTATTTGATACTGTTGCAGATTCTTTTTTTTTATCAGATAAAAAAAAAAATCAATATTGATTTTTTTTTTTTTAAAGCCAGATAGTGTGCATTAAAAACTTTGAAGTTATTTGAGAAAGAATCCAGCTGTGCCATTTCCACCGGCTTGAAAATAAGGAGAAGAGTGGTGGAGCTGATAACTGCAAAATGGCGGCACTAGTGTTTAACATGCCTCTCTATACACACCTATAGTGCAATGTAGACCAATTAATTACTGATCACATGTAGAAGGAATAAACCTGTCAGTGAGTGTTTGGTCATTCTCATTATGTTTTGATGACATTATAGACCATGAAAACGAGTCAGTTAACCAACAAACAAGTCTCGCAACCCTTCTATAATTTGACCACGGTATTTTTGCACAGTATATTTGCAGTTTTCTCATGCTTTTTCCATGGTTATACTATGCATTTAACATATCTAGGGCTCTTCGTTTTTATTTTTTGATCACGTGATGTCCCTTTTTTTTGAGCCGACTCTAGGAAAAGCGCTGATTGTGAAAAAGGTTCACTGCAGTTTTTTCAAGATTGAGACTATGCTTCTGTTTCATTGATGATGTAAAAAATAAGGCAGCTCCTTATTTTTTATTCAAATCGAACGCAAACAGTGAGTGAAGTTAAACTGATTTAATAATTCATAATTAAGAGGAAACTATTAGTTGCAAAACAGGTTTTAACATTTTTGCAACAAGTCCTTAAGATTTTAAATCCGGGAAAAGCAATTTAACTGAACTCACTTTTTGTGTTCTGTTTGAATTAAAAATAAGGAGCTGCCTTTTTATACATTATCAATGAAACAGAAGCATAGTCTCAATCAAATTACGGGAGAAAAAACAAAAGTGATCTTGTTTCACAATCAACGCTTTTTCAAGAGTTTAAATAAGAAATGGAGTTGGCTCAATATAACTTCAGGTGTTTATTAATATGCTTTACCATAGGTCGCTATTCTTTATAATGCTTACCCATGCTTTGCCATGCTTTCACTGTGCTGTATTACACTTTGCTATGCTTTTACTATTGGAACAGTTTATGAGGGAATGCATAGTCTAACCAAAAGCTTCAGTGATTGAATAACAAAGAACAATCAGTTTAAGACACAGTGTTTATAAAGCAGGTCATACATCTTAAAATAACTTACCTCCCATTCTGTGTGCATTACCTGCAGTTACACGAATATACATACTGAGACATGTTGCAGACTAGTTGCTGTACAGATCTGCAAAAGGACCGTCAGAACAACTCAGAAGAAGCTTGTGAAAACGCTCAGGTCACGAGCTGCCAATGCAAAGGCCGAGACTGGCACTCCTGCACATGTTACAGGGATGCTGCAGGGGTAAACCTTGATCACTGAAGCTAATTCATTTTGTCTTCTTGGTACCCAAGAACCTGATAAAAACCAGGGTGCTCCTTAACTTTACTTTGTGCTGTGACGGTTTAAAACCAGACCTAAAACCTGCTTTTCTTACATATCAGTCTGCAGCTTGTGCATGAAAGTCCCTGTATGGATGCAATTGGTTTTGGTATGGTGTGGTATTCTTCATTTACAGGCTACGGAAAAATATTATGGCATGCACACACCATTGTAACTTGGATACGTGCATTTGCCAGCACTCTTAAAATAATGTACTAGTCTATAGCAGTTTATTCTGTCTTACTGTGGACGAGATTATAGTTGCTCAGTTCTTGTTTAAAGGGAAGGACTCTTGGTACACAGTAGTTATTTTAGTTTCTGTATGCCAGTGTCCCCTACCTTTGTCCCACATAAAAGTCTTTCCTTAGTGTCTCAGGATTGGAAGGTCAAACATTTTACAATTCGATCGATAGGAAGCGCCTTACAAATCATGTGTATTGATCATTGTAATCATTCAGTGGAATGTAGGACAGGCACTAAAATCATATGCACTTAGTCTTAATTGCTCACATTAAAGCAATTATGCGCTCACAAACTATTACTGTCGAACAGTATGCATATTATGTAGCCTAATACATCTTTTTTTTAAGTTTTATCCATACAATATTTTATCATAAATCATTTCTTTATTTCTATTGGCTGTTACGGGCTAAAGGCCAGTGGTTTTGCCATTTATATATATGCAAATTGAGCTGAGTCCTGGACTGCAAAATCATACTGACTTACTGGTAAAAATAAGGGATGACAGAATGTGCTCCTTATTTTATATGCATGTGTCAATACTCATGATGTATTTACTAATGACAGGGCAGCTACAGTGTGACCCTTTAATGAATGTGGTGCATTTGTAAAAGCAGTCATCAGGTCAAGGACTTGGAAGTGAAACTTGTTGAGCAGCAATCAGGTAATAAATGTTTATGTGCAAGCTGTAATATCCCCTTAACCCGCGGGTGGCATTGTGTTAAAGAACATCTCATTTTGTCTTCCATGTGAAAGGAGCGGTGGCAGATTGATTTGCTGGCTCTGTGCAGATGTGTCTGTGCCATGTGCGCCAGACCCATTCTTGGAAAGCTGCAAAACAAATACCAATAAAAAATCCCAAATGTTTAATGAAAGATCAGCATTGTTTTCTGGATTGTAGAGTACAACCTTAATTAAACCTTAAAGGGCTATCAACCTTAGTTTCTGTCTGCATTGCATTTTAACCTCTAGTACTTTGGTACCATACTGCTGTGTGCTTTAGATTGTTTTCTCTGTGTGCGTATTTTCATTAGTATTCATTCTCGTAGATCCAGTAATCATTCAGAGTGAAGGGGTGAACGTCGGAGGAAATGACAGCCTGGCTAAGTTAGGCTTACTGTAAGGGTTGGCATGGGTTGGTAACTGGCATTGGTCATTTTTAAGACAAAAGTGCTGTTGAAAAAGTATTTTTCTGCACGTCGAAGTGTACTGGACTACAAAGCACTAGCAATGTTGGTTAATGTGTATATATTTGACCTGATATTTTAAACTGCCAGATTCATAAGCAAACACTGATGTGTTTATTTTAACAAAGCATTCTTTGGTTGTCAGTGGTGCAGAACAAATAATGACTTCATTGACTATAATTAAATAATGACTTCATTGACTATAATTACTTTACACGAGAATCACAGTGGGGTATTCAGCTGTTAGTAAACTTTCAGACAACGGGCTGAAGATGTATGTATGGAGCATGCAGCCAGGGAAGCTGGACTGAATGGAAAGTTAAACTTGCCTATGAAATATTCAACCATGTGTTTGAACACAATGAATATATAAAGGCTATTGTCTAGGAGTTATCGCTCTGTAATCTTGGTGAAAGCCCTGTGTTTAAGTTTTCCATTTAGTTGTTGTTATTATTATTATTATTATTATTATTATTGAATGGTTGGTTAAAGATCCTATCATGTGTGTTCTTTGTCTTTCTCAATGAATTATTTTTCATGCTTGATAATGATACCAGCAAATATGGCTACATTTCTGAAGAAGGTGGTTTTAGAAATGACCACTAGGGGTGTGCTGTTGTAATTGTTGCCCCCTCACAACAATGACGACTTCAAATGGACATACTCTATAAATAAGACACAGGTTAAGAGAGGAGTAAAATGATAGTCACATGCCCCTAGTGGTCATTTCTAAAACTAGCTCACTTCAGAAACTTGCTTTTAGACGTTGTTGAAGGAAATTTTTTAATGGAATATTTATAAACGTGAAATAATGATCTAAGCGGAAACAACAATAAAGATTCATACAGAAAAGACACGAAGGGATATTAAACAGGTGTGAAATCGAATAATAGGAGAATGCAGACGAGATAAAGTATCCTTTTAAGTTGTTTTGTCATTTTTTATTCAGTACTTTATATCTGGTTACTTCTTCATTTCCCCCACTTCAATAGTCAAGGTAGTTGGAGGCTGAAAACTGAGTGCTTCTACCCCGCAGCTAGACGTTTGCTCACATTTCTCATCTAACCTCTTATTAAACTGGCCTTTGTCTCCTCACCCCCCTGGTAGTGCCTGTGCTACATTCAGCTACTCCGCAGGTCAGCCAGGTTAAAGGGGGGTATAGAAATCTCCTATTGGAGTTGCTTTACACAGGCTCCATAACGACACGACACAACGCCCCAAAAGAAGAAAGATATACTACTACTGTTTGATGAGCACCAGGGCAATACATTCATTAATCATCATTGTATGCCTCATCAAACACTTCCCAAGCTCCTCCATGGGAGTTATACAAATTAGCCCCTGAAAAGGCAGTAATTTTAGTTTAGCTAGGTAAGTGCTTTTTGATTGCCTTCCTGAACAATGCTCCCCTTGACAAGCTAATAAATCAGGCCTTTCTGAACCCGGAGAGCAGCAAGTGTGAACAATAAAGTCCACATAGTTTCACCGCTGATTTCAGCCCAAACAGCCACAGCGAATGGTCCCCAAATCAAAGCCCTGTTGCTTTATTGTGGAGCAAAGCATTCTGTATCAAGGGAAGCTGCTGAAGAGAATGGTGTTTCTTGTTTATTTCCCTCCCTCTTTTTTAATAATTAAAAGGGATCTTTTTGAAGCTAGGATTTGGCCTTGTGACCCCGTGTTTTTTAATGGGATGGTCCTACTGTCTTGCTATTTGTAACGGTGACAACAAGATCAATATTGTAACCTATGCATACTGGCATCCTGAAATATCTTCCTGCTCAAGCAGGGAGACAGGTGAGAGGTGCTTACATATATCCAGATGGTACTATTGTCAGGAGGTGACGAATTACCGGAGAAACTGGAAATAGAGACTGCATTTAATCTGAAGCCAATTGATTGTTTGGCTGTTTGTGGTATCTGTGGTACAGGTTTTGATTTGCCCGGTGGTTTCCAGTGCAGCCCTGCTGGGGGTGCTGTCTTATCTCTTTAAATTGCTGCCTCGATGGGCTCATCTATTCTGATTGGCTGGAAGTCATCCTACTAATCAGACTGCTTCAGCCAACATGCACACACTGGCACCAAGCCACAGAGTTTGTTTTGGAAGGGCTTTTAGCAGCAAAAGTATGTTTGTATCAATAACTGTCTGTTAATGTCTCATGCACACAGATGTAAAACACAGAACCAATCAAGACAGCAATAAAATAAAATGGTATGTATTATTTGACTTTCAAGACAAACTGCATGACAAAAACAAAACTTTGACAAACTGTAATTACCAGGAATAGGGAGGATCTATTTGTTAAAATAATATTTAAATTGAAGAAGAAGAAGAAGAAGAAGAAGAAGAAGAAGAAGAAGAAGAAGAAGAAGAAGAATTGCTTCTCGTATATTCTTATGAACTTCTCTCTCACCCTCTCACCCTCTCTCTCTCTCTCTAACCCTCTCTTTCTCTCTCTCTCTTTCTCAACAAGTCTAGACCCAAAGTATTTTAAGTACAGCGTGTATCTTCTCTTCTTCATTAACTTTCCTTCCACACATCGCTGCATGCCTCTGAAAATAATTTGGCAAACTGGGAGCCGTTTATCTCTTTTATCTTGGTAGCTGATCCAATTAAATAAGTGCACATTTACATCTGCATCCATCAGGCATGAACTGGAGAGTCTGTGGTTTTCTTTAAGCAAATAAATAATATTAAATAATCGTGACTTTTATCTCTGATCTAAACAGCCTGCAGTGGGGCTGTGAGGCATAACATTTAAGTAATAAGCTGGAACAGGTGTCAAAAAACTGTGTGCAAGGTTTTAAAAACAAGACACTTAGAAATACACAACACATCTTTTCATAAGTCTGTTCTCGAGATGTTAGACAGTTTGGGTCGGATTTACTAAGCTATTTCTGTGAAGTGGTCAGTATTCTCTGCAACTGATTGGTTTTTAATAGCCATGTAATTACTTTGTAATAATGTAGTAAATACTGATAGTTTCTGCTGCTACACTGTTACTGCTTTGTAATTACATGGAAATGTCCTTGCAAATTTTTGTGAATTATTGCATGGCAATGTATGTCCCTTACTCTAAAATGCTACCAAAAATAAACTAGTAAAAAGCAACTCAGAATATGCAGTCAACTGCTCCTTATTTGTTACTGTACCATGTTACTGTTGTTACAGGAATATTTTTCTTCTTTAAAAAATACATTGGATGCAACTTCAAGTCCTCTCATTGGTAACTGCAGTTAATAATAGTGAAATGCTCATCGTCATCATTACCATTCTCTCCCATTCACAGCAAAGGGCAACGCTTATCATTAGCTGTTAGCAATTCTAATGGGAAGATGGAGCTGAAGTATCTGGGACTCATTTAAAACATCAAACAGCTGCAAATATCGCATATAATCTGTCCCAGGAGGGTGCTGTTAGTGTTGGGAAAACATGGGACACACTATTTATTTTTGTGAGTTTGGGGTTGTTTTTGTGATATTACTTAATCAAATAATCTATTCCACCTCTTCTAAAGGGAGACTGTGGTAAATAGTTATAAATCATCTACTGCCACTTTATCTAGGTCAGTTTACAATAACATCATAAATATTTAAAAATGACTTTTAACATGTATGAGTGCAAAGTCATACATAGATAACAACTCCTCTGGACAATGTTTTCACCCTGTTTTTTTTTTGTTTGTTTGGAGACCAGGCTGGAGGGATGTATAGAGACAGCAGAACATCTGCCTCAGTTTTCAGGAAAAGTGCGATCTATCCTGAACTTGCTTTATTCAGCAAACCTCAGCATTGACTTGGGTCTTTCTCTACTGGAGTGGGAGCAATGCAGAAAGAAACAGCTGGGCTGAATATTTGGCACCCATAATTAATTAAGAGCTTCATTCCTGGGATTTGATGATTAAATAAAGTAAAGACCTCGGTCCCAAAGTGATTTCAGTGAACGTCTTCTCCGCTCCAGTTCTGCTGGTCAGGTCATGTGATTTGGAAAGAGAGGGCGAGGCTGGAGCAGATTAGTGATTATTTTCTCTAGAAAATACCACCGGTGGTGGCTAAGGGAGTAACATGTTGTTCATTTGAAAAAAAAAAAAATAGCCTGTTGTGTTTTTGGCAAAACTTGTTCTGGTGCTAGTCACAGATGTCCTTACTAATAATCTAAGCATTCATAGAAAAGCAGGTATCCCTTTTACGTGTTTTGAACTCAATTTGATTCTGCACAAGAGGGGTCGGCCATGCAGGGTCTCTCCTGTGCTCTAGTCTCTTCTACTGTAGTGAAGTGGTTTGTTTAAGCGAAGTTGTGGAACTGGACGTGTGCATCTGGATATTAACAATGTATCGTTTTGTTTGTCAACACATTCCAGTTATGCAATTAAAAAGGAACGCTATTTGTTTAACAGCCAATGATATTTGGATGTCAGATTTTTTTAATTAAAAAAGGAGTATTTAACAAATAATAATAATAATAATAATAATAATAATAATAATAATAATAATAATAATAATAATAATAATAATAATAAATACATGTTCATCGACTCTGCTTTAGGTTTTATTAAATTTAAGACGTTAAACGCACATGCAAAACGAATGCGATAATGCAAATTAAATGAACAAAATTACCCACACAATTGATCTATTATTACAAAATATCATGAATTTCGGTTTTCAACTTGAAAGCTCTGTCACAGCCGCTCTTGGGAAACATCTTAATATCCTATACGTAGACGCACGTTAAACAATAATTACGTGCATGGAAGCCATGGGAATTATTTTAAAGACGAGGGATGGTTCATTTTTTAACAGAGGTGTCGAAAACGTTAACACGCGCATTCACGCGCATGGTCAATAGCCTAAAGAGTGTTCCTTCCTGCACTTTAAGAGGCTTCTCTGTGTCGTTATTTTTAATGCTTCGTTTCAATAAGAAAGATAAACTAATCTACAAACGATAACCGTTTTTATCAGCGAGGAGGTGACACCCGTTGCCGTTTAAATAAATGAAAAATCGAAAAAAAATGCCATGTTTTACAAATAGTACACTTTGTTCTTTTTGGACAGCTTTATTTCCGTTCAATGGTTTGATATCAGTAAACACTGACTAAACTGGACCGCAATTTAAAACGATGACACTGCAAGAGGCCTGGTTTAGTTTACCCAAAGAATTCTCATTCAAAATTGTTAGTTCAAAATGTATGATCCAAATCATAATATATATATTTTCGTTTAGCTATTAAATATCTCAGACAGACGGCGTTGAATATATCCCCTCTACCTGATTAAACTAAACGCACGTTTTTAGAAAGCCATATGGTTGAGAGTAGTTATCTGGGTAACAATTTGCAAGCTGCTTAAAGTCAAGACAACATTGACTATTAGCTGAAGGCAAGATAAACAAACTCAACTAATTAGGTAATGTTTTCCAAAACAATGACCAAACAAACGTGTATAAATTAACGCAATTGTAGTTAGTCTCCCTTCAAATGTTATTTAAAAACGAACGAACAAACGTTTAATATATATGGGTACCAAAATATAAGGCTTATAAAAAGAGATATATATATATATAGAGAGAGAGAGAGAGAGAGAGAGAGAGAGAGAGAGAGAGAGAGAGAGAGAGAGAGAGAGAGAGAGAGAGAGAGAGAGAGGAAGTCTATACCTGCATTTTAGGCTATACATGTTTAAGGTTGCTTTGCATTTTTCTGTTTATTTTGCTTGTTTGTTGCTTTTCTTATTCTACAGCACTGGAGTACACTGTTCAGAAAAGAAGAGGAAATAGGCTCGGGGTTTAAAAGAACGACACGATGAAGAACGCACGGCAATATTATTATTATTATTATTATTATTATTATTATTATTATTTTTAAAACACGGCCGTTGTTCTGGTAACTCTTCAGGGGGAAAGTGTCCAAATAAATACGTGTGTACAAAATGATAATAAGATTTAATAAACACCCAGCACCCAGCTTCGTGTTTAGCATATATATATATATATATATATATATATATATATATATATATATATATATATATATATATATATATATATATATATATATATATTGTTTTGTTTAAAATGTTAATAACCTACATTAAATCTGTGCTATTGCATTTTTGAAGATTATTTAACACTTAAAGTTTAGGTTCGGCATTGAAAATATTATTATTATTATTATTATTATTATTATTATTATTATTATTATTATTATTATGCATTGAGGAATGTAGCCAAGCAAGTTATTTTTATAAGTCAAATTAAAACCAAAAACTTCATTATAATAAAATCGATTATCCAAATTCGTGGTATATGAATGGTGTTTGTTCAGTGTTAGAAGAAGAGGAAATATCAATTATTCACATATAGACTATAATGTCCATAGTAAAAACAACGTCATGGTGTAACAAAGGCTATCTCAATTAGTTTAATCCCTTTATCTCCGTCGCTTTTCCACACGTGGGAACTGTTTCACCCTCACTTAACATTCTCACATCGGCCGGTCATGCCCGACTTCCGAACAATACACTGGGCAACTCAACCGGAATGGGAGCTTTAAAAAAAAAAAAAGAAAACTTTCGCTACGGCAATGTAAATAACTTTGAAAAGTTTGGTCCAAACCAAAAAAAAAAGTTGTATAGCATGTGTATTCAGATAAAAGAATGCCCAAGTATTTGATATTTCGAGAGCGAGAGAGAGAGAGAGAGAGAGAGAGAGAGAGAGAGAGAGAGAGAGAGAGAGAGAGAGAGAGAGAGAGGGGGGGAGACCTGGTTTTGGTTATGCTTGGGTTGGCTGAGTTTTGAAGATACTGGGCTGTGTTTGCTGTCTCTCTCAGCTTCACTGCACTATGCCATTTTGTGTCTCCTCTTTTCTTAAAAACAAACATAAAATGAAAGGCGGTACATGTGAAAGTAGAGCACCATGCCAGTGCACCCACACACCGAGACTGGGCAGAGATGCATGTAAATCTTTCGATTAATTAGCTTCATCATGACTTCACCCATGCGTGTTTTACAGAAAACCCAACCAGATTCGTAATTGCTCAATTATCTTCTCTGTGTAGCCTACATACCTGTGTGTCTATTAATAAGTGTTTTACCAACAAGCATACATTAATAATGTAAAACAAGAATGTCAAATTAATTAAACAACACATGCACCGCAAACGTGACCTTTACCAAACCGTTTTATTAAAGAGCGGGCCTATATGTGCGAATCTCTGTCTGGAAGTAAACGTGATGTTTAAGTGACAGTTTGTTAAGCTAAAGGGAGAATTGCAGTGACGGTCTCAACTCCGGGAGGGATGGGAAAGAAAATGCATAATTATGCCATTTAGCTTGTTGATGTTCCGCAATCACGACTATCACACATTCAGCCTGATTAAAAATAGAATCCCCAGATCTGTAGAGGCGCTGGAACCATTGAAGAAAACTGTAACCCATGATGGAAGCCATGCAAAGCCAGGGGTGCTATCGCACCCCCAGCACCAATAGTTCCAGCGCCCCTGGATCTGTATGCCTGAAAAATAGAGGACATTAGAGCAGAGAATTACACACAGCCGTGGGGAGTATTTCAGCTGGAGTGCAAAAAGTAAACTATGGAGATTGATGATGGAACCCTTTATTGTGAGAAAATCCTTTTCAAATGAGTTCTAAGCGAGGCATTAAGCTCTCGATTAAACACGGCCTGCTATCGCGCATTGGCCTAATAATAATAATAATAATAATAATAATAATAATAATAATAATAATTCAAAAATCGACATCTGATAGCAACGATAAAGAATTGAAATAAATGGACTATATACTAGGCAACATCGTGTTTTATTAATCTAATAAAATACGCCCATTGTTGGAAAATGTACCGTATTTTATTCTTGCAATTTTCTCTCTCTCCGTATTTTAAAGCTTTGTGCACAAAACTCCAAAAGGAAAAATTCTATAAAGTCTATAATCTATAAAGTATAATATTTTACAGCATTGCAATGCAAATGTGGTTGTGTGGATTTAAAATAATAATACATGAATGTAGAAAGAAAGAAAGAAAGCAAACCAATGTAGAGAATTTTAAACTGTGCAATCATTGCACTGGGTAGTAAGCTTGTAGAGAAACTCAGCGCAATGTTGGATTGGGATTGCACACTGAACCTGGTGTTTTAATTGGCGTTTTCGATAATATACTGAATGCTGCACTTTATAATGCAACCTCGTTAGTAAAAAAAAAAAACTCCTTTCAATACTGCTGATACATTATTATATAGGTGATAAATGGTAAAGACAAAAAATAAATAATCACTGAATCATCTAAACAAATTACAAATTGTATTTTATAAAAATGTAATACATCTTGCGAAGACGTTTGTAAACCAGGTGAATTCTCGTTAGCTCTCTCTCTCTCTCTCTCTCTCTCTCTCTCTCTCTCTCTCTCTCTCTCTCTCTCTCTCTCTCTCTCTCCATGAATCCTTTTTGACATCGGATTAAGAATGAAACCCTGAAACTAAGAACAAGTGTGACACCTACCTGTGAAAGTGGGATAGTTTGCACACAGCCCGCGTGCTGGTTGGCTGGCAGTACTTGGCTGTATGTGTTACATTTGAACAAGCACACAAAGCCGTCCATCGAAGCCTACAAGCTGTACCATGGGTATATGAAAGCTAATTACCATTGGAATGAACAAAACATGAGAAAGAAAAATACTATAAAATACTGGATACACAATCAAATCCATTTAGTGTGTGTGTGTGTGTGTGTGTGCGTGTGCGTGTGTGTGTGTGTCTACAGCGTTGCCTCGCCTTGCTAATATTAATGAGGGCTAAATTTGGCATAAAATCGAACTCATTAGTAAAGTTCGCCACCTGATTGCTTTGCATAAAACACGACACTGATTGGATGTAATTAGGTTAAGAGATTGCAGTTTCTGCTGGTATTATTATATCAATTTCCAACTGATGTTAATGTGTCTGACACCGTTTAGTTTATTATTATTATTATTATTATTATTATTATTATTATTATTATTATTATTAATAATAATAATAATAATAATAATAATAATAATAATAGTGCACTGTATTTTGCCTCAATATTAAAAGCCCCACGCCTCCAATGGGTTAATCATCGTTGGGATTCTTTCAACACCTGTTTTGCATTGACCTCTAAAAATAAACAATTTACGATTCAGTTGGTTTATCACTGTTTATCTCTTTTTAAATTTGCATTTCCTCATCACAATGTGTAATATCAGACATTCGGATATTTAAAACAAAAAAAAAGAGAAAAAAGTGGTACGCTCTTTGAAACATAATAAATCATAATAAATCCTGTTATGGCTGTTATGTTAAACGTCTCTTTAATAAATATTTACATTTTTACAAAAGCGATTTTAGATGGCAGTGTCTGATAAGTAGGCTATTTATGAAAAGAAAAAAAAAAGATAAATAAACAGTTCATACCCAGGAGAACCAATATGCGTTAAAATAGCCTAAATGCATTTTTTTTACACTATGAAACACGTTGTAAAACCACGCAGGGCCTATATATAATAGAAAAAACAACATCGATACCTGTACAAGTGTACTTTTTCCATAATTTACTTCAAAGATTCATATTGTCCATTTTAAATACAAAAATGCTACATTAAATATACATATTAGTTTTAATACAAATTCTCTTTTGCGGCTGCGGTTAAGACAGTTCTTTAGATGATAAGACATCGTTCGGATTAATCGGATACACAAACTATAATCTGTGAATAAGCATTTATTTTCTCCCTCGCTGAAAATATTTTTCGCCAACACAAAATAATAAATTAAAAATTGTCCACGTGATCGGAGAGGAAGCCAGTATTAAATGTTTGACATACCTTTCTTCAGTTCATAAGGTGAGTCTTTACAAAGATCTACCTGCGTTTGGCTCCTGAATTTAGTTTCTTTTACCAGAGCCTCGGCTCTACTCAGTACAGCCTGGTTTAATCCATTGAAGTGTGTCGCAGATGCCGAGTTCGCTCCGTGGTGACTGTGAAGGTGTCCGAAAGTGCTGTAGTTCGTGTACCCTGTATAAAAAGGAGAGGCGTAATAAATTGGCCGGGAAAGGACAGCACTGTTCGGGAAAGTGCACTGCTGCGAGGGGGACCGGGAAGGAGACGAGGCTCTTCCCGCGATTACACTGCATTGACCCGGGCCTGAGGGGTGTGACGACTCGTTACTTTCCTTCGACTTGTCCGAAGATGTGGCGATCTCAGCAAGAGACCAAAGTTTGGGTTTGGGAACAGTCGGCGGTGAATGAATCACAGACGTAGCGTTTGCTGTATTTGACGCCGCGTTTGATGAATGCACCGTTTCTGTTTGGTTTTCCTGCACAATGATCTCAGAAGCATGTCGAGGCACAGTTGGGGGGGTCGAGGTTGTTGCTTTGGGGGAGTCGGGGATAATGTCTATTCTGTCTTCTTGGTCTTTTAGTTCCGAATCAGACAAAACGGGGCCAGTTTCTTTACCATTAAGTTCTTCCTTAAATCTGTCGCAAGCGATGTCCCCCGAGTTCATCTTCAGGTCTCCTATAATTTGAAAAAAAAAAGTTTAAATACATTGGCACTTAATGATGTAGCCTACTGTGCAATACTATAAACACGATTGGAGTTTCAAGTGATGGAACCATGAATCGGGCTTCATAAATGTTTTAAAAGTGAGAAAAAAGAAGCCTGCTGTTAAGTACAATTCAATAAAAATGCAGTACATGGTATTTGCATTACTGAATGTGCACAGCAGCATGCTTTGTAAATCGTGTTTATTATTATTATTATTATTATTATTATTATTATTATTATTATTATTATTATTATTATTATTATTATTATTATTATTTTTAAATCTCACTCTCTGTGTTATTTAATTCTGGGTTTATTTATTGATTAGATGTAAACCCAATTTCCTGTACATATTATTCTACAGTGATAAGTCAAATGAAAACCAGACTAGACAGCCTGATTATTATTTAAAGTAATTGTTGCATTATAAATAACAAACCACCATTAACCAGCAATGAATTGCGCGCTATGATTGGAAACGACTTGAATGAAAAATGCATTAATTTTACTGACCGCCCGCCTCAGTGTCGGTCGACGAGTCCCCCTTCTCTATAGGCTTATGGGGTTCATCGTCGTCGTTTTTCTCCAGGTCAATATTTTCCTCCTCTTCCTCGTCTTCACTCCTGTTTCTTGGGGTCCAGGTCATTTTGTTTTCCTTTTTCAGCCTCCTCCTGGCGTTGGCGAACCAGGTGGACACTTGGGTCAGAGTCATTTTGGTGATGATGGCCAGCATGATCTTCTCCCCTTTGGTGGGGTAAGGGTTTTTCCTATGCTCGCCGAGCCAGGCCTTAAGCGTGGCAGTGGCATCTCTGGTGGCATTTTTCCGGTAAGCGGGGTCTCCGTAGGGGTAAGAGCCCAAAGGTGCGTAAGGATGGTATCCCATAGAACCAGCCATCCCTGTCGTGTGATCGTAGGGAGAACCCTGAGAAAAAGACAAGAGAAGCAGACCGAACACAGTGAACAAGTGTGGAACACATTAAAACAGCTGCACGCTCAAAAAAGAAAAAAATAAATAATAATGGTTTTCAAAATACCCCCATCTCACTAATACTACTCCTCTCTCTGTGTTGCCTTTTGCTTTTTCATAATTGTAAAATAAAATACTAAAGGGTGTAAAAGTGTGCAAAAAAAAAGTCCCAGGTGTATTTTGACTTGTAAAACAATCCTTGAACACATTTAAATGCGCGCTGGTTGTTTTTCAGCTTCTGGTGCCAAATGTCTCAATAAACTCATATTGTAAAATGCATACCAGCAGCAGCCTGCAGCTACAATCAAGCTTGCAGCTATAATCATACACATAAGTATCTTACAATACTTTCAACAAAGAAAAGGATCCATTCTACAGACCCGCATATCTTAAACACACAGACTTGAGAGTACATTTGAACACACTGCTTATTTTTGATTCTACACAAATGCAACAATTAAAAAAAAACAAAAAAAAGTTTATGAAAAGAGAACAAAATAGGAACTCGGTAACTACCAGCTAAACCCCAATGAAGTGGAAAAACCGAAGCAACGCACTTTGACGAGTGTGTGTAGAGAGCATAAACCGCTGCTTACACAATTATTACAACATTTCTTCATATTCATTTTTTATACATACCGGGTATATTACATTTATTTATTGTGCCATATCGCAGGTTGTAATGTTCGCTAATGCAATAAGAAATGCTAACGCTGATAATTACAATGCTGCCTACAGTGTAAATACAATCTGTTTAATTATCGACAAACCGTCAACTGCTTTACAGAATCTGTTCTTGCAAATGAACAGTACCGCCCCATTAAAACATGTCGCTTGAAATGAAGCAATACCAGCCCTAAATACCACAAACAAATGAAAACATTATTTTTGTCATCATATATAATAATAATAATAATAATAATAATAATAATAATAATAATAATAATAATAATAATAATAATAATAATAATATAAAAAAAGTATTGATTTGAAAGTTTTTGACCAAAGCAACTGCATGCATTGGTTTCGGGGTTTTGCACAGAGCAATACAGAACAGAAACTCACTCACCACGTACGAAGTAAATGTAGCAGCTGCTGCCGCCTGGTCCGCGGTGTACTGGAGATGAGAGTTGTAACCTGGGGAAGGGTTTGTAAACGCGGCGGATCCGGCGTACGGAGCAAACGCAGATCCCGAAGAAGATCTTCCAAGTTCTTCAGTCCTGGGTCCAGAAATCACACTCGCACTGTAAGCCGGGCACGGATAGAGAGCCAAAGAAGCTGCTGGCTGGTACAGGTAACCCTGAGGATACGACATGGCTGAGCACCCGAAAACAAGCCACGTATTCGTGTACTTTATTTTTATTCACTCGTGCACTTCTGATCTGAATTCATAGAGACCAGCAGCGGATCGTGCCTGTTTTTTTTATGTATTTATTTAATATTTGTTTTTGTTTTTTTTGGAGGGGGTTGCTGTCAGCTTGCAGGAGCTTTGCGACCAGTGCTTACTCGCTCGCTTTCTTTTTTTTGGGTTGCTCACTCCCTCTCTCCCTCTCTGTCTGTCTATCAGGCAGAAGAAGTTTTTTTGCCTTCGGATTGTGGGGCTTTGCTTTGGGAAAATGTCCTACCAAGATGCTAAGTTGGAAATTGAGGATTCTGACGCCCTCTACGTATTCCACGCTCCTCCTTCTCCAGGGGTGTTGTCAGTGGAAGAAATGGCAGGATCCTGCTGGCTTGCCACAGTCAGACTAATGATCAAGATATTTTTTTTTCTCTCTCTCTCTCTCCCCTCCCTTTCTCGCTCCCTCACTCCCACCCTTTCTCGCTCCCTCACTCCCTCTCCTTCTCCTATTCTCCCGCTATTCTTCCTTCTCTAACAAGGCTCGCTGCATAGCTCAAGTGCGCCGGCCCCTGGATGGCAATCTCGTACAAGCCTTCTAAATCAAGTCGAACTTTCTTCATTTAAATACTTCGCGCCGTCACTTTATCCATATGATTTATAGTAGGAGCAATGGTGTCTGCCACGGGAGACTTGACAATCAATTTATCTCAAGTAAAAGTGTGTTTAATACAGTATTTTGAATCGCTTGTTATATTAATCTATTATTATTATTATTATTATTATTATTATTATTATTATTATTATTATTATTATTATTATTATTATTGTTATTGAACTGTTTACGGTACATAATATTATATTTGTAATGTCTAATTTCTCTATTTTTTTAATACATCAGAAAGCGTTTGAATGTCCGTCTTTTATTCACGTTTTCCTAGTACCTATGATTTACCGCGCATTAAAGCTGTGTAATGAACAAAAAAAACACATTAACAAACTTAAAATATCAAATACAACATTTGCGTGCGTTATGAAGTAGGCTAGCTTAATTATTTGGGGGTGTGGGGTGAAAAAATTAAAACCTGTTGAATATAAAAATGTCAGCAGTTTTAAACGTGGTTTAAACCGTTTGAAGCGTAAATTGCTTTAATTCTGGACTTTTGTATATATCGCCACAATAATAATAATAATAATAATAATAATAATAATAATAATAATAATAATAATAATAATAATAATAATTGTAGGTTGTTATTTTATAACTGAAGAGTGGTTGTGTTAAATCATTTGATTTTATTAGTATTTAATCACCATTTTAAAGACGCGTCGTTAGTCAAACCTAAAGCAGATGCCGCTTGACGGAAAGTGCCTGTTTAGCAGCGGATCTGAGAGTAAACGAGCAAGGTATTCCTGTCCTAAAACTCATAAAGAGAAGGAGAGAAAACAGATTAGAAGCATATGAAGTGGGATAAATCCGCGCGGGTCAGGGGATGTAATCTTATTTGATTCCAGCAGATCTATTTCCCGACACGATCATATCCCGATGAACTTAATTCACCCTGTCTGCTTAGCGGCTATACTCGTTATCTGAGCAGGGCGGCTGCAGTGCTCCGCAGAAGCAATGACTTCTTAATATACCCATCTACTATTACATGAAACCAACCAGCAATTGTAATGCATTTAATTTATTAAATCGTTATTTTCCATCTTGGTTTAAAAAAGAATGTAAACTGAGCTATTTACAAGCACCGATTTTAACCCCACATACTGTACAATGCTGTTTGTTTGGCTCCATCTGCTTTTTTATTTAATGTAATTTATTTATAATTTCAATATTACAGTATGTGTAACCTGCTTTATTTTACATTTAGCCTCCACTTACCGGATGCAATATTTTAAGAATAAATATAACTGGCATAGGACTATCCTTAAAATCCGTAATACATAGGTCTAATATGCTTATAATATAGCCTATATACTATGCCTTATAGCCAAATCATAATAAAATAATTCATCTCAAAGAAATCACTTACCTATGTGCAATAACAATTAATAAGATAACCTTAACTACACTTGCACTGGACTAATTCTGCATATTATAACGGATACATTCATCATTTGTTAATATTCCGTAGTGCGAGGAGGAATAATTATTAATTCTGCTAAAGGCTAACGGCAGCAATGCTGTCTTGCCTTTTTATAAAGCAGACAATTGGAATCTACAGTGAGCCGAAAGAGATCGCTGCAGGCGCAAAGAAGCGACGTCGCTCGAGTGTGGCCTTGTCACGTGTTGCTTTGATCGACCAGGCCCTGCAGAAAGAATGTGGCTCCTAGGTAAGGGGTGCAGTTAAGTCTATAGACTATAGTCATTGGCGACTGGCTATGCACCCTATCCATATTATTTATTTTTTCTCCTGCTAATTTGTGTTTGATAAGTGGCATCAGCTGTCATGTATTGTTAACACATTTTCATTTTTAGCTTTCCTCCCCCCCCCCCCCTTTTTAGATCTGTCAGGGTTAAATAGCTTATGTTCTCTCTTAATTTTTTATTGACGGCTTGCATAAAAATAGCCTCAAATACATTGTCGTTATTACTATTATTAGCAGTTGTAGTGCTATAATAAGTGCTAATATACTATAAACCCACAGTAAATCAGTAGCCTAAAGAAAGAAAGCAAGCAAGCAAGAAAAAGGAATTGCAGTCTGAATTTTATAATTCCACTAAGGGTTTGAATCGATAAGACTACAGAACACAGGCAGCATGTGACACACACACACACACACCCTTAACTGATTTGTCAATTACAGTTCTTGTGGCTGGCAATATTAACATTTTGATTGGCTAACGTGGTTGTCAAGGATACCGGAAGCCCAGCGAGTCGGCTGTCTGGATGGGTGACGTCATCATTCATTGATAGACTGCTTTCACGGCAATAATGACTTCCCTGAGTGCAATGGAGCTGGATAGGGAGTTTATTGTTACTGTATTAGAAGAAAGAGGAGACACAATAAAATACCGGGGCTGTTAAATATTTGAAAGCCGCTTTTGTATCACCCAGATCAAAGATAAGAGGTAAGTAACGACTTTATTGTTTCTAAAAACTGCGCACCTGAACCATTTAAGCAGGTTCATATACGTAGGCTATCGGTATCGCACATGGATCACCTGTACTGCAGCCGTGGAGTGAATTTAAATTAATAAACGGTTAATACATTCAATGATATTATTTATTTATTTATTTATGCACACCAACACCAGGTACGGAAGCACGGGTTTTAAAGTGTTCAGAAACATACGCGTTGAAAGTAACCAGTGTGTACCTCAGGCAGCCAGCACAGAGTTCCAGTACTGAATGCCTGCGGGAGAAAAGGCGTAATCTAATTCGGATTTGCGGACTATTTTTAGCAAGCATTGCCCATTGTAGCGAACTAATTACTGCATAAATACAGAGGTCGTGAAACCAAAATAGTTACTGTATAGCAAGCGTTCATAGCCAGTCTGTGCTGCCGGTTGAAGAGTACATGGATGTTCCCGCATCGGTAAGGGGCTCATTATATATACATATGCATACACCAGGTTCCAGCAGTTCATATGGATTGCAGCATTTCGAAATCTTGTGTCCTAACTCGGTGTTAGTAGACGGCACACATTTGCTTTGATGTGTTCGCTCAGCGGTTTTGCCACTTGGCAGTCAATTGACATTTTAAATAGTTCGGCTTCTAATGCCGCGGGGATATCTTCTGCAAATAATGAATGGCATTTATTTTTTGACCTTGCGATTTTTTTTTAATTAAATGATGATGATAAAAAAGAAAGTGTCGTATGTTAGTGTAATAATTGTATATTATTTAGTACAACGTGAATATTTATATTTTATTCTAGTCCCCTTAATTTTATTAAGATTATTTAAAAAAAAAAATCGTATTTAATCATATTCATCTGATATAGTGTACACACACATATGTGTATATATATATATATATATATATATATATATATATATATATATATATATATATAATATGATATGATTTTTAGAATAGCAAGTTCCAAAACTGTTCAATTACGAATTTATCCCATTAACTGTAAAGCAGCTATTTCATTTCTGTACTGTATTAAATCACTTCTTAAAAAATATTAATATAAACCCAAACCCTAAATGTCCACAATTATCACTAATAGTACTACTACTAATTTAAAAATATATGTATAGCCTCTATATATCAATGTGTGTGTGTGTGTGTGTGTGTGTGTGTGTGTGTATTACTGTGTTACTTAAATAGAAGTATAAAAACCTACCATTATTGAAATCCTTCATATTTTCTGTTGCCATAGATCCTCAAAGAGAACTTTTTGAGTGTCTCTCCTTTTCAGCGTGGCCATCATTGTGAAAGTTGAGGTAAGTAAGCCAGCGTATCAGTAAATCAGTGTTCTCTTGAGTACCTCGAGGGGAAGAAAAAAGCACGAGTTTACAGTGTTGCAGGCTGAACCAGCCTGACTGTAATTGATACTTGAGTACCCGTATGAGACAAACTACTCATGGATAAAAAATTTTAAAAAAAAGTCATTTACAGCTCTCCCAAACGTGTGTTTTGTGCACCAGCCTAATGAACACTGAACAGATAAACACCCCTGTAGGAAGCAGTTAGCCTTTCGCAATCTATTGCTGTGCTTGTCACCTTCATTCCTTGTCAAATTTGAAACTAATTTCTCCAGGATATTGCTCTCCTTATGCCTTGCTTCTGTATTTGTGGTACAGGTGCAATGTGTCGGTGAGAAAAAACACACATTTTATACACATAAAAGCCAGATGAAAACAAATAAATACACACTTGTGTGTGTGTGTGTGTGTGTGTGTGTGTATATATATATATATATATATATATATATATATATATATATATATATATATATATATATGCTTATGCTTAGCCTATATATATTATATAAACTTATATATATATATATATATATATATATATATATATATATATATATATATATATATATATATATATATATATGAAAAACTTTAATATTATTTATTTGATATTGCATATTCTTCTGATCCTTTTCATACATAGAAAGTGTTATAAATCAACACAGATATTTGCTTGTGCAGATATTTTTTTCGTCAGTCGTACTTTATAATTCTGCAGTGTAAGTAAGCTTCGATGAACCGTACATAATGTTGTAGTTTCCTATGGTGGCCTCCTGTTGTTCACTGCATCAGGCAAAAGATCTTGTTTTAGCCTTGTAAATATAAACAGGGTGAAGTGTATTATCAATGTTCTCTTCTTCTAAGGTTAACATGGCTTTTGTGCACAGTTTGTTTTTCAGTGCAAGGCTTTTTATGGCGCTGTTGAATAAAGAAGTTGAAACTGTGTGGCCCTTGAGGAATCGTACAGATTATTGGATTATATTGACTGTGGGACGTCAACTTGTACGAAAATGTTTTGGGGTTTTGCAAAGCTTAGACATCTACTGAACCAGATCTAGACTTCTTTGATCTGATATGGTCTCGGGAGATCATCGGGGGGTGGGGGGGGGGGGTGTCTTTAGATTGACAAGACTTTTGAGTTCTGTTGCAAGGAGACATGCATTTCTGTCTGTATTGGTGATTTGTACGGACAAAATCAAGGCAGTTTAAAAAAATAAAAAAATAAAAAAAATAAAAATTTAATCACAGGCAGTGATAATGCATCTGTTAGTGAAACAGTTTGTAGTGTGCATTTGATAGATTTAATACCACTTTTTACTGTAAAACTGCATTCCTAAACTGTACTTTCTGAAGTTGTTTTTTTGTGGCTGTGTGTTGTAAGCAAGGGAAGGTTCTGATTCCTGCAGTTATTATTATTATTATTATTTATTTATTTCTTAGCAGACACCCTTATCCAGGGCGACTTAAAGTTATTACAAAATATCACAATACAAAGTATCACCTTACAAAATAACACAGTGCAGAAAATCACATTACAGAATATCACATTACAGTTAAGAGCAGTTATAATGTACAATAAAATCAGTAGACAATAAGATCAAATTCAAATAAGAGCACTTACCAAAAATGTGAATATGGATATCTATAAGAGTAAAATCAAGTATAAGGGTACAGTGAATAGTTATAATTAAGAGCAGTAGTAGAGTACGGCAAGGTATGGAGCAGAAAGTACAGCCCAGAAAGTACAAGCAAATCCCACTCCAGCTCACGCAGAGAAATGACATACACTTTGAGTAAGTGGCGGTCAGTGTGTAAATTTATCATTAGTAATGTGGGTATAACCGCTATTCTGCACTTTATTTAATTACACTAATAGCTGTTGTGAGTCTGAGCTTTAAAATCCTATGGCCTTATATTCATTACAGCCTCTTCATGCATAATCAGTCTGGGTATAGGCAACACATACCAAAAGGGGATCCCCCAAAAAAAACAGCTAGCGCAAAGAATGGCAACAGATTTGTTCCGTCACACCATTTTGCTGTCTGAGTGTACTTAAACGATTATGATTGATAATGCTGTCTTGACGAAGAATGACTACACAGGTGTTCATCATTATCTTAATTAAGATCCTGAGAAAACGTCTTCTTCAGAGTGAATTATGAAGGCAGATGCTTTAAAAGATAATTGAACTCGACTTCTTTTTTTTTTGCATGCTTTGTACACAATGCAGCATAAAAAAACAAATTATTACAAAAATGCTGGGGGGGGGGGCATGATACAAATCTTGCACAATATGCTTTAAAGGAGCTAAAATATAATATTTCACTTTTGTGTTGTATAAAGGGCTGATTTCTGTTAAAAGTACTGAATATAAAATAACAATGTTCTCAAGATACACCCTTTTTGAACTTACAACCGTCTTTCAAGGTAAGTGTATCACTCCACACAGCACAGATACACTCTTGCAGACTCCACCAGATCCCCTTGCATGCCTGCGTGGTGTTAATGACACATGTGCCTCGGACTGCTAGGAGACAAGCATTCCTCTAGATGTGTAGCACCTGCTGTGTGTTACCTGTAAGCGCCCTGATTTACTGCATGGCTATTACCCCATGGAGCAGCGCAGGGAGAGTGGAAGTGCCAATACAGGAACCCACAAAAGAAATGAAAGAAAGCGGCTTGCAGCGGGAGTGAAATGCATGGTTGCTTTTTAATACTCCTACACATTTCAAAGCTTTGTTGATAGGCACAGGTTTTGTTGTAAATATACAGTTTCACCTGGGTCGTGTTTTTCTTTTTGAAGACCTGTTTGGTAATGAGTGAGCCTGGCCAGGGTTTAAGCATGCACTTCTGATTCATTGCAGGGTCTGAGCTGGGACCCCTTGGCTGACAGTGATGGATCATATCGCTCTCATTTGTTATTTAATTTTTTTAACCCTAGATGACTTTGCAAGTGACTGTTCTTTTCACAAGCCGTATATTACAGACCAAGCTGTAATATTCCTGTCTTCATTACTGACCCTAAATAAAGTGGTGCTGCTCATTCTATGTTGGTTACCAGAATGTTAACAGTAGGCTACATTTCTGAGTGCTGTTATTAGTTTGAAAATGACTACACATTAAATTTGAATAGCTGTTCTAGGGCTGTACCTTTTCAGTTTATAAATGCAGAACGTGTAATTCCTCCCCACCCTGAAACCTTAAAAACAGCAACAAAATAAAACCTGATCTGTACTGCATGTGACAATAAGCATCTTTAGCACTCGATGAATGTGTGCAGCGACAGCTTTACTTAGCGGAATCTGCAAAAAGTTTCAGGTATAACAAGATATGTATTTACATGAAGGAGCGGCAGTTTTTAATGTAACATTTCCATACAACTCTCGGATGTTGTGATATTATTGGGCTATCTGCACAACAGCTTGAAATGAGGAACACAATGTGCAGTGTGAGGTGCCGGGCGGGATGTGTCTGTTAAATATCTACAGTTATATATTTGTGTAGGGAGTTGTGTGACCCTTCCTGACCCTTGATGTTCCCTTATTCCCATACAGATATGAATGCGATTTTTACTTTCATTAAATCCTGAAGTTACTGAATTCTACTTGCACTCAAATAACAGTAGTATTTTTAATTAAAACATTATTTTTTATTACAAAATATAAAATAATATATATATTTTTGCAATGCATTTTTACATTTAAGTTACATTGGCTTTGAATATTTTATAGACTATGTTAACAAATAGAGAACTAGAGAATCTAGAGTAGAACATTTTTAAGTTCTTTTGTCTGATAAAAATAGAATGCTTTTAATATATTTTTTTTTTTTTAATTTATTTTTTTTAGTGTGTAAAGCGCCTTGATGTGCAGGTCTGCACATAAGGCGCTATATATAAATCAAAGTTGTTGTTATATACTGTACAACTCAAACAAAATAAATAAATAAATTAGATCTTCTGTTTTTTTTAAGTGTTTAGTTTCCTTCAGCTAATTTACAGAAAGAATTTTTTTTTTTTATTTGCATCATGCCATTGATTAGCCAGTAACCAGTATATAATATTGGCAGACAGTGCTGGCTTCATTTGTGGGGACTTGCTAATGCAGCAGCAGCAGCAGCAGCAGCAGCAGCCATGTAAATGAAGCGTTTGTATATACTGCAGGGATAGCATTTCCCTCCTCCTCCTGTGTGCTCTCACCAGTTGTTCACCGTAAATGGCAGTCTCAGTGACTGTTGAGTGTTTAAATGATGGCACTGTTATGTGAAGTGATTTTGAAAGGAGAGGTTTCAGACAGAGATTGCCTTTGCTCCCATCTCCCTCGTATCGCACTCCTCTATGGTATGATTGATTTGTTTGTGACAGATTGCAGGAAGCAGTCATTGATTTTTCAATATTTTACCTAAAAATGATTTACAGTTGTAACCATGGGGAGAGATTTCTAGTGGCTGTCAGTGCTTGGAAGTCCGGGATAATATTCCCTGCTCCATGACAAGAAACATTAATATTCCCTGCTCCATGACGAGACACATTACCTGTAATGAGCGCATCAGCTGAAGGGTATGCTTTTATTTTAGAATATGTCAATAACCGCAGTGATTAAATGAATATTGATTCAGCATAATGAAGCCTGAGTAATGTGAAAACGAGCCCTTGAAGCAGGCTGCTGAAAGAATTCCTTTTATCTGGAAGCAGCAGTGGCTTCCTTCTTCAATGCTGCTGTGTGAAATGATGCAGATTACAGGCAGATCATTAGCGGATTCAGTGCCATTTCTCAGTATAAATACTACAGATGGGCCCAGCTGATGATAGATATTGCTGTTAACCTTTCTATTTGCCTCTGTGTTGTGTACAGCGCAGTGATGATTAGGAGGCATGCTGTAGGGGAGTGTGTTTGCAGCGAAACTGCTTGAAATGCAAAATTTCAATCAGAGAACAGGCTTGGAATTTGCCATTGCAATGTGCCATTTCTCTGTTGTTGCTATTGTTGTTTTTATTAATAATGTAACTTATTTTCTTTCTTGACAACATTGGTATCAAATTATTTATTTATTTAATAAGTACCACATAGGGGTTCTTTTTGGAAAGACAGTAACGTCAAATAAATTCCTAATTCACACACACACACACACACACACATATATATATATATATATATATATATATATATATATAATTTTACATAAAGCAGAGATATGTTTGTGAAGTCCTAAATATACATTTTAAATCAACACCTTGTGGTGGTATTCATCCAATGCACTGCAATTGTAATTAGTTTTGGAAGGGGAACTAAAACCTGGAATGTTGCTTGATTGTATTGAAGTTGAACACCCCTGGTGTGGCTGGCGTTTGACATCCCCAGTGACCACGGATCAAGCGGAGGAGCCTGGAATAGAGCAACACAAAGCTGAGTCCGCACATGGTCTCCCCCGGTCACTGCACAGAGGTTCAGGCAGGGACTGAAAGACCACAGAGCATGGGGAAACTTCTTTGAAATGCTGAAGCAACTGCAGCAGTAAAGGTCATTCAAAATGATATAGACACCATTCAGAACTGGGCAGACAAATGGCAAATTACATTTAATGCAGAAAAATGTAAGGTACTGCACGCAGGCAATTCAAATGTCCATTATAAATATGGGAGATACTGAAATTGAAGAAGGAATCTATGAAAAAGATCTAGGAGTTAATGTTAACTTAGAAATGTCTTCATCTAGACGATGTGGGGAAGCTATAAAAAAGGCCAACAAAATGCTCGGATATATAGTGAAAAGTGTTGAATTTAAGTCAAGGGAAATCATCTTAAAACACATTAGTAAGACCTCATCTAGAATATTGTGTTCAGTGCTGGTCACCTCGCTACAACAAGGATATTGCTGCTCTAGAAAGAGTGCAAAGAAGAGCAACCAGAATTATTCCTGGTTTAAAAGGCATGTCATATGCAGGCAGGCTAAAGTAATTGAATCTATTTAGTCTTGAACAAAGAAGACTACGCGGCAATCTGATTCAAGCATTCAGAATTCTAAAAGGTATTGTCACAAATGGAGATTAGATAAAGGGGCATTGTCAGTGTCTGGAACCAACTCCCCAGTAATGTTGTTGAAGCTGACACCCTGGGATCCCTCAAGAAGCTGCTTGATGAGATTCTGGGATCAATAAGCTACTAACAACCAAACGAGCAAGAGGTGTCGAATGGCCTCCTCTCGTTTGTAAACTTATGTTCTTAAAATCAACCGTCCTATCTTATTTGGTTGGTAAAATCTGGAGAGTATCTGAGGAATGATTGTAAGAAGTAAGATGATTCAATCAAACCTTTTCAAAACTATACAGCCTAGCAAGTCTTTCAACCCCTTAATCAAGAAATGCTTCTAGCAGATACCGGAGCCCCAAACTATTGCTCAATACTGCCATCTGTAATTAGTAAGTCATGTATTCTTTATTTGGTACTTCAGTAATGGAATTCAAGCTTCCTCTGGGTGCTCATGGGCTCATTGAGCTCCTTTTGGGTTAAACAAAACACACTTTCCACAGTCATACTGTTGCTTATAATTAAATCGGGTCCATTCTTCCAAATGCATGCGTTTTGTATACAGTTTTTGTTATGCAGAGCTTCATTAAGTCATGGAGTAAACCATACTTGAGGTTACACATAATTACAAAGGGATTTTCAAATTAGGCTTGTAATGTTTGCATGGGACTATAAAAAGAAACAAAAATACAATGGCATCCCAGACAAGGATTTTCGTTTTGAGGTACTGAAAATCATAGGTTAGTGATGAGCAGACATCCTGACTCCACGCTGATTGCTGTACACTGGAAACAGAACACTTTTTCCACGTCCAAAACACCTTCATTTTAAATCATTTTATTCTGAAATGCGGTTTTCATTTCACCACTTCAAATACAGAATATTGAATTATTCTTCTTTGCGGTTTACATTTCCCTGGCTCTGTACACTCTACAGTAACCCCAGTGTTTCTGACCAAGCTGGCTAATTATGTTAATCTGAAGATCGGAAACTTCAATCTGTAAAGTAAATATACTAGTTTACAGTGCAGGACAAACTTGTTCTTGGGTCTATATAAGCAAATTCCAATATTATTGCTATATCACTTTGCAGCAGTGGTACCCGTACAGTATTTATAACTGTTTCATGTCTTTGATACACTATCTTACATTTGTTGCAAACAAGGAACACTTCCTTATGAATTGGAGCCTATTAGAAATGGGTTAAAATGTCTTTAATGTGTGATCCCCCAAATAAAAAAGCACAGTGATAAGGTTAGCTTTATAGTAGTACAAAGTCAAAACACTTGAATGTCCATGTGACTTTGTAGTAAAGTTTTTGTACTAATATATCAAAGCATTTGGTTCTGTTATTGGGTCATGTCATTACAAAAGATGCTGTAAATTCATTGCTGTTTTACAAGGTGCTTCCTGCATACTTTGACCTGCTCCTGCCACTGTACTAATGTAGTCATACTGATTTGAGCTTTTAATAAACAGAAAAATAGGTATGTTTTAGATGGAGCAATTTCCATCAAGCAAGAACAATGGATAAACTGAAATACTTTGTTTTTTTGTGGGGAGGTTGTATACATTTTTATATACAAGCCCTGTCTATAAACATAGTATCAGAGTATCCATATGAACAAACAACTTGAACAACTTAATTTGAAAATGTGTATATGAATGCAGTGTTGCAATATACATAACCTTTCTGTAGATGTAATTAAACATAGAAAAATAACAAAAAAGCCACAGTTGATGCCTGATGGCTATGTTTGAGTTGCTGTATTATTACATTGAACAAAACAAATAAACAGTTGCAGTCTTGCAAAGACCCTAAGTGATGTAGTAAATTTCCTCTCTGAAGGTCTAGCAGTGCATTTTAAAGTATCTACCTTGTGGACCAAATCAAGGAGAATTATTTTCTATGAAGTAATCCGAACGGTTTGGCTGTCATATCCAGCTGTATTTATTTAATGAGAGGTGTGTTTTTCTTCTTCTGCAAGGACAGAAAGCAACATGTCATTATTATGAGTTCCTGCCTTACCAGGCTTAACATCTTAGACAGCCATGGTTATCAATCACTTCAGGACATGCACCTGTCCTTGGCATATGTTGTTTTTCTTACTTTTGCTAACTAGCTGGATGATATAAAGGATGCACTGATGTTGTAATTACTTATGGGTTTATACACGTTTCCCAGTGCTGTTGTAGATTCTGAAATACTTAGTAGGCAGATAAAATGTACATTTTGTCTATAAAATAACTATAGCTGTTTAATAGAGGAGTAAAAAAAATCTAGAGTTAACTGTGGTGTGTGTGTGTGTTATATATATATATATATATATAAGGGTGGCACGGTGGTTGCCTCACCACTCCAGGGTCCTGGGTTCGATTCCGGCCTCAGGGATCTGTCTGTGTGGAGTTTTCATGTTTTCTCCATGTTCGAGTGGGTTTTCTCCGGGTACTCCAGTTTCCTCCCACAGTCCAAAGACATGCTGGCTAGGTGGATTGACCTCTCTAAATTGCCCCTTAGTTGCCCTGCGATGGACTGGCGTCCTGTCCAGAGTGTAGTCCTGCCTTGCGCCCTGTGTCTGCTGGGTTAGGCGCCGGCTCACCGCGACCCTCTATAGGATTAAGCGGTTACAGATAATGGATGGATGGATTATATGAGTGTAATTACTGTATTTGATTGGTTTATTTAGTTAAATAATGCTATTTTTATATTCTGTTTAAATCATGTTAAATATCTGTGTATACATAGCTTCTTTAATTGCATTAATGTTATTGTATATTAATTCACAAACCACATGGTTTCCAACTTGTGATCAGCTAGCCAGTAGTGGTATTTGATCTACAGCAGTGAAAAAGCTTGTTTTATATATATATATATATATATATATATATATATATATATATATATATATATATATATATATATATATATATATATATATATTATATATATAAAAAAGCATATTATAATTTCTTCTAGCCTGTACTTGTTAAATCCTGTACTTCATTAGGCTTCAGTGACAGCATGCCTGAGTCCAAGGCAGTCCTTTCATGGCCTCCTTGTAAATGAGTTGCAAATCTAAACAGTTAGGAAAGGAGGCCATGTGACCTCTGACAAACCTTTCGGTTGCAAAAACAAGCTTCTGCTTAACCTCAGGAAGTACTTACATTGTGTTGCTCTTAACTTGATGTCCTTGGGCTCCCAGCTGTTCAGGGTCCAAAACTAACTTGTGACGAAGGCTTTGAAGCGCTGGCAAGCAGGGGGGGTATTTAACATTTCACATGTCTTCATTTCCACGAGTCCAAGAACCTCTCTCTCAGAGCTGGACAACCAAAGCAAATTATTAGCCATGCTTGCAGGAAGTAAGTTTAGAGCTGAAGAAGGGAGGATGGTTTTGAGGCTGCCTTGTTTTTTTAAATCTCTTTTAAATTCGACTTTAAACTATAGTCTTATAGACATTAGCGTGTCTGCTGCTTGTTTCAAATGGAATGCTGATATATTTTTTAAAATTCTATTTTCTTTTGAGAGCACACATACACAACACTGTTATTGGGTGGTATTTGTTTCCTAATCTTGCCCTGCTTTTTTCTTTTGGATTTTCTTTTTCCTGCTTAATGTGTTTACAGCATCATTGCCATCTGCGGTTGCTTACCTTTCAGCATTGTAGCCCAAACTGGTACACAGACACACCAAACGAATGTAAATGAGAGAAAGAGAAATGGATATGTAGCTAGATCAAAGGCATGCTGCTGAAGCACATCCTCCTGAAAATGTCAGCATACATTTACTGAAGCATCAGGTGACTGGGGAGAGGCGCGTTTTCAAGTGGATTGCTGTGAGCGATGCTGAAAATAAACAAAAGAAGTCTGACAAGTAAGCCCCAAGCCAGAAAAAAAACAAAAAAAACCATCATTATAAGAGTATCAATGGAAATGGTGTAGCTCAAGCGTATTTGTGTTTCAGAATACATTTTTAACAGACAACTCTGGCTAATCAGACCCTGTGCAGTGTTGCGTGTAATTACTCTACCCACAGCTTAGCTCTAGGTGGGTTGACTCATGCTTCCTTGTCTTTCAACATTGCTCTAAGGTTTTGCAGACACGAAAGTTAAGCTTCGGCTCAATATTTTTGGAAGCAGTCATCTAAGAAAACATAGAAGCTGGTCCCGAAGTGAGACCTTGCAAAACCCATAGTGGGCCTGCATTTGAGAAGTCTTGATGCCAGACTCCAGTAAAAATATTGTTATTGACTCAGCCAGAAACAAATGAGTACACTGGGACCACAGCCTCCTCCGTACAAAACTAAATGCATGCCTTTTAATAAATATATTTTTTTTGGAAGAGGTCATTTATCTCCATGAAGTGTGTTTTTAGAAAACCCCTTTATTAAAATAAATAAATTTAAAAAAAAAAAAAAAAACAATGGTGCAAGCTTTTAAAGTAATTGTGAAAAAAAAGTTTTTGCTCTTGGAACTGTTATCTAGTAAATTCTTGAAACGAACATCATCATCATCATCATCATCATAATAATAATATTTAATATTAACCCTCTGTTAAGACATTGTATTTGATCTACACAGTCCTAAACCATAATAATAATATATCTGGTCTCAAATTAATGCGTGTTGGAGGCCTGTCATCGGTCAATCACATATCTACTTATTTTTCATACAAGACCCAAGCTGTCTGAAAGTCTGTCTACAGTGTGTGTGCACGCATGCTGATGAGATAAAAACAAGTCAGATTCCTTTAACAAGGACATTTCTAAGGTGAAAGGGTGGTTGTCAGAAAAACCTTATAATTACTGTTAGTTCAATTTCATTGCATCACTCTGATTTCCCCCCTTGACACGGGCCTTTGTCTTATTAAATATAATTTCACTGTGATCCCTCCCCACTCTCAGGTGTGCACCGCGGGGACACATTAAGCAGCTGTAACGGCTGCATGAGACCCTCTGTCGGCCAACCCGAGGAGCTGTAAGAATCCTCACTCTTTCAGTAATGAAAAGCTTATGGCTCACCAGAGAATTATTTCAATTCTGTGTTTGTTTTACTGTATGCCTTAAATCAACGTACATTGTCAAGTTTTAAATCACATCTAGCCACATCTAGAGTTGGGACTTTTTTTTTGTCCTTCTTTTAAATAAACTCCTCTACAACACGCACTGAGACTGTACGATGCATGCCGAACGATGTTGAGAGGTGGGGGTTGGGGGCCACTGTTATGACATTCAATGTGGGATAGCAAGATTGAGTTTTTATCTTTTAAAATGCCATCTTAATGCTGTAAGTGATGAGTAAAACACACTTTAGGATTTTTTAAACCTATATTATTTTACCATCCCTACATTCCTATCCAGGAGTGGATTCCAGGAGTTTTACTTCACCTCCTGCCATAACATTCCATAGTTGTTAAACCCTTTGCATTTCATGGTTCACAAGCTTGTCAGCAGAGCAGTAACATCCCAGTAACTCTTTCGTCACTGCGGGTAGGAAACCAATCTTTTCCAAGAACCAGTGTAAACTAAACGGTATCTCAAGATTTGCTGGCAGCTTTTTTTTGCTACTGGAGTATATTATATGCAGCGTATGAACAAAGGCTGTTCAGGAGTTGTCAGTTTTATGCCACGTGGGTCCCTGAAAGTATGAGACACCCAGCCCAGAATGATGATCAGTAACTTTCTACCTGGTGCATTTTCCCATCCTACCTGTGAGATGGAGAATGTGCTGATTTTTCTTTTCGTTTTCTCCCCCCCCCCCCTGGTTTTCTCCCCAATTTGGAATGCCCAATTATTATTTTTAATAAACCTGCGATCTCCAGGTTATAGGGCACATCCTGCACTCCACGCAGAGCGCCTTTACTGAATGCGCCCCTTGGGAGCCCCGAATGTGCTGATTTTAACGAGAAGGAATTCACTTTCAGGATTTCAATTCAGTTTGGCCACATGTTCTGCATGTGCTGTGACAGTAGTACTTATTCATTTTAATTCATTAATTCATTAATTAGTAATTAATTGATTGCTTACAGGTTTATAGTTTACAGGGCAGGAGAGCCTAAGCACTGGGGTTGAGTTAGCTGTAGGACCTCCAGCTAATTTGTGTAGAATAAAACCTTCTTTAAAATTATATATATATTTATATACACACACACACACACACACACACTGATGCACAAAAGAAACACAACACTCAGGTCGAATGGATTAAATCAAATCTGTTAAACAAAATCACAGAAAATGTGAGCAAAAATACAGATCAAAGAATCATGATACGTTTTCAGTATGAAACGTGACACACTGTCAAAATGAAAACATTACAAAGTTAGTATCGGGTATGACCTCCTTGAGCATTAACACAATCCTGGCAGCGTTGATGCATAGACTTGATCAGCCTCTGGACAGACTGCTGTGGGATTTTCCGCCACTCTTTCTGTGCAGCTGCAGCCAGCTGGCGAAGGTTGGCTGGTCGCGGTTGTCACCTGTGGATGACACTGGCGATTTGGTCCCACAGATGTTCTACTGGACCCCGGAGAAAAAGCTGGCCACGGCAAGACCTCGACATTGTTTTCTTGAAGTCGTGCAATTGTAATCCTAGCACTGTGTGGTCTTGCATTGCCCTGCTGGAACACTGGCAATTCCAGATTGGCTTGCAGGAACAGAAAAACTGTTGCCTCAAGGACTTCGTCAATGAGCAGTAAGGTTGCCCTCAATCTGCACCAAAGGCGTTCTTGTGTTAAAGGAGATTCCTCCCCACATCATCACTCTTCCACCACCTTACAGGTTGGCTTGAACAATGCAACAGTCAGCATAACGGTTCTAGGCCGGTGTGGTGATCCTCTGCCTTCCAGATATATACCTTCATTATATTTATATATATATATATATATATATATATATATATATATATATATATATATATATATATATATAATGAAGGTTTTATTCTACACATATTAGCTGAGGTCCTGGAGGGCAAAATGACAAGAGGTTACTCGTAGACTCTGTGTATTTAATTAATTGCAAAATGCTCAAATTGCTTTTACAGTTGTTATAAAAAAGTGGAATCCGTGTTGCCAGTACTCAACCATAATTAGTACCCCGGGGAATTAAATATTTAGCATTAGTAATGTTACAGCACTTAGGACACAAATTTCTATTTTGGTAATGAAAGCAATGCTGTGTAAGTGCAAATGGCTGAAACGACAGCTGAGACAACTGAAACAGCCTGGGATATTTCAATAAGACACCTCATTGGACAGCTAGTCTTGCCACATTACTCATTTGTAAGAGATCTGCAAGTTTAATTCCCAGCGGTAACGCATTACCCAAAGTATTTAGATTTCTAATTGCATGAAGAACGAACACTCCCCGCCAATGTCTTGCCATGAATGGGTGAAACACGTAGCTTTCTCCCAAAATACCCCCTGACACAGTTTCATGTTTTTGTCATTTCAGAAGAAGGGGGTGGTGGGGGTGTGGGCTCTTGTTTGGTTAAAGTTTAATTACATTTTGAGTGTAATTGCTTTCAGTGATACAACATGAAAAGTCAGAAACTGAGCTTTAATGAGCTGCAGTGGTGGATGCTTGCAGACCCTGAGGGATTTACTCACTAAATTAACTGCAGAGAAGTACTTGGTTTGGACACACTGTGACGGTTGAGCTGCACTTTAAGTCAGTTACAGAGCTGCCTCCCTTTTCATTTTAAATGGGCCATGCAGGAGCTTTAAGAACTCGACTGCTCCCTGTTCATTTTAAACACGCCGTGCAGGAGCTTTAAGAACTCGACTGCTCCCTGTTCATTTTAAACATGCCGTGCAGGAGCTTTAAGAACTCGACTGCTCCCTGTTCATTTTAAACACGCCGTGCAGGAGCTTTAAGAACTCGACTGCGCTCTGTTCATTTTAAACAGGCCGTGCAGGAGCTTTAAGAACTCGACTGCTCCCTGTTCATTTTAAACACGCCGTGCAGGAGCTTTAAGAACTCGACTGCTCCCTGTTCATTTTAAACAGGCCGTGCAGGAGCTTTAAGAACTTGACTGCTCCCTGTTCATTTTAAACATGCCGTGCAGGAGCTTTAAGAACTTGACTGCTCCCTGTTCATTTTAAACACGCCGTGCAGGAGCTTTAAGAACTCGACTGCTCCCTGTTCATTTTAAACACGCCGTGCAGGAGCTTTAAGAACTCGACTGCTCCCTGTTCATTTTAAACAGGCCGTGCAGGAGCTTTAAGAACTCGACTGCTCCCTGTTCATTTTAAACACGCCGTGCAGGAGCTTTAAGAACTCGACTGCTCCTTGTTCATTTTAAATACGCCGTGCAGGAGCTTTAAGAACTTGACTGCTCCCTGTTCATTTTAAACATGCCGTGCAGGAGCTTTAAGAACTTGACTGCTCCCTGTTCATTTTAAACAGGCCGTGCAGGAGCTTTAAGAACTGGACTGCTCCCTGTTCATTTTAAATACGCCGTGCAGGAGCTTTAAGAACTTGACTGCTCCCTGTTCATTTTAAACACGCCATGCAGGAGCTTTAAGAACTCGACTGCTCCCTGTTCATTTTAAACACGCCGTGCAGGAGCTTTAAGAACTGGACTGCTCCCTGTTCATTTTAAACAGGCCGTGCAGGAGCTTTAAGAACTCGACTGCTCCCTGTTCATTTTAAACACGCCGTGCAGGAGCTTTAAGAACTCGACTGCTCCCTGTTCATTTTAAACACGCCGTGCAGGAGCTTTAAGAACTCGACTGCGCTCTGTTCATTTTAAACACGCCGTGCAGGAGCTTTAAGAACTCGACTGCTCCCTGTTCATTTTAAACACGCCGTGCAGGAGCTTTAAGAACTCGACTGCTCCCTGTTCATTTTAAATACGCCGTGCAGGAGCTTTAAGAACTCGACTGCTCCCTGTTCATTTTAAACATGCCGTGCAGGAGCTTTAAGAACTCGACTGCGCTCTGTTCATTTTAAACACGCCATGCAGGAGCTTTAAGAACTCGACTGCTCCCTGTTCATTTTAAACAGGCCGTGCAGGAGCTTTAAGAACTCGACTGCTCCCTGTTCATTTTAAACACGCCGTGCAGGAGCTTTAAGAACTCGACTGCTCCCTGTTCATTTTAAACATGCCGTGCAGGAGCTTTAAGAACTCGACTGCGCTCTGTTCATTTTAAACACGCCATGCAGGAGCTTTAAGAACTCGACTGCTCCCTGTTCATTTTAAATACGCCGTGCAGGAGCTTTAAGAACTCGACTGCTCCCTGTTCATTTTAAACAGGCCGTGCAGGAGCTTTAAGAACTGGACTGCGCTCTGTTCATTTTAAAGGGGCCATGCAGGAGCTTTAAGAACTCGACTGCTCCCTGTTCATTTTAAAGGGGCCATGCAGGGGCTTTAAGAACTGGACTGCTCCCTGTTCATTTTAAACACGCCGTGCTGGAGCTTTAAGAAGTAGACTGCTGCAATGGCTCTTCTTATCAAGCAGCATTACGTTACTTACTGATAAGTAATAATAACGATTATTTAGACAAAGTCTTTAATACGCTTATTAAATATTTCAACAGAACTGACCTCACTTTGACCTTCTCATCTAAAAAGTTTAAACTAGCACCAGCTAATTTGACAAAAAATCTGCGATATTTATTGAATTCCTTCAAATATGAAGGATACATTTGCTCCCTGTGGTTCATGCGAATTCAGCTTTACCACTTATATTGGCAAGTCTTTATTTATTTATTTATTTATGTATGTATGTATTTATTTATTTTTGAAGAAAAATAATCGTATGCTTTATATTACTGTGTACCTTTTCCAAATCTGACAGTATCAAAATAAATATTTATAAATATTGTTAATATCTGAAGAAACGTATTTAATATTTGTATAGTATACTATAGATTTTCCTAAAAGAATTTGACTTTTAAGATGTTTATATATTCCCTAAAACATTCTCATTTAACCATTAAACTGCTGAATGTTTGCAACAGGTGTGTGTTGTCGGCCTTTGTAACAATCAGTTTTTCAGACTATTTATTGAGAATATTACAGCCTCTGTGCTTGAGTATCACTGTGATTGCTTCTTGCTAGCTATGCAGGTAAACATTTTATTGATCATTAAATCATTAGGATGTCAAGTTACCATTACATCTTGTGGCAGTCTTAATGCTTCCTAATGTCTTTTGCGGATAGTGAATACCCATTGTGGTTTCTTTGGTGCTTGAAATACAAGTGGAAAGGAATTATAATAATTCCTGTCATACCACCAGATCTGTTTCAAAGCAACACCTATTGGAATTCTGCATTGCAGACCACTTGGACAGATTGTGGGGCTCGCTATGCATAGTTTCCAGTTGCTAATATAAAACCTGTACTTATTTAATTCCATGTGTTAGAAGGCCGTGGGGACGGACAGACGGACCCACAAACTTTCCTTTTAGGGTAACCTACATTATACACTCGAAGCAGATATGCTAATCGGGGGATCCCAGGCTGTTTCATTCTGAAAATAAGTAGGATTCTATTGAGATGACAATACACAGAAGAAAACTGAAGCTTCATGAGCATTTCCAGAGAGAATACAAGTCCTTTGTGCCTCGGAAGAAAGTGAGACTTCTGAAAACTGCTGCCCTTCTTCCAGCATTTGTGCGACACAGTGTTGATCACAAACATAAAATAAAATACGTGGGATAGATTGGGGGACAGATCTTGACTGAGCAAATCAGATTTCTTTTCAATTTACACAAAACAGTTGTGTATACAGTGTATATATACAAACAAGGAGTCCTTTTGAAAGCGTCTTTATGTAAACAACTGTCACTCAGCAGTTTTAGTTGTCATAGCAGTGTATATTTTCCTGAATTACTCACACTGTTTGTTTTCCCTTTATCAGTCATCAGCCCATCAGCTGGGCCATTCATAACCACTTCTGGCAGATCATCAGGAGACTTCAGAGCCAATGCAATTTCTGTCCTATCCGCTCTCGTACCTCATTGTGTGAAGCTGTTAACCGTTTTTGTGTCTGGCAATATTACAAGCACTAAGAGGAGCGATGGGAGGAAATGAAAACGGCTCTAACCTTGTAGCAGTTAGCTGAGATGGCAAGTCCATGTTGACTGATACATTCTCAGGCCCTGATGTTCCTGCAGAGTCACTAAGTAACATGTAGCAGGTCCGCTTTGAAGCCTTGTGTATGTAAGTTAATTAGACAACATTTAATGCAGCCGAACATTTGTGTCAGTTTTGTGAAGGCGAGACTCTGTAATTAGACAGGCTGGATCAGGTTCCTGTCAGCCTTAAAAGTAACCTCTCACTCGAATTTAATGCCAGCTTCTTCCACAGTGCAGTGTTCCACTTTGTCAGTGAACTGAATTTCTTTCTGTCTTTGCACTTGAACTGTAACAAACCTGTCCTGTGCTGCATCGCTGACAGTAAAAAGAATCATCCCCACAAATGTGAGTGCAAATGAAAAATGAAGTGATTTTACTTAACAGTAATATTGCCCATCACAGCGCCGTTGGAACACAATTGGATTAAGCCATGAAGGTGTGGAGCTTTGCCCACTAAGCTAATTACTGTTCTACTTTGTTGTGGCAAACATTTAACATTTCATTTCAACAATATAACTGTCCTTCCCTGTAGTAGAGCATTGTGCACACACACACACCTCACTACTTTCACGAAGGTTGCACACTTTATTATGTTCCTTTTAATATGCACAGCTGTGAGTATTTGTGAATCTATACAGTTGGGGGAATTGCAGATCATGTTATATGTTTTGGTAACAATATTTTTACGAATGCTTGATGCATTCTTTTATAGGGTCACATCTGTCCACATTTTCTATGTTCTATATTTTGGGGCCTGCTGATAACACTTCATTTCAAATACTGTACAAGATAATTTCTGAAAATAAAGTAGTGCTGATGTAAATTTAAATGCCAACGTTTTTGCTTAATATTGTCTAAAAATCTGGAGATGTTTCTTGCATGTTTTTAAATAACTTAAAATATCAGCTTAAGGTTATCTTAAGATCTTAAGAGCACGGTGTTTTATAAATAGTTGCCACAAGCGCCATTTAACTCCTATGTATCCTCAATCTTGAACCTTCCTTACTGTATGAATATCGCTTACTAGAAAACGTCTATTCAAGCATCAAAGCACTCTCTCTAAACAAACCTCCCACTGCCAAACACAGAGGTAGAATATTTACAACACAAACATCATTTGTTGTGGAATAAAAGTAGTTGAACAAAATGCTATGTATGCAACTCATATATTATTACAATGTGCATACAGTGTTAGTATTATTACAATGTGCATACAGTGTTAGCATAATAAAATATATAGTCCTCAAATTCTTAATTTTTTTAAATAATGATATTAACTGAACGTCCCTGTGTACTTGCTTTAGGTGGCTGACAAACTTGCAATTTTCTAATTTGCTAGCCGTTTGGGCAACGTCTTGCTCTAGAGATCAAACTTAGGTAATGATTGCATCTTGAAACCCTTTTTTCTGTTTGCAAAAATGGGCAGAGCTGAAAGAGGCCTGGGACTAAATAATACAAAATAAAAAAAATCTAGGGAACCGGCATTACTAAAAATGCATTTTGGATTGCAGTGTAAATTTGATACCACTGGTTTGAAGAAATGTTCCATTAACCAAACAATTATAAAACCATGCAATAGGATGTAGCCTTAAAGACTGAAGCAGTGCTGTAATTCTTGATTTAATCCAAACCATAGTAGCCCAGAACAAGAACATGTTTGTGCGTGTGTGTTAATTTGGAAAGCAAAACTCAAACCAGAAAATAAACAACATTTAAGAACAAGTTAGCATAGAAAAACCGCATGGTGACTAAAATGCAAAAAAAATAAAGCTCTTATGCCTTGAGTCTAACATTTGACAAATCGCTGATGGCAGTACTGTAAGCAAGACATGATTTGCTTATTTAGTACCAGGAGTGATGTTTTGTATTTTCTTAAATCTCAAAATGTTTAACGCATGTATTCTTCGGTTGGGTGAATGTAAAAACAATCGCGGTATACACGCCATGCATAATATATTAGCGGGAGCTGGATTTCAGCAAACATGGAAGCAATAATCACCATCAACAGCAACAATGTGGTTCACTAGATTATGAGATGTTATCAGAAATGATATGCCAGATTATCATCCTTGTACAAGTAAATCGAAATTATAATTTCAAATTGAAACAAATCAAAACACCTAGTTTGTGACACATTACTTCACCCTTGTGAGCTGCTTGAATTCAGCACTAACAAAATGAATGATTCAAATTGCTGCTGCTGCATGGAACGGTAGATACAAGATTTTATTTTTTTTACCTACAAAAAAAAAACTCATGTAACACAAACAAAACCATGGTGACAACACATCGTAATTATTAATGCAAAGTGTTCTGTATTTAAAGGTAATTTGGGCCCTTTGTTGCTTTCTAGAGATCTACCTATGTAGTCCTGAAGTCTTCCGAGCAGTCTCGGGTAACCAGTGCTGCCGTGGGGTCACTGCCAGCCTCTGCAGACTGCTCAGAGACTTCTGTTAGCATTGATTTCCCTGATGAGGATAAGGACAATGATCCTGCCAAGGTGCAGGACTGGGGTGCCTTGGATCCTTCAGCCGAAGCCAAGACAGAAGAGAAACGGTGTGAAGATGAAACAGCTGACAGAAGTAGTGATTACACAGGCAGGCGAGGTGGGTGATAGTCCAAACCTGATGTAAATTCCTTCTCATCTAGGCTGATTTGTATTCATAGATTTCAGTGTATATACACAGCACTTGTACCTGCGCTGCATAGTTCTATCTAACAACCCATTTGTTTTCTCTCTTCGCGTGTGGACCGTTTTTTTCCTAAAACATTTGCTGTCTTTGTTCTCGCTCTAAATGATGTCTCTGATCACTTCAAGTAAATAGCATTGCTGATAATTTCTCTCTTTATTAATCTCGCCTAATTCTGTGCTCTTGAACGTCTTTCCTCGGATTCTAATTGCATGTTGTGGTATTTTGCATTTCCTATTAGCGGGTTTGTCCGTAGCTTAATTAAAAAGTACATGTCATTATTCGAGCATTGAAGCTGTTAATGTCACATTGTGCCAAGTTGAAAATATATTTTTTATAGTGAGATACGGGAACCAGAAGTCACTGTATACATGGAAGTGATGTTACTGTACATGTGGCGTGTGTCTATAATGGAAGAGAGAAAAACAAACAAACAAACAAAGAAAGTAAGTTTAGGGTGGTGAATTGGCTTGCACTGTCCTAAACACAGATTCTCTTCATAAGCTCATTTTACTCCTAGCTAGAGTTGCTGGCATCCCAAACTTTAAAGTAGATCTTTAGGGGCGATACAGTACAGCATAATAGGCCTTTCAGTTTTAACAATGTCTTAACAGGGATGAAATGTATTAATTTCCAAGTCCCTTGCTGTGGCAGATCCTGTTGCATGTGTACTGTGTCACTATATTTAGTTGTGATTTGTTTGACAAAACTGGTTAAGTCAAAGTTTGAAGTACAAACTAATACAAAGATTCCTTTTATACCCGCATAGAAGATCTTTCTCATTGTGGAGGTGTTGCAGTGGAAGTGCTATTCCAACCCTCCGGGGCTCATGCTGCGCAGACACCTTTGATATCTTTAAAAAGAGCGCCAAGCTGAGTAAATATAGAAGAAAAAAGCTTGTCTTAGTTAGTCATGCTAAGTGTCATACATTTGGAATTATCCCGATGAATCTGACAAACATTAAAGTGAGTGTATATGTATATGTGTGTGTGTGTGTGTGTGTGTGTGTGTGTATATATATATATATATATATATATATATATATATATATATATATATATATATATATGCAAACCACCGACAGACTCACTAACATGATTATCTAAAATAAGTCAGTTATATAACTATTTTCTTTTTATAATATTTTTAATAGGGTCTACTGAGGTTTGTGTTTTTGTCGTGTTTTTTTTTTTACTTGTGTTTGCGAGCAGTGAGTTGATAAAACTATTTGTTATGTTTCTTGTATCAATGAACTGAATATCAAAGAAATTGTCTTACTGTAGTTTTTATCCAGAACTATCAAACACACAATAGTGCTTCATTTAAAAATACAAAACAAAAAGTATAAGTTAAGTCACCTACGTTTCATTGACACTGAGAAAGACCTCTCGTCAAACATGTGTCATGACTTATTAAGTTTATTTTAGTGTTTCTAACTGTAGTGTACTTTTTAGTACTGTTCGAAGGAGCTGTTTCCTCGAATCTGTAAGAATACGAGCCATACGATGGGGAGACTTTAACAGGACCCAGCGATCCAGAGCTTGCAGAGGCGATCACACCAGATGAGAACAGTGATTGATGTGGGGTAGACACAACAAGTCAGAGTGGTCCTCTCTTTGAGGTTTTCTGAAAGGAAGTAAATTGATATATCATTTTAAGCTCAATGCCCTATTTAAGAAGCCCCTACCAGGAAAACGCAATTGCTTTTATGTTCTCACCTCTTAATTCATGATGGTTCTAATGCTTGACTGGACACTGTACAGCAGACACTGATCTGATTTTGTTTTATAGATTGCTAGTTCCTTCTGCAGCAAGAAGTGTTTTTATAATACATTGTAAATGTATAAGCTGCATAAATTAAATGAAGCTACACTTGTTTGTTTGTATTATCAAATACACTTGCAAGCTCCTGTTATAGTTGTTTGCAATACAGTACACTGTGCATGGTAAGTATGGTCTATTTCAAGTAATTGCATTTTTTTTCTTCTTCTTTCAAAAAAGCCCACAGTTAGTTTCATGAAAGCAGCATTCATTTTTCAGCTAAAGATTGTTTTAAATTACATTTATCTGTGAAACAAGCAGCTAATTTTATTTATACATTATCCATATGCTTTTATTTTCTTTTATCTTTTTTTGCAACTCAAAATGCGATGCATTAAAAAAATAAATAAAACGTTATCAGCTTCTGGTAATTGTTACGTGAACAGGCTACACAGCCCCTACTAAAGGCAACAGTTTAAATGCCTGTTGAAAACTGTGTATACAAATGAATACAGGCAGCATGTTGCTTAGACTGTGTGTGTGTGTGTGTACTGAGATGACGTAGTCACTTACTCTAATTCCAGGAATGATGTTAAATCCATCATATTCAAGGGAGACATACTAATGTGTAATGTGATCAAATAATTTTGGTCATTTATTTAATAACAAATATTTATTTAATAACAAATACTTTGGATATGGCCATCAAAACCAGACGCATCTCCCATAATAAAGTTAAAACGGCATCATTCGATCCAGTTTTATTGCAATGTTAAGTAGTTATCTTTGCAAAATATCGATGTTCTGCAATTAAATTGGTTACACATAAGTGTCAGCAATTGAAATATAATGATGTCCGAACTGAAATACTTCCTTTTGAATTCCTATCAAGCAAGCATCAATTCAGAGTACATTCAATACATACTGATTAAAAAAAACAAAAGTGCTCATTCATGATAAATTTAATGTTAGCATTAGGGTTAAGTATGAATTATTGGTTACTACTTTTGAATTTAATAGTGAATCATACACTTGTTCATATTTAAATACATTGGAATAAAGACGCCAATTAGAAAGTGTTGCCATTAGGTGCCGATTAGGTAACAGTTCGATTTTGTGGTGCATACAGCTGTTTGTTTGTTTGATCTCAAACTTCAAGCTGCTTCATTATAAACAGATAGGGTAGGTAGGTAGAATACAGATAATGGCAGGCTAACAGATATGCATGAAATAAAAAGAACGCTAACCGGATGGTAATGATGTGGAACAGGCATGCAACAAGAGGAAACCTATAGTGATATGCTTATTAAAGATATAATGCACAACAGTCATTGTGTATACTGCCTTTCAAGCTGACTATTGCCATAGGAAAAATAGAATTGGGCAACAGAACAAAAAAGTTGCTGTCTGAGATTAAGTTTTAAATGATGGCACCACTATACTTATGACAAAGGATAAAGATCATTGCAACATTTTTCCAAAGAGATTCATTATCTCTATCATATATATTTTTTTCTTTTCTAAAGCCACTGGAATCACAAATTAAATCCTAGTTTTTTGCAATATATATATAGGGTTATAGTATGTATATAATCTGAAAAGTAAAAGATAGCCCTGGATTGTCTCTTGTTGTTGTGAGTGTGCTTGTAACCTGTTTAGAAGCGCTGACTGGTATCTGTTGGGCGTGTGGAGTCGGTATCATATGTTTCTTTTTATCTACAAAGGTATGTCTGAAAGAAGTATGGTTTATGTTGTATTGCTTTTACCTCATGCAAACAAACTCCAGCCCTCAAGCTCCCAGCACAGCAAGAGCTAGAGCTAGACATGGTGAAAACAACTATGTGTGTTAGTATGTATGTAGCCCATTAGGATTATATGTGGTTGTTACCTTATGAGCCAAGCCATTTGATTCACGACATTGATTTGAATGCTAGCGTTTTAAAATGCACACCTCAATATTTGATCTGGTTATGGCAGCTTTGCTTTCTCAAGAATCTTAACTTCCCAATACTTGAATGTCAGGTTTGTTTATTTCACGGCTACTTCACAGTACAGTAACGTTTCAGGTTAATAATTATGATTGCAAATATCGATTTGAGAACACTTTTACTTCAGACAGCTTTGAGATGTTCTGCAGGAAAGGTGCTATATAAAAATGGATTGATTGATATAACATTCTGCGGCTGCAAGTTCGTTTTTATAATCTCTATTATATTACAATACTTGGCTAATTGCATTAATTAATTAACCCCAACAATGAATTTTTCAAAATGAGATTTCTAATTGGATACAAAAGGCGTTTGTCACTATGCTCTCAATGTGCAGGTTTATAATATCTGATATGTCAAATAGAAGGGTGCTGTGCGGTGTTGCATGTATTTTGCTCCCCCTCCCATGTGGAGGTGCGGTGTGAGCTGACCTGGGCATGCATGTGCAAAGAAACCTAAACTCCCAGCTGGGTGTGTGCTCTGACCTGCAAACACTCGCTAAACAGCCCCTCTACCAGACAAGCCTGTATGTTTAAAATTCATCTGCATTTTACTAAAGCTGCATAAAGGAATGTTTAAGTAGAATAGCGCTCTGATGGGAAGATCCAATGCTCACTGAAGCCTTTCGCATATATATATGGAATTTTGAATATCTAAACCATTATTTAGCATCCGAATCAGTTCTGCTTGTCTGGCTGATGGACAATATCTTCATGACCCCAGCCTTTTTGCATGTGACCTATACTGCCTAGATACTGGCATATTATTTAGATGTAGATACGTGTTACTTTTGCCCCGGTTTAAAACCTACATATTGGATTAGATTTCTATTTTTAAAAAAAAGTTTTACACCAGTAAAATCCTCTTGTTATAAGCTTGTAAAATATTATAATCAATTATTATTAATTAAATCTTGAATCTGATTCACGGACATACAGCATGCATGACCTAACCCACATAAAGCAACATTGGCCCTTCCAGTCCAGGTCTTGCCCCAGTCATGTCAATAATGAATACATTGATTCAATGAAACCTCTTACCACTTGCTAATATACTTCATTGTTTTAGTATACCTGATGAACCCAGAATGGACACGGGTTCCCTTTCGCTGGTGGGGAGTAAGATAAGAAGGTAAAAAGGGATGGAGGGGACTAGAAGGTGTAGTCTGTCCCAAGAAGTGATCTCCAGTATCATTTCTGTATGGCCATGCTGCATTGGCATTTTACTTTATGAAAGATTCATACAAATATGACTAAATCGAATTTATAAATGGCACAGTAATCCAAATCATGCAAAATCAGAAGAACACTTGATATATAACATTGTTTGAATCTATATTTTATATATATATACAGTAATATACAGTATTATTTTTAAATAAATTATATATATATATATATATATATATATATATATATATATATATATATATATATATATATATATATATATATATACAGTACTGTGCAAAAGTTTTAGGCAGGTGTGAAAAAATGCTGTAAAGTAAGAATGCTTTCAAAAATAGACATGTTAATAGATTATATTTATCAATTAACTAAATGCAAAGTGAGCAAACAGAAGAAAAATCTAAATCAAATCCATATTTGGTGTGACAACCCTTTGCCTTCAAAACAGCATCAAACATCAATTCTTCTAGGTACACTTGCACACAGTTTTTGAAGGAACTCGGCAGGTAGGTTGGCCCAAACATCTTGGAGAACTAACCACAGTTCTTCTGTGGATTTAGGCAGCCTCAGTTGCTTCTCTCTCTTCATGTAATCCCAGACAGACTCGATGATGTTGAGATCAGGGCTCTGTGGGGGCCATACCATCACTTCCAGGACTCCTTGTTCTTCTTTACGCTGAAGATAGTTCTTAATGACTTTCGCTGTATGTTTGGGGTCGTTGTCATGCTGCAGAATAAATTTGGGGCCAATCAGATGCCTCCCCGATGGTATTGCATGATGGATAAGTATCTGCCTGTACTTCTCATTGAGGGGACCATTAATTCTGACCAAATCCCCAACTCCATTTGCTGAAATGCAGCCCCAAACTTGCAAGGAACCTCCACCATGCTTCACTGTTGCCTGCAGACACTCATTCGTGTACGCTCTCCAGCCCTTCGGCGAACAAACTGCCTTCTGCTACAGCCAAATATTTCAAATTTTGACTCATCAGTCCAGAGCACCTGCTGCCATTTTTCTGCACCCCAGTTCCTGTGTTTTCGTGCATGGTTGAGTCGCTTTGCCTTGTTTCCACGTTGGAGGTATGGCTTTTTGGCAGCAAGTCTTCCATGAAGGCCACTTCTGACCAGACTTCTCCAGACAGTAGATGGGTGTACCAGGGTCCCACTGTTTTCTGCCAGTTCTGAGCTGATGGCACTGCTGGACATCTTCCGATTGCGAAGGGAAGTAAGCATGATGTGTCTTTCATCTGCTGCAGTAAGTTTCCTTGGCCGACCACTCGTCTCACGGTCCTCAACGTTGCTCGTTTCTTTGTGCTTCTTCAAAAGAGCTTGGACAGCACATCTGGAAACCCCTGTCTGCCTTGAAATTTCTGCCTGGGAGAGACCTTGCTGATGCAGTATAACTACCTTGTGTCTTGTTGCTGTGCTCAGTCTTGCCATGTTGTATGACTTTTGACAGTAAACTGTCTTCAGCAACCTCACCTTGTTAGCTGAGTTTGGCTGTTCCTCACCCAGTTTTATTCCTCCTACACAGCTGTTTCTGTTTCAGTTAATGATTGTGTTTCAACCTACATATTGAATTGATGATCATTAGCACCTGTTTGGTATAATTGTTTAATCATACACCTGACTATATGCCTACAAAATCCCTGACTTTGTGCAAGTGTACCTAGAAGAATTGATGCTGTTTTGAAGGCAAAGGGTTGTCACACCAAATATGGATTTGATTTAGATTTTTCTTCTGTTCACTCACTTTGCATTTAGTTAATTGATAAATATAATCTATTAACATGTCTATTTTTGAAAGCATTCTTACTTTACAGCATTTTTTCACACCTGCCTAAAACTTTTGCACAGTACTGTATATACACACACACACACAACATATCAACAGCAGAATAAAAAAGGATGAATTTTTTAAATCCTGTCTGCATGTCAAAATGCATGCAGAGACATTTAAGCCTTGCCTGTCCAACACACTACAGTGGCGCCTATATGAGAATTTAATTCTCAGACAGTACATTTATAATAGAGTCCATTACCCGCTGTTCAGTGTACATGTTTACTGATCTGTACAGCTTTTGAAATAAGTTTAGGCCTCTCTTCACCTGCTCTTGGGAAAGTATATTAAAAAGGAATTGGGTTTTTATAGATTTAAATTATAAAGATACCGATATCATGCATACAGTTATTTAACTCACACAAGCATACAAATAGGCAAATCTTCGGATACCTCTTGGACTAATATGAATGCAAATAGGATTAGGTGCCTGCATTAGTGAGTGAGATGCAATTTGCAATGCTTAGTGTTTGGCTGGGCTGAAATGCATTTTGGTGAATGCACTTTACTGGAACTAGCCGCATATGAATCCCACGCAGGTCCCATTCCACAACATTGTTGATGTGTATTATTGGCTATATATATATATATAGATGGGCTTCAGTGAGTTACAGGAAAATAATAATAATAATAATAATAATAATAATAATAATAATAATAATAATAATTCCTTATTATTATTATTATCAGTTTTTGACGTCACTACTGTGGCATTATCACTTTTTTTCGAATGGCTCAGGATGCAAATATAGCCTTCATCCATGTATTATATATATTAATAATTAACTGTTAAAGTCTGTTACCCATGTGCATATAATAAAAAAAATTGTCTCTCTTTCATTCAGAATGCTCACATGAACTGTGCTGTCTATAAACTTGTAAACCAACACTGTACTGTACATTCACCATGTTAAGTGAGTAGCGGTATGCGAACCACACTGTTAACTCAGCTAAAGACTTCTAAATCATCGCTCCTTTGTTTCATAGTCACTTTGAGAGAAGCTTGCATGAACAACCTTTCCAAAACTGCATGGAGCGTACAAAGAGTGTGACCTCAAAAATCATTTAACACAAGCTGAGGTTTGCATAAAAGGACTTTGCATTCAGTCCTCGCATAGACTGTGCAATCCCAGAAAGCAGAATGAAAAGACTGCAGATTATGACATATGTGTCAAGGACTTCAATAGAGCAAATTGTTTGATTAATGCATTGAAATGTATAATTACAAATTCCTCTATCATTTTCTACATTATGTTTCACAATGGAACCAAGTCGGGAATATATTAAGAGTACAGGAAAAGAGGAAGTGGGACAAAAATATCTCCTTGATGCTTTTCAAATCCCAGGGGAAGCAATAAAATGAAAGTGGGGGTGGGGGGGACCTGACAACTGGTTATTCAGCATTTTGAAGTTATATGTACATTGTTTTAATATATCATTATAGTTAGGAGTTTTCTTAATTCCCGTATGTTCATAATGTTTCACCTTTAGGACACAGTGGCTTTGATTGAACTTGAGATTCGAGGCGAGATGATGATGATGATGATGATGTCATCAGAAAGGAAACCTTTAGAAGCTGACACTGGTCAGTTCTTTCATGATTATCAGCACATCTGTGCTCACAATGCCGTGCTTCAGCCTGGAACTGCTGGTTTATGTTAAAGCCTAAAAATAGTGTTCGTCTTCAAAAGCTATCCTATGCGCAGCCAGGAAACGCTTTGATTTTCTTTCCGTACTGAGTTTAATAGAATATTATAAAAGAAAGAATGTAAAAGACTGCCTTGTATCTGGTGTCCAGGTGCCATTTTACTATTTTTTTTTTTTTAACACAAATTGAAGCAAAAATCTTTTGTTTTACAAAGACACATGCTGCATGATTTATTTTTTTCACCTTGATATTTAAACAACTTAGAACTGACGTTATACTCCTTAAAGTATTGGAATGTTTGTAAATCAGGCTACTTGATTGGCTGAGAGCAACATCACAGATCTTCAGAAGCATTCAAGTGCTAGATGGGCCACACAGAATACAGTTAATATACATGGTAAATTTGTATATCAGGTTTAATGCCCATATTCCAACGCTTGACAATACAAATTTGGAACATGAGCAAGTACTGTTACAGTGAACTATATTCATACGGTATGGGTAACTGATTACCCCAGGAACACTGCCTGTATGCAGCCCAGAGGTCAAAGCTGAAAACATGTTTAGGTCCCATAACAGTTTGAAAGGCAAGAGCATTGCAGAAGCTGCCAGTCAGAGCTCCACAAAACAAGTCAGAGCTCCACAAAACAAATCACATTCCAGGAAGCTAATTAAAGGATAAATGTAGCTACTGAACTCAAGAGCAGGCACATCAGGGCTATGATAGAAGTTTGGATCCTTGTGTATAATTAGAAGCACGAAGATACGACATCTGCTGCGGCTGCTGCAGCCCGATGCCACAAGAAAATAAATGTATCATTAACTTCATTGCCTCTTCAACGCTTCAAGGAAGCATATATTAGCATTTTAAAAGGCCTTTAACAACTGAAAAATGTCAATTAATCTGGGTGTTAATGGAATATTCAACATGCGTTATCTTTTAAAACTGAAACACCAGCAATGCAATATTACACCTACAACCCAATCCTTACTGTAGTTCTCGTTCTAGATGCCAATGATACTTTATATGTATATCCATATTTATAAGGTGTGGGTGTTGTCACTGAGACTGAAGTGGCCTAGTTGGCAATGACTAACAGCAGAAAGCATTAGAATATACATACAAAACATTAACAATCAAATTAAACGTTGTTGTTGTTAATAATATCAATATCATTATTGTTTATTTATTATTTTTTTAAATTAGGCACAAGATAAGATATGGTCTTCTGGGAAGGTTTCTATTCAAATGCTAATTTATAATTCATTAAAACAAACAAACAAAAAACATTCTGGAAGATAACATTTTGTTAAACTCATTTGTAAATTTAAATTAGTTCTACTTTTCGATATAAAATAATAATTCTTTTCAAAGCTATAGACTGTACGTTTTGGTATTTTCTAATACAATTTAATTGTGATACTTCTGTGATGGAATACATGTATGAAATAAAATATATCCACTTACATAACACTAACCACTGTAACAGTGTGAGTTTAACAGTATTACCAGTAGCTTAGAACGTTAAATAACTTAGAAACCCGTCAAATCATTGTGCACACTTGTTCAAATTAAGAGCAAGAAGCTTTCAGAATATTAGTGCTTCTAGGCTGATGTATGTTCCCAGCATGCAGTCCCCTGAGAGTGTAATACAAATACAAATTAAGTTAATCTCATTAATTCATAAAATGTGCTACTAAATAATATATTTTCTAAGAACACTGAAAAGGAAGTGTTAATTTTTTGAATACTGTGTAAATATAAAGATTTGTAATACACAGTGTATTTACATAAAGAGATGCACGGCTTTATATTTCTGTATAAATACACACACCCACACTTCACACGTTTTACTCCCCAATGTATACTTTATAAATCCCTCTGAGGTAGGAACTTCATTTAGTATCTCGCACTTAAAATGGTGCATTTCCTCTTCATTTTTCCAGACAAGCCCATGATTAGTAACTATTAAACATCTGAAACCCGCTCTGGAAGTGTCCTGCTGCTCAGGGGGTGGGGGCTGTGTTATATTTGGAATCATTTTAATGTCCCGCTGGTGTAATATAACAAGGTATTATGTCATGGAGCTTATTAGTATGCCTGTGGGATACATCAATTTGCATTGACATCATACAGAATTTTGCAATAAGTCATGTATTTTTCTACAGCAGTTTTTTTTTGTTTGTTTTATTTTTAAAACTGGAAGGAAAAGGGTAATAACGTGTCATTTTCCAAATAAATCACAGGATTTGCATCGTTCCACTTCTTTATATAACACATCCATTGGTGAGCAAAAAATAGAACAGGTTCTGTACTGGTACTAAATAAGTACATGAATACTGTACATCTACCCTAACCACAAGCACCCTGGTAGATAAACTGCTGACAGCTAGTTAGCTACACATTGAGTGAAAAGACCAATGAAAAACAAAATGATACAATTAGGCTTCTCTGGCTCCCAGTCGGACCACCAAGTTTTAAACTGTGAGCTGTTAGGCTAATCTGAAGTAAAGATTTGACAACTCAGGAGCATAAAAACATACAAAACGCTATTTTAGCATTGCAAACCCTCTATCTGAGACATCCTCCTGCACCCAAACTACTGCTGTTGTCAGGAACCCAATCAGCACTTTCAAACCCTGTAGGCTGCAGGCTGCAGATTATTGTATTGTTTTAGGTGTTGCATACTCAATGCATAATAATGTACGTTTAATACACGCCAGAAAGTCTCAATTCTGTCAATTAAAAAGAAAAGAAAATGACACTTTTTTATGATCGTCAGTTTGCCTGTGTCTGACTGTTCCGTATTTAAATAAGCTATTGCATTTATTTATGAATATACTGTGTTCCTTTTATATTTCAATTTACTAGAATTTGCACAAATCTAAAGATTATACAATCTTAATATTTTAACTGAATCGGAGCTGAAAAAAAGTGAAGCATGCAAAGTAGTCAGAAGTAAAGAAAACATAATTTTTTTTTTTTTATATATATATATAATGGATTTTGCAGACTGCATCAAGACATATTCAAAGAACATCAAGCTGATGAAAATGATACATGGCAGTGCAAACTTCAAACAGAATTGTGTCTGTACGATTCAATATAGAGGACAATTATCTGAAGGTCTTGTGACAATGACAGCATTAAAGTACTGTTTAATTGCCAGCTTTGCATAAACCATGATACTGGGCTCGGCAGTAAGATGATTTTAAAAAATCTTATTTCATTTTCCTTATCGTTTTTTTTGTTTTTGTTTCCTGAAACATCTACAAATGTATAAAGTTATCAGAATGTAAATGAATTAGTTTCCAGCTTGGAACCTGTGCATCATAATTGAACCAATACTGTGTATATTTTTAATTTGCAAAACATACTGTCAATTCAGAAGATTCTGGCATGAAATGCAGAAATAGGAATGGGTTAGCCAGGCTAAATAGCAGAGGATTTACATGAGTTACTGTGTTGTTCCACTGTATACCATGCCACTTTATCTCATCTATATAGTATTGTGTTAAAGACAATGCTAATTCATTCGATCAGCATGTTATTGTGTTTTAAGTGTACTGGCTTTGAATGTATTTTGTTTTTGTTGGTTTTAATTGCACCTGGTACTTTGTCAACTCTGCCATCGACAAATCAACTGGAAATCAATCAATCAATCAATCTTTATTTTATATAGCGCCTTTCATAGTGGACCACCATCACAAAGCGCTTTACAAGATAGTGAGGAACAATGCATAATACATTAAATACAGTGAAATACAGAGCATAGTACATTAAATACAAACAGTAAAAATCAATGCAAATACATTAAATACAGGGCAAGGATGTGAATTTTAAACACTGTGGATGCGTGTGTCATACAGAACCATACGAATAAGATGGGGTGAAAAACCTGAAATAGCAATTTAAACAACAGCTAATAACAGGTATCAGGCTTAAAGAGCATTGAAAGCTAACCCGACTTTAAACACAGGGGTCAAAGAGCTCTTGTATGTAACAAAAGCAAACAGGACTGATTCAGATTGCTTTCAAATCAGCCCAGGACATTGTTTAAAACCATTTAAACAATGGAGTAATTGTATAAAATAAAGGTTGACATCTTTTATTTGCCCCGACTGCATAAAATCAATTTATTAACTATTAATTACATTGCTGAATATATGCCTTTTTAATGATCCAAACACTGGCAGATCTTAAAAAGAAAGCCTAAACAATTATATATATATATATATATATATATATATATATATATATATATATATATATATATATATATATATATATATATATATATATATATATATATATTTTACCGACTATATTTCACAATATTTGTATTGTATGTAGCATGGTTACTAAGTGGATCTATAAATCATCCCAGCTGGATTAATATAGAGTTAAAGAATGGTCTATAGTATTTAAATAATTCAAATCTTAAATAATGGGGCATTATCCAAATGGCATAGATGTCATCTAAAGACAAAAATATTGCTATAGATGCATCTGGGAGGCTGACGGGTATGCAAGTAGTAGTACTTACATTGCCTGGAGCAGAAATAAACTAGTTGTTCGCAATTGTGTCTGTCTGGGCTTAGAACTTGCAGTGTTTGCAAGGTTAAAAGAAGCTGTTGTGCGTTCTTTTTGGGATGAACCTGATTGGGGAAATGACTTTACATCTCTGACAGCTTTTGCTACAGATTGGAAAAGCAGATTCTGTGGCTTATATGTGCAGCACATTTCTTTAAGAAAGCAAATGATGTATATATATTTATATATTTCTTCTTGTGCTCCTTTTTCAATAATCTTGTTAAACAAAAAAGGAGCAGTAGCTTCTGAAATGATAACTGCGTGCCCGACACAAGAGTGTCTGTACGAGCTCGGGGTGCAGTTCTAAACATGGCAGTTTAGGGGCTTTCAGTCTGACCTTGAATCTTCACTTGTCAAAACCATGCTTGTAATTTTGCTTCCTGGCTTTCTAGTATAGTAAAATCATGAAATTGTTTATTCCCTTTGATTTGGCATGGATGTATGCGAGTGTGTTGACAAAAGATTCTTTTTGTTTTCAGTGCCGCCACTCTCACAACTTTGTTTTTTCTATGCATATTGTTTCATTGATGTGAGACTGTGAGGATGTACTTTATGTATTGGTGCTACAGGGAAACATTTAAATGTGTTTTTTTTTTTTTCTTCAGGGGTCAAAGTCGCCCATTTAAAATAACACACTGCAAGCCACTTGTCATGCATGTCATAATCCTTCTATTATTCTTTTTGTTGCTGGAAAGGAAGCGTACCCATATGCTGCAGACTTCCTCAGTATTACAGATCAAACCCCCTGAAAGTGGATCATTTATATGCCACTCCCCATTGCAGAACAGCATGGAGACAGTTAATGAGAGGCATGGCAAAAGAGAATATTTCCATGACTTTGTTTCTAGACAGGCACTGGCAGAAAAGCGGTGTCTTCTGGGAATTGATGAAAAAAGAACAAAAGCAGCTTCTGATTTATTTAAAAAAAAAAAAAAAAAGAGAAAAAAAATGTAATGCCGCCAGTTCTGTAGTCACTGCAACAGCTTGACGGAAAGAATTTGAAAAAACACACAGACCTTTTGCTTTTGCTTTTTTTTAATGGTAGAGGTCCAATGGTGCTGATAAAAAGTAAATAAGGTAGCTGTGACATTTGCAATTTTCTATGCACCAGCCCACTCCATTTTCTTCCCCGGTGCCACTTACATGGTACAGTAAGCCTCCAGGATTGACAATAATTACAGCCCGCATAAAATGAAGAGGATAATATGAACACAGCTTTGCCATAATTGCCTTTTCATTATTTGCTAACAGTGAGCTATTCAGTCATAAGAAAAAGATTGCATAGTAATTGGTCCACAATGGAGAAGCTGAAGCTAAATTCCAAGACTGTGGTAATTTTCATGTTGCTCTGAAGGTTTTATTTATTTATTTTTTATTGGCAACTTTTTTTAAATTAAAAATCTAAAGCATTAAAGTGTAATTTTAAAAACTGCAATTTCCAGCACGAATGAAAATCTCTGTATTAACACAAGCTTCCATTAAGAGTGGAACATCCTATTAACGGCATTAGGAGTCGACTGTGAGTTTACGTGTGGGCAGCTTCTAACCCAGATAGGATTTACACAGCTTTGTTTGTGTCTCTAGTTCAGGCGCATATTGAAACTCTTATTGACGGTACAGTAATTGCACATTTATCCAGTTTCATTTGCTGCAAACACTCGGTTACAGAGGGATGGGGACTTCGATATACAAGAGGGGTTATTGCTAAGCATATAGATGACTTTCAGAACACACCTGCTTTATAATGACCCATAACCATCCATGTAAAGTGTTACAGAAATACTATCTTGTTTAAAGGTTGGCAACCCAAGTCTGTTTAAATAGAGGTATACATTTCAAGCTGGTTCTGCTGCAGATGCTTTGGTCACACTTCAGCATAAGTGCTGCATATTAATCCTTGATTTGCAGCATTGAATTGAGTGTTATTGCCCTGTAATAAAGTTTTGTGTTAACACTATAGAGTTTCATTCATAATTAATTGCATAGAATTTCTGTTGTTCCCTTCCACTAAAGCATTGATATGCATTTTATTAATACTTCCGCTTTAGTAACATGTACATTCTTCATACAGTAAATTTATTGGAAAACCTCAATATCTGTCATTTATATCCTTGATATACCTACCTGCATGAAAACCTCTGGGAGTGAGAATTACAGTTTTCAGTCAGTAATCGGTGAGAAAAAAAGTGTGTTTTACTACTGTGTTCATTAATAAAGTTTGATTTGCAACCCCTAGCTAAGCAAGCATGTGAAGGATCGGTGGCACTTATGAAGTGCACTCAGCAGTGTAAACACACATGGGAGGATGTATTTATCTCACAGATTTCTTTGAACTAAAGATATGCATTACCAGTGTTTAAGCAGCTAGGATAATCTGCTGTTGAAAGGTGTCCTTGACTTGACTGGATGTTGTTTCCTAAAGAATATCTTGCACCCTGCCCTGTTGCTCTGTCTTTGATTTGCCAGAAATCTTCTTAAAACAGTAGAGAGCATGGGCTTTTTGTTTGGCAAAGCATGCTTTATGGCTGTGATTTATTTAATTGACTTTGATAAATAAAAATGTCTGTGCACTGCTATGTACTGTATTTTGCCACCAAAAAAACAATTGCTCAAGATCATATAATGTTTTCAATACCAATCCATTTCATTTATTGCATTAGAAAGGGTTATGTCACCATGGTAATAATCAAATATTAATTTGCCTGAAATGAACATTGGAGTTTTTAACACACCTCAGATCACGTGGTGCATGAACACAATATAATCTCAAGGACAATACCAACAGAGGAGAGAGCAAGAGAGAGAGAGAGGCATGCTGTGCTGCTGCTAGCTGACTGGCAATGCACTTGCTCCTTTTAAATCCTACCACATATATGAGAGTCTCAGTCACCTTTTTATATTTACAGGGTGCCTTGATTCCTTCTCCCGTCCATAGAATGGTGCCGGATGTGACGTTCGTTTGAAGAGAATCCTTCCTTTTCTCTCTCCGCTTCAATTTTCTGTTTTACGCATGTTTCCATCATCTCCCGCCTCGCTGTTTGAAGAAATCGTGTTCTACTGTTAATAAGCCTGTTGTGCTATACACATCGCTCGCAGCCTATCTACACTTGTGCTTGATTACTTTTACACTGCTTTATTAGATCTATATTATAGTCAGCCAGAGGCCTTTCTTTTGAGGTGTGATTTGGTGTCATAATTATCTAACACAGCAAGGCTGCAATTCTTATTCGTAATTAACTGAAGCAAACTGATTGGTATGGCTTCCTGTACTCATCCCGTTTTAATGTTTAAACATTTACTTTGTGCTTGAAGGATTTGTTTGTATATTTCTTGTGTGTGATGAGCACTTTTCTGTAATTAGTTCCTGGGGGACACCACTTTCTAACAGTTAAAGAATAATTACTGCCTTATAAAATGTTAAACTGCCGATGCTGTCTTTTGTTGAAGCTTAATTGCATGCAACACATAAGGCAGGTTTTTCATTTTGTTCCATGATCGTGAAGGACGTAACTTTCACAGACGCAGAAATACATTTTTATAGTTTTGTAAATAGTCTCTTGTATGTAATTTTGTAAACCGCCAAAGCCAAAATGAAAGCCTGTTCTGCTATTGAAATGGATGTGTTTCTTTCCCTCGTAGAGTCGTTCTTGGGGAGGAAGAGTATAATGGAAATCGTTGAATATTTTATGATTACATTTTTTTTTTTGCATGTATGTGTTTCAAAACCTACAAGAATTTGAAACCTCTCTAAAGATTATACAAACATATTATTTATTTTACATCAAACCAACCGTCCAGGAAGAAAAGGATTGTACATAACTTACTTTTCTAATAACTTGCTGCAGGTCATTTATAGTACAGCACTATAGTACAGCACTGTTTCCACATTCCTGCCCAAAAGCGTTCCGGTATAAATCTGGGTATGAGGTACAAGCCTATATTTTCCGCTATGGGTAAATCATAGGCAAATATCCTCCTCCATAGTAAATATATTATATAGGCAATTTGCCCACTATGTAAAAAGAGCCAATGGTTTTAAAAATGATTTGACCATCTGAAGTAATTGTGTTTCAAATCATTCAAGTCTTACATGTACACAGAAAAGCAACTTAGGACAGTTTTTTTTATTTTAGGATTTATTTCCTATGGAAACAACAAGGCATCTAAAAAAAGAATAGTGAGTATTTGTGTTTCTGTTTGTTTTTTTGTTCCAGGAAGCCCGTGAGAGTGGAACAAATGACCGCGAGGTGTCTCCGGCTCATGAGGGGAGCAGTCACCCCGGGGGCTGGCAGGAGCTTCACTGTGACAAGGCCCCTCATGAGTGAAGCTGCAGCCTCCTGTTCCTTAAAGGTGAGCTGACAGGAGATAATCCCAGCTAATCCGGGCAACCAGGTCAATCCCACGAGTTAATGGTATAAACTACAGGACCAGGCTGAAAGAATTGTCCAGACTAGAAAAACACTTCAGCTGGGGATCCCTTATAAGTATTTATATGCAATCTGTAAACATGCTATTAACAGGTGTAAAGTATAACACTGGATCACAACTATATTTAAAAGTACATTTTTGCTATAAAATGTTATAAGAAATATAAATTAAAAATATTGGATTACTTTAAAGGCAGGCATAATAGTGCTGTATCAGTGGATGAGCCTTGATGGGTCAAACAGTGTCATATCATTAACCCCGTCAGAAAACTAAATCTGCTTACCACGTAGTTTTCCTAAACTTACTGATCCATCATTAGAGGCACTCATAAGACATGGGGACCAGAAATGACGGCCGTTGAGACATTGCCTATTCCAATCTGTTGCCATGGCTGGGTGTGTAGCTCGTAAACGTGATCCCACGCATCATTAAGCTTTGTGATTTACAGTTATCTTGAGCAGTGCGTGACAGACAGAGAAAACTCACAAGTTTCAATCAGCAAACTTTCTAAAAACCAGATGAACACAGATGTGCATTCAGAACTTTGAGTCATGTCCACCTTGCTCCGATGACATTGTGAGGAGGAATTAACTACTGTCTGGTAAAGCTCGTCATGCTTCAGTTGCATGGTATTATCCTTCTTTGAAGACCAAAGCTTTTTGTTATATTCATTTTCACTTGCTTTTGAAACACAAATTGACAATTAAGGGGAATAAAGAGAAAATGAAACACCAGTTTGGGTCTCACGTATTTCAATTTGTTTAAATATTGAACACAATACATGAAAATCCAGATAGATTCTCTGTTTCTTTTAAGAGCCCCAAAAAAGCAAGGACATGGTTGTTTAACAGCTCTAAATTCGGTAGGAAATGAGGTTGCTAGTTAAATACACAGATTTCATTGGGAAAATAAACATCCCTAACAAAATAACCATTAAGCCTTATAAGCTGTTTTGAAAACCCTCAACCTTATTACATGGTTTCTACAGTAACCTAACTGTAGTTGTCATTTTTAAGGAGCATTAGTAAGGAGATACTAGCTTTAGCCTGGAATAGCTTGTATTGTTCTAGTAATTACTCCTTCCAGTTGTATACACCAGTAGCGCCTCCATTTTAAACTAAAATGCTCCTTTTCTCCAGGTCTCAAGATTAATCTTTGTTTTCATAGGCTTTTAGGTGGGACACTTCCCTTAATCCTCTTAGGAGTGTGTGCCTGCAAGGCATGGCTCTTTATGCAGCTTAGGGTTTAATGAACCTGACATTGCTCGAATTCTGAGGTCAGTTTGACCTTTGCTGTATCTCTGTCACTCTTCAAATTCGCTGTTACACACTGGCGGTGGCTGACCGTCGACTCAAATAGGAAGAGTCTGTTATTCATCCTTTCCTCTGGATGTCAATTAAAGCATATTGTGGTAGGATTGAGGGAGCATGCTGCATTCCATTCCAAATTACAGCCATGATACACAATACCTTTAAACCTCTCAATGCATTAGGCATTGACATGCAGCACTAGCACAGCTTAAATCAAAGATAGACTTCACCTTAGCTATTTAATATACTGGTCTATACATACTTATATATATATATATATATGTGTGTGTGTGTGTGTATGTATATATATATATATATGTGTGTGTATGTGTATATATATACAGTACTGTGCAAAAGTTTTAGGCAGGTGTGAAAAAATGCTGTAAAGTAAGAATGCTTTCAAAAATAGACATGTTAATAGATTATATTTATCAATTAACTAAATGCAAAGTGAATGAACAGAAGAAAAATCTAAATCAAATCCATATTTGGTGTGACCACCCTTTGCCTTCAAAACAGCATCAATTCTTCTTGGTACACTTGCACAAAGTCAGGGATTTTGTAGGCATATAGTCAGGTGTATGATTAAACAATTATACCAAACAGGTGCTAATGATCATCATTTCAATATGTAGGTTGAAACACAATCATTAACTGAAACAGAAACAGCTGTGTAGGAGGAATAAAACTGGGTGAGGAACAGCCAAACTCAGCTAACAAGGTGAGGTTGCTGAAGACAGTTTACTGTCAAATGTCATACACCATGGCAAGACTAAGCACAGCAACAAGACACAAGGTAGTTATACTGCATCAGCAAGGTCTCTCCCAGGCAGAAATTTCAAGGCAGACAGGGGTTTCCAGATGTGCTGTCCAAGCTCTTTTGAAGAAGCACAAAGAAACGGGCAACGTTGAGGACCGTGAGACGCAGTGGTCGGCCAAGGAAACTTACTGCAGCAGATGAAAGACACATCATGCTGACTTCCTTCGCAATCGGAAGATGTCCAGCAGTGCCATCAGCTCAGAACTGGCAGAAAACAGTGGGACCCTGGTACACCCATCTACTGTCCGGAGAAGTCTGGTCAGAAGTGGCCTTCATGGAAGACTTGCGCCAAAAAGCCATACCTCCGACGTGGAAACAAGGCCAAGCCACTCACCTAGGCACGAAAACACAGGAACTGGGGTGCAGAAAATGGCAGCAGGAGCTCTGGACTGATGAGTCAAAATTTGAAATATTTGGCTGTAGCAGAAGGTAGTTTGTTCGCCGAAGGGCTGGAGAGCGTACATGAATGAGTGTCTGCAGGCAACAGTGAAGCATGGTGGAGGTTCCTTGCAAGTTTGGGGCTGCATTTCTGTAAATGGAGTTGGGGATTTGGTCAGAATTAATGGTCTCCTCAATGCTGAGAAGTACAGGCAGATACTTATCCATCATGCAATACCATCAGGGAGGCATCTGATTGGCCCCAAATTTATTCTGCAGCATGACAACAACCCCAAACATACAGCGAAAGTCATTAAGAACTATCTTCAACGTAAAGAAGAACAAGGAGTCCTGGAAGTGATGGTATGGCCCCCACAGAGCCCTGATCTCAACATCATCGAGTCTGTCTGGGATTACATGAAGAGAGAGAAGCAACTGAGGCTGCCTAAATCCACAGAAGAACTGTGGTTAGTTCTCCAAGATGTTAGGGCCAACCTACCTGCCGAGTTCCTTCAAAAACTGTGTGCAAGTGTACCTAGAAGAATTGATGCTTGATGCTGTTTTGAAGGCAAAGGGTGGTCACACCAAATATGGATTTGATTTAGATTTTTCTTCTGTTCACTCACTTTGCATTTAGTTAATTGATAAATATAATCTATTAACATGTCTATTTTTGAAAGCATTCTTACTTTACAGCATTTTTTCACACCTGCCTAAAACTTTTGCACAGTACTGTATATATATATATATATATATATATATATATATATATATATATATATATATATATATATATATATATATATATATATATATAGTGTGTGTGTGTGTGTGTGTGTGTGTGTGTGTGTGTGTGTGTGTGTGTGCATATGTGTGTATTACATTTGCATGTATATTTGAGGTAAACTTTAGTACAAATCAGTAATTTTGAATTACAATCTTGCAATGGTCAGGAGTTTTCAGACTCCTGGCCAAGTCATGGTTTTAAATTAACTACAATCGTCACTACTGTTTTCCAAGTATCCAGTGGTGCATTTCCAAGATCTGAAACCAGTTTTTTTTTTAAGCTCAAATTTGCTTGATCCATGAACTTGGTTACTTTTTAAAGTGGTTCAGGGCAGGATTTCCTCTGCGCGTGCACACACACACACACACACACCAACACACACACACACCTGCCTACCTACCTGTATGCATTAGCTCAAACATGCATCAACTTATTTTCTTTTAGTCTTACCTTAAAATTACAACAGAGACAGAAAGCATTGCTGAGACAAAAATAAAAGATGATTTGAACACTGTTGCACCCATAAGCATGGTTGTGAAGTCCTTTGCATCAAGGTAAGGCAAAGAACTTGGAGGTAAAGTGTAGTGTCTCATAAAGAAAAACAGTATTTTATATCAATATTGCTTTTATAGAATAAGAAGTTCTCACTCAACGATGGGCACCACCGGTATGGTCACGTTCAATATGATTTAGGAAAGGAGTTTACATACAATAGTGATGTTTGGATAACGGACCTTCACTGGAGTGTAGGTTTAACATGTATTGACCTTGGAAATAAAAAGGAGCCATCCAAGATGTACAGTAAGCAGCTGTTTCAAAACCGCATGTTCTTTTTTGTAAACGTTGTGGCACTGTTATTGTTGTCTTGTGAATCTAGTAAACTGGTATTCAAATAATAATAAAAAAGAAAAGCACCGAGAAGTTGGCCGGTGTTTGTAAACGCATTAAAATCCTGAGGTAGGACGTGAGAAGAAAGGCGCAGTGAAAACGAGCAGGCCTCAGGTCAGCAGCTTCCCATACTCTACCATGCACATAAGGAAATAATAGGAGCTATAATTTAGTGGCTTTTTCCTGTATTGTGGGATATTTGGATTTTTAATCTAAAACACGCTTCTAAAAAAAATTCACGTTCGACATGAAGCCACTCAACCTTAAAACTGATGACAAGAGTGTTTAAAAAAAAAAAAAAAAAAAGTGTTCTTGTAAATCAATTTTAGCTTGGTACATAACGCTGAGCAAGCCCAACAATACATTCCAGCCAAGTAAACACATTTTTAGATACCGATCAAGGGATCTTTTCAAGTAACTAACATGCCTAATTGATATCAACAGTACAACAGGCTTGAAAGTACAAAGTTGAAGACACAGCTGCAGAGATGAAGCGATAGGCCAACTTCTCTGTGAAGTGTGTAAAATCTGGGCGGGTTGTTTCATCTCTACGGTGACCTGCTGTGAGGAAGGGGTGTAGTGTTTGCCTGGCAAACATGTCCTCTGATTCCTATCAGTGAGCAATCCTCGTCATTTCCCTGACACGGCAGGACTTTGAGAGCAGTGCTCCGAGCACAGGGACTAGGTGTGGTCGATGAGGCCTAGATAAACACTCGCACACGCACACACAATGGGGCTAGTGTGTTGCCATACGAATTTCCAGTGTCGTATTTTAATTTTGTCTCTTGAAAATGTTTTGTGCCCCCTTTATCCCATCTCTGTTATCTTAATTCCCAATCAGAGCGCAGCAGCAGCCTTTCAAATTGAACAAACCTTGTCTCAAATCGCCTCTGCAGCTTGTGACAAGATGGACCTCATTTTCCCTTCAAGCCCTCAGCAAGGTCACACCTTTTTAATTTATTTTCTGAAAAAAAAGAAACGTCAAGCTTGATGGAACAAGGGCTAGATCTGGCTGGAGGTCATTCCTAAAGGTAGTTCTAAAATGGAGGAGGATAAGAAGAATCGCATAGACAACCATAGCCAGGTGCCAATTAATGTTTAGGTCTTGGTCGAGGAAATATTACTATGTTCACATAACTATCCCCCTTAGATGTTTGTGACAATATTGTACTTTTTTATTGCATTTTTTTTTCTTTACCAGTGAGTTTTCTATTCTCATATGCAGTTACCTAAAACTACATAAAGTTCACCACCACTTTATCCTGAACTGCCCGCTTTTCCAAGCTACCTTGTTATCCGACCAGGCATTTTCCACCAGTATTAAATCAAATGGGAATAAACTCAACTTTGTTATCTCCGAATGCTCGTTCATCTGATCTGGGTTTAAAAGAGGCTGCAGAAGCCTGTGTAAAGATAAGACTGTTCCTTAGTCAAATTTCTAAATGGCTATGATTTCTTAGCTGGTTCCGGGAGACGTGTTAGAACATTTCAATTGAACTCTTGATCATGTGTTTCTAAACTACTCTCAAGCCCCTACATTAACACACCTATAGATCTGTAAAACTGCCTGCAGTTCAGATACATTTTAACCGTGTTTCAGGACACAGTACATTGGGATAGATTGTATTCCTGGGACAGATAATTGATGACTGACTCCTTTTGAAGGAATTACAGGCAGACCGAGGCTAGCTGGTTGGAGATGGAGGAGGTGGCCGGTCATGACTGAAAGCAAATACAAATCGAGGACTAACTCCCATGTAAAGTTCTGGTTAATTGAGAAAGCGACGGTGGTTGAGGGGTAGTCATCCTCTTGGACTCCAAAGCAATTCCAAAAACTCTTCTGTGGAGACTGAAACATCTTAAACCAGTATGGGGGTCTGAGAAGGGGGGTCTGGAGTAATAGAAGGCCTGCTATCAGAGAAGACTTGGAAAGAGGAAAACCAATGTCACAAATTGAAGATCACAGGGATTCCACTGAGATCTGTGTAAACCCTCATGGTTTGGCTGAAGCCTGGGCTAGTGAGGTTAGCACATGCCTAACAGCAATTATGAAAAGGTCTGCCAGAGAACAACTCCCAAAAATAAGCCCAGACAGATGATGTGCCATCTGCTTTAAATGATGGCAGAGTCCAGTGAGGAAAGGGCCCCCCTGCATTTATTCTCTGTCTGGTCCCTCGTGGTTGAATGTGGCTGCCCAGGTGCCACCTCTGACATGATATCTTTTCACCAGCATCCTCCTCTGTGTGAATGTGCCAATCACTCTGTAAGATCCTCCTTCTCTCCCCTATTCTCTGTACAGCACCCTGAAAAGCTGTGCTGTGGTCCGCTCTTTTCACCATTGATATTATTGGCTAGTTCAGATGTCGCCTTTTGATGAATATTGAGAAATGTGTTTTGTTTTTTGTTCTGTAGATCTTGTGTTGGATGCAAGCACTCCTTAATAGAAATACTGTAAGCTTTTAAATCTTGGTGGTCTACATCTCACTACAATGGCACTTAGTCTCTGTTTCCGTCTAAGATGAAGGTTATCACATATTCCTGCACAGTTAGCTAGTATACAAAAAAAAAGGGTTACACATTTTACCTCGCAACTAATTTTAGTACAAATAGTAATTGAGTAAATAAGAAGCAATACTAGACATTGAATGAAGTTTGTACCATGCCTGTAAACTGGAACTCCTACTTAGAGGAACTGTTTTGTTTTCTTAAAATCGAGCAATATATCAACATGTGATTTCTTCAAATAATCACACAAAAAAGGTTATTTTATTTTTCAGTGTACTATAGTTTTGAACTGATGCATGTGTGTTTTTTTTCTCTCTTTGCAAAAGACAATTGTATAGCATATGTATATATGTGCAGTAATATATATATATATATATATATATATATATATATATATATATATATATATATATATATACAGTACTGTGCAAAAGTTTTAGGCAGGTGTGAAAAAATGCTGTAAAGTAAGAATGCTTTCAAAAATAGACATGTTAATAGATTATATTTATCAATTAACTAAATGCAAAGTGAGTGAACAGAAGAAAAATCTAAATCAAATCCATATTTGGTGTGACAACCCTTTGCCTTCAAAACAGTATAAATTCTTCTAGGTACACTTGCACAAAGTCAGGGATTTTGTAGGCATATAGTCAGGTGTATGATTAAACAATTATACCAAACAGGTGCTAATGATCATCAATTCAATATGTATGTTGAAACACAATCATTAACTGAAACAGAAACAGCTGTGTAGGAGGAATAAAACTGGGTGAGGAACAGCCAAACTCAGCTAACAAGGTGAGGTTGCTGAAGACAGTTTACTGTCAAAAGTCATACACCATGGCAAGACTGAGCACAGCAACAAGACACAAGGTAGTTATACTGCATCAGCAAGGTCTCTCCCAGGCAGAAATTTCAAGGCAGACAGGGGTTTCCAGATGTGCTGTCCAAGCTCTTTTGAAGAAGCACAAAGAAACGGGCAACGTTGAGGACCGTAGACGCAGTGGTCGGCCAAGGAAACTTACTGCAGCAGTTGAAAGACACATCATGCTTACTTCCCTTCACAATCGGAAGATGTCCAGCAGTGCCATCAGCTCAGAATTGGCAGAAAACAGTGGGACCCTGGTATACCCATCTACTGTCCGGAGAAGTCTGATCAGAAGTGGCCTTCATGGAAGACTTGCGGCCAAAAAGCCATACCTCCGACGTGGAAACAAGGCCAAGCGACTCAACTATGCACGAAAACACAGGAACTGGGGTGCAGAAAAATGGCAGCAGGTGCTCTGGACTGATGAGTCAAAATTTGAAATATTTGGCTGTAGCAGAAGGCAGTTCGTTCGCCGAAGGGCTGGAGAGCGCATACACGAATGAGTGTCTGCAGGCAACAGTGAAGCATGGTGGAGGTTCCTTGCAAGTTTGGGGCTGCATTTCTGCAAATGGAGTTGGGGATTTGGTCAGAATTAATGGTCTCCTCAATGCTGAGAAGTACAGGCAGATACTTATCCATCATGCAATACCATCAGGGAGGCATCTGATTGGCCCCAAATTTATTCTGCAGCATGACAACAACCCCAAACATACAGCGAAAGTCATTAAGAACTATCTTCAGCGTAAAGAAGAACAAGGAGTCCTGGAAGTGATGGTATGGCCCCCACAGAGCCTTGATCTCAACATCATCGAGTCTGTCTGGGATTACATGAAGAGAGAGAAGCAACTGAGGCTGCCTAAATCCACAGAAGAACTGTGGTTAGTTCTCCAAGATTTTTGGGCCAACCTACCTGCCGAGTTCCTTCAAAAACTGTGTGCAAGTGTACCTAGAAGAATTGATGCTTGATGCTGTTTTGAAGGCAAAGGGTGGTCACACCAAATATGGATTTGATTTAGATTTTTCTTCTGTTCACTCACTTTGCATTTAGTTAATTGATAAATATAATCTATTAACATGTCTATTTTTGAAAGCATTCTTACTTTACAGCATTTTTTCACACCTGCCTAAAACTTTTGCACAGTACTGTATATATATATATATATATATGAGAGAGAGAATACATTTCTTCTGAAATAAAGCTGTTACAGAGCATCAATTGAAGACGGACAGTAAGAGGGATGATGATCATGAAGTCTTGTAAGTTCTAGAAATGCTTGCTTAGGTATTGTATTATAACCAAGGATTAGTGTTTCACCAGAAGGCTATCAAGTCTCGTAACACTGAAAAATAACATGTTCCCACAAGGGTCAGGTTGGGAAGCGGCACCTCTAAATGGGTGTTAAGGCTGTATCGTTGTCTGTTGCACCAGATGCACCACTTGTCAAATCATTCTGCTGACCCGAGTCCCATTCAGCTAGTTCAACATTAAAGGGCAGGCTGCAGACCACTCTGTCGTTATCAGAGGAATGTTTTCTGCAAAATGGGTTTCTTCTCTCAAAAAATCATCTAATATATATCCAGTGAATGAAATCACAGATTACACGGGAAAGGTCCCTGCATCAAAAAGATAACAGCTTTACTTTAAGCAGTTCTGTCTGCCTCTCTGTCTTTATTTATATCTGTCTGTCTGTCTTTCTTTATTTCATTCTTTCTTCTGTCTTCTTTCTGTCATCTTTCATTCATTCTTTCATTGTGTTTGACAGTGTTCTCTTGAGCTGTTTATATGCTGCAATGTGATGCTGCAAGAGAGGCTGGTGTGACTTTGTTCAAACCTGGCCTCAAGCTGCTCAGCCATTTCCTTCCATGTGGTATCCCGGTGCCCTACTGGTCCCTGTTAAGCTTGCTTCTTGCCAAGTGGCCAGTGGTCTGAAGCAGCTTGGGAGACTCCTGGATCAAGTTCATCCTTCATAACCATGCTTCTCAGACTTGGTGTTCGTTTTTTTACAGTGAACACCACAAACGGTCCAGGATTTTTACCCATTCATACATGTGTTTACATGTGTTTACTACCCACAGTCTGGCAGTCCTTGTAATGCTGGAGGTCAGTGCATCAGCTCTCTGGTTTATTGAGCCTGTTCACCGCTGCATTGCTTGCAGTCTTTGTTTTCTGGCATTCTCCCTATCGCACCCAGCATTGGGAGCATTTCATTTTATCAAGTTATTGAAACACGACCTGGGGGCTTGTATTTGATTTTTTAGAAGAGTAATTAAAGTTAAGTAATGCCCTGATGATTGATTATTATTATTTATTTATTTTATTTTATTTTTTTCCAGTTTTGCCGCCTGTCCTTTAGGATCCTCCACGATATTAAATTATTTATTGCTGGAGGTGATCTCTATGTAAATCCCTTAGAAATGGAAATGCACAGAAGCACAGATTATAAAATTTACACATTCTAATGTTAACACCAGTTTTTAATCATTGCATTTGCTTTTTTCCATTAATGCTGCTAATAACGTTAATTAAAAAAAAACTGAAAGCATTATAATAGATAAGCAGACTTATCAACTTTAAAAGATGATCAAAGGCTTGTCAGTTAGTACTTTATGAAACATGAACTCCATGTTACAGAAATGATCATCATCCAGTTGAAGTGTGTAAGCCTGTAAACAATTAGATTCAGTGTGGTGAGTGGCAGAGAAATGGGAGCAACAAAGTTTCACTTGTCAACAAGCATGTATGGACTCCTGGTACATTTAGATTAGGCTTTTTATTTAAGCAGCTAAAGATAGGCTTCATTTAGATGTGTGTCAATTTCATTTTTTTCTGCTAAAAAGAAGAAAATCAGACTTCTTGGGATGATACTGAGTGCACTAAGGAAATGTTTCCTGTGGTTCCCAGTTCAGTGCTAATAAGCAAGTGTCTTCACCTTCCCATCATTCTGACTGGTTCTTAGTGCTTTTACTTGCATACGATGCTTAAAGTCTGTGCTAAGGTGCTTTCATCTGGGTTCAGGAGCTGCTCTTCAGTGTTAGTTGCCTCTGTGTCACTTTGGATCTAGTTTCCTGTGTTTTTTTGTGGTTTGCAATACGCTGCTTTGCACTAGGTGGGGCTGGTGCATACTGTATAGTGACACTGGCTGATCTGGCCCATAAAACATGTGTCTGTGGCAGGCAACTGAAACAGAAGAGCAACACCTGAACTCCTAGATAAAGCACCAGAAACACAACATTGGAATAATTGCAATGAGACCCGCTCGGAATGATTACAGTCATCCTAAAACAGTAAGGGAACAGGAATAAAAAGACCTGCTGTCTGCTGTACCTTATCGGGATGCAGCCCAGCAATACAAACTACAAAGACTATTATCACATTCCTTTGTGACCACTTCTAACCATTTAGTTTTGTGCATTCCTGGGGGAGGGAAGGGGGAGCCTTCTTGCAAATAATTTATAATAATGTCTACAACAGACTTTGCACTCCTGAAACAATTTTGTAGAATATATTCTAATCTGGGCGAGGGGCTTTAAATCACCTATGAGTTAGTGAATGAGATCGGAACTTGCTTATTGTGATTTCTTTAAACCGTCTTTCTCACATCCAGTAAAATGTTCTGATAAACATCCCCTCTATAAATCCTCCTAAGTTAATTCTGAGAACACAAAAGGAAGCAGAGCCTTCTGACGCCACCCAGAGAGAGTGAGCAAGCAGCTGGATGCAGATCCTGCACAATGAAACTGCTACCTGTGCTATGCAGATTAGACTGCTGTGCGGCAACAATATCAGCACTGTATGCAAAGTATAGCACTCACAGTTTAACGAAACTGCATACGCACTCATACTGCATAACTGCATACGCGCTCATACTGCATAACTGCATACGCGCTCATACTGCATAACTGCATACGCGCTCATACTGCATAACTGCATACGCGCTCATACTGCATAACTGCATATGCGCTCATTCTGCATAACTGCATACGCGCTCATACTGCATAACTGCATACGCGCTCATACTGCATAACTGCATACGCGCTCATACTGCATAACTGCATACAGCATATAAGGTGCTTAAATTAATATTGGTATTTTTTTTATTTAAATGTGTTTTATTATGGAATGCGTACAAGATTGTTTTTAAAGATGACAGTGTATTGTGCGATAGCTCTCAATGCATCAGATTGGTATTTTTTTTTTTCTTTTACAGATATTGCAAATATATAGAGAGACGCTGAAGGTCTTTGAAATGCAGGAACTGTTAAATGCATGATATGAATAAGCTAATAAATACATTGTAAGTAATTTGCAAAGTATTTCCTAGACTTTTAGTAAGGGTTAAAATCAAGTTACGCAGTTTGCCACATTTCGCCTGCAGTCAAATTAGCCTACAGTAAGTATAATGAACAAATTAAATAAATCTGAGCCCATTGCTTAAATGCAGCCTGTGTCTAAGCTGCACTGCATCTGCAGGGTAATTCCATTTGTGCTATTACATAATTCAATTTAGACTTGGATCATGCTTTTTAAAAGATTATGTGAGCATATGTTGCTTGAACATGTGCCAGCTCGTGGAATAGTGCTCTTTTCATGATTCCTCTCTATTAGGTTTAGTGAGGTTATTGAAAATCGGCATCTCGCATTGCTGGCAGCTAATGAATTGATGTTACGATCTCAGACCAGGGGTACAGATGCGCTGCATTTCAACTTCTCCTTTTGAAACGCAATGCTGTACCCTTCCTAAAAAAAAAAAAGTGTACCTCACACAAAATGAGAGATCAGCGAATGGTTCAATACATCCAGGTTTTAGAAAATAATGTTTTATTTTTTTTTATGTTTACTCTATTTAATTTTGTAGTATTACTATTTGTAGTAGCAAATTTGGATTTTCATTTTAATTGTAATTTTCTTTATCTTGCTTTTCCTATATCTTGCATTATGATCCTGCTTACCATTCTTTTCCATATTTCTTTTTGCTTTACCATTCCTTGCTATGTTTACTGTGCCAACCAAAACTATACCACAAGTGCAGATCTGCAGTATACAGGGCTGCCAGACAGCCACTGTTATAAACTGTTTATTGATGTACTGCTCTATTACTGCTTCTGCACTAGGTGACTGTGAGAACATCAATGACACTGTGTTTTATGAAACTTCACCATCTTATATCAATGGCTTCCCTGCTTGTCTTACCTTTTGACAGTAACTCTGTACGAACCTCAGCATTTTGAGAATGAGATCTTGATAAATATGTCAGGCTTGTTTCACATGAGATGAGAAGATTTCAACTATTTCCTTTACAAGAATGTCTGTTGTGAATAAGACAATGTGTTTGAGAGCAAAAAATGGTATGAGATTTCTAACTTTCATAGCTGAAATGGCAAGCCCAGAGGTGCCGGGACTGCCCCGTCAAGGCCCGGCACAAATTAATCACTGCATATAAATCATTAGAAGACATTAAAGTAGAGTAAGAGTAAGTAGCGGGGTTCCCAAAAAATATAGCGTTACATGTCCCCACGTGCTGCTACAACTGTTTAAATAACATACCTGTCATTTTTATTTTCATTGTTAGCATCCTGACAACTTTTTACACTTAAGTCTATTTTAAAGGTCTTTTCAAAATGTCCATTCTAGTGCACTGGGGCTTGATCTGTCCTCCAAGTCACTGCAGGAAGAGATCTTTATTGCTGTGTTACCTGTTTGACAATGTGGGCAATTATTCTTACACTATTGGTGCATTAGAGCAGACATTTTGAAAAGAGTTTTTAAATAGACTTTAATAAGTGTAAAATCAGGATGTTAACAATGAAAAGAAAAACAACAGGTACGTTATTTAAACAGTTGTAGTCGCACGTGGGGACGTGTAACACTGCATTTTCCGGAACCCGGTGTATGAGAGTCGTAGGTGTATTTTTGGTCTTTTTAAAATCTAATATTTAAACTCTAATAGTATTTAGCTCTGCCAAAGTTTAAGTCAATTGAAAAGATCCCAGCTTTGCTTTTGTTTTGTTTTATTATTTGTTTAGTGTAGAGTATCTTTAGCAGCGCAGAGCACTGTATCTGCCTCAGCACTGGAGTATCTTTAGCAGCGCAGAGCACTGTATCTGCCTCAGCACTGGAGTATCTTTAGCAGCGCAGAGCACTGTATCTGCCTCAGCACTGGAGTATCTTTAGCAGCGCAGAGCACTGTATCTGCCTCAGCACTGGAGTATCTTTAGCAGCGCAGAGCACTGTATCTGCCGCAGCACTGGAGTATCTTTAGCAGCGCAGAGCACTGTATCTGCCTCAGCACTGGAGTATCTTTAGCAGCGCAGAGCACTGTATCTGCCTCAGCTCTGGAGTATCTTTAGCAGCGCAGAGCACTGTATCTGCCTCAGCACTGGAGTATCTTTAGCAGCGTAGAGCACTGTATCTGCCTCAGCACTGGAGTATCTTTAGCAGCGTAGAGCACTGTATCTGCCTCAGCACTGGAGTATCTTTAGCAGCGTAGAGCACTGTATCTGCCTCAGCACTGGAGTATCTTTAGCAGCGCAGAGCACTGTATCTGCCTCAGCACTGGAGTATCTTTAGCAGCGTAGAGCACTGTATCTGCCTCAGCACTGGAGTATCTTTAGCAGCGTAGAGCACTGTATCTGCCTCAGCACTGGAGTATCTTTAGCAGCGTAGAGCACTGTATCTGCCTCAGCACTGGAGTATCTTTAGTAGCACAGAGCACTGTATCTGCCTCAGCTCTGGAGTATCTTTAGCAGCGCAGAGCACTGTATCTGCCTCAGCACTGGAGTATCTTTAGCAGCGTAGAGCACTGTATCTGCCTCAGCACTGGAGTATCTTTAGCAGCGTAGAGCACTGTATCTGCCTCAGCACTGGAGTATCTTTAGCAGCGTAGAGCACTGTATCTGCCTCAGCACTGGAGTATCTTTAGCAGCGCAGAGCACTGTATCTGCCTCAGCACTGGAGTATCTTTTTGCATTTCTTCTCCATCCTTTTGTGAAACGATGACCTTGTCATTACAGAGGCAGAATATATCATTTCTCCGCAGCCAGTGAATTCTAAAAGGTTTAAACCGTTACTCCAGTCATTATCGGCTGTTAAATATAGTGATCATCATAAACGGCCCTTTGTTTCCACTTGCTCTGCAGAGGTCAAGAGACGGGGTTGGTTTATGAGCTTGCTGTGCCATGTATCACTCCAGACACTGCTATACAACAGGAGGATGGATAGGCAGCCCTCTCCTCTCCATGTATTACTCTTGTCAACTTGGAAGAGATTTTTTACCTTGTGAAAGGTCCATCAGCGATGAATCGGTGAAGTGAAGACGACAGCTGATTTGTGAATTCAGATTATATGAAGTGACTAGACTTCAGTGGACTGTGCAGATAAAGCAACTGTCATGATAAGGTGGCAAGTGCAATTCAGCAAAACTAAATTTATTGCGAATTTAAAGAAATTGCCACCTTTTTTTTTTTTAAATGCCATAAATACAAAATTGAAAGTTACTTATATTTATTCATTCTGCATTTTCTTTTTTTCTCTGAACATGGTAGAATACAATGCTAAGTAGTACCTAGCTGGCATTATGGGATTCTTTTGGTGAATTTCAAAGACTGACGTACAATATGTATATATGTATTAGTGGTATTTATGTGTAAAATAATAATAATAAAAAATATATTGCATTGTGCAATCCAGAATGCCATTACACAGGAGCATTATTTTAGTGTTATCATGTGCTATCAGCAGTATTAATTTAAATTCAATGTGATTTGGGGGTGGGGGGGCAGGGGCATAAACTTTTATGTGATTTCAAATTATCTGGAATATCACGCTGTAAATTTTGATTGGCCGTTATTGCCAGCGCTTTATGTTATCCCTCGCCCCAATTAGCATCATAACCGGCGAGAGAGGTTCAGAGAGCCATCCCTCTGTCTTTTTATTTAAAGAGGAACTAGAGGAGAAACACTTGGAATTCTTTTCCTGAGGGCTGACAGCTTTGAAAGCTGGCTTTAATGTGAATATCAGCTGCTTTATTGCCTTGACTCGGGTGACCTCATCTACTAGAATGAAGTCATTCAGTGAGCTGAGGAAGACAAACCTTCGTTCCAGGGAATTAATCAAGTCCATCAAGTGCCGCACTTTACAGCCTTATCTCCAGCCACTGAGAGCGGGAGCAGTTCTAAACTTGACAGACACCAGATAGCCTCCTGTCCTTCATGTTATGCTAACATCAAAAAAGAGCAAAGAGGCCCTGCCAAGTGCTGCTTGACATCATTCCTTTGCTCTGGGATTACATTGTTTTTCACGGAGCAAGGGTGTTTTTTTTTTCTGAATGCAAAACTGTGTCGCAGTTAGCTTTTTGAACCTGCTGTTGGTTCCATTCCCACCCCTTCTTTTTTCTTTGTTATGAATTCTGCCAGCAAAGATTCCATAGAAATTTCTTTTTTTTTTTTTTTTACACATCTTTTTTTCCTGTATAATTGTGGGCCTGCATGTCATTTTCATCCTAGGCCCTCCGCAGCAACGGCAGCACCCATAAACATTACCAATTAGGCAGGCAATTAAAATAAAATAAGAAAGGGTCTTCCTCAATTGTACAGCAGTTGGAAGCTTCTCTGCCTTTCTAATTGTCAATCTGTGAAAGGTTTTTATTGCATTTGAACTGAAGGAGGTGAAAGAATTAAGTGAAACAGTTGTGTGTGAACGGCCTGTGTGAAGGGGTTGAGCAGTAATAATAGTGCTCAGTGTCAGAGCCAGGGAGCCATTAGTAAGCTCTGAAAGGCTTTGTTATGCAAAGCGGAGGGGCGCATTATTGAGGGGTAGACAGGCCTGTATTTATCACATGCAACAACAACAACAACAACAAAAAAACCTTAATTTTATTATTTTATTGCTGTCTTTTGCTAGTGAGGGGAGGGACGTGGTAAATGTTTGCAAATTCCTAAACTGTGTGAATGCCTTTACTTTCTTTAGAAGGCTACCTTTAATGAGATTGTTCAGTGACCCCCAAAAAAGTCACAGAAGTTAAAAACTCTTTGTTAAGTCTGTTCTTTTTATTTGCTGTTTATTTTTAATAAAGTAGTTTTCGGGTATTTGAAACAAAAAGCAATAAAATTTGAAAATGTAATAGTTATGGTGTTACGCACATAATACTGAGTTCATTTTTACGTGTCCTTTTTCGGAGTTAAATATTGGCAAATAAAGCATTACAGCAAAATGGACAAGTGCACCAATTCCATTTGAATTAATTACGGGCTTTATCAAATGTACCCGAGATAAATCCTGTATGTAGTCATACTTTCTTTTGTTGCTGGTTGCAAGTGAGGGGAAAATGGCAATTATCTCCATTTGAAAGGTAAAATTGAGTTCCCTTGGAGCTCTCTAAAAGCATATTGAAGGAGAATGAAATTGTTTAGTTGTTATTGAAGTACTTTCTAAAGATCCACTCTTCTGTGTTTTGTATACCGCTGTGCTTTTTTTTCCATACAAAAGGGATAGAAATAAGACTCCCATTGCATTGCAGTTTGATCCATTCCTGGTTTTATTACAAGTTTAATAAGACACACCTGAGCTTCTTACCTCTACACTGTGGCTAATCCAGGCTGGAAAAGGAGGGGGGGGGCAGGGGACTGCTATGCAACAGGAGTCTTATTTCCATCCCTGTACAACCGAAAATGTTACACCAGGCAATGATGGAAACAACAGTAATGATGAGACAACAGTACTGCATTTCCATTGCCTTGTAAGCATGCCGTAAGCATTTAAGATGCCCGCACACTCACAGATAAGTAAATTGTGCTCACTGGTGTTCTGAGTTTTTTTTTTTTTTTTTTGAGATGCAATCACATAATGTGTATGAGATGTAGATGGTCCTCAAGGAGTGGAAGGAAGAGGAAGTTGCCCTCTTATTTATTGTCAATGTCCTTTTCTCTAATCTACCTATTGTTACTGCATTGGAAAGTGAAAGTGGTGACATCATGCGCGGAGCTGCTTTTGAACCGCCAGTCCTGAAGGAACCACTTACAGCAATTAGGATATCCTTGAACAAGTGTTTGTGAAACATTGGCTGGTTTTTGGCATTTGCCTCATGTTCCTGCCTACTAACTAGCAGAGTTTGATCTCCGATAATTATCTACCCACTGGCTTTTCAGCCATGACAGTCGCATCCCAGGAGATAGTATGCTTGGGCTATTGGCTGATTGCATCAAAGTGACAAAAATTGCAACATCCAAAATAATAACTGATATTCAAGCAACTGGCTCTTTGCTGAAAAATACAACATTCTATATCCGTGTGTGTATATATATATATATATATATATATATATATATATATATATATATATATATATATATATATATATATATATATATATATATATATACATACATACATACATACATATACATACATACATACATACATACATACACATAATACTGCTCCTATTTATACATATGTATTTATTTATTAATGAGACAAAGTGCATTTATAACTGTAGTCATGTCAGAATGAAAGTGCATGCTGTGATATCTTTTCTTTGTTTAAACAGTTCCAGCTTTCTGAAACAGAGCTGACTCAACTCCTTCACAGAGGGGCAGCACTAGCGTTTCTTGCAGCTTTGTGCTCAGCAGTTCTGAACCCTTTTTAAACACTGTGTTTCAGGGGCAGTATGAGGTGCTGCATCAATGAGCAAGTGGAAATCTGCAATGGATCCTGTTTACATGAAGTGGAAGAGTAGCTAAATGTGCTCCATTCTATTTAGGAATGTCTGCACTGCCATGATGTTTGCTAAAGCCAATCACTTGTGTTAATGATGTAAAAACCTATCAGCGTTGCCTCTATGTTCAGTATCTAGCCACATTTGGAAGCTGAATTTCAGATAGTAACCTTGTCAGCCAAGAATTGCAGTTTCCAGAATAAAATGTTTGAGGTTGCACGAGCAGCCTAAACCCTGGGAAATATATACTGAAATGTCTGTGCCTGATTCTGACCAATGCTGATTTTTACACCTCAAAAAGTAAAACAAAATTTCTGAATTTGTGCTTGAAAGCACTCAAGCGCTATGACCTGTAATCAAACAAGTGCCCCCAATGTCCAGAGCTATTAAATTGCCTCAATTGTACAGAATAAAGATTTAGATAGAATAAAAATACGTCTTAATCTACAAAAATTTATTTTGGTATATTTTTAGACCCGTACCGTATTTTGATTGTGTCTGCTTTTTAAATGTTCGGGAAGCTCCCAGGGCTACACAAACAGACCCTTTTCAAGTTTGAATAATCAAAAACACAACAGCAATTCAATCCTATCAACATTTTCAAAGACATTTTTATTTATTTATTTATTTAAAACTTACTATGAGAAGCTTAGAGATAAAATAACCCAGCATAACAAAACTCACAGCATTGGAAACTGCTGCGCTTGCAGATTTTATATATATATATATTTTTTTGCATTGTTATTATCTTAGGCATTCAAATCATCATGGAAATCCGTATCTTTTCTGGTGCAGATGTACGGCATCATTGATATGATGTGCATGGCTTTCCTCATTTATATTAAGCCACTGATCAATCATTGCTGACAGTGCAGTGTCTTTGTGGAAGGAGCTGTAGGACAAATGTTTTAGCTTGTGAGAGGAAAATTGTTAGCATTTGAAAGAGAACAGTGCAGGGAGGATTAATAGCCCACTTTGATGGATTAGAATGTAGGGAAATTGCTCAATATTGATATGAAAATGTTTGTGAATTGGCTGCATGGCAATGTCAATGGAGAATGAAGGTTCCTGATTATGTCTTCCAGGCCTTATCGGCTTAGACTTCACTCCTCGTTAAAGAACAGCTCACAAAAGACTGATGAGAGTGCTGGAATATAGCTGAATACAGGCTCCTGTGATAATCAAAACCATTCAACTGGTCCACTGTCACAATGTCAATTTCCATGCCCTTTTATGTAATATTGTTCATCGTTATATTTAACATAACTGAATATGGGTAGATAACATATTTTAAATAGTAAACGTGGTGTACTAGCAAGATATATTAATCCATTCTTTTTTTATATACAGTACTGTGCAAAAGTTTTAGGCAGGTGTGAAAAAATGCTGTAAAGTAAGAATGCTTTCAAAAATAGACATGTTAATAGACTATATTTATCAATTAACTAAATGCAAAGTGAGTGAACAGAAGAAAAATCTAAATCAAATCCATATTTGGTGTGACCACCCTTTGCCTTCAAAACAACATCAAGCATCAATTCTTCTAGGTACACTTGCACACAGTTTTTGAAGGAACTCGGCAGGTAGGTTGGCCCAAACATCTTGGAGAACTAACCACAGTTCTTCTGTGGATTTAGGCAGCCTCAGTTGCTTCTCTCTCTTCATGTAATCCCAGACAGACTCGATGATGTTGAGATCAGTGCTCTGTGGGGCCATACCATCACTTCCAGGACTCCTTGTTGTTCTTTACGCTGAAGATAGTTCTTAATGACTTTCGCTGTATGTTTGGGGTCGTTGTCATGCTGCAGAATAAATTTAGGGCCAATCAGATGCCTCCCTGATGGTATTGCATGATGGATAAGTATCTGCCTGTACTTCTCAGCATTGAGCAGACCATTAATTCTGACCAAATCCCCAACTCCATTTGCAGAAATGCAGCCCCAAACTTGCAAGGAACCTCCACCATGCTTCACTGTTGCCTGCAGACACTCATTCGTGTACCGCTCTCAGCCCTTCGGCGAACAAACTGCCTTCTGCTACAGCCAAATATTTCAAATTTTGACTCATCAGTCCAGAGCACCTGCTGCCATTTTTCTGCACCCCAGTTCCTGTGTTTTCGTGCACACTTGAGTCGCTTGGCCTTGTTTCCACGTCGGAGGTATGGCTTTTTGGCCGCAAGTCTTCCATGAAGGACATTTCTGACCAGACTTCTCCGGACAGTAGATGGGTGTACTAGGGTCCCACTGTTTTCTGCCAGTTCTGAGCTGATGGCACTGCTGGACATCTTCCGATTGCGAAGGGAAGTAAGCATGATGTGTCTTTCATCTGCTGCAGTAAGTTTCCTTGGCCGACCACTGTGTCTACGGTCCTCAACGTTGCCCATTTCTTTATGCTTCTTCAAAAGAGCTTGGACAGCACATCTGGAAACCCCTGTCTGCCTTGAAATTTCTGCCTGGGAGAGACCTTGCTGATGCAGTATAACTACCTTGTGTCTTGTTGCTGTGCTCAGTCTTGCCATGGTGTATGACTTTTGACAGTAAACTGTCTTCAGCAACCTCACCTTGTTAGCTGAGTTTGGCTGTTCCTCACCCAGTTTTATTCCTCCTACACAGCTGTTTCTGTTTCAGTTAATGATTGTGTTTCAACCTACATATTGAATTGATGATCATTAGCACCTGTTTGGTATAATTGTTTAATCATACACCTGACTATATGTCTACAAAATCCCTGACTTTGTGCAAGTGTACCTAGAAGAATTGATGCTGTTTTGAAGGCAAAGGGTGGTCACACCAAATATGGATTTGATTTAGATTTTTCTTCTGTTCACTCACTTTGCATTTAGTTAATTGATAAATAGAATCTATTAACATGTCTATTTTTGAAAGCATTCTTACTTTACAGCATTTTTTCACACCTGCCTAAAACTTTTGCACAGTACTGTATATTTTCTTCAGAAGTGTGCTTTGAAATTTAGCTTGGTTAGCTTACACGGCGCACTATTTCACAATTAACTCGAAATTCTTTATAAGATGACATTGCTTTCTGAAATGCTGTACCTGCGGAAATCTTTGAGGCTGAATACGGCCAAACTACGTTTTGATCCTGTTAAAAATGCGTCAGCAGCACTTGATATCATCAGGACATTTGGAATTGTCATTGGACTTTACATGCATGTGTGTGGAAAGAATTGCATTGTTACAAATCAGTGAGTGCTGTGCTGTATCTTTTTACTTGTGAGATATGCACATGCTGTATATAGAGAGTGCATAAATAGGTTCTACTTTAGTTTAGGGATCCATTATAATCTCTATATCTACTATAATCTATAACGTGGTTTAATTGTGCTTTTAACAGTTATAGATTATGATTAAATTACAAAGAAAAACATGTTCTAAGAATGTTATATACTGTACTTCATTTATTTCCACTTAATGGATCCCTAAACTAACAAAGCATTGCCCATGTACATGTATTCTGTATATCGCCTTCGACGCACATTTTCAGATCATTTTCATTGTATTAAAAGAACAAACAATGAAAGTAATACAGCTGCATTGAGTATCATTACACAGTGGAAGTAAACAGAAATATATACTGTACACTACTGTATGTCTATATTCAAAACAGAATTGCAACATCTATGTATGACTCTGTTTATTTAATTAAACTGTGACTTTGAACCAGTTACAAGTACAAAGTTCTTGGTTAAAGAAAAGAAATAAAGAAACAAAACACTGCATCCTGTCCCTTTGCCCCACGGCTTTCCTCTGCTTATAGAGAAGCAGTACAGGGGCCCAGGGTCTCTTTAAGGTGCATTATTGTTTATTGCCTTCTGTTACCTCACATGCAATAAGTGGTACTCATAAAGACTTGACACAATTATGGGGACTTTTCTATCAACAACCATATTTCAAGCTAGTGAGAAAACTAAACATCACCAGCATTATACAGCTATTAAACACCAAATGGAGCCTTGTAAATCATAGGGGACATCTTTTAGGGATCGGTAACGAGATGCAGCTAACCCTTCCTCTCTCTCTCCCCGTCGCTCTCTGCTGTTAAACCAATATTGTGGTATCTCATCTGCATGCTACTAGTGTTTCTTACCCATTTAATCTCCTATTATGTTTGTTCTGCTGGTTTCATTATTTGCCATGCCTATTAACTATTTCTGCAAAACTTGCTTCTGAAAAGACTCCTCAAGGCTAGTGTGAAAGACACTGATACACCTCTTGAACCTCGTCTTCTGACAATTAGCCCCAAATATTTTTTTTCTGGAATATTTGATAATAATCCAAGGAGAAACAACATAAAGAGGATCACCCAGATACAATATAAAACTATTCTATCTTAACAAAGGCATCTTAAACAGGTAAGAAGGTAAATACTCGGAGCATGCAGAGGATAACATGCATTCATTCTGTTAACACACCTGGTTAAAACTATTTGTTCAACTCCACATAAAACATGATTCATTGTAAGTTATGCTTGTAATAACCCTGTTTTTTTTCACTTTGCTGCGTAATGAATCTGTCTGGTATAAATTTTAAGGTGCAAAAAAAAAAAAAAGCATATGTTTTACAATTTCCCTCCCACATAAATGTTTAGTCGTAAACTGAGAATTTATGTCATTCATTAAAGGTAATACAATGCACACAATTCTAATGTACAACAATTGGAATAGCTATAAAGTAACACGTTTATAGGTTCTCAGAAGTGTGACTTCCAGTTGACCCTCTTAGAAACTGTGTTCACACAGTCTGATTTACACACACGCACTTTCTGTTTGATAGTCATCAGTTTTTAGGGAATTAAATAAATGTGCCATAAAGTCAAATGACTTAAATATTTATTTTATATGCCCCACCTGTATATGCATATGTACCCAAAAGCATAATTTACTGCACAAGCTTCAATAAGTATTATTTTACATCTTGTTACAGACTGCTTCACTCTTAGTTAAGAGGGTTTCCTCTATATTAAACCTTTGGGCTTTCCCTGGAACCCTTATGTTGTTTGGGTTCCATGAAGAACCATTCTTACACATGGAACCACAGAGGGTTTTGTATACTGAGTTCCAAATAGAACCATTAGGGGTTCTAGAATTAGAAGCCTCATATTTGGAACCCCCAAAATACAGTTTTAATATACAGATTCCCACAGGAACTACGTGGTGAGACTGCCTCTGCCTGCTCAATGGGGACTGAGTAAGCTGCTCTGCCGCCTGTATCCTGATTGAAAGGAGGCTGTGGCTGCCAGTGGTTTATGTCCAATGAGCCCCAGCATGGAAAATGGAAACCATATGCTTCTGAACAGAATAGACGAATAAGGGACCTAATAATAATAACAGCTTACACAGAGAATAACAGGTATTTTTAGAGCATTTCTAATCGAGCTTGTGAACAGCGTAGCCGACGTGGCACAAGCTATTTTCTCTTTTGCTTGTAATCGGAGATATTTAGGCTAAAACTGCATGGTGATGGCATCCCCCTGTTGGTCTCAGAATTGTATTTGTATACCACTTGCTCCACTGCATTGTTAGATTAACCTGGGATTCATGCTGGCTGTGCCTGAATCATGCCTTACTGTAAGGAATCTGATTACTGCTCAAGAGGTTCACACAGCCCATTTCATAGTGATTGTACAGGGCACAGTCTGAAACCTGTTATAGACATAGGATAAAAGGATTTCTTAGAATTATAAGGAAAGTAGTTAATCTAGTAATGAACTTTACAACATACTGGCTGTGATTTTAAATAGTTTTAATTGTTAACCTTTGTTTAATGATCAATTTAGAAAACAATATTAATAATCGTGTTATTAAAGCTGTTGATTAGCATATTAATAAATTCATAAGTTTTTTTTTTTTACCATGCAATTTTAGTGGAACGCATTGTATCACATTCTAAAGTTTTCGAATGCCTTGGTTACATGTGTTATATAATGATGCATTGCTATACATTTATAGCAAACTTTATAACACATTTATAGACACATTTTAAAATGTTCTAATGTATCCATAAACTAACGTGTTACCAGACTTTTTTGTAAAGTTAAAGGTGTTTATTGCTACAATTTCTCAGCCAGTAGTGTATTGTATTGCCCACAGTGCTTCATATAGTAAGTGATCAATATCTAGGTTTATTGGTTTGCTGTCCTACACACTAGCTGTTTTTATATCAACCGACACCTCCGCACTTCCCACCATTTCCCAACAGAGGGAACTTGTCTAAGACCCCAAAAGGAGCAAGATAAACCTTTTCAAAGTCTCTCTAAAATTTCAGTCAACTACTGTTGTGCTTCGTAGTGATTAACAGATACAATTTAAAAAAATACTCTGTAAATAGATCGAGCTGATCTGGGGATCTGAAGGGGAGGTTTCTAATAGGATATGCACTCTCCCTTGTAGCGATCTAACTATTACTATGAATTACGTATTCCTTGATTTGTGTACACCTGACTTGTTTTGCAAGGAAATTGTACCTAAAACCTGTGTCTTTAGGGTTGCGTTATGTACAGTATTTGGGCTGTGAATCGAGCAACATTTTCTGCTTTAGTTTACTCCACCACAGTTTGTGAAAGGGAGTTTTATGTGGGAACGCTGAGACTGAGGGTTGGTGATACTGACTCAGAGAAGGTCGTCTTGACTTTTAAGATCAACCACAAGCTCCCCCCCCACCCCGTCATTAAACTTTTCAAAGTATTATCAGCAGCACTGTTTGATGCAGCCCTGTTAAGTAATTCACCTGAGTGATCTGAACGATGTTACAGATGAAGGCTCACTGGGGGGAAAACGAAAAGCCTCATCAATGCTCTCTCTAGATTAATTACTGTACATTTCAGATCTACATGAAATAAACATATTAAAACTCTTGTCATCTTAGATTATCTCTTATACTTTGTTTTGAGTATGTGGTACTGAAACAAGATGACTTATAAAGATGCATGGATGATCTCTCTGGGTTTTTAAAAGTGGAGTTTGTTTAGCAGACATGCGTTTTGGTTGCACGTTGTCCAGGGACAGACCTGAACAAGAACGTTTCCAGAATTTAAAGTCATGTCATCTTGTTTGCTGAAGGAAAGCACACAAACAAACTTTAAACAATCAACGTAACTCATTTAAAGTTAAAAGTCCATCTTTTATCAGATATGTTTCATATATCATGCACATATTTTAATATTTCTATTTTATATAAAAATCTCCTTTACATTTACTAAAGTAAACCATTTCACATATTCTAGTTAATTTAGGGCAATATGTGTGGCATAGATGCATTTTGCATACATATGCAGCATATTAAGTTTTCCCAATGGGTGCCTAAGAGCACAGAAACTGAAGTTTGGTGGTTTGTAGTGAATTATGCGTGTAAGGAGGGATGTGTGATTCCCTTATGACATGCAACTATCCCTGGTAGGATACTTATAAACACATTAAAGGGGTAAATGTAAACCTGTAATATACATAAACCAATGCATTGTGGCAGCCCTGCTCAAACACAGATCTGACTGGTTGAGTCTGTCTGTGCACATGAAACAGCATAGAGACAGGAGAGAGTTTTATTTGTATGTGACCTTTCACAGACGGAAAAGGAATGCATGTAAAAAGGTTTCGACACAACAATGACATAAAACTTCATACTTTGTTCTTTGCATTTCCTCTGGGGAGGCTGCAGGCACTGATTTGTTATTCTACCTAAAAGCAACATTTGTATTTGTAACCACAATGGCAACGAATAGATCAAGTAAATAAAGAAATAAAGAAAATAACAATAAAACACCAAGGGAACTGAATTATAATATGACTTCTGTGATGATCAAGATTTGGCTTAAATCCAAGCGAAATTAACAAGAAACTAGACCCGTTAAGTTTTTACATTTGCCGTGAATACTGTAGAAGTACTTCATTCCTTGTATGTTGTAGCAAGAACTAATTGCAAGCCTTGAAATACAGATGGATTGTTGAAAGTCAAAGCCTGTGTGAAAATGCAAACATGGTTCACTTTTCCTCATTAACAACTCCAGATAAGACCTTGCATTGATTGCGGCGCACTAGTTAGCGCCAATGGGGTGTATAAACAAAAAATATAATTTGAAAGATGAGAAACCACTGTACACTTGGTAAGCTCGTCTCCAAACAATGTTGATAGATACAAACATTTAGATTTTAATTGGATATTCTTTATATGGGCTCATTATTTTTTTTCCATCATTTGGCTTTAAAACTTAGAACGTAAACATGGCATGGGATCCCCATAAGGCATACTGTGCTGTAAGCCCAGCCATTTAGTACTATATTCTTTTACAATTTATTTTTTATTTTTTAAATTAAGCAGTTGCTTACTTACTGGGAGGAACGGTAATGAATAAAATTGCAAATGTGCAAAAATCTGATGTTTTTGTAATTTTTAAAGAATTACCATTTCATTTATTTTGCTTCACAATATCCTTTCGTGTCGTTCTTTGTGGAATCTGTTTTGGATGGCTCACAGTTGAATGCTGTTCCCCCACAGTTCGGCTGATATGGATATTTTGCACATTTCCATCCCCAGTTTAATGCCTATGTGGCAGTAGGTTCACAGTGGGCATGAAATATATATTTGTCAAAAATAATTCTACACCAAAACCTCTGGGAAAAGACGTTCTGGAGTAGAATTCTGCAGAACTTAAGAACGGAAATGGAATACTTTGGCAAAGAACGATTCCAACAAAAACAAGCAGCAAGTCTTTACTCTGCCTCCTAAAACATGGCTCAAGCACGGCTCACCCTTTAGTTTAAGGATCTCTTCATAAGGAACAATAAGCATGTTCTAAAGGTATTAATGATTATTGACATCATTACTAAATGACACACCACTAGTGGGAAGTCATTTATAAGGTTTCTTACAATGGCCTAGTTACACATGTTTGTTAAAATAATTAATATTACTATCTAAAATTGTTTAAATATGTATTATTAATTATTTCTGAAGGACCCTGAAACCTGTGTACAATTGTGAGCTTCCAAAGCATATTGGGTAATATGTTTGTAACTAAACAGCAGTTAAATGGTTGTTTCGTTTCATTTTATTTAGAGTGATGTTGACCACGAGTGCATGGACGATGGCTTGAGGAGTGTCACAACCTCCTCAGTAACAGTAAGTCTGAATTTCATTGTGTATTTATGAGAAGGTGTTTTATACTAGCATTGGGAGAATATATGGCCAGGACATCCCGAATTCTCATCCCAGTAATCCCACTCTGTTAAGAGACGATGGGTTATTGTGCTTGCTGAAACTTATATATATAAACATTAAACCTTTTTGTAATGTCATGCAACCACTCCTAATCTTGTGCAATTGAAATCGGAAACATATTTTAAGAATTTTAGATATGGTATTCCCCCCAAAAACAAACAAACAAAAAAATTGGCATTAGTTGTTAAAGATAATTATTATACTGGAGTAGTTCCCATTTTCTACCCAGTGTACATGTACAGAACTTGATCTGTTTGTCTGGTACAAGAAGTATTTGCTGTCCTTCCTGTGTGACCACTGTGTGAATGATCAATGAAGGCTAAAGGCCTAGTTTGGGTTTGTAATATAAGGGGGGCTGCAGGAACCAGAAAGGTCAAAAAGAAATGGAGACTGGTTCCTTCTCTGCAGCTCCCATAGGTGATATCCAATAACCCCTTAAGTCTTCCTGCTGTAAGACACGCAAGCTCATTTGCTGGATTTGGGGTGACAGCAACTTGTTTTGTTAGAACCTGGCTGGAGTTTGAAATGAAGCCTGGCTTCTGAGGCAGTGGGAAACATCCTTTATCTTAGCAACAGGAGGGCATGGAAATGCAAGTGCTTTTGGCAGCGGCACGGTGTAAATGTAGCGTCTGACCCAAGCCGTGTAGAAGGAATGCACCGTCTTCCTTTGACCATGCCATTTCCTGCTTGACGCTTTTGAAAAGTTGTCTGGGGCTAGATGCTGAAGAAAGTCTACATCAATTATTGGACAGGAAACCAAACCTGTCTCTGGCTGTTTTGCAGCAGAAATGCTTATTGTTGGGGGAGAAAAGTAATGAACTCCCTTTTCTTTTAGCTTTTCAGAAGTGTCTGTTATTTATTTTAGGGTGACAAGGCCACCTGGATGCTTGCAAGCAGAAAAACAGAATCTCGTTAGACCTGCAGGCAGCCTTTAGTGTATTGCTTGTTTGTCTTACACTGGAACCAAGTTGGCTTTTTACTATAACAAGCATTCTTAATTGTGATTAGCTTTTTATTCATGCCATGAACACCATTTTACACCTCTTAGCTAATAAGCTGGAGTGAAATTCCTATAGTAGCATGCCTCTAATAGCAAATAGCAGATAGCACTGCTTTTGTACTTGTATTTGTTTGGATCATTTTAAAATTCACTTTATTTTCTTTTTTTTTTGTTTTAGAACCCAAGTTATTTGTAGTATTCTTCCTTAACAAAATGCAAGAATGTAGTAGTTACTGCACTTTTGAGAATTAGACTGGTGTGACCTATATATAGAGTAGATATAAAAACAGTATTTAATGTAAAACATTAAAGGGAATAGGGGGTTTAACAGAAAAAATTTGCTGTTTTCCCCAAAGTGCAATATTAGGCTTTTTATTTGCATTTCCATTTTACATTTTTAAATATGTGTTTTTGGAAGCTGCAAGTAATTTATTTTAAGATTTGATTTAATCAGAGAGAATATTAATGAGAAGTTAATTACAGTGCAAGAAGCCACTGGTCCTTTGTTCAAAAAGAAAGAATAATTGTGCTCAACACTCCGGTATATGTATTGTGCAGTACAGACTCTACTGGGATGTGCACTACTTTATTGAAGGCGTTGACCGTTGATCCCTAAGTGCACAGTTAAACAATGTTCAGGATGTGGAATTATAGTGTATCGCTACACTTATACTTCTTTTTTCAACAGGATTTTTGTTCTTAACAACCTCACCCAGTTTGCGGGGTGTCTGTCTTTAGAATTACACTACATTTGTTCCTGATCATCCATAAAAAAAAATCTGTTTGCCTTTTTTACTTGATGTAGAGGTCATGTGGTCAAAATGAAACTTCATTGACTTTCTAAGGGGCTTTCTTAAACACAATGCATTAGGGGCGGAGTTGTGGAAGGTAGAGTAGGCAGTAGTTTAAATTACTTGCTCGAGTGCAACAACTATGTGGGCATTAATAGAGTTAGTTAAACCTTCTACTAACCTGCAGTACAGGTTAGATAAACTTAGCATTGAAACCAGTATATTAGTGCTTTGCACTGCGGCTGTTAATGATACACCAGCAATTGTGTCTGTTCCAATTTAGCACTGGAACAGAATGTGAATAAACCAAGATATTTTCTTGGCTCATGTTAGAGTGGAGCTTAAAAGGGATTAGAGTCCATTGTTATGAGTGTTACAAATATGTTTGCGAATCAGGACGGGGGTCCCAAGACTAATTTCGATTTTTAAATTTTTTTTTAAAATGTGTTTTCATTGATTAACAACTTGAGGATATTGTTTCTTTATTTCCTTATGCTCTATTGTATTTCTAAGAATAACAACATGTAGGACCACAGCCTAGCATTGGAAAGAGGTGATTTGGTCTACTGGTGCACCAAGGTTCTGTATCTGGATTCTGCTCTCAGTGAGCATTAGGAACTGCACCTGTGTCCATCATGTATCAGCCCAATGGACGTCCAGTCAATGGAGGTGCATGTAAGCTTGGTTAAGCACAGAATGACTTTGACAGGTGCAAATTGGAAAATCCTTGTGTGGTTCCATCTTCTGCTGCTTGAACTCAATACACGCACGGTTTTTAGACCCAAAGTGCAGACAAAGATCTGACAGCTGATTGCCAGAAGCCTTGACACTTCTGGTCCTTGTACAATCTCCTGCCATTTTTGTGTCATAGCCAGGCCCTCACTGATAGCAATATGCTGTGTTACTCCTGCTGGAAGGTGGCTGGTAACTGAATGGTTCAGGCCTCTGTTGTCACCCCGTGCCGTGGAATTTGGAATTCAGTTCTGCCCTCTGATTGGGTCGTTCCCAATCACGATACAAGGAGGAGCGAGCAGGAGGCAAACTTGAGTGGCTAGTCGTAGTCAGTGGTTAAACTGGGATTTTAAAAGAGGTGGCCCGTATAAGGAGAACGGAATCCTACTTTGAATCAAAGGACCAGGAACGGAATCCTGAAGAGGCGGAACACCGTTCCGGACTGTTACACTCTCATTTAACCCCTGGTCGTAGTAGGGAGTAAATAGTAACTTTACTGTTACTCACTGATCTGGCGCTGATTAAGAATTAACCACGACATTTAGTATTTACATGAATTAAACAACTCTCTTATTTAATGCACAATCCACTCCCTAGATATTGGTAAGTTAATTTGTAAACAGACTGTGATTTCAAGTAAACGTTTCAGTCGAAAAAGAAAACAAATCGCCTGTGTATAATAACTGTTGATTGAAATTGAACCTTGTTCAAAAATAAATGCGGCAATGCTGCATTCTGTGAACTTCCATCTTCATCAGCAGACCCAACGAACAGGATGCAACAACATTTAATACGATACAAATCTATAATAATAAAATAACATAAACTGACAGATAGAATAGTCAAGCATAATCTGAAATGAAAGACCAGGAGACTGAAAACAGTGGCAGTGTACACGCCAGAATTAGATTTGAGTGTTCTCCTACACTGAAAGGGTTTCTTTCACAAATCAGACTTCCCATCATTCAATCTGTCTCTTTCTTTTGTTGTCTCTTTATTAAACTTTGTTTTGCCACTTGTGGTTCTTTTACGTCAGTGTACTTAATTTCTACTTTGTTTAGCAAATCTGAGTTTGTGTGACTTGTGAAGGGCGTGAAATTGCTAAATGATTGAAAGTGAAACTGTGTAGTGCTCACTACCAAAGGGAGCCGGGGCCAGGGGTTTAATGCAGAAATATTTTGAACAACATAGTGCTCAATACTTTATTAAAAGACGCAGCTGTCATAGTCAAGTGTTCGATGAGAGAGAAGGAGTCTGAGAAACACGGTACAAAATACCGCTGGATGGGTCAGCTCTTCACGAGCTCCTCTATCCAGTTATTGTCTGGAGTCTGTTTTTTATTCTTTTTCCAAACTCATTTGCATCTGAAGTACAAAGACCCTCTGTTGAAGACCCCCTAGCAGCCCCCCCCCCACACACACACTTTGTCTTTACAAAGGGGCCTCGATAGCTATAGCATACATAGTTTTCATTACTTCTCTCTTCAGGAACCAACAAGAATCTGTTATTATAACACAACATGCTTGGTGAAGTGAGGTTTTCTCTGAGAATAAAGACAGCTGATCCTGAAGAATGGACTTCTTTTTACTTCAAGAGGAGGAAGAGAGGAAGTCGGACTGGATCATGGAATTACTTGCATAAATAATGTTGTTAGGGGGCCATCCAGTGCATCTGCTTGAAGTCTATACTGTAAGGAAGTTTGGACTGTTGGAAATGAATGCAGAGGGCATAGTGTGTCAGAAATCTGTCATGCATATGTAAATGAGATGTTACTTTGTATAGGTTTCTATCAACAAACAGAAGCCTGGAATGCAAAAATGGGTGGCTAATGTTTGTCTTTTTTAGTTTAGAAATGAAACAAACAGTGTGTCTGCAACATGCTTGGAGAACTTTCTAATGATTAATTATACAGACTGTGTTTCTGTAGTGTGATCTGTTAGCAGCATAATGAAAGCGGTTTATTTTTCTCACTATACTTTAAATTCAGTATTGTAGAGAAACAGTGGGAGAAAAAAAATAGTTTTATGCCATGTTTGTCATGGGACCAAATTGTGTTGTGCCCACTGTGACGTTAACAGCATTTAAGCAACAGATGCCATGATAGGTTTATAATAGCAATAACAACCCCAGTTTATCGTATTGCTGCATATTCTTTGTTATTATAATAGAAACAGTTTAGACTTTGCAATGGCGTTTAAGTTAACTACATCTGACAACAAAAGTGTTAGAACATGTTCAAGTGCCGTGCATACCAATTATAGTTAAGCTTTCATAAAACTGATTCAGTAACGTTCTCCTTTTTTAAAAAGTTTCAAGACCTCCCCACAATGTTGTATTTTCATTAGCCAAACAGGGTTTTTTTTTATCCAGGGTGTCTGTATTTTCTTTAGCAAGTGGGAGGATTTTTCTTTCTCGCCTGTGTTCTGTTTTTGGATTGTTTTTCTCCAGTCTGTCAGTGGCATTCAGTCTTACGCTTGTGGTGTGTTTTAAAACTACCCTTTCTGTGTATTGAGATTTTAATTCATGTTAAGATGACACCCCTTCTTCCCTCTCTCCTTCCCTCCCCTGGTGTCACCTGTAAACATGTGGGAACTTTGACACCAGCCCTGTGTGAAGCTGATTCGATCAGAACCTCATATACAGGACCCTGCTGCCTACAAAATGGCACTAATTGCATTATCCTCATGCCTGAGGGGTGAGCTAAATAACAAAACCCAGAAGAGGCTCTTCGGTGAATACAAAATAAAGTTAATCTCTGATACTAGAGCCTAATCTCCTCTTGATCTTATCTTGCAGGTTGAAAGCCGCATTTGCAGATCTGAGTCAGAATTATCTGCACAGAAATGTGTGAACGCCTTGCTTACATTTGCACTGGCCTTTTTACAAGACATGGTAATCAGCTGGGCTGTCACAGTCCTGGTGATCTTTCTGATCCCCTGTTAAAATACCTGCATTAATACCTGCATTAATACCTTTTGTGTTTCCATTGTGCTCCTAATTGAAAACAAAAAGGTATGAGGAATGTTGTCTAAGAGCATAATGTAAATGCCACTGGCTTGTTTGACCAGCGTACCTAGATTTAGTTACACAACTGTGAACAGATCTTTATACTGAAGGCAGGTTGACTAACAGATTGTGTACCATAACGCATTATCGCTCCCTTTTTTTTAACAAATAATGTAACCAGTTCTGACAAATGTTTACATATTAAATTATTTATATGTGAAGGTGTGTTTCATGGCAATGACCATGTTGGTATTAAGCAGGCCAACAGTAAAAAAACACCACCACCACACACCACTCCTGTTAGCAAACCTACTCACACTCTGTGCTGGCAGTTAAAGGGTTAAACAGACATGCTTGTGCTGAATTGTTCTTTTTATTGTTAGTTCCGGACTGAAGGAAGGGTTCTAATTGGACCCTGCTTTACCTGTGCGGCACAGAGAAGTGCCATTGACGATGACGTGTAACCAGCCCGCTGCCAGGAGCACATGTAACACATAGTTAACACCCGTCGGGGCCACCAGTCCAGCCCCTGATCGGTCACTAATAGTTGTTGGAAGGCAGCAGACCACTCTTACTGATAGTGCTAATGTAACTGCATTGGCTTTCACCCAGTTAGTTCATGTTTGACATGTTACATATTTAACGTCTGCAGCAGGGTAGTGTAAAGTTGAATGTTTATGCTGGGTCACGCTCTGCTCTTTCTGCGAACAAGACTTTTATAATTCCCCTATTAGGCATCACAGCAAGGGAAATTTCACAGCGCAGTTTTATTGATTTATGCCAATAGCAATTAGATATGGTTTTTTTTACTCTATTATAAAACAATAAATATTCACAATGCGCCTGCTGTGTAAAAGCCCAAGGACATGATTCTGATAATTAATTAGGAAAGTTTGTTTCTTGTAAACCGACATCCTCTTCTTCAACTGTGGCCGTGCAGTTTTATTGGGCTATACAGTTGACCTCAAATGGGAAATTTGTGTTGGAACCAACCTAACTAACCACTATGGCTCCTGACTGTTGTTAATGTTATATTTGTCTAATAAAACCCAGCAGGAGCTGCCCGTGTGTGCCTAATAGCTGCTTTAATACAAGGAGGTTCAGGGAGATTTTAAACCACAGATTGACATAACTTGCAGAAGGTTGAACACAAACATAAATGCCTTTCACTGTTCTGTAAACAGTCATACCTATACAATGTTATTTTATATATTTAATAATGGTATACAGTAGACTGATTCAGGAGGTTTTCAGAACATATCAGAACCCAAATCAACACACACACACACTACCATCCTTCATATGGTCTTAGTTGAACTACTTGAAAATAGCACACTCGTATTTACATTAGTGTTCTGCTGGACTTTTAGTGACGTTCATTGTAAAGTATTTGTTTTGAACCTTTAGCTGGCAAGTGGGCAAAACTGCCGTCCTCACTGTGTTTATATAAAAGTCATTGTAATTTAAAGAGTGAGCAGAGGAAGTGTAGTGTTGTACATTGATTACTGCCCAGGGGAGAACTAACTGTGGAACTACTTAAAAGATAATACGAGAAACTGTTTTCAACCTTGTTCGTCTTGTTGAAAAGTTAAAACAATATCATTGATGTAAAGGAAATTGGACTAAATGGTAATGTTTACAACCACTGATGTTCACACATAAGCAGCCCAATCCAACATAAACATCCACTTGTGCATGTAAATCTAGAAACTATTAATAAGCACTTTCATCCTTGCATCTGGCCGTCAATTTTTTTTTCTAATCAGTCTCATGTTTCGCTTGGCGAGGCTTGCTGCACTTTTAAAAGCAGTAGTTTCTACTGGGTGGTGAAATAACAACTGTTAAACTCTCATTCCAGAGAAGATTTTGGTAAGAAGTGCACAAGACTAATCTTTCTGCCTGCACACCAAAAGAAAAGAAAAAACCATACAGATTTTAAGACACATATGAATGGATTTTTAGGGAACACACGCACGCACGCACACACACACACACACACACACACATTAACAAATGATGTATTTATTCCTTACTTGCATGTTTAAAACAGGAAGGAATCACGTGATCAGTTTTAAAATAGATGATACGCCACATGGATTTATTTATTATTTTCTCCAGGAAACTAGATGGGCTGGAAATCCATCCACCAGGAGTTAGGCTGAACCCACTGGGACACATTTCACATGAGTGGCCCCAGTTGGAATCAAACCCAGGGCGTAAGATGCCCATTTAGATGTATTGATCACAGTCCAAGCTTCTTTTGACCCAGAGTTTATAACAAAAGCCCAACACCCTTTGTTTCTATGTAGCTTTGTAAGTTACACTCTCTTTGTTTTCCTGACTCTTTGCCATGCATTTGTACTGTTTCCTGTAGTGTATATTTACTACACAGGAGGATGTATCACTTTCATGTCCATGCCAAGTACAGAATACAGCTCTTCAGATTGCCCTGTTTTCTAGACAAGTAAAAACAATAGTGCTGATGGCAACTTCAGCAGAGCAAAGAAGTACAGATATTTGACTTGTATGGAACACCGAAATATAGCGCACCGTTAGGACGACCATGTGAGAGTATTTTGATATTAAACAGGGTTGTTTATGGTCGCTTATCATTTGCAGAATTCCATTCTAAACGGTGTACTGTAGGGCAGATTTGATCTTTTAAAGGTAGTTAGGGTTGAGCATAAGGGGTTAATACCACAGGTATCTGCAAGAAGTAGCAGGGCATCTTTTCATGGTAGTTAGGCTTCTCAAATAAAGGGTTCAAGAGTGACCTGATATGACCCTTTGACCCAAAGTCAAGCCTGGTACACTCTGTGCACCTAACACTGTTTTTGAGCTGCCAACAGCCTGTTAGTCATTGCTGTCATTAAAGTTACCCAAAGTGAATTTGCAGTGTAAGTATATATATATATATATATATATATATATATATATATATATATATATATATATATATATATATATATATATATATATATATATACACACAGACACACGGATGCATACACTGCATATTCATAATTTAAGAATGAAAGTTGTTGTTTTCCTATTGGAAATGTACTCACACTAGGGTGTGATGTGTATATTGCATTAATATATGTACTGTATGTGTAAATCAGCACCATAGAAAGTGTCTGGCTGCATTTAACAGCCGTTGACATACAGTCTCTATGCAATATAAAAACAAGCAATTGGTAACTGATAACCCATAGTTGTCCTCCAGACATATTAAACCCTTCAGTAGCTCGACGAGGTATCAAACCCTTCTAGTCTTCTGCAATCATGACTTCTGGTATCTAACAAAAGTTGTCTGAAATCACAGGCCCCGGTGGCTCCTTGCTCTTTTTATAATGCAGCTGTTGTATGCGAGAAGGCCTTTCTATTAGCAAAAAGGGAGAGAGAGCTAAAGCGGGACATTGTGCTATGATCACGTAAAGAGCAGCACTATTGGATATTCTCGTCCGGCAGTAATGAAAGAGGAGGATGGATTTGTCCTCAGTCTTGTTCCTGTTTGTTGTCATTGTTTAAGATTACAATGCTAAAGCAGTAGATAAGTGGGATCACTAAATTTTTATTTATTTATTTTTTCTCCTTGTTCAGCGCTGGCCTCGATTTCGTTGGGTCTTGTGCTCTGTGTTTTAGTCTTGCAGTGAGACAGCTCTCTGCAGGACATTCTCATTTTGTATGTGGATTATTACCCACTCGCAGGTTGGTTAGTCATATTACCAAAGATATATAGATTGTCTTCACTGTTCTGAGGTTCTGCCTAACAAACTAAACCAGCAGGGAAAAACACTGTAGTTCCATTCAGCCTTTAAGTAAAGCAATATGTGACATTGTCCTAAGATGTTAAAAGTCAGACTCATTCCTACAAGGCTCCTACACACTTTACCGGGAAGACGGCAATATGAAAAATAGCACAGGGCATTTCCTTCAGCTCAAGACGGCCCTTGAGTGTTTTTTGTGTTTAATTTTCATTAGCATTTCTTTATCTTTCAACAAATCGTGCAGAGGAACAACGACAGCCTTGAGAGTTCTTTGGGCTGTTAATGATATTGAGTAGCTCACTCAATTTGCTGTGCTTTTCCTTTATGAAACCAAATCCCTCTGTTAAAAAAAAAAGGCACATGAAAAAGTGACCTTGTAATATAATTCACAATTCTTCAATTTATCATTATTAGTGTAGAGCCCCAGATACAAAGGGAGGGGATATTGCATTACTGCAAGGATTATACAGATTACATCAGAACATTTGGACTGGAAATTAGCTTGGTTTACCATTGGCGCATAACATAAGAGGTGAAACCTGTTTGTGAAATCTTGTGTCATGTCCAGGAAGGCAGCATATTAGCTACTGCATTGATAGCTCACGTCGAGGGACAACATTTCCATTGAAAGATATCATTTTTGTTTAATATTAATAGCTCTTTTTAAACCTGTGTTTCAGATTGATGGTTTAAATAACATATTTTGCTTGCACTATATTTATTGAATAGGGGATCAGTAAAGATAGAACTAACTTATGGTATTGCCATTTGATATCATAACACCCCTATAATAATTACATAGCGTACCTTTTTATTTTTTGCAGTGCTGGACTAGCCAGCAGAGGCCTGGCTCTCACAGGGGAACGCCGGTGCTGGGTCATCATTGCAGCAGTTTGTCTTCATCAATCAACTTGTGTTTGTTGACCAAGCAGCATGATGTCACTATTCATTTCAGAGATGCTCTAACGGGCTCCAGGACCCCCACCCTAGCAGGCAATCATATGCCTGTTGCATTGTGGGTTCTCTACTTTCCCTTGAAAGCAGAAACAGAACATCCAGATACTTGTAGTTGGTTTGCCTAACAGTAGTTTTTAGTCCTGATCTTTTATGGTAGGCTTTATTAAAAATAATTAAATACAAATATATTACTGCTCTGTTCTTTAAATGTTTCTTGCCCTTCCATCTATAGCTTTTTGTAATGTATAAAGACGTTAATAATACACACCCTATTGTTGTGGGCTGCTGCAAGCTGCAAGTCACAATTGGTTGATCTTTTCATCCTGCCGATGTAAATGACTGACATTCTGCGAGGAGCCAGCTGTGGTTTTCATCCACTGAGGCCCAGTCAAAAGCCATAGCCGTTTCTGATGACCAGCTACTGTAGCACATTAGCAGTAATCTGCTAGTGAAACCCTTAAATGGTTACTAAGCTGTCAAACTTGTTAATTGGAATTCTTACATTCCTGGGAAATACAACCTGATCAGGCTGCTTGAAAATAAATAAATAAAAATGAATACAAAAATAAGCTGATGCATCAAGTACCACAGATCTGAGTTTACAAAACTGTGTGCTGTCAGGTTGTCCTTTTTAATCAAATTTAAGGAGATACTGTAATATCTATCTATATATCTATATAACTGTAAGTATATACTGTAAATATTTAGTATAGCCGAGTTGCACATGAGCCCTGCAGGGGTTGTCCTGTTATTAATATCGAAAATGCATGAAAATAAGTTCTAAGTCGGCACTCGTCATTTATTATAATATGTTATCTGGTGATTAGGGTGAAAAGTTATATGTAGGCAGCAGCCATTCATTAGGCCATTACTGCTGTTCTTCTTGCTTTAAGGGACTTAGTTTAGGCTTAGAGGGCAGGTCAGACCCCCCCCCCCCCCTCCCCCTTCATGTATCAACCTTTTGATCTCCCGTCAATTCTCTGTACTCTGTACGCCTTGCCTTTAACAGAACGTCTCGGGGTCACAGAAGGGCACTGCTGTATCTTTTAAAGTGGTCCTGCTATAGACTTGCGCTGCGTCCCGCTCCACTTCTACAGATGTGTTTTTGTGATCTCTGCAACTGCATCCACCCCCTCACCCCACCCCACTACCTCTGTGTCCATTATTATTTTATAGTTTTGTTCTGCATTCCTTCCACTCAGCTTTTAGTAGACGGAGGCCCATTTTAGTTTATTACTTACATATGTCCGTGCCTCTTTACCTCAGCAGGGAAAGACAAAATATGGAGAGGGAGCCGTGGATTTGGGATGGTTGGCTAATCCCTCCCCACCTTGAACTAATCGTCAGGCCAATGTGTTATTGCGCCAAGCGCTGTTCTGCAGTGCGTAGCCAGTGGGGTTTCAATTTGTAGAAGCATAAACAGATACTAAACTAGGAGTAATGGTGCAGTGATTTATGAACAGAGTTTGGATCAAATTATCACAGCAGTCCCCTGCTGCCACCCTTAACAATTGCCTTCTTATTCCTGCTGCCGAAATGTTTCTTCGTATAGTTACTTGTTGGTGAACAAACTGATTTGCATTGGTCTTTGTTCTTTTTTTTCTGGAGTATGAGTCTGGGAATTGCTAATATTTCTTGCTGTGTTGTTATGCATATATATATATATATATATATATATATATATATATATATATATATATATATATATATATATATTGTCTTTAGAAACAATGGCTCTTTCATGATTTAATGTTGTTGATTTCTATTGGGGTCTAAGTGCAGTTTGTTGTATGAATAAATACATTTGTCCCACGGTCTGGTATGTTGGGGACGGATTAATGGTAACACAGAGTTAAACTATAAATGAATAAAAATAAGCTATAGTTAAACTTAAAAGCTAGTTCCCATGTCACCTGGGCTCTCGTTTCATACAGCTAAATGCATTTGAAAAGTATCTGTAAGGCTTTAACGGTTTTATGTGAAATCATTACTCATTTTAATATTCTGTCAAAACACTTGCATGCTTTTGATGTCTTTTAACTCCGGCTTTGACATTTGTAATGTATGCTTAAAAGGAGCTGGGTGATAATTCCATTCAGTTGCTGTAAGTCTTGGATAAAGACAAACCTTAAAAAAACGTGAACATTAAAGTGATCTTTGAGCTGTTTGTAAAATCAATTACATATTGTCCAAACTCTGATTCCTTTGGAGAAACTTAATCGCTCAAACTTCTGCAGAGGATCACCCGAATTAACTTGGACATTTGTTTTCACTCTCCGCTTCCACTCTCCTCCCCCCCAACCCTTGACTTTCACTCGCACATCGTTACATTTGTGTGCTTCTTACAATTCTACTGGGACCGATTAATCATCATTTGCTAGCATATCTATCTCAAAACCTGAGCTTTGATCATGTTGTATTTTATAACTTACATCTGTTCTACATTTAACCTTTTGTAATGCTGTTTTTCAAATCTATTACCTGGTATAACAAAGAAATGGTTTTATTGGAAACTTTGTAGCAGATGTAAATCACACATCCTTCATTTATCACGTCTTCTTACCCTTCCATGTCGGTCGGATGCATGTATGCTTTATGTTGTCCTTGATTCTTTATCTAAGGCTATTACTTTTTTCATCTGTTTTTTTTTTTCTTTTCCCTTTTCCTTTCCCAATCCCAGTCCCTTTTCCAGCGTGTACAGTTGGATTCCATGGAACGGGATTGGTTCCGCTTTGCAGCCCTGGGAAACGCAGCTGCCCTGGGCCAGCTCCTGAAGCAGGATCCAACGCTTGCATCCAAAAAGGTAATCACAGCTAATTAGAAGTGAAATGCGTTTTTCTAAGGAAGTAGCTGGAAAACTTCACGATTTACATTTCTCAGACAAAACTGATTAGAGGAATGTTACCCTGCTTTCGGAGCTGCTTTCAATCTGGATTGAATCTGTCACTTGAAACTTCTAATTGTTCAGTAAATCCCCTACAATGCAGTTTTTGGTACAAATGTGCAAATGTTAGAAGATGTACAGCAGCAGTTGTTTAGTTTAGCAAATGTCTGGCAGCTGTTTTCTGCAGGTTACCCTAAACATGACGCTACGCTTAGGGACTTGGGGATGTTGAAATGAAGTACATGCTGCAAGAAGAAAGAACATGATAAGATGGGAGTCTAAACATTGCTAAAGATCCCAGCGTCTACGAAATTCCTTTCTATTTTGGTCTCTGTAATAGCTTTAGCATAGGCCATAGGAACATAAGAACATAAGAAAGTGAGAATAGGCCATTTGGCCCATCTTGCTCGTTTGGTTGTTAGTAGCTTATTGATCCCAGAATCTCATCAAGCAGCTTCTTGAACGATCCAAGGGTGTCAGCTTCAACAGCATTACTGGGGTGTTGAGGAATACAAGAGAGTATTGTACCCAACAGCAAAGCTGTTGAAAATAAAAATAAATATATTTTAAGAAATATAAAAAATGCAGGTAAATAAATAATAATAATAATGCATGGCAAAATATAATAAAAATAGGAAGTGTTATGTATTTTTCCAGATTATTGATTTCGTAATATGCAATCAACTTAACTTAATCAACTTAATTATTTTAATTGCTGGTATATCAAGCCAGTACTGGTGCATGTTATCAAACTTGATCAAAAGTTCAACCTCTTCAAAAAAAAGTTTGCTGAATGGACTTAATCAATAGGGTTGCATATCAATGCAAGACAAAAATGGATACAAGTTTAAACTAGAAAAATTAAACAGAGTACTTTGTCGTACAGTTTGACAGCTCAACAAGCTAGTTCATTAGTATTTCTTCAGAGGTAATGCCCAAGAGAATGGTGCTCACAAGCTGCAGTGCACAGTTTAATACTGCAAGGGTCTCTCTTTACACAGTGCTGATTGTTGAAAACTACAGAAGCCTATTAAAGATAAAGAGCATAAACAAGACTAAGGCACTTCTTGAAGTATTTCGCAAAGGTTGCAGGTGCGGGGAGGTCACGGCGATATCATGTTCTTCTAAATATTTCAAGGGATAGAGCGAGTTTTCATTGCATTATCTATAAAAGAGAGAATGGGAATAGGCTTTGAAGATGCCGCCAGTGTAGGCCACTGGTGCTTACTCAATCCAACAAAGGTTTGGGCAGCAGATAAGGATTTCTGACCACGGCGGGGCAGCTGTTTCTCTTTCATCTCTCATTTCAGTGTGTGCATGGAATGTTTGCTTAGCCTGGCCATGTTATCGTGGTAGGTAGATTTTTTTTTTTAATTCAATTTTCTCTATTTCATTTACTTAAGAGTAATTATCAATTTCCTAACTCAACCCTTGCCTCCTCAGAGAGTACTTAAACTGAAACCCTAACTTTATGAACCTTCCATCAATATTTTATTTTAATTGACAGTTTTGCATTGGTTTAACACTCTCCCCGGAGTACTTTTTTCTGCAGTTAACATAATAAATACATGAGATAGTCTGCTAAGAAAGAGTTCACGGGAGGTGCATTCAGATACAAATCGTATGGCTGAATAACGCAGTTTATTCCGCAGTTCTAATGCATCACATTTTATGCTCAGTATTTTGGGGGATGTGCTATTTTTTATTATTTTATTTTTTTAATATGGAACGTAATCAATAATTTTCCTTTCATTTTTGTATTCCTTTTCGAAAAGCACTGGAATAGTCCCCTTAAATAGGCTTAATGCACCATCCAAAACAATACTGTTCTCTCTCCCGAGGTGTGGTGGGGGTTTGAACCCTTCCTCCCTCAGCACCTGTCTATACAGCAGTGTTGTTTGAGAAACCCTGTGATGTTAACAAGTGGATAGCATAGAGATTGTTTGCAGTGAGTGTAAATATTAAAAAATACGAAATTATTCAGTATTATATACGTAGGGCTTCTGTTTTTGGGGTTTTATTAATTGTATTTTTCGGCGCTTATTTTTAGCTATTTTCGAGTTTTATATATATTGTTTTTTTTTCTGGGCTTTCGTTTTTGATATACTGTATGAAATTAGCGTTTTACTTTCCAAAATGCTTGAGTGTTTTTTGTGTGTGTGTGTGTGTGTGTGTGTGTGTGTGTGTGTGTGTGTGTGTGTTAAAATATGTATAGTAACTCGACACTACTTGCACACTTAAGTTGTACTTTCTTTCCTTTGCTGTCCTCCACAACAAAATCCCTATGGTCACGGGCACATTCTTCTGGGGCTTTTGTGTGTAGGCATTTTTGTACATATGGGCACACAATTCTGTTTTAAATCCTCCGTGTCTTAACTGTAATACAGCTTTAAATCCCGCTAACAAGCCTCTATCCTGATTGTAATCTCGTTAAATCTTGCAAGCGGAGTCTCCAATAGAAATGTAGGAATATGCTGTCACTCAGTAGTTGGGGCGGGTTTAAAGTATTCAGAACAAATCAATGATAGATACAAGTCAGGAAGGCGGGACATTGCCCAGCAGCACAGAGAAATGTATTTATTATTTTTGTAGTAGGTTTTATTTTTTTAAATGTGAAAAGGGTAAAGTCAACGTGAATATATGAACCATTTCCACAGTTTTTTCTGGTGTTTTCCAGTGTTTATTGGCTATCCACCAATTTAATTTTTTTTGTATCAAGTCAGATCAAAGGCTAACATAAAGTGTTGCTCAGGAAAAGGTTGTCATGATGGTGCTCTGCAGTGTTGTTGGAAATCTCCAGTACTGTAGCAGGGGCAGCAAGTCTCTGGATCTAAACAGTGACGGTCCTTTTAACCCTATTAATCCTGCCACAGATTCAGTTTTGTTTTTAAGGAAACGAACAATGAGGGTTGTTTTCTTTTTCCATTACAAAATAATGTGAATAAATAAAGGCAAAAAAAGAGTGAATTGTTTGTTCCGATAGTGTTTTTTTTTTCTTTTTTTTTTTTTTTAAAGGAGGTTGAATGAAAAACATCTGTATAGTCCCTGTTTAAAAAAACAAAAAACAAAACACCATTTCTGAAATGCCAGAAAGGAATTGTATTGATTGAGACACTTAAACTTCATAAGGGCAAAAAATAAATAAAAATAAATCAAATTTCTATCAGCCTAAATTGTAGTGGGCAGCATTATCAGCTGAAAAGACCCCTTGGATTTGACAGGTCCTACTCCATGATGATTAATCACTTCTTAGCTTCATTTCCTTTTGCAACTGGCTGGAGGCAACAAGCGATAAGTGCTGCTCTTATTACTTTGTGCAAAGGGAAATGTCTATTACTGCCCTATCATATAAGTGATCAGTACAAAGAGGGGGCCAATCACAGCCTGCCCTGATAAATGTTTTCACTGTCTTTTTTATTTTATATATCTATCCTGAATTTGTAATGCTCTTTTATACTTAGTCAGTGTTTTTTTTTGTGTCATTTTTGACAGATGTATTAGAAGGAATATTATACACTGCCCTTCCTAGAAGTCATGACTTTTATTAAAAATCTGTCTTGCGTATGTATCTCTGTGTATGTATGTACCTTTTCTTTTTGGATTATTGCATATGGTAAAATAAGTAATGTGTGTGTATGTGTGTATGTATATATATATATATATAATTTGTTATTAGTTTAATTGGCAGCCGTCTTTATCCAAGGTGACCTACAATTGTTACAGGGCAATACAAGGTTACAGTGCAAAAACAATATTTAAATAGTATGGTTTACAATAAGTGCAAATACGACTAGAATGCAATATGAGATAAGTACCAGCTTGGGATGAAGAGAGAGAGAGAAGGTGTGAGTGTGTACCTGATGGTTGAAATCATGGTAATGTTTTTTAGGTTGAGCCGATATACCTCCTCCTTTCTTTAGGTTGTGCGAGAGTGGGTGTTGCTCGAGGTGCAGTGCAGAAAGTGAAAGCTAGGGGCGCTGAATCTCAGTGAAAAGGGACAAGGCAACGACAGACGCCATAGGCCTTGATATTTCAAAGGAGCAGCCTAGACAGAGACAGAGTCTTGTTGCTTTGTACAGAATGCTGCTTTGTACAGAATTGCTTTGTACAGAATGCTGCTTCATACAGAATTGCTTTGTACAGAATGCTGCTTCATACAGAATTGCTTTGTACAGACTGCTGCTTCATACAGAATTGCTTTGTACAGAATGCTGCTTCATACAGAATTGCTTTGTACAGAATGCTGCTTCCTACAGAATTGCTTTGTACAGAATTGCTTTGTACAGAATGCTGCTTCCTACAGAATTGCTTTGTACAGAATGCTGCTTCATACAGAATTGCTTTGTACAGAATTGCTTTGTGCAGAATGCTGCTTCATACAGAATTTTTTGATTTTGTAAGCTAGCCTAAATTTCCTAAAGGGGAAACCATAATTTAAAATATAGAATTGATATATATATATATATATATATATATATATATATATATATATATATATATATATATATATATATATATATATATATATATATATATTTTTTTTTAATTATTATTTTATGCTTAAGTATTTTCATATCTTTTTTTATCAAACTTTTTTTTCTTTGAGATTTTATTTTCTACAAATGCTTTTTTAATGAATGTGTGAGCTGTTATTCGGGTTATTTTCTTCTCATAAAGGAGGGAGCAGTGGAGTGCCATCATTAGCATGAGATAAGCCCTGCTTTGCCACTGCACATTTTCTGAGTGTCTGAACTGGGGAAAGCCTTTGATGTCGCCCAAATCCTTCTCTTGTTAATTTTACCATTTATTTGATTTTTACGTACCAAGAATATGCTGAGATTATGGCTTTTTAAGTCAATATTTATTAAAAAATCAATCTAAATGAAAATCTGCCCATCCCTCTAATTAGACGAGGCGACATGCGATTGATTTTTAATTGCAAAAGTAATTACATGGGGCAGATAGCCAGTGACATTTGATTATCTAGGTGATTGATTAAAAGGCCTAGCTCACGGAACAGATTGTTAGCCAGGGGAATCGAGACAAAAGAGCAAATTAAAAAAGTTGTCCTGTTAGTAATCACAAATTTCAAGGATGAAATTACAAAGCCAAACACCCCCTACGCTCCCTTTGTTTTTTTTTCTTTCTATCCTCTTCCCTTCCTTACCTAAAGGTACACGGCGTGCATTAACTGAAGAATGAAGATAAAGAAAAGGATTACCTTTAAATGAATCGAGGAGTGATTAGTTCAGTTCAGATGGGAACAACATGCAAATATGTGTTTGCTAAAAAGACGGCTTGTAATGCTTGTGAGCTCCTCCTCCTCCCGGCACGGCACTCCAGAAGAAATCGGGTCAGATAAGGAGTTTAAACATCTCTCGTTGACCACACATTGAGCTCAGCATTCAGAAAAACTGCTGTTTTTATTAAAGAATATCTATCGTATCTCATAAAATCTTTTTTATAGTTTTGACGTTTTGATTTTGAGCAACTTGTTCACGACACACAATTGCAGGTGGAGTCTGCTTTGCTTTAAAAAAAAAAAAAAAAGGTCCTAAAATGAACTACTTCGCAGATGCTGCTATGTTCTGTCACTGGTGAATGTGGCAGCTTCAGGTCTAAGACTCTTTTACTAACCCGACAATGGCATCCAGGATCTAATGCATTCAGTGCCATTGATGAGATAGAACCCCTAGTGTTCAACAAGGGGCAAGGTTTTCTCCTGAAGTAATTTCATTTAAGAATGTAATGTAGATTATATATAAAAACATGAAGACATAGTTTCTTAAATAAAATGCAATTTTAATATAGAACTGCTGGATCTACCAAACTTTACCTTTTTTCCCATTAATGTTGGGAAAGAAAAATGTAATGCTGGCAGTCATGGGGCCCGGTTCACAAAGCTCATTTCAGGAATGTTTGTGTAAAGGAGTAGAAGAGTATTTTTACATGTTATATTTATTAAAAAGTGAGAATAAACTTCTAACCTTGTCTAAAACATTGAGAACAGGTTTCATTAAAAAAAAAAAAAATAGTACCCACTGTATAAATAAGCAGGACGCCTTTTTATTTTGAAAGGATTGCCACTTCAACACGATTGTTGGGACAGAGCTGGGAACAGTAGTTATCCCTAATAACTGTTCATGCCAATGTGCTCATGAAAGTCAATTCTTTCTAATTCCCCGATGCTGTTTAAGGTCTCCAGCTGATTACTTTGTGGATCCATGTGACTGGTTTCAATTAACCAACTATATTATATTAGAAGATATTATGCAAGCAACATCTCCCTGTCACCGTCCATAGGGATAGAAGTCTTGTAACTTATTAGCTGGATGTATGTTATTGTATAGTGTGTATATATATATATATATATATATATATATATATATATATATATATATATATAGTTATTAAAAGGAGGAGCTTTCTTTTGTGACAGCAGTCTCTATGGGATTGAATAAGCTTTTGGCTCACACACTAGTGTGTACACTGCACCCCCAAGAGCCACGCTGCCACATTTGTCTCTAGCTGGGATCAGCAGCAGCAGGGTGGCTCCGGGGAATGCAGCGTGTTCTGCAACCTGTCCCTCGGGGTACCACATACAAACATACAAATCATTATTCATTATGTGAAAAAGCCTCTTAACTCTAAAGAAATAAACAGAGGGGTCGGTTCAAAGTGGCGGTTGACCATCACTTTTACTGAACTGATACGTAATTGCAGCTCTGCTCCTCAGTGACTCGCTGTCTGTAACGCTGGGCCGAGGTGCCAATGGGTTAACCTGCGTTTCCTGTTTGTTCTCCAGCGCCAAACTTTCTTGACCCCACCCCACATGTCTCCCCTTAAATACCGAACCCCTGTCACCCCCCTCTTCTCTAAGCAAGCCCACATGTTGTTAATTGAGCCTGTGTCCCCTGCAGCCAGCTAGCTCCAGAATCACTGCATGCTCCACCATTGCATCTGGTAATAATGTCCAGACTGTGATCTGTTATATTTTGATTAGGGTTTAACGCATACTGTACACCAGTATGACACTAAAAGTGAAATGCAAAATATCCAGGTGAGCCTAAAAATAAGACCAAAAGATTTAAAACAATTTTTTGTTTTAATCATTTGAATAGAAAAAAAATATGAAAAACACAAACATTTGTTAATCTTCTAAATTTGGCACTTGTAATCTAACCACTGTAAGTAGTTTTAGTCATTGTAATGATTTTTTATTATTATTATTATTATTATTATTATTATTATTATTATTATTATTATTATTATTAATAATACTAATTAATATGTATAATAAGACTATGCATAATAATATGTATAGACGTGCATGGTCTATGTTCATGTTTAGATCCTGGTATAGGCCTCGTTGTACTATTGGCACCAGCTTTATTTACTGACACACCCCTAATACCTCACGTTGGTAACAATAGCTACGGTTCCTTGTGATGTAATCCCTTGGATTTAATAATGTGCATCCCTTAGTAGTCTGGTAGAGCAGCCTTTGTAGGTCAGTCTTTTCCACTCAATGCGGTTTACAGACTGACAGACTGACTATATTGGCATAAGCCGTAAAGGCCCCAGGCTCCAGCTCCTGCAACAGCTACAGTAGCTACCGGAGAAAAAAAAAAGGGGGGGGGGGGGGGGGGAAGGCTTGTAAATCATCACATATGTGCCTCACAGCACCAGTCTGTTTGCTCTGCAGGCTAGCACAAAGCAGCAGCACTTATTAAATTTCCATGAAGTTTACCAAATTTGCAGGATCAGTAGGGTGAGCCCGACAGGGAAGCTCTCCTGCTGCCTGCAGCACCTTTTGAGGCAGCTGACGGGAGCCGCATTCTGCTGATACTGTGGCGCTGTGGCCGTCCTGTTAATCTTCACAGCAAAGATTATTTTATTCGATTAAGCCTGCTCCCTGCGGACCGTCCCGATAGCTCCCTGGAAGGACTCGAGAGGGACCCTCTCCCAACCAGGTTTTTTTTAATTTTTATTTTCACTCTCCCCCCTGCACTACCACTTTCCTTTCAAATGATTGGAAAATAAATTGAAAATGAATTTGAGTTAGCCGTTTTGTTTTAAATACGAGATAAAGGTCAGCCCCCTCCCGGCGATCGAAGCAGATTAGCTGAACACGTGTTCCACTTTTAAAATCATATACTCTGCTGTGGTAAGCGGGTTGTTTGTTAATTCACAGTTACTGTTACTCTACAATGGAAAACGCCACAGGCTACAAGGAGTAAATGTGCGGCTTACTGTCTATTGCTGTTGGATTAATACTTTATCAATAATGATGTGAGTGAGTGCAATTAAAGACAGGTACCGTGCTTATTTGAAAGGGAAACTGCAGGTCTTTGAATCTAAGCATCGCAGAACTGCCTTTATTCTACCTTCCACTGCACAGGAGCCTTATCCTCACTGCCCTGCTCTGCTGGGAGTATTAGGATGAAATGTGTGTTTCTCAGGAATGGAAATAAGACATTCATTGCATAGCAGTTTGAGCCATTCCTGGTTTTACTGGGAGTTTAATAAGGGACACCTAAGCTTGTTACCTGTACACTGCATCTGATCAAGCTTGTATTAAGACCTTGTATGGGTGAAACCACTATGCAATAGGAGACTTATTTCCTTCCATGTTTCTGTGCACATACTACCACCCGGTAAAGGGAAGTCTTGTGTCATTATCTCACAATGGTTCGTTACAACAATACATTTTAAGTGTGAACTTAAGAGTAGTGGATGTTTTTGCTAAAAATGATGTACTGCATGTAGTTTTATTTTTATAAACATTTGGACTATTTTAAAATATAATAAACCTTATAAACTTGGATCAATTGATTTGCACCATCTCAGATTTGTGTGAGCCTGTGCATGCAAGGGGCCTACTCCCCCGTTTGTAACTGTCAATGTTATTCCAAGAGTAGAAACAGAAAAATAATTCCAGCTTGACCTTAAAGATCTGGCCTGCCCCGTTTTGCTTGATCTGGTTTAAGATGTGATGTCCAACGCAGTCCTATTAGTGGCACCTTTTCACATGCAGTCGGCTCAGGTTGATAGCGATGATACTGAAAAGCCTACATTTTGATTGTGAGCCAGATAGAGAGGATGCGCTGATGGAATTGATGGCATCTGCACTGGCTGTCTAGATTGAAAGACACAATGTAACTGGGAAGGTGAGTTCAAGCTGCTGTGTCCTTATCAAGCAATTACATTTTGCTTTGTCAAATGAATTGTGTGGCTCCTGATAGATTTACAGCTGCGTGTAGTCATCGCTCAATCTCCTTCCTACAGCACCCCGCACTCTCATGCTTGCTAATTTGAGGGAGGTACCGACTCCAAGTCAGTGCATAACAGTGTCTGATTCCACTACAGCACCTGGAGAATTGGGAACCTTCCTTTGCCAGTTTTTGTTTTTTAAAGAAAATTTTCAGCATTTACACTTTTTCTCCACACTCCTGCTGAAGGAGAAGAAATGGACCCTAAAACTCTTGGATAAAGCTTGTTTTGCTTAAAACAAAGTGTGACTAGCTGGAGGAAGTGTAGCGGGTGATCTTGTTTAAAAAGTGTAGCGGGTGATCCCCAACCTTCACTCAATAGCTCATGAAGTGCAAACATCGTTAAAAATATTTGCCAAATCTAAGATTTAAGTGGAGCGTTATCAGAGCCATATCTGGACGTGGGCTTTTCACATCTCTAATTTGTGTATGTATGTATGTATATATGTATGTATGTATGTATGTATTTAACCCAGCTGTAGATTCACACTTAAGGATTCTTGCTATTTGTTACCATACCATACTTAAATTATTACATAATTAAACCGCCCACCTCTATCCATGTCTTCTCTATGAATTATTTATTGATAATCTACTTATAATTGCAAATAAACATTCATTGAACAGATTTGCAAATTGATAATGACGACCTGTAAGATGAACATTCGTGTCTGCTTCATGACTTTGTGACTATACAGTATAGTAACGGGTGCTGTTTGGTGCAAGCTGAGATCCACTCAACGAGGGGTCAGAGTGCGCTTGCTGACCTTAAGTGGGTAAAACTTGCATTGTACACAGCACCTTTCACTATATATTTCATTCTATATAGTTAAATAAACATTGCTAAACAGTATTGTTCATTTAAGTGTGAACAATATGATGCAAACATATTTCAGATGGCTATATCACATCAATATCAGGGCCGGCTATATGTTATGTACACATTTCAGAAGGCTGTATCTTATTATTATTATTATTATTATTATTATTATTATTATTATTATTATTGGTAATTATTTTCAGCTCTACCTGAGCAAGAGAGTTGAGTTTCAGTGCTTTGTGCTGGTAACAGGAGGATCATTACATGTAGTTAAGATAGTCATGATAATGATTTTCCTTGCTCTCCCAGCTGCATCCCCAAGAAACCAGCCATTATATCACTGAGCTACTGATTGAATTAGTGGGGCATTACTACAGGTCCAGGATGCACGCGGACGCAGGCTTTTGAGATCTCAAAGAAGAAGAAGAGTATATCGGGGAATTAGATTAGCAAAACACTTGGACAATAAGACATTTGTGACTAGACTAATGGTTGATCAATACCCTGAACTTATTACATAATATAATCACCTAAGTGACTGCCATTTGATCTCGCAGTCAGGTAGACGAATGATTGTGCAACAGGAAGGAGTCCAGATTGTGTTACTACGTCACTTCAAGATTTGGTTTTGTAACACGAACTGTTATTGGACCATAATTTGTTTGATAGGTTGCATTTTAAGGATAGTAGCAATTAGCTTACCCAAGCTGACCAGTTGCTGTAAAAAGAGTAATATACCTTTAATCTGCTTATAGAGAGCATTTTATTTATTGGCAATGTCAGGTACAGTACTCTTCAAGTATCCATTTGAACTGTCATAAAGACCGTATATATATATATATATATATATATATATATATATATATATATATATATATATACATACAGTACTGTGCAAAAGTTTTAGGCAGGTGTGAAAAAATGCTGTAAAAGTAAGAATGCTTTCAAAATAGACATGTTAATAGATTATATTTATCAATTAACTAAATGCAAAGTGAGTGAACAGAAGAAAAATCTAAATTAAATCCATATTTGGTGTGACCACCCTTTGCCTTCAAAACAGCATCAAGCATCAATTCTTCTAGGTACACTTGCACACAGTTTTTGAAGGAACTCGGCAGGTAGGTTGGCCCAAACATCTTGGAGAACTAACCACAGTTCTTCTGTGGATTTAAGCAGCCTCAGTTGCTTCTCTCTCTTCATGTAATCCCAGACAGACTCGATGATGTTGAGATCAGGGCTCTGTGGGCGCCATACCATCACTTCCAGGACTCCTTGTTCTTCTTTACGCTGAAGGTAGTTCTTAATGACTTTCGCTGTATGTTTGGGGTTGTTGTCATGCTGCAGAATAAATTTGGGGCCAATCAGATGCCTCCCTGATGGTATTGCATGATGGATAAGTATCTGCCTGTACTTCTCAGCATTGAGGAGACCATTAATTCTGACCAAATCCCAACTCCATTTGCAGAAATGCTGCCCCAAACTTGCAAGGAACCTCCACCATGCTTCACTGTTGCCTGCAGACACTCATTCGTGTACGCTCTCCAGCCCTTCGGCGAACAAACTGCCTTCTGCTACAGCCAAATATTTCAAATTTTGACTCATCAGTCCAGAGCACCTGCTGCCATTTTTCTGCACCCCAGTTCCTGTGTTTTCATGCATAGTTGAGTCGCTTGGCCTTGTTTCCATGTCGGAGATATGGCTTTTTGGCCACAAGTCTTCCATGAAGGCCACATCTGACCAGACTTCTCTGGACAGTAGATGGGTGTACCAGGGTCCCACTGTTTTCTGCCAGTTCTGAGCTGATGGCACTGCTGGACATCTTCCGATTGCGAAGGGAAGTAAGCATGATGTGTCTTTCATCTGCTGCAGTAAGTTTCCTTGGCCGACCACTGCGTCTCACGGTCCTCAACGTTGCCCGTTTCTTTGTGCTTCTTCAAAGAGCTTGGACAGCACATCTGGAAACCCCTGTCTGTCTTGAAATTTCTGCCTGGGAGAGACCTTGTTGATGCAGTATAACTACCTTGTGTCTTGTTGCTGTGCTCAGTCTTGCCATGGTGTATGACTTTTGACAGTAAACTGTCTTCAGCAACCTCACCTTGTTAGATGAGTTTGGCTGTTCCTCACCCAGTTTTATTCCTCCTACACAGCTGTTTCTGTTTCAGTTAATGATTGTGTTTCAACCTACATATTGAATTGATGATCATTAGCACCTGTTTGGTATAATTGTTTAATCATACACCTGACTATATGTCTACAAAATCCCTGACTTTGTGCAAGTGTACCTAGAAGAATTGATGCTGTTTTTGAAGGCAAAGGGTGGTCACACCAAATATGGATTTGATTTAGATTTTCCTTCTGTTCACTCACTTTGCATTTAGTTAATTGATAAATATAATCTATTAACATGTCTATTTTTGAAAGCATTCTTACTTTACAGCATTTTTCACACCTGCCTAAAACTTTTGCACAGTACTGTATATATATATATATATATATATATATATATATATATATATATATATATATATATATATATATATATATATATATATTAATTACACACACACATACACACACGGTGCTCTCTTGTTCTTTCATGCTTCGATGATGTATTCATACGTTTAATTTACGGTTAGGCCATGTTGACTGTATTAATTGTACATGTAAGAGTAATCTTCACTTATTCACAGCCTTCAGTAGTTTATTTAAATGTGTAAGCCCCATAGGAAAAGATGTTGGGAGCACTGCGTATTAGTTTTTTTTAGTAGATTTAGCAGTTCTGTGTACAGTGCTTTCTTGTGATTTGCTGTACCCATTCAGATGTATAGGCTGCAGGCTTGGTTGCATCCCTCGTGCAAACCCCTTTTGAGCATCCCGGCAATCCTATACGCCTCACAATTGTCCAGGAAATTAAACACGTTACATCTTGTCCCTTTTCTTTCTGTTTCACTTATGAGTGACTGATGCCGCAATGCTGTATGGGGGGGAAAAAAAAAACACACACACACAAACTAATCCTTTACAGGAATTCACCTCTGTAAGTACCAGCGGGACAAGCTTGTGACCCACCCAGGCTTTCCTTTCACCTTTCATCAGCAGGGACCTTCAGTTCTGCGTGGGTCCATAGAGAGAGCCAGCAGGTTATGTGCATGATCACAGACTGCTCTTTCCGGATCTTTCACAGTTCAGTGCACTCCCTCCATACTGTATTAATAATGCACCTTGAATTTTAAATGGGACAGTTCTCATATTGGTCTGCTCTGTAACTACTGCCAGCTGGTCACCCCTGCCAATGAGATGAGCATCCTGGCAAGTCCTTTCCTTATAATTATTTCATCCCCTACCTTCCAAGATCATCCTACTCTTTCAGCCCTGTATAAATTATATTAAAGAAAAGAAAGAAAAAAAATGCCGTACATCTTGAGTAGCAGCTATGGTGAAAAGCTGCTGGGTATTTTAGTAACAATGTTATATTGGACAGTAATTATATTTTACATTATTTTTGAATAAAGTAATTTTAAATCTTGAAACGGCGTCTCCAGTGCTTTCAGTAGACGCTCCACGAGAAATGTGCACATAACACAAGCGACAGTTTGAAATTCAAGGACTGTTTTGGAGGTGAGCTGCTGAACTTGACTCTATAATGAGCCTGCAGTGCCCTGATGATGAGGGTGCATCCCTCTGAGCTCCATCGTAAAGAAGTTGAGACATTTTCCTCAAAGCACCCCTGTGGTTCAGGCCGTCCTGATGGTCCTGCCTTACCTCTTTTATAAGACCTGCCGGTGGGTCAATTTGATCCCTAGTTGCTGAAATTCAATCGAGAGCATTAAAATGTAAACCAGTTGAAAAAACAAAGAGCTTAGGGAAATGAGATGCTTAAACAACAACAAACAAGCACTCTGTAATCTTCTTAGAGAAATGAATGAAGGGAACCCCCCCTCCCTGCCTGGGTGGATAATGATCCTTAGTGATTGTAGAAAAAGGCTGCTTAGGACCATGCAGACAGAAGGTAAGAACGGGAGGGAGGGGGTGTTTAAAAGAAAACTCCCACAGGAATCAAACAGAACTGTGGAGGAAAGCATCGCCACTCTCCCATCCCATGCCAAACTTCAAAAAAACATTTTTTGCTAAGCCAGAAGTAGGAGGGCCTTAATGCTCCAGTCCTGTGGTGTATGTAAATCTCTGCATACTGTACTTTAGAACTGTTCTCCCCTCTCACTGTTGAGGTAAACTCAACCCAGCATCTCAGGAATTCCAAGCTCTTCCACTTTAAACAGAGTAGCTTTGTTTCATCTGCCTGGTAAAAGTACAAGAACCGGTCTTCTTCGGTGCAAACTTATCGAACTTTACCAAGGATTAGTTGTGCAGTGTTTTTTTTATTTTGCAGTTTACTGTGTTTTTTCAATGCATATACGATGCATTGACCATGCTTTTCCTTTGCTAACTATGGTAACTGTGGTTTTTACCATACTTATCATACTTTTAGAGGGCTTTCCATTTTCTTTTAGATTAGATGTTAAGAAACCAATTTGTTTCAGGTAGGATAAAAGTTTTTTTTATTTTTTTTATAAAAAGTATTCTGTATTAGACTTTTATTTAATAGTAAATAATTTTCCCTAAAATGGTATATATTCTCTTAGTATTCACTAGTAGTATATTTCCATTGCATAATATATAAAAAGTTTAGTTCTCTACAGTATCTTGAAGCAAGCTACAGTATATGCACAGACCCCATGTGTGTTTGACAAACAAACACATATAAAGAGTTTAAACCCATCAGCCCATTGCAGGACTATCACATGAGGATGTGCTGATTTGACTGACCTTTTCTGGGATCTGTGGGCTAATTGGTGTGATTCACACAACAGAATTAAGCTTTGTCGGACAGAGGGAATTGTAACCAAATTATAAAGGAGTCTCTAACAGATTGTTGGAAGATTGAATGAAATACAGAGGATATTGAGGAGAAATAACATATTTAAAATGGGCTCAGGGTTATCCAAGATATTACAATGGATTGTGAGATGAACCACACAACTTTATAGGAGGGTCATTCAAAATATAAATGAATCACACATAACTAATCTTGTTGTAATTTAATAGGATGCTGAAATTCTTAATCACCTGTTCTAACCCTACTAGGCATTTATTTCGTCTAACTTTTTTTAAACTATGATGTAATTTATAAAAATAAAATTGTAATTTACACTTTATTTATTTAATGTAGTAGTCGCCAATTACTTTTTACCTTGTTTTTCTCCCAATTTTAAATGCCCAATTCTTTTTAGGCTCAGCCCACCGTTACCACCCCTGCGCTGACTCGGGAGTGGCAAAGACAAACACAGGCTGTCGAAGCGTGTGCACGCAGCCAGCCCAGAGCTACAGCGTCGGAGGACAATGCAGCTTACAGGCAAGCATGCAGCCGCCCGGCCAGTCTACAGGGGTCGCTGGTGCGCGGTGAGCCGAGGACACCCTGGCCAACCTTAGCCCTCCCCTTCTTCTTTTCCACTCCTACCTCTAATGACACGGCAAAAATCAATTCACAACTGTGTCTACAAACTGGGTGTTTTACAAACATGATGGCTACACAAAGGGGGTAAGCCTTGGGTTTCTCATGATGAAGATGATGATTATGATGATGATGAGGTCTCTTATCTTGTTACTCCTCTGATGCATTGAGCAGGTCACCACATCCTGAGAACCTAAGCTGGGCCTGCACAAGTGGTGAAAGATCTGTGTTTTAAGGGGGAAATAAATGTGGATTTAATTAGTATGCCTCTGATAACACCACACAATGGTTCTCCTTAAAGAGATACTTTGCAGAAAGCTTTGTTTAGGTGATATACATCAAGCGATTCTCAATCCCTCCCTGATCATTTGTAGTTGAGCTCCATTCATTTAATTGTCGCCCAGATGCATGTCATCCTCATCAGGAAGGGAAGGTGATGAAATAATGTCAGATAGTTCAGCCTGGGTAAATGATGAATGTGCTCTTGAAAAGGAATCTCTTTATTTACGTATTCATTCAGTATGTTGCTGTCCTTTTATATGGTGAGTACTGTAGTATCTCTGTAGGTGGATGTATACTAGAATTAGAATTGTTCTCATTTATCCAGCCCACAATATATATAGGCCTACTCAGAGACACCACACTCCATGTTTCCTTTTGCATAATAATTTTGCACACACCCCATTTTATAACACTGACCCTTTTTTTCTATTTTTTTTTTCTAATGCAATGCACTTTGACTCTTAGTTAACAATTTATATATATATATATATATATATATATATATTCTTTAAACTGTACCCCAGCTGTCATTCTTATTAGGTGGTCTTTGCTACGTAGCCTTTGTGAAGACCATATGGGCAACAAAAAAACACATGATGTGGCTACAACTGCCCTGCTTGTCATCCCCAATCATGCTTGGTCTAATCCGTGTTTTAATTTACTCCACTTGCGAGGCAACAGTCTTGCCAGTGGAGTCCTCTGGGTCCCTTCATGCCTGCCACTTATGACAAGAAATATGCAAAGGCACAATTACTCATGCGCTAAGGTGACAGAGACGGGCCCTGGCTGGGAATGCGTTTCAGCCTCTCTGCATCTTAATGTCACTCGCTGAAACACTTTGCAGTTACAAACGATTCTTCAGAGACCATTTTATTAACATGTTGATCCAGGAAGCGATTAGGTAAAATTGTTTTATAGCAGACAAGTATATTGATTTCCATGAGAAATCAATATACTGATATATATATATATATATATATATATATATATATATATATATATATATATATATATATATATATATATATATATATATATATATATATATATAATCAGTAGTCTGCCAATTTTATTAGAACACCTCAAGATTTCTTTTACGAAAACCTCAGGGTGTGAGAATTTTAATTTTCAGTCAATAATCAGTGATATAGAAACAACAGGCACTCATGTCTGAAAATGTTAGACCACTTTGTGCTTTAATTAGGCATCTTAAACAACTTCTCGTGTATTTTATCTTTTGTGGCTATGTGTTCCTTTTCTCTTTACTATTTTAATTAATTGCGCATGTAGTCTATTAAATTAGACAATCACTAATTTGCCTATTTTGACAATTTTCCCAGATTTTCAGTTCCGGTGGTTTGATTTCATATGCACATCAAATCAACCGTTCAGCATTTATTCACAAACACAAGAGGACCGCAGAGTGGAATTCGGTTTCTGAAAGTCATGATGTATTGCATTTTGTACGGTCAGAGCTGTTCCTTTTACTGCCTTTCATTTCCTTGTGTCCTTAGACAGTTCTCTTTCTGCACAGCCCTTTCTCTCCCACTTCTCTCACCCTTTCAGGGGATCATTTGCAATTTAAAGCTCACCTGGTGTGAGCACCAACAATAGGCTCCACCGCAAAATGGTTCAAGGCCTGCCTGCATGCCTAATGAGGTTGATGTTGAGCTGTTTAGTTTATTGTGCCACTATAATATCTGCTTAATGCAACTCAATGGGAGTGGATTGTTGGAAGCGTTAAAGATTCTATTAAGTCTTTACAAAAGCCCCCCTATTCTACCTTCAAACTCTAGGGTAGAAAGAGGCACACATTTCACAAGTCTGATTGGGTTTTATGAAAGGGCATCTGTAAAAAAAAAAAAATGGTAGGAATGTGTAAAGTTATTTTTCTGATCAAAGGAAAAGAAGTCAATATAAATTGGATCGCTTTAAGCTTTTTAAAAAAATTATGTATTTTTTTTAAAATTTTTTTTGCAACAATTCCACATACTTCCCGCATAAAAATATGGTTGAATGTTCACATGATTATTATATGGGCTGTCTTGTATGGTAAAATTGTATAGATCTATAATCCAATATTAAGGTCATCTGGTAGCAGACAACCTACAAGTTTTGAAACAATATGAACTATTATATATACCAAGAACCCTGATTTATTTGGGAAATTTAAATAATACTTCCTATGAAAACCCGGTTCTTTATTTCTTTGTTTTAGCCTATGGGAGTTTTAAACAAGCCCATATGGTGCTCGCCACCAGCTTTGAAAAGCGGGGTGTAGCCAGGGCCAGGATTTCACACAGTCGGCATTGCCTTGGATTGAAGAGGCGAGCGCTAAGCTGTCTTTTCATACAAGGCAAAGCCGTCCATCTGGCCACCCCTAAAACTCTCAGCTAGCTTGTTCGGTTCGCTGTCGGCTGATTGGGCCTCCTGAAGCAGAAGTAACAGCATCAATAGTGTAAACCCTTGCCACTTGAGAGTATTACATTTCTTTTCATGCTTGACTTAATCAAAACTGGGGAAATGAAATTTACACCTTTTTGATGTCCTTTTCCCTGCTGTTTAAGAAGGGCAGTCTTAACCCATTTGATCTTCACAAGTACCCACTAAACGACCAAATATGCCAAGCTGCCAGAAGCAGACGGCTGGCAGTTGCTAGTTTACTCAGGGTCACTATTAAGGCACTTAATGTAGCGATGCATATTAGGTGGTGTAGTGACCTGAAGGGGATCTTTTAATATAGTCAGTTAGCAAAGCTTTATTAACTGCAAAATCAAGCTAATAGGTATACTTTGAATGCATTTCTAAAACATGTCGGTTTAACGATACAATGCTCTAATTCACTTTAATACTTTACTACAAGGACACAGCAGAGGTTTATGGACAGCAGTTATTATTCATTTCTATCGAGTTATCTTTTAAACTGGCTGACCAGGTTATCAGTAGAGTTTGAATAGATTAGGCATTGATATTCGTAGTGGCCATTATTCACAAAAAAAACACAGAACCTCTTTAGTAATACTTTTAACTAAACCTGCACACACTTACAACATTATGTTTTATTATAACATAATATTATACCAAGGGGAAAGGTGTGATTTTAAACATGACCCTTAATGATTTAATGTTAACATTATCAAATTGAATGAAATAGATACAGTTGGTTAGCTACGGTTGACAACTATTACGAAACTGGTATAATCCCTGACTTCATTATTTTTAAAACGGCACCTTCAGAAAATCATTGAGATGAAAAATGCGAAATGGGGAGGCCGCTGCTCAAAACATAGCAAATGCCAGTTGTTATTTGGTGTGCAGGTTTAATAACGGGCTGGAGCGAGAAGCTCTGAACTCCAGCTAGGCACAGGGAGGCATGGCGTTATACTGACTGTGCTCCTCCGTCTCCATCACTGAGCTCTGTTTGCACCTCTTAATGAAACCAGAGCTGTTAAGCAAGTTGGCGGCATCCTGTCGCTCCCCTCACTGCGGTCAATCCAAACAAGAGCATGCTGGAAGAAAAAATGAATGTTTGCTCTAGCAAGCTTCCAACTGCTCATGGTGCTCTCCCACTGGCTCCTTTAGTCTTTTTTTTTTTTTTTTTTTTTTAAACTTCCTCACCCTCTGCTGTTGCCTTGATGAAAACATTTGTGAAAGATAATTAGATGCTTGCGTCCCGCGGAAAACAATGTCCTATTTGTTAAATATAATTTAGCATCCACGCCGATCACATTGTGAAGAGGCAAAAGGGGGTTTGACACTTTGTTTTCGACGTGAAAAGACCAGGGCCCCTAGTCAAGGCAGCCAAGTGCCTGTAAAGAAACTTGTCTGGGACCGTGATGTTCCAACAGTTCCTCTGTGACAAGATACATAGTTTCTATTCAGCAACAAGCAGATTATTGGTTACTATAGTTTCACTAATGCTCAATTGAAGCCGAGGCCTAATCTGAACAGAATAGGTTAAAAGGTGCCGATGTTCAGACCCACAAAACCACATGTTGTGAGTCAGAGACCAAACAACACAAGTAGCACAACTTTCCGTGCTTTGAAGTCGTCTCCTCTGGGTTGTAGAATGAGTGGAAAGCAATAAAGCTGTGCTTGCTCTAATGGCTTGATGGGGCCCAGTGACAATAGAGCATCTAGAGTGTGGACCACAAACCACAATGGATAAAAAAAACAATATGAAACAGAGAACACTTGTGGAAGATGCAGTAAATGTGATTACAATGGGACCGTTCCATTTTTACACTGTTAGAAGTCATATCCAATTTTTTACTGCGCTTTTTTTTTGTTTTTAGTGTAATGTTTTCCTGAATGCAAGAGAAATCTCAAGTACATGAGAGCACATTTGCACCAGTATTAACAGAACACTTTGCGACTGCAGCTGCTGGTTGCACAGGAGGCATTGTTTATGTATACACCTTAAGGCTGCTTATTGCTAGCTTGCTGAACTTGGCTCTTTTGGAATTTTGTAAAACCTAATATCACTTTTTTGTTTGTTTCTCTCTCTTTCTCAATGACAGCACATCAGTCTCATGGATATCCAATGTGTCTTTTGGGGGGAAAAAAAGTAAGTATAGATTTCTTATTTTACTTATGTTAAAATGAGAATAGTGTTGTTAATTTTAAGAAACATTTAAGGAGGTTTGACATTTCTTTTCAGCTAAGTTATTATAATTTCTTTTTGAATAATAACTCACAGCCTCTGCACCGTTTTCTTCCTATTGTGGGTTTTTATAGCAGATCAATTATGTATGTAATTTGTAACAACTGCTCAGACTGGTTCAAACCTAAACAATAGCAATGGGATAACTGTCCTTGAATCCAGGTCTTTAGTGATGCATCAATAGACTTACAATGTGCTGAATTAGCAGGCATATTAATGACCTGATGCAATACCAGTCCATTCTCCTCACCCCACATCTTCTTATGCAAATACTCCATGAATCCAGTTCAAAGGGCTGGTTTAAAATGAGCCTCACACTCATTCATTGGGGTCCTTTCACTGCCAGCAATGGGGCTGGGATAGAAAGTGACATGAGAAAAGTTCGGACACTTGTTTTTATAACTGAACATGATCTTGTTATCGTAATCTGTATACTGGTAACTTGCATGGTGTAGTTGTTGAATTGTAAACCTTTAACAGAGAAAGATAATCTGGCTTTTGTAACAGTATGTCCTGAATTCAGCATTCACTGAAGGATGATATCAGTGCCGATCACAGTTCATGCTCCCTTCCTGAAAAACATTACACTTTTGGATTAAAAGGATTGAATAATCCCTTAACGTTTGCTCAAATGCTTTTACAGTTATTCTTTAGTCCAGACAAAGAAGTAGAAAAAAAGGATAGAATAAAGTCGCACTGTTTCTTCTGCACTGTTTTAAATCTCCAAACTAGAATTTTTTTTTTTTTTTTGGTGTGATCACGACAAAGGTTTCTCTTGTTAAGAAATCCTGTGAACCCATTGTTAATGTTTATAAAGGTTTTTTAGTTAAAAGTTGCCATGTTAAATATTTTTCAGTCACACTTTCCTTTTATAAAGCATCTATACAAATGTGTTAATACATGTTTTTGCAAGTCTAACCAATGAATAACAATGCATTCCGTTTGTCAAGATTCATATCATATTTTAATAATCTTATTTACGTGCTTTACAACAATATATAGCTTATTATGTATTCATAACTATTACATTAATAATAGTCAAATACTGTTTATAACAAATATATAGGATGCATTATAAGGTACTTAACTAAAATATTACTGATTATTCTACAGGAAAAAAACAAAAGAAATAAAAAAAAAACCGATTGCTTCATCTATCTAATAGCATTTAAGCCAATTGATTTTTTTTACTTTTTTTTTTTTTTTTACTATTGTCATCATATAAATTGAGTCTGGGGTACTATTATCAATGAGGTCACCTTGACAGGCTTGCATTAAGATATAGTAATAACGGCAGTTTTTTTTTTATATAACCTGGTTTGCGCTGTTCTTGAAGGTTGTAAGTGATTATAAACAATCTATAAACATGTTATTAATTATGCCATTAACACGTATAGAATATAATTAGAAATAATAAGACTATTAACACACTTGCCATTGTATTTTTTTTATACTATTGTTTATAATCACTTAGTTAAAAAGTGAGCTGCAAGTGGTTTATTCCAGGTTTATCACTTATACACGTTGGGTGTGCAGACTGCATAATCTTTGACCTGTCAGCAGAGATTGGAAGTTCATGAAAATACCATTAATATGTCTCTCTTAATCCTTCTTAATTTGATTCTAATGTATGTACGGTCTGGGAATCGATATTAGTCTGATGCTGGCTGTTCCTGGTCTGTTGACCCTTGTGTTAACATCAGAATCAGTCTGTAGGGGAGAACAACTGAAAGACCTGAAATTAATCAAAATTTCTTTGGAAACAACATGGCAGCTATGATGTCAATGTGATCTGAAGTCTTGTCAATGCTTCTTCAGTGTTTTTTTTTAGTTTCTGGCAGCTGTTTTATATCATTAAGAGAGTTTGCTGTAACTACAAACGAAATGCAAAATCAGTGATAATTGATTTCTTCAGTCTAAAGAGTTTGTGTGTATCTTTAAAAACGTTTTCCTTTTTAGAAATGACTTTTAGCAGGGTCTAGGGAGATCCCTGGATAGCCAATGGGATTTAAACCCTTTTTACCCCGGTATCGACATGTGGCTTACATCTTATTGGCTATCACAAGCCTCATGACTGTGTGAGAGCCCGGTATCGACATGTGGCTTACATCTTATTGGCTATCACAAGCCTCATGACTGTGTGCGAGCCCGGTATCGACATGTGGCTTACATCTTATTGGCTATCACAAGCCTGATGACTGTGTGCGAGCCCGGTATCGACATGTGGCTTACATCTTATTGGCTATCACAAGCCTCTTGACTGTGTGAGAGCCCGGTATCGACATGTGGCTTACATCTTATTGGCTATCACAAGCCTCATCACTGTATGAGAGCCTGGTTTCGACATGTGGCTTACATCTTATTGGCTATCACAAGCCTCTTGACTGTGTGCGAGCCCATGTGCAATGAGTGTCAGAGGTCTCAGAACAGCTCTTATTTAGAAAACCTTTTCTCCAAAAAATATCCAATAGGATACAAGACCCTAGCTTATGGTGCTGTAATAAATAAAACATCAACAGTTGTCTAAAGGCAAATATATATATATATATATATATATATATATATATATATATATATATATATATATATATATATGTGTGTGTGTGTGTGTGTGTGTGTGTGTGTGTGTGTGTGTGTCACAGGTATAACTTTTACATGGATTATTCCTAAAGAGAAATACATTCATTATTTCATCCCAGTGATCCTGCCTATATTCTAATATATTTACTGCATGCAAGAAGGGGCACAGGTGAATGACATTATGTACTGCATACCATACCAGTTAAATGGTGCTATATGTTCAGGAAGGTGTGGCCCAGGTTACTGTGTATTGGCAATGTTTGGAATATTCACACCTCATTTATAAACCTGCTCGTGGTCCTAATCTTGGTTTGTTTTTAATGTGTTTTTTTTGTTTGTTTGTTTTTTCCTTGACACCTGCAGCTGGTAAATGTAAATCTACTGTCTTATTGTCCCATTAGCAATCAGAAGATGTGTGTTCTTGTCAACATCTGACTGGGTTACATTTAATTTAATGCAATGTGGATTCTGCATTAGGAGAATGCTGGCTCTGTCTGTCTTCCTTGCATGCTGTTTGCAGAGAATCCGCAGTGTCAGGTGTGTTCCCTGTTGAGTCTTATTTAAATAAAAGCAGATATTTTAGCTCAAGGTTTATTCCTTTCTGAATGTGTTACATGCAACCATCAAAATGCCCAATGACAAGATTATGATCTGAATTGCATTAAAATTACCCACCTAGCATGGCGGGAGCATTACTCTTACCCAGCTTATCCATGTTTTAAACTGTATTAAAATGCATATTGAGATGACGTACTGTACATAAAGAACGTATAGGTTTCTGTTATCAGTTTATTGAATTATTGAATAACTTCCCACTAAAAATAAATGTGAAAGCCGTGCTGCAGAGTACGTGTTCCAAATTATATATATATTTTTTTTAATTATTCGGTAATGTTAGCTGTAACTAATTTTTATAACTGAATTTATCCACTGAAATGTTTCTTTGTCAGCAGTCTTCCATGTTAAACTGCCACCGTATTAAATTCTTGCCATGGTTTATTTGCTTATGTTTCCCTACAACTGAACTTCAAGCTGGTACAGAATGCAGACAGTAACAGTTTATTTTAACAGAATAAAGCACAGTTTACCTGTTCTCTCTCCTCCTCCTTTCTATCCTCTTCATCTTCCTCCTCCCATTTACTTTAAGGTAAATTAGCCAAGAACTTGAAAATAAAGGAAGGAATCAGGATTTGGACCCAGTCCCCATAGGAGAACAGCACAACATGCTAGTGAATTTGCCAATTGTGCCATCTCACTTGTATGGAAGAGCTTGCTTTTTCATTGACAATGTAGGAAATTAACCGTTTTTTTTTTTTTTTTTTTTTTTTTTTTAAAGAAAGGAACTCCTCTGGATTCGAAACTAGTTCCCATGGAGGATGAACAAGGCATACTACTGAATTAACCCACTTTGCCATCTCACTTTCATGGAAGAACTTGCTTTTTCATTGACAATAAGGTAAATTAGCCATTTTTTTTAAAAAAAAAGGAAGGAATCGGGTGGAATTGAACCCAGACCTTCCAGGTGACCAGCAACACATTTCACTGAATGATCATACTGTGAGAGTCTAGCATTGCATGTACAGTTTTATGTCAACCTCTTTATATTATTATTTGCTTGCTTCAGACCACTGACATCTTGTCCTGTTTTGTAAAATCGAATTAAAAAAAAGGGCAACGTTTTTGAAAATGAAAGCAATGAGGGAAGTAATGATGTTGGTTGTGTTTCCACAGATGGAGAAAACCTGCCCTGCAGAGGAGGAGGAAGCCGTAGAGGAAAGAGGAATGAAGCAAAGTATACTTTTCTTGACTAGCCTCTTTTTTTAAAGATCCCTACTATGTTAAAGAAGGCACTGCACCACAAGCCCCCACAGGAGAGCTGTGTTTCACACTGACCTTAAGGTAAATTAAAGTATTTTCTTTGAAAATAAAGGAAGGAATCAGCAGGAATTGAACCCAATCCCTCAAGGAAAAGCAGCACAGCATGCTAGTGATTTAGCCCACTAGGCCACCTCACTTCCATGGAAGTTTGCTTTTTCATTGAATTTGTAGGAAATTAACCAATTCTTTGAAAATAAAGGAAGGAATCAGCTGGATTATAACCCAGTCCCCCAAGGAAGAACATCACAGCATGCTAGTGAATTAGACCACTGTACCATCTCACTTCCATGGAAGAGCTTACTTTTTCATTGATACTGTACAGAAGAGGCATACATTGTATTTTAGTCCAACATTTGGTGTGAGGTTTATAACAAGGGACTGTAATGCACATTTTAAAACAGCTTAGTGTATTTATAGTATAGCATAGTATAGTATTTCAGTGTTGAAGCATGTAATAACTGAATATAAATTGGTTAGTTGTTATTTCTGTCCAAGCAATAGTTATTTATGGAATATATAGATATAATTTTTTTATTTTTTATTTCAGCAATCATGAATATATATATATATTATTAAAAAAGTAAAATAAGTTTGTAACGCACACAAACTGCAAGTCGTTCTTCAGCTGGCTACTGTGCGGCATAGTATAAAAGTGTATATAAATAAAGATTATAAAGTTATTCTTTAATACAGTGTCATGAAAGCTTTAACCTTTTAGGGAATACATTCAATATTTATGCCACGTGGCTGAGTGCCATACTGAATTTGAAATACAGCAGTACACTTGCTAGTTAGAGGTAATGTAACTGAATTGAAGATACTGGTACTGTATTGATAATTCATTATGTGTTACTAGCAGATCACTTCGGCAGCTCAGATATTCTTATACTATAATGACCCCTGACTTTATCATGGCTCGCTATTTGCACGGCAAAACATTCTACACTAATCTGTCTGGGGAGAATGCTTAAAAGCTTTTTCTCATTTTCCCATTTTAACTTAGTTTGTGTATTATATGATTTTTTTTTTTAACATTAAATGACCACACTTAATATCCTTCTGCACATGGCCAATTTTCAGGGGAGGACACTGATACAGTGCATATGTAGGTCAAAAATCCATCCAAACCGAATTAAACTTGCTCATCCCAGGCAGGAGCAGTTAGTTTGATGCATCAGCATTTAATCTCAAGAAGGCACCTTTAAGAGAGTGCAAAAACAATGCAGGCGCCAATTGGCTAAACGCTAAACAGGGGGCCATGAGTGATGAAATTATATATATATATTCTTAAAAGGCATTAGCAAATATTGAAACTCTGTGCTTGAAACAAGGTCAGTTTGCACCATTTTTGCTGCCAGGAGCACTTGGCTGGCACTGTGTTATTGTTTTGCAGAATCAAACCTGTGCTCACCAAGAATCTGCCACAACAGAAACAAACTGCCCCTAAAAATGATACGTGATTTAAGGGCTGCAGGATAGCAAAGAGCTGTGCTGTCTTTCGGAGTTGTCTTGAGAGGAAGATGTGTATTGCCCTTTAAAATCCTTCCTTCAGTGGCCAGTGGTGGCAATGGTAGCTATGCACAAATCCCATAAGGTAAGTTTTAATTTTAATCTTAATTGTCCAAGTGCATTGTCATATAATGTGTTGCCAGTATAGATATATTCATAGCTAGTGCAGTCAGGACTGCCCAATCGCTGACCACATTCCGGCGCCTCCTCAAGACTCACCTCTTCAGAAAGCACCTGTAGAACTCCTCTGTTCTTCCCCTGGGACACTTATCACCCTTCCTTAAATGCGCTTTACTTGCTCTTATCTGCCCCCTATTACTGCATTTAATCCTGTGCTTCAGCGTACTGTAATCTGCCAAGTGTTTGATCTGTAGTATTTTGTATTTAATCATATCCTGATGTAACTATCACTGACACTGTTATCTGCTGTATTATTGAATCGTATTTTGTCACACTTGTACTTGCTTGAACCAAAGTCATTGTATTTATCTTGCTCTTAATTGTATTATTACTTGTACTGTGATACTTGAAATGTATTTGCTTACGATTGTAAGTCGCCCTGGATAAGGGCGTCTGCTAAGAAATAAATAATAATAATAATAATAATGTATACTAGTTATTACGGTAGTACAATTATATATTGATTTTTTTTTTCTTTCCAGGGTTCATGGTATCAGAAAATGCACAATAGGATCTTTAGTAAATGTAAGCTAATTGTTGTCTAATTAACCCAGTGACCATTGCATTGCACTTATGTGAGTTAACTATCAGTTGCATTATTTCACTTCGAACACCCAGAACACAATACATAACACTGGTTTGTTTTGTTTATTTATTCATTCATTTTTTGATACATTTTTTCAACAAAACTAGGTACAGTTTTCATACCTTTGGTCTGATTTTACAGCACAAATAAAGCATGTCTGCCAGTCTCTTGGGTTTCTCTGATTGTCTCTTAAACTGATGGCACAGATTCATATTAAATGTGTCTCTCAACATTAAATGCAAACAAGGCCTTTCTTACTATAGCAATTCTTTCTAATGCCAGCCTTAAAGTCGCTTAGTGAATTCATCTGTTGCTCGTAACGATGCTTTGTTAGGCACAATTGTGAAAGCTTCGTTAATGGTATCTTTGCTCCTGGTTCCAGCACGGAGGAACAAAAAACGGATGCTTTTGTTTGCGCTGTCATTGTTGAACTGTCGTTCCAGTGCCGTCGTATTATTTTAACCATAAAAAAAATGCATGTGTTTAGGTCAAAGTCAAGCCTATAACCTTGTTTTGCAATGGCCTGTGTATGCTTCAAAAGCTTGATTAACCCTTTGTTATGAACCTGTGATGAATGAGCCTTTCAGGTCTGTTTACTCTCTTACCAATTTCCTCCACTGCTGTTCACAGGCCAACTCCAAACACTGCGTAACACAACCGCAATACGTGGCTTGTGAGCCTTGCTGTATGGAGAAATGCAGCATTCATGATGGGAACCCACCTAACCTTACTTTTCCATTAGCAGCTGCTGTAGACACTCCCTGTATTAACCCTGTTAGTCTTGAGCCAGTTAAAGGGTGGGGGCATGGTTACATAATAGTGGTGACCATTTATTTTTAATATAGTTTGAACAAGGCTTTATGCATTATAATTGGAGCAAAGTGGACCTTTATTTGTGTGAATTTAACTTTCCTGAAATGGTTACAATTAATAAAACTTAAGTCCTGCAATTTGGAAAATGCATACATCTGTTTGTTTATTTATTTTTTTAAGAAAGAAAACTTTAATACTAATTGATTTTATTTATGTAACATATATATATATATGATCCAACATAGAAGGCAAAAAAATAAATAAAAGCATGTGATTTTAACACTGAACACTGTAAATGTTTCAGCTTCTATTTTATTATTATTTATTTCTGAGCAGACGCCCTTATCCAGGGCG